>BMAU01012256.1:77500-697500 GCA_019973935.1 Trichonephila clavipes
TATATATATATATATATATAAATACATATATATATATATATATATATATATAAATATATATATATCTATATATATATATATATAAATACATATATATCTATATATACATATATATACATACATATATATACATATATATACATATATATACATATATATATATACGTATATACACTGGTGTGCAAAAATTAAGGTCGAAGTCGAAAAATTAGCATATCAGCTGAAAGAAGAGGCAGAGCGGACAGAAAGACCAATCAGGAGATTAAGTAAAGTGATGTACGGTAGCACATGCGCAGATATGCAGGTAGACGTAATGGGAGAGTGTCTGAGTAGTGTAAAGCATGTTGTCGGTGTAAGATCAGTATTTCTGGCAAAGAGATTGCACAACGTATAGCAGTTAAAATCACACCGAGTTGCTGCCTCAGCGAGAAATGGCGAATAATCAATCTGTTAGACGACATCTGGTTGCTTTTACCCGAGGTCGAATCATTGGGAAGTTGGAGGAAGGCCGCAGTGTGACAAGTGTGGCTGCAGAGTTCGGAATTGCTCACAGCATCGTTTCACGACTTTGGAGACAATTTCAAACTACAGGAACAGCTATCCGGGGGTTCAGTAGTGGTCGTCCACGAGGAACCACACCCGCAGATGACCGGTACATTGTCTTACAGGCCAGAAGAAACAGGCGGCAGACAGCGGGAGAAATCGCTAGACACAGGCGACTGGACGACCGATATCGCGTTTTACCGTGGCCAGAAGACTGCACGGTGGTGGTCTGTTTGCACGACGCATTGTACGGTGTGTACCTTTAACGCCTGCCCATCCGAGAAGGCGTTCTCTGTGGTGCCGGGAACACCGGAATTGGAGAGACAATGAATGGGGACGAGTACTCTTTACAGATGAGAGCAGATTGAGTTTGAGTAGCGATTCTCATCGCATACTCATCTGGAGAGAGCGGGGAAGCCGCAATCATCCCTCGAACATCAGGTATGGAGGTCGCGGTGTTCTCGTTTGGGGAGGCATCATGCTTGGTAGTCGTACAGACCTTCACATCTTCCACGCAGGTTCAGTCTACGGGACCCGTTATTGTAACGAGATTCTTCTTCCATATGTGCGTCTTTTTAAAGGCGCTAGGGGTGTGCAGTTCCATTTCATGGACGACAATGCACCATGTCATCGCACAGTAGCTGCCGATCAGCTCTTAGAGAGTGAGGATATTGAACGTATGGATTGGCCGGCATGATCTCAGGATCTCAATCCCATCGAGCATGTATGGGATTTTCTAGGCAGACGCTTGGCAGCTCGTACCTTACCACCAGTAACGATTCGGGAGCTTCGATTGGCGCTGCAAGACGAATGGGCAGCAATGCCTCAACAACTCATTGACACCCTCATTCTCAGCATGGGCAGACGCTGTGAAACCTGCCTAGCAGTCAGGGGAGATTATATCCCCTACTAAAGACCGGATGTTTCTTGCTGGACACCCATCACAGGGATGTTTCGGCCTTCAGTCGCATTGCGCTCCATGCTTTTTTTTCAATCAAGCTTCTTTTTTATCCCTCTGATTTCTCTTTTAGTAAGTGTTGCTTACATATTACACATGTCCTTACGTATTGGGGATCTTACGGTATTAAATGTGTTGATTTGGAAAGCTTTTGTACAAAGTTATATTGAAAAACCCGTCTTGTCCTTAATTTTTGCACACCAGTGTATATACATATATATATACTTATATATATATATATATATAAATACACATATATACATACATTTATATAAAAATACACACATATATATATATATATATATATAACACATATATACATATATATATAAATACACACATATATACATAAATACACACACACATATATATATATATATAAACACATATATACATATATATATAAATACACACATATATACATAAATACACATATATACATATATATATATACAGAAGAAAATATAGATATATATGTAGAGCAAAACCTGGTGTGTGAAACTATTACGCGGAAAGGTCAAATGGACTTGTGGTGTAGGCTTTCCTGCTCCAAGGGGGTTGGCAACAACAATAACACAACATGTATATATACACTGCTGGCACTGTAGATGCAACATCTTGAAGGAAGCATGCAAATAACATGAAACTTACATCATGTATTAGCGGAGGTGAGATATGTAAATGATTAGAATTTCAGCACAGACACACATAACGCGCACATTTGGCGCTAACTCAAAGCGCTATTTAGGCCTTGGAGATTTCAACGATTTAAAGTTCGGCAATTGTATATTTCTTGTGGTGTTTGTTAAAAAACGATGAGTTATGTCTCGTATAGAAAACATCGGTCAGCTTTTGATCAAGGATCCAAGTTCAACTGAGGAAGGATAATAGCCAACCGGGATTGTGCATTATCTTTCAGGGGAATCGGTAGTCGTGTTGGACGAAACCAAACAACTATAATGCGGACATGTGACCGTTGGATGCAGGAGGGTACGACGGACCAACGTGGTCGATCGCATCCACCTCAGTGCAATACTTTACAAGTGGACAGCCAAATTGTTCGCATGGCAGTGACGGATCGCTCAGTCACATCACGAAGCGTAGCACATCACATTGAATCTGTAACACATCATTCAGAGTCTGAGCGTACCATTCGACGCCGTTCACACTAGAGTGGTTTGTCCGCAAAACTTCCATTGCTTGGTCTACCCTTGACGCAGAACCACAGACGTCTCCACCGCTAATAGTGCGATGAAAGAAGGATGTGGGTGGCAGAATGGAATAAAGTTGTCTTTACAGACGAGTCACGCATCTGTCTGCAACACCGCGATTTTCGGATTTGAGTCTGGAGACACCGTGAAGATAGGATACTGAACAGCTGCGTTATACACCCCACACTGGTCCTGAACCGGAAATTATGGTATGGGGTGGTATTGGATATCACTCAGGCACTTCTCTAGTACGCATTGCCGGTAATTTAAACAGCCAGCGCTACATCTCCGAGGTGTTGGAGCCAGTTGTCCTTCCTTCACTTCAAGGCTTGTTCACAGCCATATTTCAACAGGATAATGCGCAACCACACGTGGCATGCATTGTCCAAAGGTTCTTCGTCAATCACCAGATTGAATTGCTTCCCTGGTCACCTCGCTCTCCCGATCTTTCGCCGATAAAAAACATGTGGTCCGTGGTTGCTCAACGATTGACCCCCAGATGCCACACCAGATCAACTTTGGCAACGTGTAGAAGCTGCTTGGTCTGCTGTACCCCAAGAACATACCCAAAGTCTCTTTGAATCAATGCCGAGGCGTGTGGCAGCGGTGATCTCCAACAATGGCGGGTACTCTGGCTACTGGTTCTTTCAGGAACCACACTACACAGAAGTCTATAAATTTAATCATTTGATATTTGTTCAACATAATATCTACAAAATAAATTTTGTTGTGCTATCTGTTGTCTTTCTTGGTGTTGCATTTACGGTGGCCAGCAGTGTATACATGTATTAATCTGATACTCAACTACTTTAAAAGTATAAGATTCTTTTTAATTTGAACGAACTGATTTTTTGTTTGGATTACATTAAATTAAGCCACTGAGTTTTGTTATGACTATAAAATCATGCTTCATAAACTTAAGTCCATTTATAGCATTTTACATGTCGAATACTTCGATTTTTTTTGTCTCTGGAGGTTTGAAATTTACGTGTATTTCTTTATTTCTCTGTTAAGTTTTTCGTTCTGTAATAAATTTATTTATACATACATAAGTTAGGAAAATAAGACCGTAAAAGATTAAACTTAAGGCACGTCGTCGCCAAATGTACGAGAACCTAAAACAGACGCATATCACATTTTCAGACCGGAAACTGTCTCAATTTTCATGAAAATGTGCTACATTATAATTCATACATCTGTTGATAATAAAGCGTTTTTATCTTTTCAAAACATTCCGTAAATAATTACGTCTTCATTTTAACATGCAATGTGGTAACTCATTTACATTACGGGATAGGAGAAAGAAATGCGAAACACATCCTATACCAGGAGAACAAATTACTGTTTACACCCTTGTATATTTAATCGAACTAAATTGTAACTTAAACTTTTAGTTGCCAAATCTAGAAAATGGATCTGGTATTGATTGCCATGTGCTGGATGTATCTGAAAATGGGAAATAGTTAGTCCTGATGATCCTGAGCATGGCAATGGAATAAAATTATTAAAATATTGTATTTTCATCGGTGGACAAGTGAGCAAAATTACGAATTAATCTGACCTTTTAAAATGGGTAAAAATTGAGTTCAAGATTCCATTACATACAAGTGAAGCTTATCAAAAAAAATATTATCATTAGAAAACATTTCTATGAATGTAACTTGGTTCTTTTACAGAATATTAAGGTTCAGTACCGATACGTATATATATACTTTTAACTTTAACTGTGTAAAAATATTTCCGGAAACACTCGAATTCAAAATGTTTTCAACTTTTAAAAGATATTGATCTGATATTAGCATTGTAAGTGTTCTTTTATGTTTAAGCTGTATAACTGTTATGAATTAAATCTCAGATTTTAAATTATATAGAAAATGTGGAGATTTATTTGTAAAACTGGATAAATAATTATATTTTTAATTAAACCTCCATTGAAGTTTTTTTAGTGCAGTAATAGAACAAAAGATCAATTCTTTTTGTAAATATGGTTACATTTATGTCATAGCATAAGAGAAATGAAATCTCAGCTGAAATTTATCGTAGAAGAACTATCAATCTCAATCTTCTGAAAATATTATAATTTTATAAAGGTAAAAAAATTATTTCCTTTAAATTTAAATTAACATTTGATTATTTTTAAAAAATAAAGCTTGAATTAAGCATTTGTAGCTATTTAAATGTTTCGGCAGCTACTATAATAGTTATGTCTGTCAGTGCAATGCTATGAGACGTTGGTTTCCTCAAATTAATCAAACAAAGTTATCACATCATGAGGTGGGAAGGTAAGAAGAGTGACCACAGTAAAAACATCGAGTAGGTATGACATGTTTCTTAGTTATAGGTTCTAGTTTCTTAGTAGGCATATAATAATATGTAAAAGTTGTCAGTTTATATTATAGATTTAAAAATATATAAGTAACCAAGTAAAATTATATACCCATAGAACTTGGGTAATATTAACAATTACTGAATGTAAAAACAAAATATTAAAAACAATATAGGACTTAAAAACTAACTGAAAAGTTCACAATTTGAATAAGATGATTTCATTTAAACATACTTTTATTGACTTATTTTAGAACCAATATTTCGTAATACATTCAAATATGTTAACAATAATTGTAGAAAAAGGAAATAAATGCTTACAATCTCATATATCTGATAAATATTGCAAAGACTGAATAAATCTAATATTATAATAAATGAATATTTACGATCCCTAAAATATAAAAGAAAAATTCATAACTTATTTTCCCACTGATATCCACACTGATTTTTCTTTTTTAAAATTGAGATCCTTTGATTTTATCTTGTTTTTAAATATTTTTCTAATACAGAATGATAGAACACAATTTACGATAAATTTGTGAGTGAATCGCATTACTACTTTTGTACATTATATTCCAGTAAATCCGTTCTTCAATTTGGTAACATCAATAATATTTTTAATCTGTGAATACACGCGGACAGGAATGGCAACAATAATTAATACGGAGAATTGGATTCATTTGAATGAAGAGCCTCACTTGGAGTCGTTTTTTATTTGATAATGTATGAGCAAACACTGTGAAAAAATACAAAAACCGTAAGCACGTTATTTATTCTTGGAGTCGGATGGAATTTTTCAGCTATTCAACCGCGTGTCGCATAGCCTCGGGCTGAACTCTAAAAAGTATCAAATGTCTCAACTTTTTATCTCTAGCTTTAACAAGTGAAACTAATACCTCCATGGCCAATTCTGTTTGTTCCTTCCGCAAACGCTTCCATTCTTGAGTGTTCTCTAAAATTGAAAATTCTGCCACCTTATTACAAATAAAATTCATCGCGAATTCTTTCAATTCTTGGTCAAGAAAGTCTCCAAATTCTAAAAGATTCAGTACGTTTTGATCATTGACATTGCTCTTGAGGTATTCGGAGCATATATTTTTCAGTTTCGTCAGCCGGTATTTGTCAGCAGCGTACAGTATATCTTGAGCATTAGACATGGTGAGGTTTTCAGTGTTACCGGTGTAGATGTAAATCAGCATGGTCCGTAGAGTCCAGATGCTTACGTCAGACATATCCACAGTTACTTTCCAACTCTCTCTCATCTCGTTTTTGAACATGGCGTAAAAGACAGGCGAGCGAGCGGCTAAAATGCCCTTATGAGCAGGAATGGTGAATAATCCGCATTTCAACTCCACATCAGCAAATGAAGACGAAGTTTCGTCAAATAAATGCATTAAATCCGTAGACAAGTCCTTCAGTGAATTAAATTGGTTCATATGATTGACGTTGGTAACCTTCGGCTCGTCCATAATTAAGATCTGAAGGAAAGTCGACTTTCTTTTCTAATCCTGCGTTACTTCACTGTTTCCAAACAACCATTCGAAAGGAACGATGAATTAGCAACAAATTTATCAGGAAAGGAAAATGTATTCTTCTATCGCTTGCAGATATGGATAAGTTATTTTGAAATAAGGTTAAATGGGGAAAAGTTTAACTTGTGTATGTGTGTGGGTCACGCGAACCGGCCTAATCAGATACACGCATAACGATTTCAACAGAAATGCTTTTGGGCAAGGTCACCAGGGAGAGATAAAACGTTGCTCCTTCCAGTTCATTCGGTTTTGTTATCGGTTCACTTTGAATGATACTACTGAATTTCATAGATTATTTTAACTCTTAAGGTTTTGTTTTCTTGTAAATTTCTATGATAATCTGTGTCCTAACATCTCACCTTTTTAAACATTTTGATTTTTGAGCGAAACCTGAGTTGGAATCCCTTCCCTAATCTTTTACAACAACGGGAGGATTTTTAGCCTCGTTTGATTTAACATGCATAGATTGAATATTCAGAGGATTTGCGTAATCAAACAATATAATTTTTAAACATAAGCTTCCCTGAGAAATATTTAAATGAAGTTAATTTCAAAAATATAATATTTTTTTTCTTGTTAACTATACAAGAGAGAGAGAGAGAAAATCGTTTTAAAATACCTGAACTGTGAGTGGGTAAATGAGTGAATATTAACGTCACATGGATCAGCTACTCGAGAGCTTTTGGCAACGGTCTTCGTAATTTGAACCATGGACAAGTGACGAGGATGACACATGAGCTGGCACCACTGTCCTAACTGTCACACCACGGGAGGACGTTTGAGCTCTCGACAGATTTAACGTGCATCACGCCCCAACACGGCGGGTCTTTAGTGTTACTGGGGTCGAATTAATGATTGATTGAATATTAATGTCGCACTGTTAAACTACACGAGGGCTTTTTGCGACGGACCACGTAATTTTGAACAATGGTCAAGTGACGAGGACAACACCTGAGCAGGCAACCTCCTCTCCTAACTGCCACACCACACCATCGGGAGTACGTTTGAGCTCTCGACAGATTTTTCGTGTATAGCTCCCCAACACGGCAGGTCTTAAGTAGTACTGGACTCGAACTCATAACATGCCTGCCATGATCTGATACCTTGACCACTGGGCTACCGCATTCCTGTAGCCCATTTGAAACCAACAAACAAAACAAAGTAGTTATGATTGGAATTATTATTGAGAAAATAATTAAATCAATTAATATAGTATTTATTTTTGGTCAATATTTTCTAGTTATAGTATTAATACTGTTAATTTCAAATATCAAAAACTAGTAGTTATGTTTTGAGCATTAATCTTTTTAGTAGTTTTAAAATGAACTTCTTAAAATTAGTTTGAATAATTTTTTTAAGTGTTTACTTATAATGAGTAGAAATGGTTAAAAATAATTTAATTGAACTCTAAAGTTTAAAAGAATGTTATTCAACTAAAATTCAGCAAATACATTTTTCAGCTATTTAATTTTATTGAATATGTTTACTGACTTGATATATTTCTCAATCTACGTATGCATTAATATACACTAAATAGCATATAATCAAATTTATCAAATTTACTGTACATTGTTCATATAAGTAGCGAAAAACTTAATATGGGTTATTTGATTAAAAAATTTTTTTTTCGACATTGGGAGCTCAATCATAAACATTTGTTAATGGTTTTATAACATTTTAATAGCATGATGTATTGTTTTCTTATTTTAGATATAAAATTATTTCTTTATTTTTTCTGCCGTATTTAAAGTAATGTTTCAAAGTTTGAGACTTTGTGATGATGATTAAACTAAAGTCATGGGAGAAAATTATGATAAGAATGTCCTATTCTTGTGTATTTTAAATTTACTACGGGGGGGGGTGCCCAATATATATCTGCCTAACAGCGGACCAACCCCCATTGTGTAAATTATACAACTGTTCATACTGAATGCTCAAATTGTAATACTCTTGTTGTTGTTGTCGTGTGTTTTTATCCTGGGATACATATGAAATACGAGTGGTAGAACAAAAACATACAATACACGCTAACTGAAGAATGTAAATTTTTTTTACAAATGATGATCCCATCATATAATATAAGGGGTACGTTGCTTTCCATTTGAAACGGAAATCTATTGCAATCGCAAGTCAGACATCTTTTCCTTGAAGAGGATACAACCATGCCTTATTTGGGATTAGAATCCTTTCGATTACAAGCCAAGGATTGTATCCATCATACTAGCTGGGTGGCCGTAATACTGTAATTTACATGTATTATGTTATATATATTCTACTTTGTTCATTTTTTCCCGCATAATTCATTCTTGGCGCTATTTTTCTGCGAGGGCTTACAATAATGCACTGTCGCAAACGTATAGGCGACATTATATAAAACGAAGCACATGATTGCCAACTCAGCGCGTGCGAATCATGCGACATAGGGGTTGCCATCTTGGCGAGTTATCTTGAGCATTGACATTGCTGCGATGGTACGTAAAAAAATTATTACAACATTACGAAATTTTTTTTTATACATGGAGAAATCTATAGAAACTCTCTTATTTAATCATCAATGTAATTTTTTAATAATCAGTATATGGCTGATATATGGAACAATATTTTACTTTCAGTAACACACCTAAATCCTTTTCAATGATATTGTTATGGTAAGATGTTTTATCAAAGTTGTCCCCTTCCTTAAATTATATCCATATGGATATTGAGTTTTTTATTTCCCTCTTGTAATACCGGATGTTTCAAAAGTCACGCACATCAACCTTCGTGGTTGAGTTTTAAGGACAGATGAATTATGTTAAAAAACAGAATAAAGGATAAATAAAGGTTGAACGGTTATTCTTAATGTCAGGTGTCATACATGGTAAAATAATAGTAAAAGTTCAAAATGATATCCGTTTTCCTGGACACACAACTGAACTATTCACTTTACGAAGAATGAGAATTAATGGCCAATATTGCATGATCGATGTTACCCTTGAGTTCATCAAGCGTAAGGGGATTATTCCCGAAGGTGATATTTTTTCAGATATCCCCAAAGAAAAAATCCTGAATTGACAAGTCCGGTAAAGGAGGTGGCCAAAGTCCTTTGGAAATGCCACGATCATCGAAAAATTCAGTTAAAACTTCAATACTGCCACGTGATATATGACACGTTACGCCGTCTTGCTGCAACCAAGCATACCTTTCATCACTTTCAGCAAGGATATAATTCCGTAATAATGTTTATGTAGACGGACAGTCTTTTCAATGGACTTTTTTGAAAAGCGGTTTCCATATTTGCTACTTTCGTTTTCATTATGGACGCTCTACCCGTTCGCTTCCTGTCTACAACTGATCCTGTGCCACGGAACCATTGCACTAAACGTGTCATCATTGATTAATTTAGTGCTTTTTTACCTGGATATTCTGCTGAAATGCATTTATCACACGGCAATGAGATTTTGTAGCGAAATAAAATTCCACGATGGCTATTCTTCGCTCTTGGAAAAGCACCATGTACCTCCCATTGAGCTCAACTGACTCTATCTGACAAGTATTTTGAAACTGATGCCTGCTACGTTAAAAACTTTTTATTATGGGACTCCTGCTGCCATCTAGAGACAGAAATCTCACCCAACTCTTTTGATCTTTAAGCAAAAAGGATTACCATGTGGATGTACGTTACTTTTGAAACACCCGGTACAAATACACGAGCTGTGATCGAACCGATGCTTAATTTTATTAAATTAATTAAATTTTTGAAAACATTTTAAAGAATCTTCTATGTGTCTTCTGATATGGTTTGGTATTGAGTTATTTAACAATAAATAAAAATAAGTAATTTATGTTTTAAAATCTTTATATCTAATTTCTAATAATACATGTTATGCTCTTACTACCTTTGTCAACCATCACAGAAGAATGATGTCATAAATAAAACACTTAAAATTATTTAAATTACTCAATGTTTCACTTAATTAAAACAATTTTTAAATTATATATGCAGGCAGAGAGTATGGCGTTTCTTTTTTATTAATAAATATTTTTCGTAGCGTATCATTCCCGTGTTTTTCCAATGAATAGAAAACTTTAAAATTATTTTTAGTGCGTGTCTTTAGAAATACTAGAGCATAATCTCCTTTTTAAGTTATTCCAGCTGGAATTCCGCATGAAATCTCAATATATGCATAATTTGATAAGCAACTGCATTAAAAGTATAAGATTCTTTTCAATTTGAATGAACTGATTTTATTATTTGGATTATATTAAATTAGGCCTCTTAATTTTTGTTATGACTGCAAAATGGCATGTCTCATAAACTTAAGTCCATTTATAGCATTTTACATATCGAACAATACTTAGATTTTTTTTGTCTCTGGAGGTTTGAAATTTACGTGTATTTCTTTCTCTCTCTCTACATAAAAGTTTTTCGTTATGCTGTAATAAATTTATTTATACATAAAGTACAGTTAGGAAAAAGAGGTCGTAAAAAGTTAAACTTAAAGCTGTCTTCGCCAAATGTACGAGAACCTAAAACAAACGCGGATCACATTTTAAGACAGAAAAATGTCTCAATTTTCATTAAAATGTTCTCTGCATTGTAAGTAATACATCTATTGATAATAAAGCGTTTCAAAACATTTCGTGAATAACTACTTTTTCATTTTAACATGCATTGTGGTAACTCATTTATATTACGGGATTAGAGAAAGAAATGCGAAACACATCTTATACCAAAATAATAAATTAAAGTTTAAACCCTTTTATAGTTAATAGAACTAAATTGTAACTTAATATTTTAATCGCCAAATCTGGCAATGGGATCTGAAATTGGTCGTTGAGGGGTTGGATCTGAAAATGGGAAATAGTTAGTCCTGACGCGATCCTGATCAGGACAATGGAACAAACTTATTACATTATTGTATTGTCATCGGTCCTGAACAAGTGAGAAACATTTCGAATTAATCTGACCTTTTACAGTGGGTAAAAATTGAGTGAACAAGTGAAGAAAATAGTGAAAAATTATTATCATTTGAAGACAATCCTTGGTATGTAACTTGGTTCCTTTACAGAATATTAAGGTTCTGTACCGATACGTATATATGTACTTTTAACTTTAACTGTGTAAAGACATTTGCTGACACTGGAATTCAAAACGTTTTCAACTAATAACAATGTATTTATCTGAAAGTACCATTATAAGTGCTCTTTTATGTTTAACTCGTATAACTGTTATGAATTAAAATTGAATTTTAAACTCTACAGAACATACGCAAAATTCTTTGTGAAACTGGACAAAAAAATTATATATTTATCCAAACCTTCATTCAAGTGGTTTTAGTGAAGTAATAGGATAAAAGATGAATTATCTCTCTCTTTTTGAAAATATGGTTAAAATTATGTTAAAGCATAAGAGAAATGAAATCTAAGCGGGAAATTATCTTAGGGGAACAATCAAGCTCAATCTTCTGAAAATATTACATTTTTGTGAAGGTAAAAATATACTTTCCTTAAATTAAAACTAATATTTGATTTTTTTTAAAAAACTTGAATTAAGTATTTATAGCTATTATAAAATGTTTCTGCAGCTACTGTAATCGAATAGTTATGACTATCAATATAATGATTTGAGATATTGGTATCCTAAAATTAATCAAAGTAAGTTGTCACATCAAGAGGTGGGAATGTAAGGAGATTGACCACACACACGGTATAAAAACATCGAGTAGGCATAACATAAGATGTTTCTTAGTTAGGTTCCAGTTTCTTAGCAGGCTTAGCAAAACATTTAAAAGTTGTCAGTTTATATTATAAGTATAAACAAATATCTAAGTAAGCAAACAAAATTTTATACAGTTATAACTTTGGTAGTATTAAAAACTACCGAGTGTAAGAAATAAAATATTAGAAAGCAATACAGGACTTAAAAACGAACTCAAATGTACAAAATTTGAATAAAATCATTTCATATGAACATACATTTATTAACTTATTTTAGATCCAATTATGACTTCGTAAGCAGTTACATTCAATTATGTTAACAAAATAATTGCAGTGAAATAAAAAAAACGAATGCTTATAATCACACACACACATATATGTAATGAATATTGCAAGGAATAAATAAATGTAATATTACATTAAATGAATATAATTACGATATCTTAAATATAAAAGAGAAAGATATGTATAACTTATCTTCACATTAATATCCACAAATATTTTTTCTTTTTTAAAAATTAGATCCTTTGTTTTTATCCGGTTATAAAAAAATATTTTTCAAATAGAGAGTGATAGTCGAAATTTACGATAATCCTATGTATCAACTCTTCAATTTGACAACATCAATAATATTTTTAATCTTTGAACAAATGGCACATAAATGCCAACAATATTAATTCAAGAATTTTGATCTATAAGAATGAAGAACCACCTTGGAATTGTTTTTCATTTGATTGTATATGAACAACGTACTGTGAAACTACACAAAAAACATTAACGAGGAGTCACATAATTCATGCTTGGAATCAGATGCAATTCATACGTTAATCGATTTTTTTCCTATCAACTTTTCATCTCTAGATTTAGCGAAGGAAATTCAGTCCTGTAGCGTCCAAACTGAACATTTTTCCTTCCGTAAACGTCCACACTCCTTAGCATTACCGAAACCAAACGTTTGTTGTACAGGTTCGGGCCTAATTTTAAAATGTATCAAATGTTTCATCTTTTCATCTCTAGCTTTAACGAGTGAAACTAATACATCCATGGCCAATTCTGTTTGCTCCTTCCGCAAACGCTTCCACTCTTCGGTGCTCTCTAAAATTGAAAATTCTGTCACCTTATTACAAATAAAATTCATCGCGAAGTCTTTCAAATCTTGGTCGAAAAAATCTCCAAATTCTAAAAGATTCAAAACGTTTTGTTCACTGACATTATTTTTGAGGTATTCGGAACATATATTTTTGAGTCTCGTCAGCTGGTATTTGTCAGCAGCGTACAGGAGATCTTGAGCATTGGACATGGTGATGTCATCAGTACTACCGGTGTAGATAAAAACCAGCATGGTTCTAAGAACCGAGAAGTCTATGTCAGTGATGTCCACAGTTTTTTCCCGACTCTCTCTCATCTCGTTTTTGAACATGGCCGAAAAGACAGGTGAGCGAGCGGCCAAAATACCCTTGTGAACAGGAATGGTGAAAGATTCGCATTTCAACTCCACGTCAGCAAATGAAGACGAAGCTTCGTCAAATAAATGCATTAAATCCGTAGACAAGTCCTTCAGTGAATTAAATTCGTTCATATGGCTGATGTTTTTAACCTTCGTTTCGTTCATAATTAAGATTCTAAAGAAAAACAACTTTCTTTTCGATTCTGCTTTACTCCACTGCGCCCATACAAACTTTAGAACATACTGATTACTTTGCCAGTATTTTATCAGGAAAGGAATATATAATCTTCTACCGCTTGGAGATATAGATAAGTTCCTTTTTAAATTATATTCAAATAGGACATGGTAACCTGGTCATGTGAGATCCGGCCTTATCAGACGCGTGCGTCTTGTTTTCAATACACATTCTTTTTGCGTAATGCCTCCTGTAAAGGTAAATGGTTGCTCCTTCCAGTTCATTCGGTTTTGTTATCGGTTCACTTTAAATTATTCCTTGAGAAGCTTCTTTCCTTTTGAAATTTTTAATCCTATAATTTCTTTGATAACCTGAGCCCTAACATATAGCCTTTCTAAACAATACATTTTTTCGCGAAGCCTGACCTGGAATCCCCTCTCCAAATTTCCGCACCAACGGGAGGAGTTTTAGCCTCGTCAGTTTTAGCAAACATAGGTACCTATAGAAGGATTAGATATTTAAAGGATTTGCGTAATCAAGCAACACAATTTTAAAACGTAAGCTTCCTTGGGAAATATTTAAATGAAGTTTAATTTAAAGCAATAATAATTTTTTCGTCTTATGTATACGAATCAATTTAAAATAACTGAGCTAAAGGAGAGTTAGTTGTAAATACTATTTTAAATCGCTTCTGTAACTCAAACTCTTTAATTAAATATCTTTAAAACAAATGCTATTTGTTTGTGTCTCTTTCTATTTATACGCTAGATACGTTCCTTGAAAAACTGTGCAAAAAAAATGTGTAAAGAATTGCATGCACACATGGTAAATTCGGGAATATATTTTACAACTTTAAAAAATCGTGTAAGATGAAAAACTCTATTTTCTAACAAAACTTATAAAAAAATTTTATAATAAAATTCATGCTACATTTAAAAAAAATCATTCACAATTCCTACTATTAGCTCACACTCTCTATATATTTATTTATCTTGGTGGAATTTTCAATCATTAATAAAATACATTTTAAAGCACTCCATTGAGCTGAAATTTTATATACATGATTATTTTGGATGGCAATACAGTAATTTAATAAAAATTAATTGATTAAAACTAATTATTCAAAGAATTACAAATACAGCCACGTTGTCATGTTTTTTGGCGACTTAGCGACCCTTTTGGCGACTTCTGTCAAAACTTGAAAAGGTTTTTTTCTCACGTTTTAAGGCGCTCATTTGACCTGAAATTTTCTATAGACTATTGTTTTGGGTAAAAATACGATAATTTGATTATAATTAATTAAAATGAATTTACTGAAACTTATTATTTAAAGAATTGCAGATACAGCCACGTTGGTTTCATTTTTAGCAACTTGGGCAAAACTTTAGAATATTTTTTTTCTCGCGGTTTAAAGCATTCAGTTGAACTGAAATTTTATACACAAGACTGTTTTAGATGACAATACGATACTTTTATTATAATTAATAAAATTAATTACCACTTAATGTTGTGATTCTATCATATGTATATACAAATTTATATTAATTGTAACTATTAATAAAAAGTACCTAAAATAAAATTTTCTTTGTTGATTTAATTAGGAATTGACTTAAAAATTGTATTTATATTACTCTTTTTTGTTAAAAAACGAAAAATTTTAGTTAGTATACATAGAAAATTTAGTCTACAAGTACATACGACGTATAAAAATTTAAATTTAAATTATTAACTAACAATCATCCATCGCTACCTGATAAAAAAGTGTGCTCGTTTATTATGAACTGGATAAAAAATGCTATATTCAGTAAATGTGTCAGATATGTCCAGGACAACTCTCAGTTTGGATTCAAATGAAGAATTTTGTTTTTTATTAACGGCCTCTATTGGTATTTTTGTTGTTATAAAGTCTTATCAGAGACTCTCTTTTGGCTTTCTCAAGTTGATTTCATTAATTCTTTATATCTAGCTACATAGGATTAAACAGAAATTTTCAATGCACGCTCTATGTCAGGATCATGAGTAATAAAATGTTGTTCCATACTTGTAGCAAATTTCAGGCCTTTGCGAATTAAATCAGCTGTTAACACTCTTCACGATTTCCACAGGAATGCGTTTTTTTCGACTATTTCTTGTTTAAGTTTTCATTTATGCTAACATGTTCCTATTTATATGATCTGATTCTAAATTTTAAAATAAAATTTCTTTTATAACAGTTTTTTTGTATATTTTAATTCTAAAATGTAGATTTAATATGTAGATTTGAAATACGTAATAAAAAACTGCGCACCGAAAAGGTTAACAGCTGAACTTCGCCTTTAAATTCGCCAACATCGATTTCTGTATTATCATAAACTGTCAGAAGCGTGTTCAAATCGCCCTCATCTAAAGGACAGGAGTCCCCCAATTTTTTTTTTTAAAATTCATGCTAAAACAAAAAGTTAGTGTAAAAAAAATCGTTAAAATTGTGTACTATGTTATTTTAAAGTCGTGTATAAAAAGAGTTGGATGTATATATATGGTCATGGGCTAGTGGTCAGTGTATGATGAGTTCGAGCCCTGATGCATCTCTGAAGATCCGCTGGAGGGACTGATGTAGAGGGACTGATGCATGTTCAGTTTGTCTAGTCTCAATATCCTCCTCCCATTGGTGTGGAAGTTTGGAGAGGAAAATACTAGATCAGGTGTCATATCCGTCACTTGACCAAAGTTTAAAATTAAGAGGTGCATCGCCAATAGCCCTTATGGTGCGATGTTAATAAATGCTTGCTCACTCACTCTCTATTTATAATTAATAAAATGTATTTATTCCCCAATTTTTATGTATAGAATCCAACGAGAGCTTGAATTTAACCTAATTCAAGCGTTAAAATTTGGTAACAAGGCCTACACTAGATGGTGGCAACATGAAATAGCTCACACATTTGGGGACTCACCATATCTGTCAAAGCTCAGCAGCTAAAATGCAGCCCCATTGAAAAAAAAAAATATTCCTCTATTGAGAACACCTGTCAAAATTTTATAACAGACATATACATATTTTACTATATAGCATCAAAGTTTACATTTTAGACTTATAAAATATCTAAAGTAAAAACCAACTTATATTATATACACTCATGGACAAAAAATTACCGCACCAAGAAGGAGTCGTCAAAATGAACAAAATTCTACATACGTAATGACTACTTTTATATAAGTAAATGATTAGAAAATTAAAAAAAATCATTTATTTCAGAGAAAAAGGCAAAAGAATGGAGGATTTAATACCCTTTTGATCCCCATCTAGCGCGAATGCAAGATGCGATACGTTTGGGCATTGAGGCATACGAGTTGTGTAAGATGTCTTGAACATTTCGTTACATATTTGCTGTAACCTTGCCCTAATTCGTTCAAATTCGTGGGATGCCCATTTCGCCATTCCAAATGATCTCAGATAGGCTATATTGGAGACAAATCTGGGGATCGGGCAGGCCAAGAAAAGTTAGTAATAGTGTGGAGACAGTCTTGTGAGAAAATTGCTGTGTAAAGCCGATCATAGTCTTGTTGAAAAAGGGCTACTGAGAAGCCGTTGCATGAGTGGCAACACATTTGATTGCAGGATGTCATGAACATACCGCTAAACTGTCATGGAAACACGGATCAATACTAGGGGTGACGGTGTATTGTAGGCAATGACACCCCATACCATCACACCAGCTGTAGGAGTGGTGTGTCGGTGTAAAGCAAAGGCAGGATTGAGGCGATCACAACGGGGTCTCCACAAACGAACGCGATTGTCATCACTACTGACATTGAATCTGGATTCGTCACTAAAGACGACCTGGGTCCATTCCGCTGTAGTGCAGTTTCTTCGTGCGTGGCACCACTCCAAACGGAAGTGTCTATTAGTGGGCGTCAAGAGCAGAACACGTAATGGGCACGGTGATCCCAAATGTCCTTCAGCGAGGCACCTTCGTATGATTCGAGAAGACACAATGCACCTAGTGAAGGTGCTACCTGCGCCTGGATGGTGGCTGATGAAGCAGTTGGCTGTACGCGTGCATTTCTTACGATGTGACGGTCTTCTCGACGACTGGTCTTTCAAGGGCGTCCTGAGCCTGGTCTTCGTGAAAAGGACATTTCTCGGATCCACTGGTCCCAGCACCCCCTCACAACACAATCAAAATTGACGAGCTACTCGTCTAGTTGACCACCCAGCTTCCGTCATGCCGATGATTCTCTCCCTTTTAAACTGCGAAAGCTGCTCATATTGTCTTCGAAAATGGCGTAATGGTATGTCTACCTCAGCCCTTCCTTTGTAAACGATTCAGCAGACTTAAAAAACCTTTGGTTTCCTGCTTTATACTCCACGGAGCACAACGTTAAACGCCCTCTACCGGCTATATATAATGCGCAATCACGCTCCATTTCTAATCGTTTGCATATCTCCACGACATGCACCTTCATGCCGTTTCGTTACGTTTCCGCAATTATTTCTTGGTGCGCTAATTATTTTGTCCATGAGTGTAAGCATTTGATATTTTAAAGTACCAAAAATGCAAAATCCTACAAAGTACTTACATAAAAGGGCTTCCACACTTTTGGGGCTTAGCGGCGAAAACGCAGCCCATTTGAAACGAACAAACAAAGCAAAGTATTTATCATTTGAATTATTATTAAAAATAATTAAATCAATTAGTGTTATTTTTTGGGCATTTTTTTCCAGTTCACATCAATACTATTAATTTCAAATATCAAAATCTAATAGTGATGTTTTGAGAATTCATCTTTTTATTACTTTTATAGTAAACTTTTTAAAACTAGATTTTATAATTTTTTAAATTGTTTATTTATATTTGAAGAAATGGCAAAATACATTATGTTATTCAACTGAAAATCAGAAAATACATTTTTCATCTACTTAATTTTATTTAATATATTAGCTAATTTAATATATTTCTCAATCTTTGTTTGTATAAATGTACACTAAATGACACATAATCTAATTGACCAAATTTGCTGCACATTTTTATGTAATAGCAATAAACTTAATATTGATTATTTGATTAGTTTTTTTATTCACTTTGGGAACGCAAATGTAAAAACAAACAAGAATGGTTCTGTAACTTTTCAATGGCATTTTGTATTTTTCATACTTAACTACTTTAAATAAAATTATTTCTTTATTTTTCTGTCGCACTCAAAGTAATATTTTAAAGTTTGAGACTTTGGAATGTTGCTAAAACTGAAGTCAGAGGAGAAAATTATGATAAGGAAAATTCCCTATTTATATATATTTTAAACTTACTAAGAGGGCTAGGGTGCCCGATATCAGCCAGATCTCCATTGTGTACAAATTATACAACTGTTCATACCAATTGCTCAAGTTGTAAAACTGTAATTTTCATGTATTATGTTATTCTATTTACTTGCTTTTTTTTTCGCCCAATTCGTTCTTGGCGCTCCTCTATAGTTAAATTCATCACTGAGGCTGCATTATCCACCTCTTCATGTGTAAGGACGTCCCCCTCGGTGTGCCCTTCTCCTTGATTATCAGCGTGAGCTAGAGGTGTAGGAATAACGGAAGAACTAGAAGCTGCCATGATCTTAATTTGACTTTATTAAGATCTTAAAACTTAAACTTCAAACAGATTAGATAATAATAATATATGTGAGAGAATCTACGGTGGCTAAACGCACAATATATATAATACCGAAATAACGTAACCCGGACCACTATCAATAATAACTCGCCTAAACTCAATTCCAATACCGACACTGATCTTAATATTAAATAGTCACTCCTACCTTAATGTCCATCGATCAATCCAATCTTGCAGGAAATTGCGGATTTACTGGAGTGCAATGGTATGCACCTTGACCTAATGGCTCTCTGTCAAGAATAACGTATGTTAGCTGTCACTTAATCTTTCCAAAACCTCTTCACGCTTGAACCATTGATTATCATAACATTCTTCAAATTTCCACACAGCTTACTCTAACTTCTGAAATTTAAAAGCTTCCTAATTTGCACCTTTCCTTCACGCTTCACTTCTGGGGTTTGATTGGGAAAGAGAGTTGCCATTAATTTTGGCCCCAAAGAACTCAAAGGACATGTTAATGAAAAGACGCGTGAGCCCGTCACATATGGATAAAAAAAAAAAAATCATGGATAAATAAATATTAAGTCAATTCCTACTTAGATCAACAAAGAAAAGTTTTATCTTAGCCTTTTTTTTATTAAATAGTTACAATTAATATAAATATGTATATAAATATGACAGATACGCAACATTGAGTGGTAATTAATTTTTATTAATTATCATGAACGTATCGTATTGTCATCCAAGACAATCACGTGTATAAAATTTCAGTTCAACTGAATGCTTTAAAACGTGAGAAAAAAAGCTTTTAAAGTTTTGTCCCAAGTTGTTAAAAATGAAGCCAATGTTGCTGCATCTGTAATTCTTTCAATAATTAGTTTCAGTCAATTAATTTTAATTAATTATAATTCAATTATCGTATTTTTACCCAAAACAATAGTGTATAGAAAATTTCAGCTCAAATGAGCGCTTTAAAATGTGAGAAAGAAAACAATTTCAAGTTTTGACAGAACTCGCCAAAAATGAGGCCAATGTGGCTGTATTTGTAATTCTTCGAATAATTAGTTTTAATCAATTAATTTTCAGCAATTATAATTAAATCATTGTATTATCATCCAAAATAATCATGTATATAAAATTTCAGCTCAATTGAGCACTTTAAAATGTATTTTATTAACGATTGAAAATTCCCCGAAGATAAATAACTAAATAAACATATAGAGAGTGTGAGCTAATAATAGGAATTGAATTGATAAAAAGTGCTAGATAGTAAGTGTAGCAAAGAATTTCAACTTGGAGGGACAGGAAGTTTGTGAATGCGACTAAATGATGCGTGTTTTATGGATGTAGCAAGACGGCATTTTTTGAAACAAATCACAAATCCTTTTGTCAAAAAAGTGAACCAGAGCCAAAAGAATTAATTTCTTAGAAACCACTTTGCAGATGATTCCAGTTTAGCATGCATTCTGCTAAAAGTAACATCTTACAATACTAATATAATTTATTTGTGATCTAATCTGTAACAACAGAAGTCACACTAATGTTATTTTAATTTGAATTACACCCATAAATAAACTATTTACTACTATACGGGGTAAAATATTTTTTTTTCGTATTAAATAAAGAGTTTTGAGTTGTTTAGTATTTAGTTTTATTATTTTTTCAATGATCATGTCAAAAATATTTGACGGCACGTCTGTACTTCATTAAACATGTCTTTAGAAAAAATGGCACCTTGATCCGTAAAGGTTCACCACCCCTGTCTTAGGCAAAGATCCTAGTCCTAGCAATCGTTAAGATATTTTTCAGCGAGAGCTTGCAATAATGTACAATCGCAACCGTATTGTTACGACTAATGCCACCTGCCTGACGCAGTCAGATCGAGGCCCGCGAAATTTATCTTGGCTAAGGGCTAGAATTTTTACTCCTGTCGTTAGCTTTGAGCACCATGCAGGTGACAGTACAATTTTGCTCCGTTCCACCTCAATTTAGAAGGAGAAAACTGGGGGTTGCCAGGGGCCTCGCACATCTCTTCCCCTTCCCTTAACCTGACGAGAGGACTTACGGCTCGACAGCTATTTAGAGCCCCCCATATTGCAAAGGCACTGTACATTTGCAAACATCTATGGCTTCTCCGGGATTCGAACCCAGTCCCTACGGTACCGCAGTTAGCGTCGCTAACCACTATGTCGGTTGGGCGACGCAACAGTATTGCAAAAATATATATGGAACGAAGTGCACGGTTACCATTTCAGAGACACATGCGAAATAGGGGTTGCCATTTTAGTGAGTTATCTTGAACGTTGGCATTGTTACGATAGTACGTTATAAATTTATTACAGAACTAAGAAAACTTTTTGAAGTGAAATTTTTTTGCTCTCTCGAGTGAATGAGAAATTTGCCTACTTTTGCGTAACAGTGAAAAAGCGAACGGAAGTAGTCTGCTACCCCCCTCCCATCTCCCCGAATCGTCACCATGATGACAGGATAGCGAGTTGGAAGGAAAAGGGGGAGTCGGGACACCACGTGACTTGCGTCATATCCGTGAAAAAGTTGGATGATTGCTCACTTCTCCTATTGGTCAACTTGCTCATCTTCCTATTGGGGGTCCTTTTCCTCCAGACCCGGGAACATCTATCAACGGTTGTATGAGATGAAGTAACATTACGTTGTGTAGACAAAATGGCTCTCGCAAAAAAAGCGTTCGTTTTTGAAATATTCTTAGATTGTTTGCTACACTGCGATGTTTTTGCGGTTATTTTGCATTTTTGATTTATTTGTGTTGAATTATTATATTAATTCTAGTCAGAATGCCTAAATCAATTGCACAAAAAGAGTTTCATGAAAGAAAGAAAAAAGAAAAACTAGCAGCAAGTCCAGTAAAAAAAAGTGACAAAAAAACAAAAACAAAGATATTGCAAATTCATTTAATGCTACTGCCAAATCTCCATCAGAGTACATGAGAGAATATCGAGCACGGAAAAAAAATACTGCAAAGTACTCTCTTAATGCACAGTTTAAGGGATGGGAATGCTATTGATATTCTTCTAATGACAGCACAGATTAATTCGGACTTAATGAACCACCCTGTGCCATTAATTACAGAGCCCTCGACAAGTCTAGTGCGTGTTGAAACTGATGCATGTAAATCAATAACAAATTCTATCTTACGTTACAAAGACTATGATTCCCATAAAATTGCTCCCAAAGATTTTCAAAAGCGATTCGTTGATAATCGTTCATTTTATGATAGATTCTGGTTTAGAGATGATTTGAGAACGTCTGTTGCTGAGCACAAAAATATTTTACCAGAAATTAATTTAGAAGACACATTAAAGCATGCTACAAATGCCGACAAAGTTTTAATAGGAAAAGTATACCAAATTCATCACAATATAATGGTTTTGTATATCCAGAAATTCCAGGACATCTTTCTACTTTGGATTTGATATCAGAAAGACTCATTTTGCCACAAATACCTTTCATGCAAATTAGGCGATTGAGACATGTACTCGGTCAATTTGGAATATTAGGGTAAATAATCAATGTTCCAACGTCGCCAAAGAAGTTTCACTTCCATACGCAACATTTTTTTTATACACGAGGAAAGATTTACGGTAAAAACTCTCGTGTTTAATCACCAATGTAATTATTACTAAGGAACAATATTTTATTTTCAGTAACACCTAAAGCCTTTCCAGTGATATTGTTCAGAAAGGTGTTTATAAAGTTGTCTCTCACTTTCTTATATCTATATATGAAATTGTGTGTGTGTCTTTTTTTATTTTTCTATTGTTATGTGCAAATACACGAGCTGTATTCGAACGGAAGCTTAATTTGATTAAATTAATAAAATTTTGGAAAACTTTTTAAGGCCTTTTCTATGTGTCTCCTAACATGGCTATGGTTTTGTGTGTGAGTTATTTAGCAATAAATAAAAAAGTACATTATGTTTTAAAATCTTTATATTTAATTTCTAGGAATAGGAGTTATGCTTACTACACTTGTCAACCATCACAGAGTAATGATGTCATGAATAAAAAATTACTTAATTAATTGTTCAGTTAATTAAAACGATTTTTAAAATATATGCAGGTAGCCTGGAGTTTCTTATTTATTAATAAACATTTTACGTAGAGTATCATTCCCGTATTTTTCCAATGAATAGAAACACTTAAATGATTTTTAGAGCGTGTTTTTTGAAATATGATAACATAGTCTCCTTTTTAAGTTATTCCGGCTGCAATTCCCCATGAATTCTGAAAAAAAAGAATTAATCATCAACTGCATTAAAAGTATAAGATTCTTTTTAATTTGAATGAACTGACTTTGTTTGGTTTATATTAAGCCACTGAGTCCTGTTATGGCTGTATAAGACCATGCCTCATAAACTTAAGTCCATTTGTAGTATTTTAGATATCGAATAATGCTTAGGGTTTTTTTTCGTCTCTGGAGGTTTGAAATCTACGCGTATTTCTTTCTCTATCTCTCTGTATAAAAGTTTTTCGTGATGCTGTAATAAATTTTTTATACATAGGGTACAGTTAGGAAAAATGGGTCGTAAGAAGATAAAATTTACCGAAGAGGAACGCCGAGAACATATGTTGCGGGAAAAAACAGCAAATAACGAAAGTGTACAACAGACAGAAATTTTTAAAAATGAGATTAGTAGAAATTTGAAACTACACAATACAGAGTTATACAATTTGAGAACTGGCGAAGCTAGTTCTGAGTGGGCCCTGTATCAAAATTTATTCGAGGCCCCTTTTTAGATATGAGAGCTCTGTTTGTGGGACTTTAATTATACATGTTGGGGCTCCTCAAGCTTGGGGGTTGATAGGGCGGTAACTACGCCCCTGAATTTGAGCAATGAGTATAAACAGTTGCAAAGGGTTTTTTTACAGGTATAGAACTTTAAATTGCAATAAAACAACGATGTATTATTCGATTGACATGAATTTTTTATTCGAAAGATAATCTTGTGGCATTACATTTTAAATATGATTTCTGGCATAGGACTGCCACGGCTAGCTCGGATGTAGTCCAATCTGGACGTCCAATTTTCGATGACTTTTTCCAACATTTGTGGTCATATATCGGCAATAACACGTCGAATGTTGTCTTCCAAATGGTCAAGCGTTTGTGGCTTATCCGCATAGACCAATGACTTTACATAGCCTCACAGAAAATAGTCTAGCAGTGTTAAATCACAAGATCTTGGAGGCCAATTCACAGGTCCAACACGTGAAATTAGGCGGTCACCAAACGTGTCTTTCAATAAATCGATTGTGGCACGAGCTGTGTGACATGTTGCGCCGTCTTGTTAAAACCACAGCTCCTGGACATCATGATTGTTCAATTCAGGAATGAAAAAGTTAGTAATCATGGCTCTATACCGATCACCATTGACTGTAACGTTGTGGCCTTCATCGTTTTTGAAGAAGGATTCCACCAGCCTATAAAGCGCACCAAACAGTCAGTTTTTATGGATGTAACGGTATTTCGACATACACTAGTGGTTTAGCTTCATTCCAAATGTGGCAGTTTTGTTTGTTGATGTAGCCATTCAACCAGAAGTGCGCTTCATCGCTAAACAAAATTCGCTTATGGAAATCGGGAACAACGGCAATCTCGTTTTGGACCCATTCGACGAATCTACGCCTCGCTTGATGATCGTTTTGATGAACTGCCAAACCAAACTGAGAATAAATCACTTGACAGCTGTTAAATCGGTCGCCATCTTGGAAAGTAATACCAACTTAAACTTCTATACCTGGAATAAAAACCCTTTTTATAATTAGTAGAATGGGGATTGGTTCACTGTTAGGAGGCGTAAGCTCCACACCTTCTAGCTTTTAATAAAAAATAATTTTTTGTAAGAAATCAAAATAAGTACAATGTAGTGTTAATTTTAAACATCTTCATTCTGATCGGAAGAAGAAGGTTGCTAAACCAACGCTTCTTTAGACATGGAAAGTTAAGGTATCCGACTACGTTCGGAACCGTGATTTTGCAAAAGTGCATAAATGGATAATTTTCATGATGTTTAGTGTGACTTAGATTAGAATATATGCATAACATTGTTTTAAGGACATTTAAAAAAAAGTTATTTAAATACAATATTTTGGCAAAAGATTAACTTAGAATAATCTTCATTCCAAACGTTCTCCTTTTGTGAAAAATGCTTCTATTGTAATAATATTTTGCCTGTATATAGTTCAGACTTCTCTACAGAGGTTCAACTAGAATTTCTGAAATATGTAACTTAGAAGTGGGTTTATTCATATTTTACGACAACAGACTGGAGCAATTTTAAGAAAAAAACGCCAATGATTATTTCAATGGGTGGTAACTCTGAAAATAATGTGAATTTTTCGAAAATTCTAGTTGAGTCTCTGTAGAAAGGTCTGAGCTATAAACAGGCAAAATATTATTATAATAGAACCATTTTTCACAAAAGGAGAACATTTGGAAAAAAGATTATTCTAAGTTAATTTTTTGCCAAAATATTATATTTAAATAAATTTTTTTTGTCAAAATGTCACAAAACATTTTTATGCATGTACTCTAATCTGAGTGACACTAAATATCATGTAAACTATCCATTTATGTGCTTTTTTAAAATCACGGTTCCGAACGTAGTCGGATACCTTAAGGCAGTTTCGCCATATAAACAAGATCTGAACTTAACGCGGAACACATTTTCGGACAAAAAAAATGCCTCAACTCTTATAAAAATTTTGACATTGTAAATCATGTATTTGTTTATAATATAGTGTTTTTAAAATTTCAAAATATTTCATAAATATTTAGTTTCTCCTTTTAACATGTAAAAGAATAGCTCTTTTAGCATTGCGGTATAGAAGGAAAATGTGAAACACATTTTATAAAAGAAAAAAAACGTGTCAACCAGGATCAAAATGAGTATTATGATAAAGTAAGCGATTCTCTACAGGATAGTGAAGCTGGAATATATATAATATTAATGTTTGAGCACTTTTACATCTGAATAAGTATTCCGAATTTGGGTCCTATTTAACAGTAGCCGAAAATAGCCTTAAATGAAAGATATTTTATAATACATTAAATAATTTGTCAGAGTATTAGTGAGTTAAGTTGATGGGGGGGAGCGCCTAAATCCAGTAGGTGAATGCAATTTGATCGTTTAGGATAAGCATGAGTCATTGTTATGGGCCCAGATAGGAGGAGCAGTATACCCTTGTGTTGGTATATGAACCCTAATCAAAGTTGTTCTTCCTTATCTTGTAGCAACATAGATGTATATTCGTTTTCTCCTGTTGCCATGCTAATAAGCGAGTTGTGTTCCTACCCGAAGCTTCTATGCATATGTCGCAGGGAAATGACGAAATCAGGAGTTTGATTGAATACTTAAGGGAGAGGATCACTTGACGGGGGACGGTAAAGTAACGTATATCTTCAAATACATTTCCTTGGTCAAAGTAAGGGATTTTAATAAATCCCTGATCTGTTTGTGACGGGGCTTTAATGTGTTTTTCCTATTAATCCTCTTGGGGAATCTTTGGGACCAGAATTGAGTTATTTCATATCCAATCCTCTCAAGAAGAAAACGCGATATGCAAATTAGTTAATAGATATATAATGAAACTTTAGTATTCGCGGGGTAGAATAGAATAGAAGAAGGAGAAAGGAAACTGAGATGCTGAACGCCGGGAGCTGTTGGTAAGATATTAAACATACAAGTGTTAAGGAATTTAAGGCAGATAAAGTTTGTTAGGATAACTTCTCATAAAGATAAGTGGTTAGGATTCCCGGCGCTATTTACTTAGAATTTAGAAATATTTTATATCACTCCCGATTGCATCCCTATAGTAAGACTTATGTTGTTTGGATCAATATATCGGAATAATAATAAATTATTTTGATTATGGCTAACTTTAGTGTGATCAATCATTTCCTCCTACAAATCTAGGTCACGTAGATGAAGAGATGGTACCCCACTGGTCGGGGGGTATCACCTGTTTAAGTGAAATGATGAAATGAACTAGTCAGGATTTGCTTTGGAAAAATGCTGTCCAGGGTAGGAGGCACCTTGTGGGGGTCGAGTCCTTGTATTTCCTAACCAAACAGGTAGTACTATCGATCTCCCAGATGTCAACCCCATATCTTTAAAAAACTGGCACCATAGGATTAACATGGGATCGATATTGTAGTGTGTAAGTCCCCCCCTACCCAAAGCAGGTCATCATTAGTAAAGAAACTATGAAGGAGGGGGGCAGGCCAAGTAACGAAATCACTCCCACAAATATCCAGCCACCAAGTTGTTACACATAAAAACACCAGCCTAATTTTCTAATTAATTTTTAAATAGATCCGAATAAATAATTTGTATTCATTAACTATTGTTTTATTGCTTACTTCTACACTTAATAATGTGGCCGCGGTAGCCGAGTGGTATAGGTATCGGATTATGGCTGGCTTTGTCACGAGTTTGAGCCCAGTACCATTAAAGACCCGCCGTGTAGGGCAGCGATGCACGTTAAATCTGTCGACAGCTGAAACGTCCACCCGTTGGTGTGGTGTAGTAGTTAGGAGAGGGGGTGCCAGCTCAGGTGTCGTCCACGTCACTTGACCGTGGTTCAAAATTATGTGGTCCGTCGCCAAAACCCCTCGTGTAGCTGAACAGTGCGACGTTAATATTTACTCATTCACTCCCTCACTGCGCTTAATAATGCAGCCTATTTGTTAAATAAACACTTAAAACACGTGGCAATATTATTTGCATATTTCACTGAAACAGATCAGGGATTTCTTCCAATCTCTTATTTTCATCAAGGAACTTTCACTTTGAACGTTCACCGATTAAGCTATCATGTCGATTTCTTTAATAGTATCGGAATGTATTCAAAAACGAACTTCATTGGATGGAATCAATGTAATTTGACAGAGAATCAAATAATTGTATACATAAAACCAATTTTCTAATTAGTCCTTTATGCTAGGGGTGGACACTTGTTCTGGCTTGCCAACCGCAGAGTAGTAGCGGATGATACTGAAGGACCGAACCTTTTTTAAATGATTGCATTCATTCTAAAAAATAATAAATATAAGTTATTTTTAATTTAACTTATTTATTGTGCTAATTTCAAATTGTCTATAACTGCAAGCATATTTCATTTTAGAATCAATTCAATGAGACAAATGTATCTTATACTTTCCACATTTTTTTCTTCAAAAAATATGAGTGAGATTGTTTAAATTCTCATCACAGCCTCCAAGTTTATGTCAACGAACTCGCAGCTAGCTATATTTACTCTTGTTCTTCATGCAAGAAAAACTTTGCTCACAAATATATGTCGGCTAAAATATAAGAAAACTGCTAATCCTTGCTAATTTCTTCTTATTTAGAAATTTTTCAGCTGAAAAAGATTTGTAAGTTCAATATTATAGCATTAAACACTTTTTTCACATTCTAATCTGACATCAAGTCAATAAATTCAAGCAGTCTTCAGGTATTGTACCTATTTCAGCAGAAATGGGATAGCAGAGCAAACTGAATGTGGGATCAATTTTCTTGAAATCCTGAAATCTTCTTGTGACTTCATCCTCCAAACTCTGCAGATTATCTCTAGTATTAACAGAAACACTTTCAGGTACTATGTATTTCTAATAGAGAAAAATAAGATGAAACTTTGATCGCACAAGCGAAAAAATTCCAGTTTCAAAGTGGATTTTTTGACTGACTTGGGGGCCCACGCAAAAACTCTTTGCGGGCCGATAGTTGCTCACCCCTGCTGTGTGGGCATACCTGTAATGCTACTATGATTTTAATGAATCCAAATCTTTTGTTACTGTAAATTAGTTCAGGTATAGACGATTAATATTTTCATAATGGTTTACATTTAATATTTGATAGATACTCTGTTTCACTGCAATGTTATTAGGAATTGAAATACCGGGATACCGAATACCGGTATTTTGAGCCATTTGTACAATTTTGTAATACCAGTATTCAAAAGTTTAAATACCGGTTTTTCGGTATTTACAAGAAATTTTTGAAATCGTCTCCACTATAAGTTCAGGGATTGCCAACATAGCAAAATAGTATACTTTTTAATTGTACTTCACTTTCAATGGAATAGGGACTTCATTTTCTTGATAGTTGCTTGCGTTTGAATAGTCTTTGAATGCAGTTTCGTGGCCATGTTTTCATTTTTACTTTCTGTTAGACGCCTTTTCCCATTCAAATTTAATATATTATAAATTCCTTTTTTTTAATGCATTAACCAAGATTTTTACTCAGCTTCATAATTCGTTGATACGAATATTTCTTCTCAGAAAGAACAGCTACGTAACCTACGTAGCCGGTTTCAGTATAAATATTTTATTTTACATTCCATTCATAGAAGAAAACCTTAGCGGAGAGATGATTATTCTGAAGTTCCAAACTTCTCTCTCAAAGTGCAAACGAGAAAATGAATTACGAAATGGTTTCCATGAAGTGTGAATGACCTTCTGTATAATGTTTAAATGATAATTGTTTCTGCAACTGAATAACAATAGAATTTATGAATAAAAATAATTCTGCAGTTCGAGTTTTATCTTGAAATTTGTAGAAGGATTATGTTAACTGTATCTTGTTGCTGTATTGCATCAAGAATAAAAAACAATATTTTTAATCTAGTTGATGTTCATGTTGGGACATTTAACTATGTAAAATAAATTTAATTAGAATTTGCTTAAAGAATATTTAATAAGAATAAAAGAAAATAAACAAAACATACCTCATGAAAGAAAATAAATGAGCAAATGTTAAAGATATTGTTTAAGACAGTATTTTTTTATCTGCTCAAACTGAAGATTTTTTTTTAAATGACATGAGAAAAAGAGCTTTAAAAACAACAAGCTTTAATTTAAAAATTTGATATTTGAAGATAAAAGTAATCTATTCGAATTCAGATAAAAATGATATATGAAACTGTAGATCGAGTTCTCTATTTTTTTGCATTTGATGCAATTTCTTTTTAATCGTTTTTCTTCATTCAAATTTATTTTCTCTTTTAAGAAAATACTTTCAGAATGCACAACATTTTTTGTATTTGTGGAACGGTATAGAAGATAGAAGAATTTTATTAATTAAGAACTTGTCGGTTTTTCAGTTTTTTTATGCGAGCAGACGTACTTTAAATCAAGGTTTCAAACCGAAACTGAACCGAAAAAAAATATCGGTTTATTTCGGTTCGACATATCTTCAGTCATGTTGTGATTATAACCAACTGATCTATATTTTCTATTTTAACGTCAACCATATAATCATCATCATTACATGTACTTTGCGCCTCTATTTCCTGTTTTGATATTCACTAGTACTTTTCTGTTTCAGTTTCACAGGAAACTACTTGTAGAAGACAGATTTAATTCATTTGAATGTACTAGAAGTATAGATGATTTTTTTAGAAAAGTATTAGTCTGAGTTATATTTTTTGCATCTCACCATGCGATTATCTACAGATGTTTGTATAGTCAAACCAGAATCAGGAACCAAGTTGTCAAATGTTATTTTGATAAGGGATAACAATGTCATAATGCTTACCACTCATATCGTATATTCTGGTTAATTGTATTAATTCACATAATGTACGAATTAAAAAAAAAGAATAAAATTTTCTAAAGTTTGATAGAATTACACTTTTTTTGTTTATGATAGAACTATATTTTTTGTTTATGATAGAATTATATTTTTTGTTTATGATACAATCATGTATATTTTTAGTACAAACAAGAATCTACATAAAATAAAATTATTTATTCAGAACTGAATCGAACACTAATATTTTTGGCAAATAGAGTCCGGAGGTAAATCAATATATATATATATATATATATATATATATATATATATATATATATATATATATATTTAGTTGAACCGGAACGAAAAAAATTACCGTTTGAAGACCTACTTTAAACAATACATTTTTATGGGGCTTTTTTTAATTAGATTTAATTTTAGATTTTTTTAAATTTCCGTTGTTATATTTTTAATATTTAACTATTTTAACAAATGTTACGCATATAAGAGCCAGAATTGGCTCTTGCACCATACTCACTTAAACAATATATATATTAAAAATACAAGATTTTTGACAAAAAAAAGAGCAGAGATTTGTGCACTGTTGAAAATAAATTATGGTTTTTAATATTTTAAGTAAGAATCAGAAAGAAAGCAGCTAAAATCTTTCAATAATAAGCACATATTTCGAAAAAGGTGACTTCGAAGTTTACTATGTGAAAAAAACCTCCTATAGTTTCATTGTCGATTTTCAACTATTGGTGACAATAGGCCACATACTTGAAAAACATACCAACATAAAATTGGCTATTCTATGTTGTTTGAGATATATCTGTTCTTATTACTGCTCAAGGGTTAAACTCTTGCATTTTCTTATAACTTCCTGATTGTTAAGATGGTTTGCAAGGAAATGTGTGGTTGTTGGTAGCCAGGAATGTACAATTGTTAAAAAAAAGAAAAACAAATACTTTTGCAGTTTCCATTGTTTCTAATAAATTCACTCTCATTATTTATGGGTCCAAGAGAATATACTTTAAACTCAACATGATTTTTATAAAAAATAAATTTCTCACTGTGTGTGGACATAACTGATTTTCCCCATGCCTGATTTCTTGTCACAAATTTCAAATTCCGGACAAATCTGTAAAATGTACTTAAGTTATTAAGTTTTAAAATTGAGTATAAGAATATAAAATGAACACCTGAATCACATCTTATAGTACAAAAAAAAATTTAATATTTTCCAAAGTATTTTGGCACTAAACAATAAATAAATGTTATCAATTTCTAATTCCTTTTTTTTACTGATGATTCAGGAGGATCTTTTCCGTAACGTAATAAGGAAATGTTATATTTTTCATTGACTTTTATCAATCTTGTAAATATAATTTTTATAAAAACTAAGCAATTCTCTCTCTCTCTCTCTCTCTCAATACTTTTTTGAATCTAAAAAGAAAAATGCACTCAGGAACATTGAAAATAGCGACCCAAGAAGAAAGCATCGGATTGAAATGAAATTTAATACACATAATGACACAGACGAGAGATTCACTTGATCTCAAAAACAAGACAATTAAACGAAAACAGGGTGTGCAGCGACACAAATACTGGGCAACTTCAATAGCGCGTTGGACCACCTCCAGCTGCAATACATACCGCCACACGGTCCGGCATTGAGTTGATTAGACACCTTATGTTGTCCTGGGGCAGATGGGCCCACAAATCTTGAACAGCCAACTCTAAATCCTGTACAGAGTGACACGATGGCATTTGCCGTTTTAGCTGATCCGACACGTGCTCTACAGGGGACAAATCGGGGGAGCGGGCCGGCCATGGAAAAGTTAAAAAATGACATAGGAAGTCTTGAGCAACTCTTGCTGTATGCTTACGAGCATTATTGTGCTGGAAAATTGCTCCTGGGAGACCATTTTTGAAAGGTCCTACATGGGGTCGAAGAATATCATCAATGTAACGTTGGCTCGTTAAGGTTCCACACATCACAATTAAGGTGGACCGGCTATCATAGGCTATGACCCCCAGACCATTACACCAGCTGTGCGGGCAGTGTGACGTAGAACAGTGTGCGGGGAATTGTACTGCTCACCAGTGCGCCTTCACACCCGTACACGGTTATCATCTGTCCCGAAAACAAACCGGGATTCATCCCTAAACACAACCTTTTGCCAATCTGTGACTTTCCACATTGATCTGGCCTGGCTCCACTGTAGACGCATTTGCCGATGTTCCGGTGTTAAAGGGAGTGCTCGAAAAGGGCGCTTGGATTTAAGATTTGCTTCTGCAAGGTGTCTGGAAATTGTTCGTAGAACAATTGCTACGCCTACGTCTGCTCGTACCGTTGAACGAGTCACTGTGGGGTCCACAAGTGCTTGCCGCCCGATCATTCGATCCTCTCTCCTCGTGGTCGCTCCAGGCCAGGTTTTCCGCGCGTGGGTACCTTCTCGTGTCCACTGCCCCCAACAATTTCTAACGGCACACTCCGAACGATCCACCTGGCCAGCAACACGGCGTGTCGACCAGCCTGCAGTTTTCATCTCGATGATCAGGCCTCTTTCAAACTCGCTTAACTGTGAGAAATGTCTTCTAGCACGTTTACCTGGCATGTTTCGCTTACCAAAGTCTTCCTACAATCGGCGGGTAATCGTCACGTTTATGAATCTTCGAATTTGCTCTGGCTTATATAGCTCCCTCTTCCTGATTGTAGCGCCACCTCGGCGTGTATGAGCATGCGTTTTGGCACAAAACTTGGATCATTTGCATATCACATTACGCTGTACTTATTTGAAAAGTTTCGCGATTGTACTTAGCTTCCTTCTTGTGTCGCTATTTTCAATGTTCCTGAGTGTAAATAAAATGAATAAATAAAAATATGGGTAAGTACTTAACCCTCTCTACGCACCCTGCCATTTCTGCGGGCAATGAAGATGTTCCAAATTTTTACGCACACCACGATTTCCTCGGGTATGTTTTTTCCCGATTATTTACCTGTGAAACTCATGCTGTTCCTATTTATGTTTTTATTTATGTTTATATTTTTACGATCTTATTCTATATTTTAAAATAAAAACTGGTTTACAAAAAGAATTTGTGTAATTTTATTCTAAAATGTATATTTAATATATAGATTTGGAATACGCAATAAAAAAAATATGCAATTTTCAAACCTACTTGGATAAAATAACTATTTAGCCAGAGGGTTAAGATTAAACGGTACGATTCATTTGACAAAAATCGGTCAAAAAATCAAATCTAATTTTTTTTAGCCTAAATTATACTTTATATATGTTTCTTTAACCTCACAATATTTGAAAGCTCTAAACTTAAAAAGCGCAGAATTATTATAGCTTTCATGTTGGTTTTTATTCACATTCCTATGGCAAATCAAAACTAAACGGACTTATCTCAGAAAGATAAAATAACTCGTTTGTCTTCATTTAAAATGCTAAGGCTTTTTTTTATTATGCCAAATGCTTTGAATTTTTTTTGCCTATTGCTAATAGTACATGTAACAAAAGTTGTTATGCATTTTTGAATCAAAGCAATACTTATTTTTTAAAAAATAACTTAACTCAGAATTTATACTTTTTTAAAGAAATTTTCAATAAGCATTCATAAAAAGAACTATTGTACAAATACCAAACATGTTATCGCAAAACCCATACCAACTTTTGTTACACGTGGTTTGATGTACTTGCAAATCAAATTTCATGCGTGTATGTAAATATTTGTAGGGGGAGGAGTAGCATTTTAAAATCACTTCAAAAATTTAAGTTTTTTTCCTTAAAATATTAAACGGTTAGCTTTTTATGAAATTTTGAGCACAAAATCTGTTTTATATAGTATACGCACATAGGAGGCAACCAAAAAAAAATTTGAAAATCCTTAAATTAAAAATTTTAGGGCAAATCGTACCATGTCCCCTTAAATACCTGTATATTTGTCATTCAGTGTTCGTGTACCATAAACACGTGGTTGCTACAATTATTCTTATTGCATGTATTCCCAGTTCTAATTAATATAAAAAAATAAAGTATTTCTGAAGTACTATGGAAGCAAGGATACATGAAGTTTTCAAAATTAAAAAGAAATTAGACTATTGCTTGCATTTTTACACTTCGATATTGATTAAAACGCGCAAATTACGTTCACAGCAGCATTTTCAAGGTTAAATAACGCAAAAATTGTGCTGAAGAATTCGGTACTTTTATACCTAATGCGACATTTTTTTTTATTAACGACACACTCAGAAGCAACATTAGTGCTACTGACGACGGACTCGGCATTTCGAGCTTCGGTCAAGTGACGGAGAGGACACCTGACATGAAACTCCACTCTCCTTAACTTCCCCAACATTGAAACGTCAGGACTTTGAGTCTCGATAGAGAACTCGACAACATCAGCTACGAGATTGCGACCATCATTCACTCTGCGACGAATTCAGTACTCGTAGAAATCTACCATAAATTATTGAGCTCACTTCTTAATTCTTCAACAACAAAAAAGCATCAAACAATATAATCTGAAAAATAATTAACTAGGTTGTAAGCCAATTAGGTAATTAATCTATTTTTATCCTAATTTATAGTTGTTTTTAGGGCCTTTAACATTGATATCAATTAAATCCAGGTAATGTAACACAGTTGCAAAAAATGGTTTCTCCTCCTCTTCTATACGGGTGATAAAATTTTTCTTCCTTCATTACTCCAAGTTATTTTTATTTAACCACTTGCTATTATAAAAAAGCATGAAGTTATATATAATGCAAAGATAAGAAAAAAAATTCTGAAATATGCGAAATTTTTTCAATAATAGCTTTTTTTTACTGAAGATTATGCAATACAAATTTATTATTATCATTGAGAAGTTCATTCTTTTACGAAAAAATTAATAAATGTATCGTCTTCTTAAGGTCTGATTTTTAGGAATTCATTATAAAATCATTTGATTACAAATAGGAATATCTTAACTTATTTTAATTTTATTCTTTAATAGTTTAGTTCGGATATATTCTAGGTAGGAAAAATTTAAACTAAATAAAAGTATAAAAGTTTCGATGCTGGCAGTTGATCTCTCAAATCATTAAAAATATCTCAGATTAAGATATTTTTAAAACACCAAACAGAAAAAATTGTTTTTCTGCATATAATATTACAAAACTAAACTTGAAAAGAAATTTTAAAATAGAAATAAATGTGTGAATGCAAAACATCAAGAAATATTCTTGAAGATGCACTAAACTGAACTTGTCCTAATCTACTTAATACAATGACGTAACGTACATCCCCGCATTGCTGGTGGTGGTGAGGGGGAAGGTAGGATTGTAGGGGGCCCACAGCTTGACTGAGCCCTTCGTAAGATCCTGCTTGGGGCCCAAAACCTGACTTTGCAGGGGTGCCCTAATATTCTCCGCGTTACGCCACTGACTTAATATAACCTAATGAAAAAGCAATAGTAAATGAAAACACCAAACGAAACTACTTATGCAATATTTTCCTTTATTTTCAAATTGTCACAAGTGAAAGAATTGATGAAATAAATAACAATCATAAAATTAGAAGGAACTGAATCTCACGATGAATAATATTTTATCTAGATAATCTTTTTATAAGATTTTGGAAATAGTTGCTGCTTTCTTCTTCACTGGCTTTACCTTTTTTTTTATAATGTGTTTTTTTCATGTCCAACAGTTTCTATGTTCTTGCATTGAGAAAAGTTCTTTTACATGTCTATCTGTTCCGAAATGGTTTTTCTTGCTACTGCGCAAGACAGTAAAAATATGCCATAAATTAGACTTAAGAAAAACTTATAACTAGAGAAAACAAATACATATATCGATCGAAAGTATATTTTTTCTTCCGATATTTCAGTATTATACTTTATTAAAAAAAACCTTTTATTTCACAAACACTTAATTCGAATACACGCACACATAAACATTAAAAAACAGTACAATATACTATGTACAGATGATAAGAAAAAAAACATAACACTATACAAATACAAAAATATATAGTCTGACCGAAAGTATATCTCTTTTCTTTCGCGCGCGCGATCATTTACATAATAATTCTTTATCGCAGCACTCTAAAAATACACATTTGAATAGTTAAATACTAAAATATATATATAAAAAAGAAAATATAAGTTTTAAAAAATATAAACGAAGCATTATATATATATATATTTAATTAAAGTTCTATTCATAGTTGGTTCGAAGAAAATTTTTTTAAAAATTGTTTTTTCTATCGTACAATATGTTTCATTTGAGATGTTACACTTATTTTTGAGAGTACTATATTTCTAGAAAAGCATCAAGTTATCCACGTATATTATGTGTAAGTTATTAAGAAGTCTTTAAAGAATTATTGCTGTAATCATTTAATAATAATGTAATTATCAAAATGCATTAAATGGCATACTGCGTAATGAATGAGAAAAACTTAACATCTCTTAGATTTTACAGGTGAACGAAACTGAATACTTTTAGTAAAACTACTTCTCCCTCAAACTGTGTCTAATATTTTCTTTGATCTCCCCTAAATGGTTTTAAAAATAATTATGTATATATAGCTTCTTTGATCTCGATACAAAAGTATAGACTGAAGGGTTAAAACGTGCAATACGGGTACTTAATGTGTGAAAGGAATTTCAGTCATTTCTTTCATCCGAGGTGAATACCCTGGCTGCATTGTTTTTATGTAAATACAAACTTGCCGAATATGGATGCTTTAACGGGTGTTTCATTTTTGTTTCCTTCATCGAGAAAGAAAGATTTTTAAATTTATCTATCTGAAAATATTACATTGGACCTTTCATCCAATTACTTCCAAATTAATTGGTTAGTTCTTTATACATGGATTACAGATTTGAACATTCGGACACACTTTTTCTTTTCCTGTTGGGTAGCTTCTTTCTTTCTTTTTTTTTGACATCTTGATTTAATTATTAACTATCATTTGAGTAAAAAATGATTATTTATCGAAAAGAAGGTTATTACATTTTTAAAATATTTGTTTCACGCAATTAATATATTAAAAAAGAAAATACCTTTAAATTGTATGTAAACATAAAAAAATATATTGCTGCGCTTAATTTCCCTCTGGAATTAATAAATCTTAGTTCATCAAAAGAAAAAAAACTTATTCAATGTTCAGATCTCCGCGGAAATAAAGTGTTTGTGTGTGTGTGTGTCCCCTTATTTCTTCTGAAAGAATTTTAAGGTATCCGACTTGTATCTTTAAAAAAATAGAGATATGGAGATTCTATATGGTTTTTAGATTTATTTAGTACATTTTAAGAAAAAAAAAGCTAAAATTAAGAACATAAAAAGAAACTATTAATACTAAAATGAGAAAAAAGGGGTAAAAATTGACAAAAAATTACATAAACGAGGACTGCTCTGTACAAATAGTAAATGAACAAATTCTCAACTTTTCAATTTTGATGTATTACTTTGCTGTTCTATTTTGAAATAACCTTCAAGATAAGAGATATTTTAATTTTTACAAAAACTAGAGCACTTTATCTTAGTTATTACATAAAACTGCTTGAAAAAACAGGGATTATATTCATATAAAAAAATGTAAATTTTGTATTAAAACAGTGATTGACAAATCTGATGGTTAAAACACTTCTACTGCTATACAGAACATACATCCAAAATTTCAGCAAATTATTTTAAGAATTTTTTGAGCAATCCCTGTCCCCGTTTGAGAATAAAAAAAACATTTCGAGTAAAACGCATTTTAAAGTTTGACATCTTATGTAAATTTATGGCATCTGCTTTTACGGTAACATTTATAGTTTTTGTTCTAGTGAATGGAAAATAAAAAACTCGGCGTTTTTATAAAGCTGTGGGAAAATTCGAACCGGGCACCTTCCGATCCGAACGCCAGTACTTTTTGATCACGCCAAGACGATCGTCTTCGCGTGATGTCTAAGTACTGGTTTATTTAGATACTACTACACTATTCTCCCACCAGTGAGGTGGATAGGCGAACGATTTTTTCCCGTTCGATTTTTTTGGAGAGAGCATGTTTTATTTATTTATATTTTATTCTCTCTCTCTCTTTTATATTTTTCTTCTTATTATTTATTTTATTTTTCTTGCTGAGAGAAATGTGATTGATCGTTTGTTTCGGAGAGAGAGTATATATATATATGTGTGTTTTTATTTATACTTATTTTTTTTTAATTTATTTTTCTTTTCTCTTATTTATTATTATATTTTTTGCTCTCTCTCTTCTTATTTATTATTATAATTTCTATTTATTTTTCTTGCGGTAGATGGCACCACGACAGTTCAGAGAGTTGCGTTTTCTTACTTCAGTCCAAGGTCACCAATGTGGGATAGATTCGAACCGGGCACCCTCCGATCCGAACGCCAGTACTTTATCGATCCCGCCTAGACGATCGTCTTCGCGTGTTGTCTAAGTACTGGTTTATTTAGAAACCACTACAAAGCTAATAAGATGGCCTATGAAATAAAATCGTAAAAGAATTTGGCAAATTTAACAGTTTTAGGGTAATAGGATATCTTAAACAACGTACAGCAGCCCTTGCTGCATGACCTGTGGAACATACAAGATTTCACGTTTGTCCGGAGCAGATGTAAGTCCATGTCATCTCGTCAGAGTCATCGTCAAATGCATATGGAGTAGTTCTAATGAAAAATAGAAAACAATTTAAGAAAAACACAGCATTTTACTAACTCAATGTATCAGAAAAGATTGTATTGTTTTACTACTTTATATGCTTAACCATTATATTTCTTATTTTAAAAACTATTGAATTCATTTTTTTAGTTTGACATATACTGAAAAAAAAAGAAACACCTGCTATTCTAAGCAATAAACCACACATATTTTTAAAAAGAATTTTAAATTTTGTAAATATTTCCAAGTATCCTCAATTAATATTCTATAATTAAATAGTTGAATTTGTTTAGGTGTGAAAGACATCAACATACCTTCCATATTGTTACACACAGCATAACATTCAAAATCCACACATTCCAGTTTAAGAGTTTATCAGAAAACCACTAAATAAGGCTCTGTTAAACTATTAAACTATTATATATATATATATATATATATATATATATATATATATATATATAGAAATATATATATTTCAAAATCTTGTTTTTAAAAACACAGGGTTTAATCGTTTTAACGTGGAAAAGAAATTAGACTGGTATTTCGATAAATAATTATTCACAATTAAGATACGCAGAAAAAAATACGCAAGAATTTAGAATATATATTAATCCAAAATACACACATATATACAGAACCATTACATGAATATTCAAAAGAGAAAACAAGGAATATATATATATATATATATACACTGCTGGACAATTGCTAAGGACGGATAACACTATCATCCATAGCAACCACAAAATGAAAGGAAGCAAAATGTGGAAAATTAGAATAAGTGTGGGATATTAGTAAGAAGAAGTATGAGTATGCAAATTTTTTTCCACGTCTGTTCATCACGTGATATCGTTCATAAGAGCTTTAAAGGTTTTGACGCGTGTGGACAGTTATTGTTTCAAGTCAAAGTTTTACAGGAAAGATTTAATAGACGAACTTAAAATTTTTGGCATGTCTTCCCGACATCACATAGATGATTTTATGCGTGGCCGAATTATTGGAAAGATCGAAGAAGGGCGAAAAATAACAGATGTTGCCAGGGAGTTCGACATCGCTCACAGCGTTGTTTCACGGCTGTGGAAGTCATTTAAAACTACTGGAATGTGTAGTAGACGGCACGGGGGAGGTCGTGTTAGAAGTACGACGCCTGCAGAGGACAGATATATCGTCCTATCAGCAAAAAGGAACAGGCGCACCACAGCTCAGCAGGTGGCAAATCAGTTTCTTGCTGCCTCAAGAAAGCAGATCTCCCGAAAAACTGGTGCCAGACGTTTGAGGGGAGGAGGACTATACGCACGCAGACCTGTTGTGTGTGTCCCATTGACCAGACAGCACCGTACTGCCCGTTTGCAATGGTGTCGTGAGCACCACAATTGGACTGAACAGGACTGGGCATGCGTTCTATTCTCAGATGAGAGTAGGTTTAGTCTGTCATCGGATTGTAGACGCCAACTGATGTGGCGCGAGAGTGGTACTGCTTATCGTCCAGAAAATATCCAGGAAAAGGACCGATATCCGACATGCAGTATCATGGTGTGGGCCGGCATCATGATCAATGGCTGCACGCGCCTACATGTGGTTGCGAATGGGACTATGACAGGCCAACGATAGATTGATGAAGTTCTACTTCCTCATGTTCGTCTTTTCCGTGGTGCTGTCGGTGATAAATTTGTTTTTATGGACGACAACGCAACATGTCATCGAACACTCGCTGTTCAGGATTGTCTAGACAGCGAGGGTATTCAACGTCTCGTATCGCCAGCGTGTTCTCCAGATCTAAACCCCACTGAAAATGTGTGGGAGGCTTTGGGGAGGCAAGTTGCAGGTCAAAACTATCCTCCGACAAACAAGAACACCCTCATCCGTGCACTCACAGAGGAATGGGATAAATTGCCTCAACAGCTGCTGAATAATGTTGTGCAAAGTATGGTACGACGTGTGAAATGTTGCATCACACTCCACGGTGGACATATCCCGTACTGATACCTTTCTTTAATGTGCCTGCTGACTTTTAGATGCATTGTTCCATTTCTCCGTACGCAGATCAAATGAACATTTTTTTTTCTTTCAGATGTTTCACAGCTTTTGTACTTTCCAGAACAATAAATATTCTTTATTCTAATGTCTGAACAGTGTGGCAACTATATTTTATCCTACTAGGCATCATGTCTCGCTTAATGTTATGCTACGTAGCAATTTGTGATCCGTCCTTAGCAATTGTCCAGCAGTGTATATATCCCTTATAAAATATCGAGTCTCTTTTTCTCTGAGGATATTTATCTTTTGTTTATCCTTCACAAAAACATTTTTCTTGCTATCTTTTCATTGTTATTGAAATAATATCAAATGTCTAATTCTTCTATGTGTTTTGTTGCATTTTAAACCTTTTACTTTGGATCAGCTCATAAATTGTGTATGTGTCCTAACAAACATACTACAAAATTTAATCGCTGTAGCCAACGATTGTGAAGATTGGAAAACTTTTATATCTATAAGGTAAATAAAAGAAATTCTGACGTTGTCATACATAATCATATTGACGAAGATAAACAAAAAGGAGATAAATATTATTTATTATTTCATTAATACTATTTAAAATTTAAAAAAGAGGAATAATCTTTAGTTAAAAAAATAATGATTTTGGATTTCAGAGTTTGTTTGATAACAAAGCAAATATTTTGAAGTGTGAATACACATAGGTTTTTTTCACTATTTTCAATGGTTAAATCTATAATTTTCTAAAAAACAAATAATTTCTAAGCATATGCTTCTAAACAATGCAAACAATAATGGACTAAAGAAACTTATTTTAGTCAATTAAATCAAATAATTTTATCCGAAGTTTTAACCCGATTCTAAAGTAGAAGAATACCTTGTTACATGTGTAAATTCTCTGAATACAGAATGAAACACGTTTTCTTCATTCAGATAATCACCAGAAAAAATCATTACACTAGGAAGAATAATAAGATTCTAAGTGCACATATGGAATGAATCAGATTTTCAACAAACTGAAAATAAATCAATTTCTTCTTCAGGGATAAAAATTTAATGTATTTGATTGTTTTAGCGAAAAAAGAGATAACTATTAGATTAAAATTAAATAGCAAATGTTTTGATTCAAGTTAGCTTTATTACCTGGTTTCAAAATTAAGGGCAAAAGAGTTTAGTACTTACTTACTATCGCAACAATACCAATCTTCAAGATAACTCGCCAAATTGACAACGCCGATTTCCCATGTGTCTTACGCACTGAAATGGCAACAATGTACTTCGTTTCACATAATATCGCCAATACGGTTGCGATAATACGTAAGTAGTCTTATTTTTGCTTAATAAAGCATTAAGTAAATATGCATTATTTATTTTAACATACAATGCGTTTTTTATCAAGATTGTTCATAAATATTTTTAGGTCTCATTGAGACATCACACTAATTACAACGTGTTTTTACTTCAGTATTTTTACTATGGTTGTTGTTTTCTAATGTCACCTGTTTGACGTAGTCAGATCGAGGCCCACGAAATTCATCGTGGCATGGGCAAGAGTTGGTCGTTGGCCTTGAGCACCATACAGGTGACAGTACGATTTAGCTCGGCGAAATTCCCCGAAGGGACGATAGATGGCGACACTATCTCCACCTCCGCAATTTCTGCATGTAAACTGAAGGGGAGGGAAATATTCTCCAGTCCCTGCGCTCGTGATTAAGCCCACAAGACTACGGACCCACTGATTTAACGAGCACGTACTCCGTGTGTACTCGGAGGGTTTTTGGTGGTATAGGGCATCGAACCCAGGCCTTCCGGTCTGGAGTCCGATGCTCGAACCACTAGGCTACCCACGGCCCATGGAATTGTTGGGAGAGTAAATTTCGAAAGATTTAAGTACCATCAAAAATCTTTGCAATTTATGGTATAAGTTTTCCATACGAGATAACTAAAAGTTAACTATGTTTTGAGTATGAAAATAAAAGAAATTTTTTTAAACAATATTCTTCAAGCTTGGAAAATGAAATGTTAGTGCTTTCATTTTAATTTCACATGAAATAGGTCAATAACATTTGCTTCATTTATTCTGCTAATTAATTTGAGTTATAAGATAGTTCATAAAAGTATTTTGTGCAATTAGATCAAAAAACTATTTTTTATTATTAATTTTTATGTGATAGTTGTATTAATTGGTTTTAATTATATTTAATTGATTTCATATTGTAATGCATATGAATATTGTACATTACAGTATGAAATCAAAATTCAAGTATATGGTTCAATTTATGAATAAATATGTATGAAATCAAAATCAAGTTGCAAATATATGGTTTGATTTGGTTATTGAGTTTGATATTAGCAAACATTACTATGCTTGAAGACATCCTTTGTGCTCTAGTGAGTGAGTGAATATCAGCGTCGCAATGTTCAACTACACGAGGACTTTTAGCAACGGACCACGTAATTTTTAACCATAGTCAAGTGACGTGGACGACACCTGAGATGGCACCCCCCTCTCCTAACTACCAAACCACACCAATGGGAGGATATTTAAGCAATCGACAGATTTAACGTCCATCACTGGCTGCCCGACATGGTGAGTCTTAGTGGTACTGGGCTTGAATTCATGACAAGGCCAACCACGATCCGATGCCTTGAACACTCGGCTACCGCGGCTACTGCCTTGGCATCAGTAGAAACTGCAGTCTTAAAAGATTTTTATGTTATGATTACTAGAGTGCGATATTGCGTTATATAATAAAAATACATTGAAAAAATATTAGGTTCTATAATAAGAATAATAACTTAAATGGATAGAAAAGTTATAAATATTAATAAAATATGTATTTTCATAATTTTGATAAATTTTTGGATATTAAGTAGGTCATTGGATTTATATTAACCTTATTATTTGAACTGTTTTCATAAAAAGGTAATTCATTTTTGAAATTCGAGTAATAATTGTAATTATTGCACTGCTGAAAACATATTGCTAGAATTTTGAGTAAAATATACTTAAAGTAGTGTAAATAATTTATATTTGGATGTATAATACTGCAAAATTACTCTCTGGGGTACTTACTTTATCTTAAAATTGTAATATTCACAAGCAACACCGTTCCTTACATTATAAAGACAATTCAAGGGAAACTGGATGGAATCTTGGTGGTAGAGCTAAGTTGGCATCAATTTTGGCGACCATGTTGGCGACTTGGTAACCAATTTGGCGGCCATTTTTGGCGAGTTTGGGACTCTATGGATTCTTCTGGAAGGATCTGCGAGGCCTATAAATAGGGAGACGCTTACCGAAACTGAGTTAGTATTGTTTTTACTAGCGATTTGTAATCTTCTCTTGACTGTTGAAGAGGGGATTAGCGATTAGTCATTACTTTGGCTGTTGAGCGAGTGAGTGCTTGTGAATGATCTTTTACATACTTGTATTTTAGACACTGATAGTTGTGTCTGAGCGCTGTTGAAAGTGTGAAGACCTTCTGAGATTTATTCTGCGAATTTTGCTGTTGAATCCTGTATTTCAAGGATTGTTTTTCAACAAGAAATTTCCATTCCTCCTGAAGAACTGCCTTGCTCTTTCCGACTCATTTGCATAAAATCTTTGAACCCCGAACTAAGTAACAATATCCATTAAAAAGGGTTTTTTTTTTAAAAAAAAAGCACGCAGATGCACTCTTTTTAAAGGATTTATTTTATTTTAGTTTGTAATAAAGATAAAAGATAGATTTATATAGCATAAAAATAATTCAAAAGAAAAAAAAATTCTTTCAGCTTTACTTTCGGAAAAAGGAATGAATATTTAACCAACTCTTTCTAGTTAACATAGAATGATATCAAACATCTTGAAATACATCAATTCTTTAAAACATACTGAATTCAATATGAATGAAATTCAAACTTGGATTTAATAACATAAATTGGAGTAGTTAGACAAATTTTATGTGTGTGTCAAATGTATTAAAATTACTTACCAAGAAAAGAAAGAATACATTTTTATTTCAGAGTATGAATGTTTCTGTTCGCAGAATATTGCATATTTATGAACTTATATATAATATTCAATGCGTATATGAATGTAAAACGCAAGAAAGAATGCAATCACCTATTTTAATCACTAAAGTATTTCTTTAGAAATTTGTAATGATATATTATTCTCAATATAGTAGTATTCATTGTATAGTAATAATAATATATACACGTAGTATGATATTAATATATTATTGCTATACTATAGCTAAAACTGTTTAAACTACTACCAGTAAAATTTAATTAAATTAAAGTTAGAAAAAACTAGTTCCCCCGCACGGCTAACAACGTTAGTATCAATTTAGTTAATATGATTTCAATATCACTATCAATTAGTGATTATATCACCTGGTCAGTATCAATTTAGTGATTTTCATCGTTAGTAAAAATTTGATGATGGTTCATCAAACAGGGCTTATGATTAACACAGCCAACTACATTTTTGGAAGGATATGAATATACAAACCACATAGTTTTTCCTTCTATTTTAAGAATGAATTGTTTCCAATTTCTCTCACTTTTTGGACGTTGCTAATAAAAAATCGAATCTGTAATTAGTAATAGAATACTATACTCAAAAGGATTTTAAATGTCAGCATTTTAACTTATTTTTAAATGTTTACATTCTAAACATTTCACTCGTATTCTGAATTTTCATAATCTAAACTTTATACAATTTTTTTTATATTTATATTATATATATTTTATATCCTAAAATATATTTTTTCTTTACAATCTAAATATTTTTTTAAGAGATAAAAACTATTTATTAAGTAGCTGGATGCTGCTGATATGAAATCATCGTGAAAAATGATTTATTTTTATGACTTTTTTTCAGTTGAATTTCACTTATTCACATACTCAGAAAAAACTTGTTGGTTTTAAATAAAATATATATTTAGGTTATAAAAGCTGTAACGAGCTATCTTCACGCCTTTCAACCAATCTTCATGGGTAAAACCTTTTCATAAATTATTTAATATTTGAGAACCTCTTTCTGAGCAGAATCGTAAACATGTAAATGAGTCTCAGTGCTTAAAGTTAACTGAAACGAGTGTAATCGAAGTTGGCAATGAAAATCTTAAGTACTGATAGATTATATTATATTCGTGAAAGTTATATTGTGGGATATCGAAGTATGTTTGCTGCATGAGATTCATAATATTATTATTGTTAAGAGCTCTACAAGATATCCGATTAAGTGTATCTTGTAACGTTCTCGAGCTATTCAGTTACAAAATTGGCTACTTTATGAGAATAGCATAACACATTTTATATACAGCGACAAGAATATGCGGGGTCCTTCATGCGACATGAAAAGCGATGGCCGAGGGAAAACCTCACTCCACCTACAAACTGGAGCCACGATGGAAATTCGATGAGGGGAAAGAAAGAGGGGACTGCGTCAACCCAAGAGAGTGAGTGGAAAGACATTTCGTTTAAAACTCCAAGAAAATTGGTTGTGATTACCTCTTTATCTGTGGATGTAAATAAATCAATCATTTAAACTCTTAACTCGCACGCTACTATTAATTGTCCATAACGTCAAATCTGCCTGATATTCAGATAAATACACTCATGGACAAAAAATTAGAGCACCAAGAAGTCAAAATGAAACCAAATTTTATATACGTAATGATAACTCTGATATACGTAAATGATTAGAAAATCAAAGAAAAAGGCAAAAGAACGGAGGATTTAATATCCTGTTGAACAACCCTCTAGCGCGAATGCACGATGCGATATGATCGAGCATTGAGGCATACAAGTTCTATATGATCTCATGAAACATTTCATTCCATATTTGCTGTAACCTTGCCTCTAGTTCGTTCAAACTTGTGGGATGCCCAACTCGCCATCATAAATAATCCCAAATATTCTCGATTGGAGACAAATCTGGGGTTTCGGCAGGCCAAGGAAGGGTATTAGCAGTGCAGAGACAGTCTTGTCACACCCTTGCCGTGTGAGGCCGAGCATTGTCTTGTTGATAAATCGCTCCTGGGAACCGTTGCATGAGTGGCAATACATGAGGTTGCAGGATGTAATGGACATACCGTTGGGCTGTCATGGTGCCACAGAACAATACTAGAGGTATTCGTGTATTGTAAGCAAAGGCACCCCATACCAACACAACAGCTGTGAGAGTGGTGTTTCGCTTTAAAGCAACGTCAGGATTGAGGCGTTTACCACGGGGTCTCCACAAACGAACACGATTGTCATCACTGCTGACATTGGATCTGGATTCGTCACTAAAGACGACCTGGTTCCATTCCGCTGCAGTCCTATTTCCTCGTGTGTGGCACCTTTCCAAACGGTGGCATCGATGGGTGGGCTTCAAGAGCCGCACACGTAATGTGCGCCGCGATCCCAAATGTCCTTCAGCCAGGCGCCTTCCTATGGCTCAAGAAGACACAGGGAACCGTAGTGTGGTAGTACCACAGGTGTTACCTGTGCCTGGATGCCGGCCGATGAAGCAGCTGGCTGTACGCGTGCACTTCTTACGATGTGGCTTTCTTCTCGATGACTGGTCTGCCGAGGGCGTTCTGAGCCTGGTCTTTGTGTGGATGACATTTCTCGGATCCACTGGTGCTAACACCTCCTCAGTCACACCATCAATCAGAGCGGCCTAATTGAGGAGCTACTCGCCTTAGCTGACCATCCAGCTTCCCTCATGCCGATGATTCTCCACCTTTCAAACTGCGACAGCTGCTCATATTGTCTTCCAAAATTGCGTAATGACATGTCTATCTCAGCTCTTTCTTTGTAAACGATTCAGCATACTCAAACAAGCTTTGGTTACCTGTTTTACACTCCACGGAGAACGATGTTAAACGCCCTTTACTATACGTACTGCGCAATCACGTTGCATTTCTAATTATTTGCATATCTGCCCGACATGTACCTTCATTGCAAGTTTCGTTACGATCCCGCAAATATTTCTTCGTGTGCTAATTTTTTTTTCCAGAAGTGAACTATTTGTTATTATTACTTAGGCCTAATGCGCTCCCAATAGCATATTGCAACCAAGTCAAATTTTGAATTGGCTTAAATAAAAGTTGCTGATTTTTCATTATGTCTCTTCCTTTTGTTGCTTGTGACATTAACGCAAATTCAGGTTTGCCAGAAGTCTAAGGTAAAAATTTTTAAAAATTAATCTCAAAAGTATGTTTTTTAAATTCCTGTTCATTTGAGAAATGATAATAATACTAAGAGTAACAGTAAAACATATTTGGACAAAAGGGGAAAAAAGAAAACAAGAATATATATATACACTGGTGGCTAAAATTAGGGACACTTTTTAAAGTTATGTTTTTTTCAATTTGTATGCGTGCAGAAAATATTCCGTTACACAAAATGTAATGTCTTTTACATCATTTTAAGGAGAATTTAATACTAAATTAAATACAAAAAAACAAAATTCAAATATTTATAACGCAAAAAAGTTATACTGCAAAAACTATCGATATACATTTGATACTGATGATAGCAGTGAGATAACAGTTCTTAGTGATGGTAGACTTTATTCTTTATTGCAGCTTCACATCGATATTTCATTGAGCTGAAAATAGTTTTAAGCTCTTCTTTCATTATTGCATGATGCCAGGAAACAATTATATCCTCAATTATATTCCTTTTTATTTCATGGGTACCTCATTCGGACAGCGGACAACAGTTTCCAAACGGTGCCACAAATTTTCGATAGGATCGAGATCAGGACAACAACTCAATGATCTTTGAAAGGGATACCACTATTTTGATTATTTTACTGTGTGGCAAGGATCAGAATCTTACCGGACAATAAATAAAGCATTGTTGGTAAATAGATCGCTGATGGAAAGTGGAAGTTTGTGTTCTAGAATGCTGTCATTGTATTTGCTGACATTCAGTACCCCATCGATGGTATGAAAGTGACCGATACCATCTGCTGATTGTATAACCAAATCATACAGCTATGTGGGTACTTCAGAGTTGCCTGGATGCAGTCACCCTGTGCAGCATTTATCCTGTTCTGCGTCCTACGTATTTTTGGCCATCACTACCAAAAAAACGATATCTCAGTTTCATCCATCCATTTAACTTTCGACCACTAATCATTTGTCCAACTAATGTGACCTTTTGATCACTGAAAACTTTTTCAGCGCTGCTGTAAATTAAATTACGGCTTCTTTCGGGAAATTCTACCACTTAGTCATAGCATCTGCCAACCTTCTCTTGATTGTTTTTGAATTGAAAGAAACACCAGCTCATTCAGATAACTTCTGATTATCGTTGATGACATTCTTCTATCTATGAGGTACAGTATTTTTGTTCTTCTGTCATCAACAGATTCGGTGCAACTTTTTCGACAGTTCCTGCTTTGTTTTTATTAAATTGATCCTGATAACTAAATTAAATATTCCTGATAACTTAATCAAAACTTTCAGTCTCCAGATGTAATCACTGAACCCTCCCCCGCCCCTTGTCTAACAATTTTAACATCGGAAAGACCAGTTTCTCGTCATATATCTCTTTCTAGGTGTTCAATTAACACTTTTATTCTCTGATAGCATTTATTCTTGACTAAATATCATAGTTGCCTTGGCTATGGAAGGACCCTGACCTTTATCCTTTCGAAAACTTGTAGAATCATTTGAAAACTCTTGTGCAAATGAGGCATTCATGAAATTAAAAGGAATTACATAACTGTTTCCTTGCATCATATAATAATGAAGGAAGAACTTAAAATTCTTTTCAGCTCTCTGAAACATCGATGTGAAGCCCGTAAAAAGAAATAAAGGCTGCACCACTAAGCGCTGATAACTCATTGCTATCATCAGTATCTAATGCATATCGATAGTTATTGCAGCATAATATTTTCATTGTAAAAATATGAATTTTATTTCTAGTATTGAAATCAAACTCAGTGGTGCCACAGGCCATGAGGGTCAGGGCCTACTGAGCCCATCCCAGTATGCGTGACCATTAGGCGCTGAGGGACATGAACAGAAGTCCCGATCAGGTGGTCATTCTGAAGCGAGACCCCCCTGTGTTTAAGTCCCGAAGCAAGCTTTTTTTTGGTACTCATTTATCGACCCATTGCAGTAGGGATGAAAGGCTGAGTATACCTTGCCCAGCCCTGGAACACAACCCCTACCTGTGGTGTAGAAGCGCTATACGCTACCTCTCGACCACTGGACCTATATATAGTATTCAGTTCAGTATTAAATTGTCTTTAAAATGATATAAAAACCATTTTATTTTGTGCACTGTAACATTTTCTATAAGCATACAAACAATTTTATAAAGTGTCCACAATTTTGGTCACCACTGTATATACATATATATGTATATATATAAGTACCATGCTTCACATCCTAAAGATGCATCAGTATGCTTGCTTCAGTATCGTACAGCAATTTAAAAAAATATCTTATTCTACAAAATGTTTCTTTTTTCATGGAAACTTCATTAAATAAAGAATGAGTGACGTATTCTTTCAAATCCGTTTTGCACACTATCTCATTTTTCTTGGAATGTCATGGAATGTAATTCGAGAAATAATTGGAACTTTGGACCCAGGGAGATATTTCCGCAGGAGTGGTTACAGTAGAACTTATTAGACGACTTTTAATCAAAATGTATCGACTTTTAATAAAATTAACAATCATCATCATGCTCTTTTCATAATTAAGTTTAATTATGACGAACGATTGCGCTGAATTAAACTTGTGTTCAGAAAAGAGCAAGCGAAATTAACAATCATCATCATGCTCTTTTTTAAGAAAAGAGCAAGCGAAACAAAAGAATTTTTTTTGGCAAACGTACTAAACTCTCTCTCTATTAGCGTTTATCTCTTAATTTTAGCTATACTTCGTTTCATTAATAGTACTGACATGAACTCATATTAAATCGCTTCATGTAAAACACATTTTATTAATAAAATTTTCATATCTAGTTGGTAAAAGGAATTAGGACAGTGAATACCCATTGAAGATAAAAAAAAGATTCATTAACCAAGCGCAATATTGAAGCAGTCGGGACACTTGGAGAAGTATTCTTGTGACAAAGAGAATTAAGGAACTCCAACATCATCATACTTTGAAAATATTAGGAATGTTATTCTATAAGGAAAATATTGTGTTTTTTCCGCCATTGTTCCCTTTTTGTTACTTTTGTCGCTATTGATTCTGTTAGCTAAATACATAAGATTAAAACGGATTTATTTATTTCTATTAATAACATACTCAAATTCTGCAATTTTGAAAAGGATTATAAATAAACTGCTGCTTCTAAAAAAACAAAAAAACTGCAACACCATGAAGGAATTATCAGAATTAAATGAAATTTATTGCTCAAACGACTTGTATTAGTACAAATAAAGGACGAAATTTTCAAAGCAAAAAAACAATATTAAATGTCCGAAATCAATATTTGGTTTAGCCAGCATGCGCTGCAATAAGTGCTGTTATACGACATCGCATGGAGTCTAATAGATTTTGAATATCTGCTTGTTGAAGAGAATTCCATATTGCTTGTATGCGCAGCAAAAGTTCGTCTTTTAAAGCTACAGGACGTGGATCACGAGCGAGACGCCCACCAAAAAAATCCTACGCATGCTCAATAGGCAATATATCCGGCCAATAAGCAGGCCAAGGAAGAAGTTGCATATGTTGAGATCAACAGGAGTCTCGAACAGTCATTGCAACATGTGGGTGTGCATTATCCTGCTGAAAGATAGTCCCAGGGATGCCGTAAAGGAAGGGAACGACTTCGGGCTGTAGCACTTTACGGACATACCTGTTGCTATTGAGATTACCCTCAATTCGTAACAAACTGGATCGTCTATGATACGAAACCCCACCCCAAACCATAACTCTGGGTTTTAGGTCACTATGTCATAAAATTAACGCACTGTGGAAGGCAACGTTCACCGGCATAGCGTTTAACACGAATGCAGTCATCATGATCCCACAAGTTGAAGCGTGATTCCTCTGAAAAGACAACTTGATGCCAATCAGCTTACTAGAATCTGTGCTCATGAGCTCACTGCAGACGCAGCTGGTCGATGGTTTATCGTGAGGGGAATCCTATACAAAGGCACCCTTGCACGGAATCCACGGTGCAGCAGACATCGCCGAATTGACGAAGCCGACATTAGTACACCTGTAGCAGTAGACCAACGCGCTGCTAACTACCTGGAGAAAGCCGCAAAGTCATTCAACGCCATGCGGAGCAGGTGTCGATTGTCGCATGCTGATGTCACCTTCCGTCGTCCACTGCCAGTTTTTCGTGTTGTTCGGTGCTCGTCGGTCTACTGCTTCCAAACTCGCATTAACGTGAAACTGTTCCACTGCACACGAGCTCCTATGGCGCAATAGGAAAATCCTCCTTCTCGAAGGCCGATAATCCTGCCCCGTTCAAACTCCCTAAGTTGTTTTAATTTCTCCTTATTTCGTCGTGGAGGCATACTTAGGTCTCATTAAACGTTCGCCACTAACAAATAATCATTAAGTATTTTCAACGTCCCGCGCTACAGACCTCTATTTATATGCTTTCAGCATTACTTCAAACGGCGTTGCGCACACCACGCAAGCGTGGTGTCTCTGAAACATTACTATTTTACGTAACATTCTATAGTTGATATTTGCTGCAAAGTTCATTTAATTCTGATGATTCCTTCATAGTGTTGCATTTCTTACAAACAGCAGTGTATTTGGTCCACTACACATTTGGTTTACAAAAGAAGCCTATCTTGTTAAAATTTTTAATTTATTTACACGGATCTTTATAAAGCTTTAGTAATAGAAATATGAAAACATAATTTCACCTTTACTGCATTTGTATATGTCTATAGTATATATATTTGTTATGAATATAATATATATTTGTTACGCATATGATATATCGATTTTTTATGAATATGGTATACACTGGTGTGCAAAAATTAAGGACGAAGTCGAAAAATTAGCATATCAGCTGAACGAAGAGGCAGAGCGGACAGAAAGACCAATCAGGAGATTAAGTAAAGTGATGTACGGTAGCACATGCGCAGATATGCTGGTAGACGTAATGGGGGAGTGTCTGAGTAGTATAAAGCATGTTGTCGGTGTAAGATCAGTATTTCTGGCAAAGAGATTGCACGCCGTATAGCAGTTAAAATCACACCGAGTTGCTACCTCAGTGAGAAATGGCGAATAATCAATCTGTTAGACGACATCTGGATGCTTTTACCCGAGGTCGAATCATTGGGAAGTTGGAGGAAGGCCGCAGTGTGACAAGTGTGGCTGCAGAGTTCGGAATTGCTCACAGCATCGTTTCACGACTTTGGAGACAATTTCAAACTACAGGAACAGCTATCCGGGGGTTCAGTAGCGGTTGTCCACGAGGAACCACACCCGCAGATGACCAGTACATTGTCTTACAGGCTAGAAGAAACAGGCGGCAGACCGCGGGAGAAATTGCTAGACACACGACACAGGCGACTGGACGACCGATATCGCGTTTTACCGTGGCCAGAAGACTGCACGGTGGTGGTCTGTTTGCACGACGCACTGTACGGTGTGTACCTTTAACGCCTGCCCATCCGAGAAGGCGTTCTCTGTGGTGCCGGGAACACCGGAATTGGAGAGACAATGAATGGGGACGAGTACTCTTTACAGATGAGAGCAGATTGAGTTTGAGTAGCGATTCTCATCGCATACTCATCTGGAGAGAGCGGGGAAGCCGCAATCATCCCTCGAACATCATTGAAAGGCACAGGTATGGAGGTCGCGGTGTTCTCGTTTGGGGAAGCATCATGCTTGGTTGTCGTAAAGACCTTCAAATCTTCGACGCAGGTCAGTCAACGGGACCCGTTATTGTAACGAGATTCTTCTTCCATATGTGCGTCTTTTTAAAGGCGCTATGGGTCTGCAGTTCCTTTTCAGGGACGGCAATGCACTATGTCATCGCACAGTAGCTGCCGAACAGCTCTTAGAGAGTGAGGATATTGAACGTATGGATTCGCCGGCACGATCTCCGGATCTCAATCCCATCGAGCATGTATGGGATTTTCTAGGCAGACGCTTGGCAGCACGTACCTTACCACCAGTAACGATTCGGGATCTTCGATTGGCGCTGCAAGACGAATGGGCAGCAATGCTTCAACAACTCATTGACACCCTCATTCTCAGCATGCGCAGACGCTGTGAAACCTGCCTAGCAGTCAGGGGAGATCATATCCCCCTACTAAAGACCGGATGTTTCTTGCTGGACACCCATCACAGGGATGTTTCGGCCTTCAGTCGCATTGCGCTCCATGCTACTTTTTCAATTAAGCTTCTTTTTATCCCTCTGATTTCTCTTTTAGTAAGTGTTGCTTACATTACACATGTCCTTACGTATTGGGGATCTTACGGTATTAAATGTGTTGATTTGGAAAGCTTTTGTACAAAGTTATATTGAAAAAACCGTCTCGTCCTTAATTTTTGCACACCAGTGTATATATATTTATTATGCATATGGTATATATATTTATGATTTTTATATTTTAGATTTTGCATTTGGTATGTAAACTTTTTTAGATTTCGCATATCGTAAATATATTTTTTTTTAGATTTCGCATATGGTATACATATTTTTCTTAGATTTCGCATTTGTAAAAAGTTACGAAATTAAAGTAATAAGTCTGGAATTTTTTTATGCTACTATGTATTGTTTATAACAATATGTAACTATATGTAAAAAATATATAACAGCAGAAAAAACATAATTTTTTCCTTATTATTTAAGCAAAACATGTACAGGTGAGGTTTGACTTAACACTTTTTTGAAGTGAAACTTCTTTAAGCGCATGAGGGTAAAATTTTTACAGATGAAAACGTCACGCCGGTATGCAACGGAAGTGTCGGAAAAGAGAAGAGAATCGAGACCGATTGAGAGAGAGTAAGACAGGCGAGGTGAGAAAGATTGAATACGGGATATCGAGAAGTCAGAATACACGCCCATTGGTTGTGTATTCGTTTACTAGTTAATTATTAGAACTTAGATGGCATTTCTGTCGCATGCGTAATATTAAAATTTATAGACACTTTTGCAGTGAATAAAACAGTAAGTGAATTTTTATAAATAAAAACTTTTGTGAAAACTTTGTGAAAAAACTTTGTGAATAAATTTGTAATGTATCGCATATCTGTTATCTTTTTGTTTATTTACAATTTTTTATCAATTGGTTTGAAGGTTAGGTAGTTTTAATATTTACAAATAACATGTGGTATTTCAACTTGCCACTCGTCATTTGATAATTTAATAAATCATTTACCATAAAATAAAATATTTCATAAATTCGCTTTTCTAAATTTTGAATTCAAAAAACAAACTTAATTAATAATTTCTAATATTGACAAAAAAACACGTTGCATTTTTATTTACAATTCGTCATTTGAGATTTCAATAAATCATTGTGCATAAAATACTAATAACAATATTTCATAAATTCTTTTGACGAAATTTTAATTTAAAAATTGGAATTTCTAGAGTTATCATTAATTTACAAAAAATTTATATATTTAAATTGGATTAGGTATTTTTAATATTTACAAAAAATCACGAGAAATTTTAATTTAATATTCAACATCTGAGATTTGACTATATTATTTTTCAAACAATATAAAAATAAATTTATTTTAATAATTCTCTTTAATTATTTTTATTATTAAATATTGATTTCAAATAACTTTTCATTTTCAGATTGCAATCAAAAATTGTGGTGCGAGAGTGTGCACTTAAAAATGCTGCTATTCTTAATGAGAATGATAAAATACCACTTGTTTTGGGTGGTTTTAACATTAATTTTGCAGTTGATGATTCCAAACCATTAATTAACTTTCTAGAAGAAAAATTTAGTCTACAGCTAAACAATAATCCAAACACACCAACTACAAATTCAGGAACGACAATAGATGCTATTTTTACAAGATATTTAGATAATGTTGAAACACGAACTTATGTTGCATATTTTACCTATCATAATGCTTTAGTCACAATAATACCAATACAAACAACGTCAAACAATGTAAATATTAAAGAAATAAATTGAAAAAATTAAATTTATAATTTACATTAATTTTCAACACTTTTTTATTTTAATGACAATTAAATTCCTAACTATCTTCCTTTTTCCCTTCCTCTTAATCTTGGAAATTTAAAGTTTTAGATTTGTATAAATATAAACAAGATTTATAAATTAGTTCGCCAAAGAAGTTTGACATGTGTACTTTGTACGCACATGTTTTTTTTCTGATTTTCTTCGTAATTCAATTAGATCAATGTTTAGTGAAACGCACTCACACTAAAATATGACTAACGTTATAAACTAGTCTCAATAATATTTTTTTCTGTTTCCCCCTCATTTCTAAATACTTCTGAAAATGTTCTTCGTTGTATCGTCAGGTATGTATTTATGATTATCTTGATGCACATGCTTGAATTTTTTCACCACATTTGAGTATGCTAGTCACTACTTGCTGTCAATCGGGTGAAGTGCTGTTATTAGTATTCGTCGAATTTTTAAAGAGAGAAATTTGAGCATATATATATATATATATATCTTTATATATAAAAATCTTCTGTGCGTGTGTTTGTCACTAAACTCCTCCTAAATGGCTGGACCGATTTCGAAGAAATTTTTTCTGTGGGTTCAAGTAAATTCGAGAATGGTTTAGATTCACAATTCGGTCCGATATCGCAATTAGTTAAAAATATATTAATTAAAAACATTCACAAAATACAACTCAACATTCACCTGCATCGTTGTAACAACGCTATTGTTATAAACAAGTAATATAAAAAAATTTAAAATCAATTCCTACTTAGATCAACCACGAAAAAATTTATTTTATCTACTTTTTATTAAATAGTTGCAATTAATATAAATATGTATATACATATGACAGAATCACAACATTAAGTGGTAAATAATTTTTATTAATCATCATTAAAGTATCGTATTGTCATCCAAAACAATCGTGTATATAAAATTTCCTTTCAACTGAATGCTTTAACACGTGAGAAAAAAACCTTTTCAAATTTTGACATAAGTCGCCAACGTGGCTGTATTTGTAATTTTTTAAATAATTAGTTTTAATCAATTAATTTTTATTAATTATGATTAAATTATTGTATTGTCATCCAAAATAATCATGTACATTACATTTCAGCTCAATCGAGCGCTTTAAAATGTATTTTATTAACGATTGAAAATTCCACCAAGATAAATAAATAAATAAACAAACAAATAAAATATGTATAGAGGTCGTGAGCTAATGATAGGAATTGAAAAAGGCGTAAGTTGGCGTTGAAAATTGATTTTCAGCCAAACCGGCCAAACCCGGTCTTTATTACGAAAATGCAGACGATTCACGCTTTTTAGCGTTTTTAATTAATATCTTTTCAAATAATCTTTATATATGTAATCCTTTTGTGCGTGTGTATGTAACTGAACTCCTCCTAAACGGCTGGACCGATTTTGGTGAAAGTTTTTGTCTGATCCAGTGAACTCGAGAATGGTTTAGATTTATAATTCGGTTTAGAAATGTGTATTTAATTAATTTTTTATAAATTGCTGATCTTGGGATGTTTTACATTTAATCCGGCAGACTGCGCTACGATCACAGTATCAAATATTCAAAAATCTTTTATTATAATTCAAGTTGGTCTCGACAGTTGGTGCTGTGATCATTTCAGGAAAATATTTTGTCATTTCGTGTTATTATTTTGTTGAAAAAAATCGCGTGTTAATTAAATTATTACATTCAGATGTAATTAGTGTTTGAAATTTTACTCAAATTTTACTCAAAACGGTCCAGATTGTTAAAGCTTATTCATAAAAATTTGGAATTTTTGAATTAAAGATGTGTGTACAGGACAACGTCTGTCGGGTGGGTCTCTAGTATATATATATACTGCATGAGATTCTTTAAGAAATTGGTGATTCTCAAAGCGCAACAATTGGTAAGATTAAGCAGGTACTTGGAGTCAGTTCTTTGGAAATGCGGTGGTCTTCACCAAACGATCGATTTCCTGTTTGGGTAACGACGTAGTTTTCGCGTGGGAAAATATCCACTACTGCACTTACTTATGTTCTAATGCAAGTCAACCTTTGACCCCCTCGACCCACCCGACAAAGAGGTGAACCGCGCAGTTCCCACGCCAACTTCGATTTCAAAATCCACCGCGTTAGGGGGGGGGACAAAGATCAGTAGTCGATTAGTAACCATAGCTACGTCCATACAGAAGTGATTTTGTATCACGTGAGGATTGGAAGGGCGTCACGCATTCGATGTTTAAAGAGACACGAAAAGAGACTATCAAGAAGCTTCACAGACGCTAGAGAGACCTTTCTGCACGCTTCAACACTCTATGATGCCTCAACACTCTCCAATGAACTCTCTCTCTCTCTCTCCGATTAACCGGCCTTATCAGTGACCTCAACAGAGCAAGAGTAAAACAAATGTGGAAATTGTTCTACCCTCTTGAGAATGGCTACACATTGGGGGAATGGGCCTACTTTCTGGGTAGCCTTAAATAGCTTGTTATTACAGACAGCGTAAAAAATCAGACGAAAGGAAATGTTGGGATTAGATTCCTCTTATGTAAATTTGCGTGAGGATTTGAACATGCATGGAGTGGCTGTGAAATGTGCTTCCATGCAACTGTCGGCAAAGCAAAAATAATTCCATCTTGCAGAAACATGAAGTCTTTCTCCAACCTCCCTACTCTCAAGACGGGAGCTTTTGTGGATTTATGTGGATTATCTTTTATTTTCAAGTTTACAAAACTTTTTATACGTAACAATGATGTTTTATAGATGTCGATATCGATGCTCTCAAATTGTATTTGATTGAGCTTTTCGTCGATGAGGACATAAGTCCGATAGCGAGGAGTCATGAAAACAGGAAGATGCGAAAAGTTCATCCATAAGAGAAGAGTATCTATTTAACTAGTTATTTCATTTTTTGGTACAGAAAAATTTTCACACTAAAAAAACTGAAAAAAATTTCAACAACTTTGATATGTTTCATTCGTATGTTGAATTACTGAATGAAATACCATATGCACTAGAATATTATGGGCATAAAAACAGCGTAATATAAAAAAAAATATGATAATAAACTTTTCTAAAATTACTACTTACAGAAATTTAATTAAATTCTAAGAAGAAATACACAAAAATTTAATTTTTAAAACCTTTTCAGCTTTTTGTTCTTTATAAGAACATTTTCTTACCAACGTGTTGTTGGTAAGAAAATGCATAAAATATAATTTTTGGCCTTTTAGAAAGAGAGAAAAATAGTTTACTTACAACTAAACTTTTTAGGAAGTACGGTATAAATTTGCATCATAATATGAGTAGTTTAAAGACCTTAAACGTTTTCGTTATTGAAAAGCTCAGTTTAAAGGCTTTCACATTTATTTTAAAAAGGTCTAAAAATAGACAATCATGAAAGTGTTATTTTTGCTACTGCGGTAACAAACTTCAAAAATTCGGAAGAAAAATAATAAAAAATAAACCTGAGAAAGTTTAGTTTTTGGGATATTTGTCATATTTTTTAGGTTGCTGGATTTTTATTTTATTTTATTTGTTTTCGTCACTTGAACTCTTTGCGTTAATCGTTTCAGATCTTAAACTTTCCTCATGCTCATCAAATTAATGGAATAAAAAAGGCGAACCTTTTTTTAGCTTTTAAGACACAATTCTAACAACTTTAAATAACCTAATTTATTAATCAATAAATAGATTTAATTACCTTATAGCAGTTTAAAATGCTATTGAAATTCCATTACAATAAAAATTTTCTTACACTGAAACCTTTTAATGAAAAACTAAATGAACAAAAAATGCACATTGAAAATAGCCTAATATAATATTTTCTGATGAAAAACTACATATTATGTAACACTTTTACAAAAGATGTGATAGTGTGTGTTTATGCATTCCATATATTTAATCTCTCTCTTTATTTACTATTTACATTCCAGTGAACTTAGATTTTGCCTACTTCAGATGGCATTGAATCAGCGGACCAAATGAGACAAAAGGTCAAATAACATAGTTACAGAAACTTATGTTCATTTGTAAAGTACAAATAGATTAAGGAAAATTCCAATTCGACGCTCCACGAACAAGGTGACAAATATCTGATTAAAATATACCATGTTTATATAAATTGGAATTATTTTTCCACGATTCATACAATGCTGCAAAACGATATATTTAAATGTATGTAAGCGATATTTGATGTCTTATTCTCTTGTGATTTTTTTTTGTTTTGATAAGGAAATATAAACTCAAAATGGATTTTGAAATTCAAAAAATTATAATTATTTAAACACATTACAAAAATCCAGTACTGAAATATGACAGTGGAAGCTTAGTGGTTATAGTTACGAACAGGTGGCCAACGTGTCGAGGGTTCGAGTTTTGATGCCGCTAAAGAACCGCAGTGTAGAGAAGGCTAATACACAATAAAGCTCAAAGTCCACTCGTCGGGGTGGTGTGGTAGCTTAGACAGGGGTGTTGTCCTCGTTTCTTGATTGAGGTTAAAAATTTAAGGTCCTTCACCTATAGCGTTGATGTTTCTTTATAGCGTGATATCAATATAATACTCAAGTCAAAGCATTAATATAATACTCTTCAATACTCAGTTGTTAATTTTAAAGAAGGAATGCTTCAAAAACGTAGCATATAAACAAGTAATTCATAAAAAATTGGTCTGTTCCAACCGCAATGAATGTTATGAAAAGTACTATTTTGTGAACGGAATTTGAGATTTTTTTTATTTATTTAGAACGCAATTTTTTTAGCCTAGATGTGAAGATCTCTGACAAATATAAATTTGTATCAAATCAACAGCCACTAAATACTTCAACTAATGTAAACTCTCAGAATTTTTTTTTCTGTTCTAACAGAAAGTCGATGAAATTTTATATCAATTTCAGATTCAGGTTAAAAGGGATGCAGCATCTCTAGAAACTTAGGTCTTCTTTTCTTAGATCTAAGAATGGAAATCACCGCTTATGATGTCATATCTGGAATGCCATTGATTCTGAAGTACATCTCTTGCTGAACAATGCCACGCTTTGACGGTTCAATAAATAGGTATGTCATGGACGTATAAAGCGGGAGGTTTATGAGAAAGATCAAAGAAAGAGTAATGCCACCTTATATAAAAGAAGAAAAACAGAATTTAGGAGTGTTTATTTTTAGGTATATTTACAATTATTTATGAGAAAAATAGTATTGATATGATTTTAGATAATAGGTGAGAGTTTTGGATTTCCGAAACTGCTCGGATTGCTTATGAAAAATGTAATGAATGAGTTTATTAAAAACATCTGCTATATTTCCATAATATTTTGAAGTTGATCTGGATTAGTATAGTAAACGAAGTTAAAATATACCTGAAACGTTATTTATGTATGAGATTATAACTCGAAACAAACTAAAACATTTTTTTAAAAAAGAATATAGTATTTTTACATACAATTCACAAAAGTGATTTTGCAGCACCATGAAGAAAAATGTGCATCATTAATACATAATAAGTGAAAATATTTTGCAAATTTACTCGAATCTAAGCAACACCCTAAATTCTCAAAGTGCTTTTAAAAAAAAAATGTCATCGATTCTAAGCCACACTCCCAATTCTCCACACGTTTTTGAAAAAATAATTGCAAAAGGTTCATCAAAAACCAATTTATATATATATTGAAAAAAAGTTAATCAGAAGTTAAAAGCAGTTACTAAATAATTTATTTCATCAGTATTAAAAACTTCCATATACGTACAGGAACCTATAATTACTAGTATAATGTTTCGAAAATAATTCGTCACTCCTTTGTCACCCAATTTCAGAATTCGTGCCGGCTTCGCCATTTTTCTACACGGTGACATATTCCTACCATCCAATGTATTTGTTACGCAACATTTTTTAAAAAAGAATGCATTATGGAATAATGTAAAATACTTAAAAAAGAATGTTGAGTATTTTCAATAAAAAATGATATTTTGTTTACGTCATCGACGTATATTTGTTTTACCCGTGTTAATTTTCAGTGGCCGCTTTACAGTTTCCATTATTTTTTCTGCGTTAAAATTGCCTCCCTTTTTAAAAGCTTTTATTACACAAGCTTTTATTTAACTTGCAATGTAAAATGTTCGGGTTGAATCTTGCATCTCAATTTTGAAGCTGATGTATTCAACCAATTGAGCTGAAAATTTGTATACACGTTTAGTTTGGATGACAATGCACGTTTTTGACGTGTTATACTCCGATATCACAATTAGTTAAAATATATTAATTGCAGTAATTTGTTCGGGTGGAATCTTGCAACTCAATTTTGAAGCTGGTGTTATCAACTGATTGAGCTGAAATTTAGTATACGCGTTTAGTTTGGATGACAATGCATGTTTTGATGATTTATATTCCGATATCGACCTAGTTACTGTAAAGAGTTTGTTAAGGTGTTCAGGCGAGCATGCTTACAATAACATAAAAGTGCGGGCAGGGGGCATAGCTCAGATGGTAGAGCGCTCGCGTAGCATGCGAGAGTCCGATTATTATTTTTTCGTGTAAAATATTTTTGAAATTCGTTTGATTTATACAACGTGATGTTTTACAATACTTCCACTCAGCATACGTACAAATTATGTTATATTTTTACTGTTCTTGAGAGAACAGTAAGAAAGGCAGATCTATAAAGCGATTTCTATTTACTTTGAAACACACATTCTATGATATATATTTACTCGATTCTAGTTTTTCCCGTATCACTTTTTAATTTACCTAGTCACTTTAACGATCTTTTTTAAGAGTTAAGGCGAGCATGTTTACAATAACATAGGTGTCGGCCGTGTGTGTAGCTGAGATGGTAGAGCGCTCGCTTAGCATGCGAGAAGTACGGGGATCTACACCCCACGCCACCAATTATTATTTTTTCGTATAAAATATTTTTGAAATTCGTTTAATTTTTACAACGAGATATTTTACAATACTTCCACTTAGCTTACGTACAAAGTACGCTATATTTTTACAAGCTTTTATTTAACTTGCAATGTAAAATGTTCGGGTTGAATCTTGCAACTCAATTTTGAAGCTGATGTCTTCAAACGATTGAGCTGAAATTTTGTATACACGTTTAGTTTGGATGACAATGCAAGTTTCTATTCAATAATACGAAAAAAAAATTCATACGGAACGATTTAGAAATCATTTGCATGAAAACGCATCAATTTTGACTCATTTTAGAAAAAATTGTAAAAAATAGAAAATATCATTATTTTTTAAAAAAGAATTATAAAGTTTGCAAGAGATTCCATCCGAAAAAATTGCTTCAATTAATATCTACACTATTAAAATTCGAAGGTAAACAAACGTATGCGACTATAAGACTAGGTGCATTTCTCACGAACCGCACGACGCAAAACTCGCTGACGGTACCAAAAGATTGGGAATGATCCAAGGAATCCGTTTTGACCATTTATATTCCAAAAGTGCAATTTGTTAATGAGATATTAATTAAAAACCTTAAAATGCATAATTATTGCCATTTTTTCCGACCAGGCGGTGAAGTTCCAATTTTCCGATTTTTTTTTTATCCCAAACGTTTTTAGAACACAATCTAATGTTTTTATGAGACTCAGACCAAAAATAATTACAGAAGAGGAAAGAACATTTACTTCACTTCAGTACCGTATAGTTTATTTTACAAAATAATGATATATTTTTTTATTTTTTACGATTTTTTCTAAAATCAGTCAAAATTGATACGTTTTAATGAAAATAATTTCTAAATCGTTCCGATTGCATTTTCTTTCACGTTATTAAATTATATTTTACACTCTTCTCTTTTAGAATCAGTCATTCAAAAAATAGAATGTCAAAAACGGTTTTTTTTTCGATTTTTCAAAAAATACTCAACATTTTTTTAAATTCTTAATAATTTCTTTATTTATAAAACTAATCCCATGAAATATTTTTTCCGTGAGTAGAACAATATTATCTGCAATCTGTATAAAGGTTGAAAAAATTGCTTAAAAATTAAGTTTTAAAAAAATTGTGTTTTTCGTTTTTTTTTCCTTTTTGTGAGAAATATTTAAGCATTAATTTTGGTACATTTTTGGTTTAAAAATTACCATTGTTTGTAATCGATATATGAAGTTTGAAGGCATTAACTTAAAAATGAAGGCCGAAAAATAATAAAACTTTAACAAATAACGCAATGTGAAATTTAATATTTCTTCCTTTTATTTCAACGGTCTTTTATTTATTATTTTCCGAAGATTTCGTGGACTGGTCGCATAGAGCGCTGGAGTAGTAACTTTTGTACCCGGGTTCAAAATAATATCAATGCTTGCTTTTCATGATTTTTCTTATAAAAATATTAAAAGTTTTATTCGCGCATTTAATAACTTCGCCAGCAATTTTGTAATTGGAAATATAATTTATTTCGCCACGATACAGTATCTTTTTTTTTAACAGAACAATGATACTTTACATATTTTATGATTTGTTTCTAAAATGAATCAATATCGATACGTTTATATGAAAATGATTTTTAAAACACTCATCCTTTGATCTTTACAGTTAATGATTTAAAAAATAAAATGTCAAAAACTTTTCTTTATGAATTTCATTTGTGCAATAATTCATTACTTTTTGTGCCACTATATGGCTACGCGTGTCAAGCTGCTTAAGAATCTTGGTGAATGGTCACTTACTCAAGTGCTTTGATAGGAGCGGAAGGGGATTTCCATGACAATATGTTATGCATTTAAAAATTTTCGCGCAACGCCGGGGGGGATAAATCTGTCTGAAAAGAAAAGAAGCGAAAAAATTTCGAATTTTAAGTTATACACTCGGTTTAAGTCGCAGCATTGCAGGGCTACGCGGAGGAGGGGTGGAAGTCATTTTGAAAAAGAGTATTAGAAGTGCTCATTTTGTGAAGGAAAGGGAAAATTTATAAAAGTAGAGAATGCCCGTGCAACGTTGGCCATGCAGCTAGTCTTTTTAACTAATTTCGATATAGGAATATAAATGGTCCAAAACATGCATTGTCATCCAAACTAAACGTGTATACAAAATTTCAGCTCAATCGGTTGAAGACATCAGCTTCAAAATTGAGTTGCAAGATTCCACAGGAACATTTTTTACATTGCAAGTTAAATAAAAGCTTGTAAAAATATAGCATACTCTTTGTACGTATGCTGAGTGGAAGTGATGTAAAATATCTCGTTGTACAAATGAAACCAATTTCAAAAATATTTTACGCGAAAAAATAATAATTGGAGGCGCGGGGTATCGATCCCTGTACTTATCGCATGCTAAGCGAGGGCTCTACCATCTGAGCAACGCCCCCGGTCGACATCTGTGTTACTGTAAACATTCTCGTCTTAACACCTGAACAAAATCGTTACAGTGACTTGGAAAATTAAATGTAATACGGGAGAAACACTAGAATCGAGTAAATACATATCATAGAATGTTTCAAAGTAAATAGAAATCGCTTGATAGATCTGCCTTTATTGCTGTTCTCTCTAGACGAGTAAAAATATAACATACTTTGTACGTATGCAGAGTGGAAGTATTGCAAAACATCACGTTGTATAAATCAAACGAATTTCAAAAATATTTTACATGAAAAATAATAATTGAGGCGCGGGTTGTAGATCCCCGTAACTCTCGCAAGCTAAGCGAGCGCTCTACCATCTGAGCTACGCCCCCTGTCCACGCCTTTGTTATTGTAAACATGCTCGCCTTAACACCTGAACAAGCTCATTACAGTAACTAGGTCGATATCGGAATATAAATCGTCAAAACATGCATTGTCATCTAAACTAAACGTGTATGCAAAATTTCAGCTGAATCGGCAGTAGACATCAGCTTCAAAATTGAGATGTAAGTTTCCACCCGAACATTTTACATTGCAAGTTAAATAAAAGCTTGTAAAAAGGTCGAGTACCCCCACCCCTCTTAGCTGGACTGTTCAATATTTACTGGCAAACGACCTTGCTACAATAATGTGTTGAATGAGATTAACCGACTGAGAAACTTCTGTCCAGCGATAATTAAACAGTACAAAATAAATTACAAGTAATAAAAAACTTTTTCAAAAACAAGCTTTTATTTAAAAGCTCTAAAAATAATAAAATACACTTTTCTTTTTAAACCTTTTTACTATCAACTTATGTAGTCGTTACACAATGTATGATATAAAGGCTTGTCGCGAGATTTACCTGTGTAGATAAACAAGCAAATTAAATAATTTGATCTGATTGATTTCAATTTTTAAAATTTTCAAACTAAGTAAATACGAGTACTTAAATCTGCGAAAAGCTTTTATATCATAAATTGTGTAACGACTTTATAAGTTGATAGCAAAAAAAGTTTTAAAATAAATGTTTATTTTATTCTATTTAGATTATTTAAATAAAAGCTTGTTTTTGAAAAAGGTTTTTTTACTTTTAATTTTTGTAATGTGAAACCTCAATATTTATGCAATAGTTTTATCATAAATTTTATTGAAATTGTTTCCATATTATTAAATATACAGAAATTTAATTGTCAATTATTATTTAAGCAATTATTTCCTCAGTGGCTCGACAGCCCAGGGTGGGCTTTGGCCTTCTCAAGAAGCCTTTTCCGGGCCAGCCTTCTTCCTGCCAGTGTTACATGTACTTAATGGAAAATTATGCTATCATTTATTTCCAGTTAAAAATGTACTGCTTGTCTTCCTTTGGCACTAAATTTTTTAAAGTTTGGAATCTGAAAATCTAGTTACGTTACATTTACAGCCCTTGATCATGAAATAACTGTTTGCTCTGGGCAGTGTTATCATGAGTTACAAATAAATGGAAATCTCGTACATTATTCATCTTTAGGATGTCCATATCAATGTATTTTAATTTATTCTCGCGAGTAGCCTCATTAATATCTGTGTTTCTTGTAATATGGTAGTAGTTTACATCTATTTGAGAACTAAAACGAAGTTTTGGAATTGCAATTTCCCATTTAATCAGAACATTTATGGAGATGTCGTGGGACTCGTGTAAAAAATTAAACATTATTATTGAATGCACTAAATTACAATTTAGAATTGGTTTCATATATAAGTTTTTTGCATTTGAAAAAAGCATGTATATATTTACAGAGAAAGTTGTTGAACGCAATAATTCATAGCTTTTAAATTTGACAGGTTAGTTTAGTATTTCCGTAATCTAATCCTTATTGACTCTCAGTAAATAACTAACTAAAAAACAAGAGCATCTTAAGGATGCCTTTGCCAAATGTACGAGGCCGCGGTAGCCGAGTGGTATAGGCATCGGATCGTGGTTGGCTTTGTCACGAGTTCGAGCCCAGTACCACTGAAGACCCGCCGTGTAGGGCAGCGATGCACGCTAAATCTGTCGAGAGCTGAAATGTCCTCCCGTTGGTGTGGTGTGGTAGTTAGGAGAGGGGGGTGCCAGCTCAGGTGTCGTCCACGTCACTTGACCGTGGTTCAAAATTACGTGGTCCGTCGCCAAAAGCCCTCGTGCAGCTGAACAGTGCGACGTTAATCTTCACTCACTCACCAAATGTACGAGAGTCTGAACTAAACGTGGCGCTTATTTTCACACAAACAGAGAAATGCTTCAATTTTCACAAAAATTAACAGCATTATAATTCATACATCTATTTATATTACAACGTTTTTAAAATTTTAAAATGTTCCTTAGATACTTTTTTCTTTTAATAAGTAAAGGGATAGCTTATATTTAGCATTACAGTATAGGAGAAAAAAACGCAAAACACATTTTGTACCAGAAAAATGAGTCAACTCAGGCAAAAATGAGTAATATATAATATTCTGCCCTTTATATAGGATAGTGAGGCCAGAACATAACATTAATTTAAGAATATTTTTTTAATAAAGATATCTGATCTTTCTCAGATATGAAAAAATATTCCAATTTTTGTGTGACCTATTCTTCCACATTAAGCTAAGACAACCTTTAAGTTCCAAGAGTTGTCTTCCCTCCAGAGGGGTACTAGATCTGCCACATTTCCCTCACTAACGCACCTCATTCTCTGCAGTCTAAATCATCATTATATCGCGTTGTTGAGGATTCAATTGCATACCACTGATGTTGAAACAGTGCCATTTATTTACTAACCACACATTTATTGAATATGGGGTAATAGTTCTAAAAGGTAAAATACATTTATTGTACTATTGATGAAATGTTGAATATATCATAGTTATATAACTGTGATTATGTAACATCTGACTGGATTAGGTTATTATTCTGAGCACGTAATATTGATGACAATAAACTTGTAATACATATCAATATGGAGCATCAAATTCTACAGTGAGAGAAAGCAGATGGATTGGTATATATATGTATCGTAATATGGATAACATCAGGTGAACTGCTTCAATGTTATAATAATTTGATTCATATGAGCACTTGTTTGCTACATTTTGTGTTAAAACGGAATTATCTCTGTTATTTGTAATTTTGAGGAAAATGTGAGATATTTTTCGTTTACAATTGTGCCTAAAAATAAAATTTCCTCAATATTACAAATAAAATTTTGGTCTTTGAAGCATATACACTTGTTTCCTAAAAGATTTGTCGATGGTTAGAGACAAGAGAAAAAAATTAATACAAAGTATGTACTGGAAAAAATAAATTGTTTAATTTCTTTTGCATTGCTAAGTGTAACTATTTACCACAAATAATATCGCTATGTAAAGAGGTTCATGCACATTAAATCTGTCGATACTTCTCATGCTGGCATAGAGTGGAGAGTTTTAGAATAGGGTGTTAAATAAAGTGTTGTCTCTGTTGTTTGGCTGTGACTCAGAGTTACGAAGTTTGTTGCCAATAGATTCGTGTATCTTCGAAATGTCACGTCTATAAATAATTACTTCCACTAATCAATATTTATAATAAGAAATTGTTTAATAAAGTTATTATAATCAGTCTCTTATTCTGAAAAGAATTCAAGAGAGAGAAAACAGACTTAGGAGAGATTGAAAGAATATATCACAGATTATTAAGGAATCTTCAACACATTTGCTAAAGCTGAATCTTTTCCACAATAAGCGAGGTATTATTTTTAAAATAGAACTAAGCAGTAGATCATTATTTCATCGGTAATTTTAAAGCTTCTCCTAGTTACGTCACTTTCATTTTTTTAACGTAAATCTAGCTTCGTGAAAATTAATTTACACTGGCTATCATAAATTAAGGAAAAATCACAACACACACACAAAAATAGTGATAACTCGCCCAAAAATAAGCCAATCTCAATGAAATTTGAATACGTTTGCAAGTTAAAGAAACTGAACGATATTGTACTATGCAAAATATTGGCAATGCAGTCGGAATGTGTCATTTGCAAGGATCCTAAAAATGAATTTCTCAGAGCAAGGTGGCAGATGTCGCTGCGTGTCTGATCTTAGAAATCTAGTAGAGCGAAATTCTAACAAAGACCTCCAGGCATCATTTGACCGAAGAACTGCAAGGGCGAGCTATTGGGAGACTAGAAGCAGTACAAAGATAGATAGATGTGTTTAAATGTGATTAAGGTCTGTAATTCTTAGGGTTTGGCAACAATTCCTAACTACGGCATCGCATTCAGGAGGTTCAGCCAAGGTCGGCCACGCACTACCACAAATGCCGATAACTGACATTTGTCATCATGCGTACGAAGGAATTGAATCCACTGCACGCGTGATTAATGAAGAGCTGTTCTATTTATGGATAAGTCCAGGTTTAGCCGCAAAAGCGATAGCATGGCGTATTTTCATTTGGAGAGAACCTGGAGCTCGTTTCCATCCATAACACTTTCGTGAAAGAGGCAGTATCTGTGTTTCGGGTGGTATTTCTTTGGACGGGCGCACGTAGTTTCTATGTCTTTTCTTGTGGAAACGTGTGTTAATGTTTACACCTATATCACCTACATAAAGAGTGTTTTTTTCAGGTATAGAAGTTTAAGTTAGCATTACTTTCCAAGATGGTGACCGATTTAACAGCTGTCAAGTGATTTATTCTCAGTTTGGTTTGGCAATTCATCAAAACGATCATCAAGCAAGGCGTAGATTCGTCGAATGGGCCCAAAACGAGATTGCCGTTGTTCCCGATTTTCATAAGCGAATTTTGTTTAGCGATGAAGAGCACTTCTGGTTGAATGGCTACGTCAACAAACAAAACTGCCACATTTCGAGTGAAGCTAATCCACAAGTGTATGTCGAAACACCGTTACATCCAGAAAAACTGACTGTTTGGTGCGCTTTATGGGCTGGTGGAATCCTTCTTCAAAAACGATGAAGGCCACAACGTTACAGTCAATGGTGATCGGTATAGAGCCATGATTACTAACTTTTTCATTCCTGAATTGAACAATCATGATGTCCAGGAGCTGTGGTTCCAACAAGACGGCGCAACATGTCACACAGCTCGTGCCACAATCGATTTATTGAAACACACGTTTGGTGAATGCCTAATTTCACGTTTTGGACCTGCGAATTGGCCTCCAAGATCTTGTGATTTAACACCGCTAGACTATTTTCTGTGTGGCTATGTAAAGTCATTGGTCTATGTGGATAAGCCACAAACGCTTGACCATTTGAAAGACAACATTCACCGTGTTATTGACGATATACGGCCACAAATGTTGGAAAAAGTCATCGAAAATTGGACGTCCAGATTGGACTACATACGAGCTAGCCGTGGCAGTCCTATGCCAGAAATCATATTTAAAATGTAATGCCACAAGATTATCTTTCGAATAAAAAAAATTCATGTCAATCGAATAATACATCGTTGTTTTATTGCAATTTAAAGTTCTATACCTCTAAAAAAACACCCTTTATATATAATATCTTGGATGCTTACGTGGACCTTTATGTCGGGGCAATAGGTGAGGCTTTCTTGCCCCAGGATGATAATACGAGTGAGTGAATATTAACGCCGCACTATTCAACTACTCAAAGACATTTAGCTATGGACCTCATAATTTTGAACTCGGTTCAAGGGACGAGGACTACACCTGAGTTGGCCTCCCCGTCTTCTAACTTTCTTGCCACATGAACGGGAGGATGCTTGAGCTTCGACAGATTTAACGTGCATCGCCTCCTCTGACTTTAGAGGAACTAGGTTCCAACTCATAACACGCCGGCTTTGAGTCCATTACCTTGACCATTAGGCTACTGAGGCCAGATGATAATGCGAAACCACATAGGGCTTACATCTTGGATGCTTATCTTGAGCCGGAAACAATTCAGTATATGCACTGACCAGCTCTTTTATCGGAATTTAACCCAGCATAGCATGTTTGGGACGCTGTAGAATAACGTGTAGCTGTTTTCAACCCCCTTCCTAGGACCCTAGCCACGCTTTCTATTGCTTTGGAAGAGCAATGCGTGGCTCGCCCTTCCTACAGAATTAATAAACTGCATATTTGAGAGCCTCACAAATCGCTGCATGTGCTGTATTGCTTCTTAGGGTCTTAATACCCCATGTTAAAGGCATTTTTCCTGTATCAAACTGACAATCTAATCTGTCCATTGTATACATATGCTAATTACTATAACACCATAATAGTCTGGTGATTTCTTTTTATGCTATTTTATACTTACTTATGTGTTGTACGTAATAATGTGTATAAGTTTCATTACATATTCTACGCATAACTTTTTGAGTTATCGTCATTTTTGTGATTTTTCCTTGATTTTTGATAACTAGTGTATGACTCTTTTTGTCATTACATACGTGACATTTATAGAGAACTGAAATAAATTAATCACATTTTTTTCTCATTTATATCAAAAGTCGTTCCATCTTAAGTTAAAGTTCAGTGTAACTATTATTAATTATGATTTCTTTAATTCATATTCATAAAAGTTATCAATTCTATATTATTATCTAACGGCAACCATTCTATTTATAAATGCCTTTCAGTCCATTCCATTTACCAGTTTTGCATGCATACGGAGGAATAAACATTTTTCAAATTTTCGCACCCGTTGGCTGTCCGAAAAAGATACGAAGGCCATTTCATGATTAAGATTCCCAGTGATCTAGTGGCCTTCACATGACTTCGAATTACCTTATGTTTTTATAACCAGACAGCTCATTTTGAATTAGAATAGATGTTCCCAAAGAAAGAATTAAGTTCACAATTCTGCTACACCTTATTTTGCACTGATGGAAGACGTCGAATTTGTCGAGAACCCCTGGAATCCATGCATCCATCTTGCCTTACTCACTCTGTGCAAGGTTCTGGTGGGAGTATCATGATATAGGGTATGTTCTGCTGGCATGGGAATGGTGTCATGGGGTTCTTCGAGTATAAACAAATAGCCATGAGATATCTAGATATACTGGAAGATCAAGTGCATTTTGCAATGCAGCATTTTTACCATGTGTTCTGGTGGTTCATCAAAAGGATCAAACCATCAGAGTAGTTGGTGTTTCAATTTCAATTCAGCAAACTGGCGACAAGTAGGTAAAAGGTTAATTTAAGTTTAATAACATATAGAATGCGTCTGCACTCGTTCTCGTACAGAAGATCTCTAATCCTAACAAAGAAAATTTTCACAAGCAGCGCCCTCTATACTGATAGGGTTCTATTATTATTCCCCACTTAAACTCCTATGGAGTTTACATTAAGATAATTAAAATTAAAAAATAATACAAATAAAATTCATGTAATATGAAATGAATACAAATAGAATCCTATAAATTCAATTCTTATATCACATGCATTATCAATAATACTAAAAGATAAAATTATTAATTCTTAAACCACATGCATTATTAATAATACTGAAATATAAAATTAGCAAAAATGTATAAAATGTAATAATATAAAGATTAAAGCTAGCAAAATGGTAAAAAAATTGCTAAAATTGTTCAAATATTTTTGGTTTTGTTCCAAAGCTGCAGTTTCATCTGGAATAGACAATATTACGACTTTGTTAATCGCTCGTCTTAAAATATCTGATTAGGGTTTAACTTCAACGACTTTCTCTCTCTCACAAGACTATCATTACCAAGAATACGTTCCATTGGCCCTCCAGAGCCCAGGTGCACGGCACCATCTTGTCCATTGGTAGTTATTGGTGTGTGACTATTTAAAAGTGGCGGGCAAACTTTTTCAGGGTACTGGCTACTTCTAATTTTTTTTCAAGATGTTGCGGTCCACTCAGTGGCGTAGGTGTAGAGAGCTAAAAAAAGCTCTACCATATGTATTATAACTTAATAATAAACACGGAATATATATTTACTGATAACCACAGTAAAAAAAAACTTACACTTTTAAGACCACGTTTAAAGCAAACTGTAATGATACTACCTATCTAAAATTAACTACCACTCTCTAATAACAAATAACAAACTTTATTTACAATTTCTAACAACTCACACCTTATACATTACTGAACTCCCTCACAAACTTATACATTACTCAACTATTTCACACCTCATAACAATCTTACAAACTTTGCCTCATATACGCTCCTCTGTCTCTCCTATCCTACACAAAACTCTGTCTCTCTTGGGGATAGACATATGCGCACCATCTAAACCTTAATACAAACATAATAATAGCGACAAATATAATAATATCAAATGATGTATTTGTTACGAAACAATTCAAAATGCATTGCAAAATAAAACATTTTTATCTCACGTTAGTGCTTACACAATCAAATGAAGTTTTTGTCTGCATGCTGTTAGCTAATATTGAGTACTTCAGTATATAATTACTAACTATTAATTTTCAGGCGGTCACTCCAAAATGTCTTGATTGTCCACCAGTCGACCCCAATCGACTTAATGCCCACCTCTCGTTTTGAGCTTCATATCTTTCAAGTAGTCCTGTTAATAATGTTTTTTATTGAACCGAGATTATTATTCCTCTCGTATATCGTTTCAGATGTGCTATTATAACTTAGTGCTTCCTTACGGACAAAAGCATTTCACTAAATCATACAATGGATGTCCAAAATCTATTGGAAGGTGAATATATTTAGGGCATGAATTCACCAGCAAGGTCCAGGTCCTTGGATATTATTTTTCCCTTCTTCATTCATATAGGCTGCATTTGGGCACTTAGCCTTTGAAGACGCGGCAAGTTTTCGAATGTGAGAACCATTTCATTGGGGCACCAACTAGTGGCGGCTCCCGTTACTAAATTTCATCACGCTTGAATTTATTAAAAGGTCCTTGCATAAATCCATCGGAATACGTGCGAGAAAATCTAAGCCGATGCTTGAAAATTATGATTCTGGAGCTACAAATGGAAAACACGAGGAATGAATGGCAATTCCCCTACATACCATAAAAATAGCAAGCTGCATTTTTAAAACGGAAATTAAATATTTATAACACGCTCTTTAATAGACATACAATGTGATTAGAGTTATAAAAGTAAATTTCCTTATTCTCGACAAAAAAATGGAATAGCAATAATTTGTCAAAAATATGTACGTAATTTAAATTAAAAAGTTTTTGTCTGAAAATTAAATAGAGAAAATTTAGTTCTTGTGTATTATGCCATCTACCAATTTCGCCAAATTAAAAAAAAATCACAAAATGCTGTTATCGAATGCATGAACGAGATTGTTGTTTTTGTAGAGTTACAGTTTTCTTCTATTGTGTATAGCAGCATTTGGCGACGTCTTTTCATTTGACCAAGTGGTCGACCGAATAAAACGTAAGTTGCGAAAATTTATTTGCAGTTTCACATAATTTACATCATTGTTCCCTAAAGTCAGGAGAATTTAAGCAAAAAAATAACTTTAAAAAGATTATCAGTTGGGTCTGTGTAAAAAATTTCAGGATTTCTGCAATAAAGTCGTACTTTGAAAATGTTTGGAGTAATTTTGATTTTAAGATAATCACATTCCGTTGCATTTGTAAGTTCATAAATCGGGGAAAAAATCTGAAATTATTTTTAAAAAAAATTATGTCATCCTTTTTAAATCTTATAAAAATCATTAAATACGCATACACGTTAATTGTACAAGAATTAACGGTTAAAGGGGCGTTTCTTTAAAAAAATATTCACATTTTATAATATTTCAATTTTAATGTAAACATTAACTCAAACGAAATTCTATTTTAATAAATCTATTTATGTACATTTATTACATTGAGAAAATTCTCCACAATTACTTGAGTTGTTACTTTTATGTGTAGTAAGCAATCCATATTGAAACAGCTTAATTAATAGGGAAGTTATGTATGCGCAATATTATCTATGTTTACCATCAAAATTTTTATGATACATATTTTAATTATTTATATATACTTAGGTGTTGTAAGAAAAGTTATAAACAACATATTTTGTGAAAATCATAAAGAAAGAGAAAATAAATGCAGGCCATTGGTTGGAAAATGAAAATTCATTTCTGCAATATCTCTGTGTTTTATACATTACCAATAAATCCCCTGAATCTGTGGTGTACCATAACAATATTATCTACACTATGTAATATCTTATATCTAGGCTTAGATTAATAACAATGTTCCATCTTTTTGGCAAGCTTATAATCCAATAACTATAAATCTGTACCGACGACGATCATCATCGTAAGTAATATTAATATCTGGAATTTCTGAGGAAGTTCCGCAAAATCCCACAAGTCTCATAGAGCGTTCTGTAAAGCTTAATCAACTTTTTTGGTACAAATACGTTAAACCGGGTAAAAATTTACCTTAATTTAAAGATATATTGTTAACGTGACATGTAATTTGTTTTCTCTCAAGATCAGTTATCGATAAATAAATATTTTTGTTGTCAGTATATAATGAATTTTGTTAAAAATATCTAAATATAAGTGTATTCAAGTATTTTCTACCTGTTAGTAAAGACAACAAATCAATAAACACTTTACAAATTGAGTTTCCCTCCTTTTTTAAAATTTTTGTTAAAGACTAAATTATTTACAGAAGTTCTGTTTGGTTTTGAGGGATATGGAGCAACAAAGGCTATATATATATATATATATATATATATATATATATATATATTATCACTTTTACAAAAATTAATGCATATATTTTCCGTCACCTTCAAAATCATTAAACAAACCTGCTGCCAAGTCTGACAACAGAAATTTACTAAATTAATGAACAATTAGCATGAGATTTACAATACCCGTGTGACGTCTTACGCGTCTTTTCCTTAACAAGTCCTTTGGGTTCTTTGGGCCAGAATTTATGGCAACTCTTTCCAACCAAATCCAAGAAACAAGAAGTGAAGAGATGCAAATAATATAGGATAAATATAGGATCTTAGAGTAAGCGTGATGGCAATGTAAAGGAATGTTAGACAATTGATGTGAGTTGTGGCAGTTGATGATTATTGCAGTTCGTGGTTAAGGATTTAAGTTCTACGTGTCGTGGATAAACACACACATATTGGTGTTCGACTAGAAGTTAACCGTCAAGCTACATACCATTGCAGATAAAGACAAATAGCATTACGGAATAATATAAGGTAGGATTGATTACACTTTATTAGAACTGAGGATTAAGTGGTTCGATTATTGAGATTGGTCTGAATTAGAATTGATCATATTACAAATATATATATATATATATATATATATATATATACACTGCTGGACAATTGCTAAGGACGGATCACAAATTGCTATGTAGCATAACATTAAGCGAGACATGAGGCCTAGTAGGATAAAATATAGTTGCCACACTGTTCAGACATTAGAATAAAAAATATTTATTGTTCTGGAACGTAAAAAAGCTGTGAAACATCTAAAAGAAAAAAAATGTTCATTTGATCTGCGTACGGAGAAATGGTACAATGCATCTAAAAGTCAGCAGGCACCTTGTATCAGTACGGGATATGTACGTCGTATCATACTTTGCACAACATTATCTAGCAGCTGTTGAGGCAATTTATCCCATTCCTTTGTGAGTGCACAGATGAGGGTGTTCTTGTTTGTCGGAGGATAGTTTCGATGCCTCCCCAAAGCATCCCCACATTTTCAATGGGGTTTAGATCTGGAGAACGCGCTGGCCATACGAGACGTTGAATACCCTCGCTGTCTAGACAATCCTGAACAGCGAGTTTTCGATGACATGGTGCGTTGTCGTCCATAAAAACAAATTTATCACCGACAGCACCATGGAAAAAACGAACATGAGGAAGTAGAACTTCATCAATGTATCGTTGGCCCGTCATAGTCCCCTTTCGCAACCACATGTAGGCGCGTGCGGCCATTGATCATGATGCCGGCCCACACCATGATACTGCATGTCGGATATCGGTCCTTTTCCTGGATATTTTCTGTACGATAAGCAGTACCCCTCTCTCGCGCCAGATCAGTTGGCGTCTACAATCCGATGACAGACTGAACCTACTCTCATCTGAGAATAGTACGCATGGTCAGTCCTGTTAGGTGTGATGCTCACGACACCATTGCAAACGGGCAGTATGGTGCTGTCTGGTCAATGGGACACACACAACAGGTCTGCGTGCGTATAGTCATCCTCCCCCTCAAACGTCTGGCAACAGTTTTTCGGGAGATCTGCTTTCCTGAGGCAGCAAAAACTGATTTGCCACCTGCTGAGCTGTGGTGCGCCTGTTCCTTTTTTTTGCTGATAGGACGATATATCTGTCTTCTGCAGGCGTCGTATAAACACGACCTCCCCGTGCCGTCTACTACACATTCCAGTAGTTTTAAATTCCGCAGCCGTGAAACAACGCTGTGAGCGATGTTCCCTGGCAACATCTGTTATTTTTCGCCCTTCTTCGATCTTTCAATAATTCGGCCACGCATAAAATCATCTATGTGATGTCGGGAAGACATGCCAAAAATTTTAAGTTCGTCTATTAAATTTTTCCTGTAAAACTTTGACTTGAAACAACAACTGTCCACACGCGTCAAAACCTTTAAAGCTGTTGTGAGTGCTATCACGTGATGAACAGACGTGGAAAAAAAATTTGCATACTCATACTTCTTACTAATATCCCGCACTTATTCTAATTTTCCACATTTTGCTTCCTTTCATTTTGTGGTTGCTATGGATGATAGTGTTATCCGTCCTTAGCAATTGTCCAGCAGTGAATATATATATATATATTGTGTGTTGCGTATTGTGTCATCGTAGATTCTCTCATATTAATTATTGTAATTATATTTGTTAAAAGTTTAAGTTGAATATCTTAATAAAATCATTTTAGGATAATGTTTGATCCAAGTTCTTTCGCTAACCCTACACCTCTAGCTCACGCTGATACTTCGAGGGATGTACTTCCAAGGGGAGGTACATCACACCCGTCTGAGCAGAATTTGAGGAAAACAGAATGGGCTAAATTCTAATGACGTCAAAGTCACATGGTAATTGCAATCACGTGTTTAAACACAACTAGTTCATAAATAGTGAAACGTTGAAGTTCCACGATAAAATCAATTGCCGAAAAATCCAGCATATAAAAAATATATTTAACACAAAAAAATAAGATCGAGTTTTAAGGGTGCGAATTATACGCAGGGTATGAAAATGATAATTTCAAAGATAAAAAAAAAGCGAAGAGCATAAAAAGAAATAAGGTATAGATTGGAATACTGTTTATTTTAAAGAAATCATATTCCTTAAAGTGTTGTAGTTCTAGAAGTATACTATTTTTTTTTGAAAATCCTGGGTAATACCTCGAACAAATGACTTCAAAATATTACAGAATTGCATTATTACATTTTAGATTTCTTTGAAAGAAACGGGGTGCACTTTATACGGTGAATTTATCTGAAAATTAAAAAAAAGCAATTTATAAAAGTGTAGGTGCGCGATATACGTCGGATTTTATAGTTCTTGATTCTAGCCAATAGGTTAATACATTTCACTGTTGCCAGTTTTGCTTTTTACAAAAACTTGATTCAAAAGTACAAGTATAAGAATTTTTTAAAAACATTTATTTGTAAGAATCTTAAGAGATTTGAGTATTTTTACTACATCATTAGATTTGAAATTTTTTAAAAATTTTGAAAGAGAGAGAGAGTACATCTATACCAGTTTTGAATTTAATGAGGAACACGTGATTTCTTTTGACATGTGTTCGACATGAATTTAGCGCATCAAGATAAAAGTGCGAAGCAAAAATATTGTCCGTAAGAAAAACCTGACTTTAAATGCCTTTTGAACTAGAAACACCTGTCGGGTTTAAAATCATCTGCAAATGCACGTAATTCAGCATATATGTGTGACGAATCTGTAGGAACCTTTCCACTAATCTTCTTAGGCGTCTTTCTGGGGAATATAAATTCGCGTTTATTTCCAATCAACTCCAAAAAGAAGTTTGGGATATGTAAATGAGATAAGGTATTTAAGTCGAGGGTTGCGAGATAGCAAGAGAGATGATGGTAGGCTATTGAGCCAACAACGTTACAAGCTAAACTAGAAGATTCAAAGAGATTAGATTCGTGAAGACGTCGTGCTGCTAGACGTACCCGAAAGCTGATATAAGCCAGCGGTAAATATAATTCACGTACGCTTAAAGTAAGCGTCAGATTGAGCTACTTAGTTAAAGTTAATGACAATTAAGAATTCGAATACGTGTGTTTTTCGGATCTCCTATTTCGGTAAACCTTACTTGAGTTGAGCTAGATTAGTAATTAATTGTATTCTTAGTAATTTAATTTAATGTAAAGGCAAATCCCTTTAGAAGACGTAACATTATTATATTATTTGTTATCAGAGATTTTTGAGGAAATTATAACAAAAATAAACAAATTATTATTCAAAATGGCTCTTGGTAGTTCTTTGCCTCAAATTACTCTTGGTGTTCAAGGTGTGACCCAAGGGGGGTCATCCCATGTGTCCATCTATAATGTCCATCCATTTTTCAGCTTTTCGTGTGTCAAGGAAAAAGAAACGTAAAATAATTAAGGGACTAAATTCATTAACTCCTTAAAAGGTCAGTTTTTATGCTCAGAATTATTCCAAGAAAAGACGCATTTTTTATTGCATATAACCAAGCAGGATACTTAATAGAATGGGAAAATGGAAGAATTTTATTTTAATTTTAAACTTTAATATTTTCGCGTTATTTCTTATTTTATAATTATGGAACACAAACGCTTTCAGTGTTTGCTTTTTATAAAAACACTGCATAGTATGAAGAACGTTCCATATACACCCATGGAGAAAAAAAATTAGCGCACCAAGAAAAAATTGCAGGATTGTAACGAAACTTGTCATGAAGGTACATATCGGGGAGATATGCAAATGATTAGAAATGCAGCGTGATTGCGCATTGCGTATAGCCGGTAGATGGCGTTTAACGTCAGTCTCCGAGGAGTATAAAACAGGTAACCAAAGCTTGTTTGAGCATGCTGAATCGTTTACAAAGAAAGAGCTGAGGTAGACATGCCATTACACCGTTTTCGAAGATAATATGAGCAGCTGTCGCAATTTGAGAGGGGGAGAATCATCGGCATGATGGACGCTGGGTAATCAGCTAGGCGAGCAGCTTGTCAATTAGGCTGCTCTGTGTTGTGAGGAGGTGTTGGTACCAGTGGATCCGAGAGATGTCATTTACACGAAGACCAGGCTCAGGACGCCCTTGACAGAGCAGTCGTGGAGAAGACCACCCCATCGTAAGAAATGCACGTGTGCAGCCAACTGCTTCATCGGGCGCCATCCAGGCACATGTAGCACCTTCATTAGGGGCCCCTGTGTCTTCTCGAACCATACGAAGGCGCCTGACTGAAGGACATTTGGGATCATGGCACCCATTACGTGTGCGGCCCTTGACGTCCATCCATTGACGCCTCCGTTTAGAGTGGTGCCGCGCACCAGGAAACTGGACTGCAGCGGAATGGAACCAGGTCGTCTTTACCGACGAATCCAGATTCAATCTCAGCAATGACAATCGTGTTCGTGTCTGGAGACCCCGTATTGAACGTCTCTATCCTGTCTTTGCTTTACAGCGACACACCACTCCCACAACTGGTGTGATGATATGGGCTGCCATTGCCTACAATACGCGGTCACCTCTAGTATTGATCCGTGGCACTATGACAGCACAGCAGTATGTCCATGATATCCTGCAACCACATGTGCTACCATTCGGGCAACGGCTCCCAGGAGCCATTTTTCAACAAGACAATGCTCTGCCTCACACGGCAAGAGTGTCATAAGACTATTTCTACACTGCTACTACTCTTCCTTGGCCTGTCCAATCCCCAAATTTGCTTCCAATCGAGAATATCCGGTATTATTTGGGATGGTGTGTTGGAACGAACTAGGGGAAAGGTTACAGAAAATATGGAGCAAAGTGTCTCAAGACATCATACAGAACTTGTATGCCATAATGCCTGATCAAGTGGCAAGTGGCATGTAATTTACAGAGTTCCTGTCCCTGAAAGGGACGTACCTCCTCATCAGAATTGATAAATTTAGAGCCGAATTGATGGGGTGACATAAATTGAAAGAGAAAAAAATTTCTAAAAAATTAAAAGAGAGAATTTAATGGGCAGACCATATCTGCTAAGAAAACAGTGGCGGACGGAGTCCGCTCACCGAAGGAAGAATTGCCCAGCTTACTGCGATTTGATTGGCCGTAGCCGATCTACGCAGAAAGTGGGCGTGGCAATGCCTGATCGTATCGTATCGTGCATTCGTTCTAGAAGGGGTTGAACAGGGTATAAAATCCTCCGTTCTTTTGCCTTTTTCTCTGAAATAAATGATCCTTTTTCTTTGATTTCCTAATCATTTACTTATATCAAAGTAATCATTACGTACATAAAATTTCATTTCATTTTGTCGACTCTTTCTTGGGGGTCATTATTTTGTCCAAGAGTGTGTCTTACAAGAGTTTCTCTCATAGTTATAAAAACATTTCGTGGTCGTACCCCTTTTTCAAGCGATTGGGGATTTTTTGTGTGTGTGTTCATATTTATTTATGTGCACACAAAATTTGAAGCATTGTCTATAATACTGAGTCTTGTATTGTAAAGGCGCAGTGATAATATCGGCCTTTTTTCGTTATTTCCCCTTTTCATTTCGTTTCAAGCAACAAATGGAACATTGCCTTGACAATCCCTGTTTTTTATTGTGTGTGAGTATATATATAGTTTCTAGAATCTAAATTCCTGCCTTCATCACAAAGAAAATTCTTGATGAGAAATACAGATTGTCCAGGGTTAAAGTATACAAAAGTCATGGCTTATTTTAAGGAACTACGCATCAGAATGCAATAAACTGTACATCCATGGATTGGAAACCCTTCGAGATTTTTATTTGTTGTCCTGATCGGGTGAACGTGTGCGTATTATTCGGCAATCGCAGATGCTAAACTTGCTACACAGACTTTATTAGTAAAGATATAGACTCCCAGCAAAAGGTGCAATGCATACTTTGGCTAACGGAATTTAAATCAGTCATGCGTGCACAGCGACGTGTTCGAAAAGAATAGAATGTCAATTCTCCGACATCAAAATCTATCCACCAATGGGATAGAACTTTAAAACAGACGGAAACTTTGGTATCTCAAATTGGCAAGTATCCTTAAGTTTCCGTGATAGATGGCTCTTTTGATCGTGAACGTGATTCATTTTTGTAGGAGTCCTGATAGGTCTATTAGGCAAGCCAGTAACGCCATTTCATTCTGCTCCAACACGTCGCTGTACACACGTGACTGATTTAAATTTCATTAACCAAAGTACGTATTGCACCTTATACTGTGTCGTCTACATCTTTACTAATGAAGTCAGTGCAACAGGTTTATCGTCTGCGATTGCTGAATACTGCGCGCATGTGCGACCGATCGAACTACACCCAAAAAATCTCGGAGAGGTTTCTGATCTACGGATGAACAGTTTATTGTATTTTGATGGGTAGTTCTATAATAATAAGCAATTATTTTTGGATACTTTACGCCCGGACACCCTGTATTTCAATACCATGGACAAACTAAACCTCTTAAAAGCCCTAGAACTAATAATTTCACCAATAGAGTTAAAAATCTGTGCAAATTGAAAATAGAAGGAAGAAAATATTAGTGCCCGTAGAGCGTACAGGCAAACCGGTTGTGGCCAGCTTTCGGTAGCCCTTGCGATATTCAACAGGAGTGTCAAATTCGAGGCCCACAGCGAACATTTTTTCAGCACACAATTGTATATTATAAAATATCAATGTTTCTTCTAAAATAGGAAAGATAGTAGCAGAAAAGAGATGTCAAGTGTCTGGAAGCAAACATTAAATTTTTCTTGTTCTTTTTATGTTTATTATTATGTATGTATTATTCGAAACAAACTTACGTTTCTATGAATAATGAAATTTTTGCGGCCAGCATGAAGTTAAACCTTGTTTATTTGAGCCAAGTGAGCCTATAAGTTTAACACCCTTGTACAAGCAAACCCGTTAAAAGGTTAAATAGGATAAACATGTGTTCTCTGTTGAACTCAATACTAAAATTAGACTTTGACTTCTTGTTATGCTTGCAAAGTTTAAATACAATTTCAAATTTGATAAGATGGTAAATATGTTGAAGTATTAGTAGTCTTTACGCAAATTTTCCCCCTAAAATATATTATTACATTTTATGTGCACTTTAAAATCAAGGGCAGTTTGTTCACCCATTTGTGTTATTACTGTTGACAAATATATGTGCCGTTTCAAAAGAAAGTTTTTTGTGAGTAGCATATGTTGGCAATAGTGAAGTGCATAAACTGATTGGTTGGAAATAGGTGATTGCATTCATCATGTAACTATGACGTCATATGATTTTAGCCCGATGAATGAAAACATTTGAATTCTTGCTTCTAGATTAGTTTTGAAATGATTAATTTTGCTTATCAAGAGAACGCAACTTTTCACGAACATCTTTAAATGATGAAACAACTCATTTACTTTCAAATTCTAGGGAAGCATTGTGACTTGCAATCACAGATATGTCAAATAAATAGAATGTTGTAACATATTTCAAGAAATAATTCTTAAAAATATTCTTAGCATAAAATTATAACTTACTAAGTGTTGAGGGAGGATTATTTAAAAAAATCGGTGGGTTTATGTTTAATACGCACAAAAAATAACTTGCAAATTAGAAAGGAGCATTTTCTAAATAAATGTTTTATCAAGTCTAATAAAGAGAAATAATTCCAAATATTGAAAACAAATTTTAAATTTATCAATGTACATGGCATACCACAAATGTTTGAATCTTTTATTTTTTATCTTTAAATAATTGCTGTGCAAATTTAGAAGTAAAAACACTGTCCGCACTCATATTTAGTTATAAACTTGGATGTCACTAAACTCTATAGGAATACTTTAAACTTACTCCTCTAGAATTAAGAAGTTTTAAGCAATATTTTGCAGAAAATATAGAATCCTTAATTTTTAATATATAAAAATAATTACTTTGAATTTTATTACCAAAAAGATCTTTAAAAATTTATTTTATAGAGAGTTCAATACATATTGCACATAAATATATCTTTTAATTTCGTAGTTTCATTTTGACGAAAATATACAATTTTTTAAGCATTTGTATGGATTCAATTAATGCCCTAAATATTCGTGCAAATGCTTTGTTTAAAAGTTTCACACATCCATACAATCAATTTTTAATTTACTATGCAAAATTTTTCTTATAAGTCTTTTGAGATAAGGGATTTTAGTTAATTGCCTATAGAACTTCTAGGTAATACAGAAGTTTAAGTGACTTTGTTTGGCTTCAAAGTTATTTAAAGTGTATTTACTGCATGAAAATTTCTAACTTTCGTCAATTTCTTTTATTTTTTAGCATTTATTAGTATATATTTCTATCCGAATTTCAAGGCTTTAATAAAATACGGTTATTATAATAGATAATTACCTTTCTAAAAGAAAGAAGACAAAAAAGAGAAAAGAGAGACGTAGGGAAAAAGGGAGAGACAAACGCACATATTTATGACAGTAAGAGTGAGGAAGACGAGAAGAGGGACGTACAAAGAAAAAGACAGAGAGGGACGAACATACAGAGAAACACACGCACAGTCACACGCACGCACAGTTCACGTACACAGAGAGACCGTGAGAGAGACGCACAGAGACAGAGACACACACACGTAGACACACATGCATATACATAGAGACACTGGCAGAGAGAGCGTGAGAGATTCACAGAGAGACATAGATACACATACAGAGAGACTAGGAGAGAGAGAGAGAAACCAAAAAGTGACACCTACAAAGGGAGAAATAGACATAGCGGTAGAAACAAAATGACCAAGGGATATATCCCCATTGCGTCCTCTTAAAAGACAGACTTATAAAGCCACAGTTTAAAACATCTGAGAATAAGTATAAGGAATAATAAACCCTGTTATTTCTGCTCCCATTCATTAAAGAGAAACCCAAACAATTGCAATTACGTACTGTCAAGAAACAAGTGACAGGTTTTCTGTTCACTTGAAAAGACGTGTAATTCGGCAAATTTCTGAAATATCTACCCAAATTTTGTTATCTATTAAAATGTTTCCTTTTTGAATTAATCCGAGGCAGTGGTATCCGATTGGTTAAAATCGCGAACTCGCGCGCGAGCGGCGTTGTTTCTATATGATGACATTAAACACCAGCAATATATAAGGGTTGAACTTGTTTACCTGATGTAATATAAACCTGTCAAGTGTCAAAATTGATTGATTTTTGTTTGTTAAAGTCCTATCTTGAGCAGGAATACCACTCTCCAAATATTCTTACCACATTTAAATGAGCCTCGACTGTTTTAACCTGCTTTTGCAAGCTGACAGTTGACAAAGTCTGTAAGCAATTCAGTAATAATAAATTAAGCAATGGCAGCTGACGTGTATATCATACGTCATGGGGAAATTGTTTAATTTAATCAGTGGGTCTACAAATTAAGTCACCGTAGAACAGTGCTTCTCAAAAACTTTCGATGTTTGCGACCCAATATTCAATCGCAATTTTTATCACGTCCCCCCTCCCTTGCATTAAATCCAATAATAATTACTATACTTTGACGCTAAAGCTACAGTACGACTTTAACCTCTTAAGTGTCACTGACGTATATATACGTCTCACTCAACAGATACGTTAAATGCCCGGGATATATATATACGTCTTTTCTTTGCACTGCTTTCCATAAAAATATTTCGTAGGGCTTTAGAATGCAATAAAAGAACCTTCCCAGTGTTTGTGAAGGATTTACTTATATCAGAGGATTTCCTTATTTATTTCTTATCCCCCCCAATACATCACATACGCATGCCTACTTAGAAAACAGTGGCATTGGGGAGCGAATCGCGTAACTTTTTTCGACATTTAAGGGATTATTTACAAACTGTACAAATTTTCCAGACAAAGGTTAATTTTTTGTATTTAAATTTATATATGAGAAGCCCATAGGTTCACAGGTAATTATTAAACTTGTTCTTAACTTAGCATCTTTGAATTAATTATAAAACACATTGTACAGCACTGATACATTTATAAGTGTATTATATCAGTTTAAATGTTAATTTGGCAATTTATTACGTCCGAATGTATTTTTTCTGTGTTTACTTTTAGTAAATTAGTAATTTTTTAAAAATCTTTTGTTTTCGACTTTTCAATGTGCTCGCGCCCTCTTCGTAGAGTTATCAAGGCCTCCCGGAGGTCGCGTCCCGCAGTTTGAGAAAAGATGTCATACAGACATTGAAGAATTCCTTTATATAAATACATAAAGAATTTTGAGTTTTGTTTGTTTTTCATGTTTAAAAATACCTTGTTTATATGACTTAATAAAAGAAAAGTTTTATTAAATGTCATTTCAACCGCACAAGAGGATTTCCTTTTAAATATAAATGATTACTAAACATATATTTACAAAAGAAAGAAAACCCACTGAGTAATAATATATTTTTTGACCTTTTTGAAAGTCTCCTGAAGTTAAAAAATATAAAGCCAAGGTAAGTTCTGGAGAATTTTTCTTCAGTAAGTAGCCTAACAATTATCCCTATTCCCAGGGAGTCATGTCCAAGTAGATTAAATTCAATTCTGCTTTCAGCTAATAGTTTCGCGTCCAAATTAGCTTTTGCTTTCGAAAAAAAAATCTACAGACGAACCTCGAGGGAAAAGAAATAAAAAAGGATACATGTGAAACCTTAGTGCTTGATATTTCAGAAGATGAAAGAAAATTACTCTCTTAAGAAAGTCTTTTAGACTCAAGAAGAGAAATGAAACCTTATCAGTGTTTTTTCAAAGTAATGTTAACTATTGTATTCTAAATGTTTCTCTATATTGTTTTTCTTTAATCATAATTATAATTTAAAAAATATGTGATTTTAGGTTACTGACTATTTTGTTTTAATATAAATATTATAACTCTTATAAGGTGTGTAAATAAATGTATATTTTTAAAATTACATATCAATCGACGTGGATGGTATTAATAATGTTGTGAAATAAGATGTTATTTATTCCTTGATTATTTAATTTACTACTGTGTTGAAGAAATAGTTTATCTTCAGTTAGATGAAAAATTGTGAAAACAATTTAAGGAATAAGAGTTATGTTAGTGTCAGTTAGGGATCGCAATATCAGACCAAAACTTCAATACTGGTGTATTCGGTATTTTTTAGATCTTAATGCCGGCAGTAAAAGTTTTTGGAAAAGAATGAAAATACATGTGTTTCCTTGTTTTAGTTGCCAGTTTTATTAGAGAGTTTGAATATCACAAAAAATTAATTTGTATTTTTTAAATTATAACAGTATATAAGGAATCACAAAAAGTAAAGGAACATCTTATTTATTTAAATCACAAAAAAGAGTGTAAATATCACTATTCAGTCTGTGATACTGTTACAAATATTTGAATGTGATCTTCAAAGACATAATGCATTAATCGTACTGTCATTAAGTCCGGAACGTAACTATGGGCAATAATTATCAGCTGTCGAAAACGCTGATTCGGCATCTACGCTAGTTGGTGGTACCGTTAGCAATACGCACTATACTTTTTCCCAGTATTTACCTCAAATCTCTCATCTTCTCCTCGTATAGTTTTGGATATAGCTAATTTCTGTATTGTATTTTGATTTGTTAAAATTTTTTAGCTATCGATAATCCTAATTTTTGTTCAAGAAACAATTCCTTTTCAGTATCAACATTAGTGTCATCATATTCGATAAATGTACCGAATTCTTCTGAATGTGGATAAAGTTTGTGGGTAACAAATTTTAAGAAAATTTAATATAAACGATCAAATTTAAATTGGTTAGTCTCATTTATTCTTTTTCATTTTCATTTATAAAATCCTGATGATATGTAAAAACACATATATGATATGCAAATACAATGTGATTGACAAACTCTTCAATTAAAAAACTATCCAAATATTACGCATTTTCTTCACAACTACAACCTTGTTTTCACAGATACGACTATCAGACTACGAATCCTGAGCGCGTGCAGTATCGCTCTGAGCTGTAACAGAATAGTTTTGGCCTCACTCCTTGTGTGTGGATAATTCACAAATTTTATCACTTCTCTTGATTGTGCGATGCAACTTAATATTCGAAGTCTAACTAATATCTCCGTTAGGGAGACATAAAAACAAAAACGTATACTATTTTACTAGGTTGGCAATCACTAAACATATAGTGGAGACGATTTAAAAAACTTCTACTAAATGCCGAAAAACCGGTATTTAAGCTTGTAAATACCGGTATTACAAAATTGCACATATGGCTCAAAATACCGGTATTCGGTATCCCGGTATTGCAATCCCTAGTGTCAGTCATACAAGTGCATGCAAGCTGCGCATTTAGAAAAAAAATGCTATGAAGCACATGCGCTAATATTCACATTTCGTGCATTAACTCCCTTTAAGGTATCCGACTACGTTCGGAACAAAGATTTTCAAAAGCACATAAATGGATAGTTTTCATGATATTTAGTGTCACTTAGATTAGAATAAATGCATCAAAGTGTTTTAAGGAAATTTTGACAAAAAAAATTTATTTAAATACAATATTTTGGTAAAAAAATGAACTTAGAATAATCTTTTTTCCAAATGTTCTCCTTCTGTAAAAAATAATTCTATTAGAATAATATTTTGCCGGTATATGGCTCAGGGCTCTTTTCAGAGGCTCAACTAGAATTTTTGAAATATATAACTGAGAAGTGAGTTCATTCATATTTTACGACAATAGAGGGGAGCAATTTTAAGAAAAAAACGCGAATAATTATTTCAATTGAAGGTAACTCTGAAAATAATGTGAATTTTTCATAATTTCTAGTTGAGCCTCTGTAGACAGATCTGAGCTATATACAGGCAAAGTATTATTATAATAGAACCATTTTTCACAAAAGGAGAACATCTGGAAAAAAAGATTATTCTAAGTTAATTTATTGCCAAAATATTATATTTAAATAAATTTTTCTGTCAAAATGTCCTTAAAATAATTTTATACACACCTGTATTCTAATCTGAGTGACACTAAATATTGTGAAAATTATCCATTTATGCGCTTTTTTAAAATCACGGTTCCGAACGTAGTCGGATACCTTAATGACCTTTCTGAACATTTTTGGAGCATTAAACATAATTTAGAAGCTGTTAAAATGAGAAACGTTTAGGTTATTGAATTAGGTGACACATTGTGTGTCAAGTGATTTGAGACAGGTTAATCTTAAATGAAGATTGTCACTGACTTTTTAAAGTAATGTTCAGAATTGTGTGCCACTTATAGACACAATTTAATTATACTGGATACCTGAACTCATGGTATAGTAAGGATCGTCCAAAAGAAAAGGAGCTCAATCGAGATCTATATTTGTACATTGCACGGAGACATAACCAGAGTGTAATGACGTCTTACTAAAATCTCATGCATTTCATTCCTTTATAAAAGCTACAAGTTTCTACTGCTTACTATTTCTAGAAAAAGTACGTATAAGTCCTTTTTACTACAATGCTTTCCATTTGCGCTCCACTCACTTTTACGCACATAGAAGCCCATTAAGATATCCGACTACGTTCGAAATCGTGATTTTGCAATGGCGTATAAATGGATAATATTTATGATATTTAGTGTCCCTTATATTAGAATACATGTATAAAATTATTTTAAGGACATTATGACAAAAACAAATTATTTAAGTACAATATTTTGGCAAAAAATTAACTTAGAACAATTTTTTTTCAAAGGTTCTCTTTTTATAAAAAATGCTTCTATTATAATAATATTTTGGCTGTATATAGCTCAGACCTATGTACAGAGGCTCAACTAGAATTTTCGAAATATACAACTTAGAAGTGGATTCATCCATATTTTACTACAACAGAGGGGAAAAATTTTAAGAAAAAAAACGCTGATAATTATTTCAATTGATAGTAACTCTGAAAATAATGTGAATTATTCTAAACTCCTAGTTCAGACTTTCTGGGGAAGTCTTTACTTTATATTTATAAGTAAAATATTATCATTATAGAAACATTTTTTTATAAAAGGAGAACCTTTTGAAAAAAAAATTATTCTATGTTAATTTTTTGCCAAAATATTGTATTTAAATATATTTTTTTGTCATAATGTACTTTAAACAATTTTATACGTGTATTCTAATCTAAGTGACACTAAATATCATGAAAATTATCCATTTATGCGCTTTTTAAAAATCACGGCTCTGAACGTAGTCGGATACCTTAAGCATAGTGCAGATAAAATCGACTGTGGAATACACACACACACACACAAATCAGTGACCGTTCAATGGGATTAGTGGATTCGTTGATGAGTCCTAACCACAGATTCTCGAATGTAACTTCCTCTAAACTACAAACCCCTAAATATCCTCCAATGTGCAAGAACTGTTTGACGCATAGCATTTATCGTTGGGAAAGCACAGCTTGCCTTTGATAGATGTTCTGTAACAATTATGAGGTATAAAAATGAAATTTTAAAGCCCTTTGAATTCGCCTTATTTGCAATGCAAGTTGTTCTGATTTCATTTGTACGGGTGCCATGTTTGCTTAAGTAGGCCTCATCTGGCTAATAAATTTCTGGGAAATAAGGATATTTGACAGATTGATTGGAATCCCCCTGATCTCCAAATCTTAACCCCATAGAGCATATATCGGATGATCTTGGGAAGAGCATTGTTAATTTATTTTCTTCGTCTTAAACTATTCGGAATTACTACCTTAGGATTTCCTAAGTTTTCCTTCACTTTCAGCGTGAATTCAGGTTTAGAAAGTTTTTAAATTGTAAGAGCTACCTATATTGATGCTTTTTTTAAAAAAATATTCTATCAGGTAATTTTGAAGTTGTGTCCCTCACTCATTCTCCTCAACTATTGGGCTCTCCTTAATTAAGATTTTTGGTATGAGAATTTCGCGCCTTTTGATAAAACCATGATGTATATATATATATATATATATATATATATATATATATATATATACGCTCACGCACACAGATCGAGATCTAATGGATAAAAGAGGTATGTTAGAATTAAGCGTTATAAAAGCTTTACTTAGGGCACAGCAACTTTACCAAACTTGATTTGATTTTTAATTTTCGTCCTCATCACGCCATTGAAAGAACATTCATCTCCCACAGAATTAACGCGCATCAACTTTCCGCACGGAAGGTTTTCTATGGAGATAGGTTTCGAGGCCTTGACATAACGACGCTAGCTACGAGCTGTGATCATGACCACTTGGCTGCAGAAGCCACCAAATTTACCAGAGGAGACTCAGAGTACGCTTACCAGAGATAATAGATTCCCACTACTAGATATTGACAGTTTAGAGATCGAAGATAAGTAAATCACATTTTGAGCTTGATTTGATTCAGTCAAGTTTGGTTAAACCTCTTGATGTGTTGAATTAGTTTTGTCATTAATAACTCAAAGATTGAATAAATTAGCTCAAGAAAAATTCTGAGTATAATGTATCTTATTAATAATGAAAGAAACTCGCTACAACACCTTTTCTTAATCTTTTCAAAGCTGATGAATCGTACATATGATCATGCATGTGTACTATAAGTATGGGTATGGGTTTTTATTGTAACCTATCTATAGTCCTATTTTATATTAAAACACTTGCTCAATAATTCTAAAAGTAATCAATCAAACGTGAAAGTTGTCTTAATTTGAATACAAACGTATATTTTCTAAACATTCTTATTTTTTAAAAAAAAATCAATATTATGTGTTTAAAACTTTATCTAAAACATTCATTTATTAAAAACACAACCTTAAGTTTTAAAATTTAGCTATTGATTACAATAATTCATTTTTTTTGATAACGTGGCATAAAAGATTAAATTAACTAAAAAGAACGTCAAAAACAAAGCTATAAACTATTTTTATGAGACGTTTATGTATTTATTTAAATATACTTCTGACCATTAAAATTGGAACTTCTTGAACGCGGGATGATATGAACGTGAAATGTTCATGAAAGTATGAAGATGCTAGGATATACAATTGATAAGCATTTAAGAGCAATCAACGACATAAGAGCGAGTAAAGGCTTCGCAAATTCTGTTCAAAAGGGAAGTTTAATAGCGGGTATCTCATTCGAAAATCGCATTTGAATATTGATTGTTTCTAAGAAGATTGTATTCAGCATCGTATAAGAAGGAGAAATGTGTTGTGATTTTATAGTGGCAGGGTTGCGGACTATTCAGAGGGTGGTTTATAGTTCCGCGGTATTGCTTTAGGCATTGGTTCGCATCGACAGACTGTGATACGAATATAGAATCGATAGTTTCAGGGAGGTCATACTAAACGCAATATAGGATTACAATGACCGCTAATGCTCCAGAGGACAGACGAGTTGTCAGGTCAGCCTTGCAGAATCATAAAATGGCATCCAGGGCCTACAATCAGGAAGTGCAATATTTGCAGCACGGTAAGTACTCTTATGTGTATGGACATACTTAGTGTGGAGAGTGGACACGACAATTGTTACTGAAGTTTCGCTTGACAGTGCAGCAATGAGAAGATCGACCCCACTAGTGCGCCCACCGCCCAAAACTGGATACACTAGTAGCACCACGTCGTATTTCCAGACGAATATCACTCTACGTGCAACATCATAATTGACTTACCTGTGTTAGAAAACACCTGAGAGAATACACGTGGCCTACTTGTTTTCGACATCGTCATACAGTTCCTACAAATGGTATGGTAGTAAGGAGAGCCATCGAGTGTGCATTACACGAACAAATGTTGACAGAACCTCCCTGAGTTCCACCCTGGATATTAAGATTGAATTTAGGCAAAGAATTACCTGACGCCATTTTTAGAATAAGAAATTATATTTATTCAATTGATTCAATTAGCAACCTTTTTAAATACAAATATTAAACAATATGTCTACGTCAAAGGGGTTTACCTTTAATATTAATTTAAATCACAAAATATGATATTAATCAACTACTGAGCTCAATATCAAACGGGTTTACCGAAATAAGAGAACCAAGAAATATACGCAACTTGAATTACTAACATTCATTAACTTTACACTAACTTTATTATTAACTCTTGTGGTCAGATAAACTTAGTTTTAAATATCACTTGGCTCTAATGTCGTTCTATCCAGGTAGATCAATCCTTCCAATGGTATTTAGCTGACTAATAACAGTAAGACTCTAATCACGCAATCCACTTGAATCTTCTTAACTTCGTCACTACTTCTCTTGGCTCAATAGCCTTCTATCTGCTAACTTACAACGCTCTTTTTAAATACCTTAATTCATTTGCATATCCCGGTTTCTCCTTTCAGAGCTGGTTGGAAATATACGCGAATTTACAATCCCCAAAGACGCCTAAGAGTATTAGTGATAAGGTGACGTATAGATTCGTCACGATATTGTTCGCCTCCTTTGTAATCAGAACATTCATCATTAAATTTCTCAGTTCTTAAGGCCGGTGGGTATTTTCTATTTTGAACATTTTAAAGACACCACCTTTCAACAATATAACCTCCTACTTCCCATCGTCCTCGACTCATGTGCTTAAGCGCTGCTTTGTCCATCACACATTTTCCAGATCTCTTACCCATTGAAAATATATACTCATGAATTGCTGAGAGACTAGGTGTCACAACTCTCGAACCTCTACTATTGATGAAGTGTGGCATGCACTGGAAGCAGTATGGAAGGACTTTCCCGTAACAAGACCGAAGCTCGACCAATAACTTATCGTTTTAATGTCAATTTAGATGCCATAACCTTTCGCTGTGTGTAAAAGTTTTGAATCCTGTACACCCAAACATTGGTTACAAATTTTATCATGTTCTCTTTCGACTGTGCTGTGTACATACAATGGATAAAGCGTGTTTTTTCCTCGTGTGTGTTGTTTACTCTCTTTCGTAGTGTTGTAATTTTAATGACCAACAGTGTATTACATATCATAAATATTTATTATTACATATTATAATAAATTTTAAATGATTTGTGTGTATAAACAGAAGGTTGAAAGGAATAATATTTATTTTAGAATTTTCTCTCTGAATAAGCAAATTTAAATATAAAAAGTGACAAAAAATGGGAAATTAAACACATACACACAGTTATGATATAAATTCTGTAGTTTCTATAATTTAAAAATTAGAATTTTTAAAATGAATGCTTCATTTTTACTCCATTATGAAGAAATGAGTTTAATTAAAACTATTACATTCACGTTAAACATTTTTCTAAAAGGCATCTTGCGAAATTTAAATTTTCTTAAAGATAACGAAATTCGTAATTATAAGAAGTCATTTCTGTATGAAAAAAAATATCCTTTTAAATTAATCTTAAAATTAATTATTTAAAACATTTAAAATGATTTAAATAAATTAATTTAAAATGAATAAAACTCAATAAAATAATGAATGAAAAGTATTAATTTATTTTTAACATCTTATTGAGCGAATTGTAGCATTTGTAATCCTGAGACATTTCAAAAATAATTAAAATTATTTTGTTTTTCTCTTTTTAAGCTTATAAATTTTTACATTACGCTCATTTTCTTCGTTTTTCTTTTAAAACTAAAACTTTTTTGCAAAAAAAGTTAAAAACAATGCGGAGAGGTTTTTGCTTTTCAATTAAAATATCTTTTCTACCATAGAGAATGATTAAAAATGTGATCCTTGAAGTAAATTCTATTTATCTGGAGTCGTAAAAAATGGGCAGTAATTAGTGAATTTGGAAAAAATCGGTTTCGTAAATTGAAGGGAACAATCACATGTTTCTTTCCCTAAACTGGACCAATAAAAAAGAAAACGATTTGCTTGATTTTAACTAAAGATAAAAACATTCATGTTCATTATTTTAGCATTCATCAAAGAACGCTCATTATTTTTGAATCAGAAAGGAAATATTTAACTTTTCGAAGAAACCAATATCATTAAATGTTTATTTTTAAGGAAATTTTCTTTAAGTCCTTTTGTTTCGTTTTTTCCCCATCACAAATGGTGGGCATGGAAAACAATAGTCACTCTTATTGATTTGTTTCTCATTATATTGGAGGGGGTATATTTAATTACTATTAACGAATAATCGAGACATAAGCTTAGTTTTCATTTGTTACGCTAAAAACCTTAACTAAATCCCCATCTATAAGTATGCAATTCTTTCCACGTTTCTTGATTTTTGACAGGCCATCGTTGTAGAAATCCTCTGATTGCGACGAAAATCATTGTTTCCCCTCTTGAGTGACGACATATATGCTGTCAAATTTCCGACTAAGCAACGCATATTAAATTCGCAGAAAAAAGGAAAAAATCGCCTGGGGTGAGATCCAGTGAATAGGACGGGTGTGTTAAATTTTCTAATCCACATCACTTTGATTTATCAACAGGACTTCGAAATGAGTATACAGGAGAATTATCGGTAAGAAGATGGACAAAGTTTTGAACTTTAAGGTTCCTACCATGCCTTTTTTGATCAGAACTTCGCACAAATGGTTCACCAAAGCGCAGTAATTGTTTCTAGTGAGGGTTTAATACTTCTCCAGGTATTAATATGATTCCACGAGAAACCTAAAAAAGCAAGGAGTATGATCTTCCCTTTAGACTTCTGCACTTCAGTTTTTTGAGGAGGAAGTGAGACATCGAGCTGCCAATAATTCGTTTCTTGATCACATTGTTACCAGATTCTAATTATTTATCCAAAGCCCGTATTTGGTTTCTTAGCCATTGGACGCCGAGCCTCCCAATACCGACAGACAACGTCGTCAGATGGGTAGTCGTTAAGTCCAGTGCATTGGAGCAAGTGGTCGCCATCCATCCTGGCTTGACTGAACTGTGGACAGGCCTAGTCAGCAGACAAGCAAAGTCAGTGGAGGTATACTCCCAAAAAGTCATGTCCGGTCGTTAGGCGAAAGTGGACAACAGCCGTAGCTCTCTCCAGGTGCCTCGAGATAGAATTCACAGTGGACAGGTTTCCCTTGGCTTTCCAAGGCTCATGGGGTTTGGGGACAAGGCAGTACATTTGTTAATGTAGATAGATAAACGCTCTTTGCTTTTCTGAGGGTCAAAGGGACTTCTGGTTGGGACGGATCTTTCCTTGGCGTTTTGATCGTCTCTCATTCCCGGGGATCCCAATATGCCTTCAGACCCACTGTAGGGCCAAAGTACAGACATATGTAATGAGCTCTGTTATTTTAGTTTGATACTGAATTATGTTAAGGTAGTCAGTTGGTACGTTATTGCTTAAGGCTGAAATTGCAACTTGAGTTACCAAATTCTTAATCTTCATCGATTGTTACCAGGCGACCAAAGCCAATTCTTCTTCTAGCTCCAAAGTATTCAGCATCTCTCTTGACACAGTCGGGTCGTATTTGCTATTGAATAAGAATCAATAGTCATGGAGTACTGACACTTTTAACGTGTACTGTTCTTCGTTAACAATGCTTCTATACTCCACCGATTAGTCTCATTCATAATCATTCGGATGGCTTCTCTTCGGTTTAATAGGGTTTATCATTCCAGTTTTCTTTATTGTGGCAGTATTCTTCATATGTGATGGTCCTCTACTTCTTGAATCGTCTATAAAGAACACGTCGCTCTGTTGCGGCCCAGATTTCGCGGGTGTGAGAGGGTTCGAGGAAGAAGCAGACATGTTCCCCTAAATAACTAATTTTGTTTAATCTTTAACACTTTACAAAATCTGTAACTTTATAACTTAATTCTGGGAGCAATAAGAAACCCTTATACCCGCAATAGAAGGTGATAAAAGCTATTTGTATGATCTTGTTCGCAGCTTGATAGTTCGTTCAGCTCCAAGTCTTGTTACTTAATCACTTTCTGATGAATTGTCCTACAAATATTAATTTTAAGATACGCGACTACCTGTCACTGCTTACTAACACTTGGATTTCAGCTTACCGATCAAATCTTAACCTTTATACCACATACTCAACAACTGACACTTAAATAGTAGTTACAGTTACATTTGCATAAAATCAATTCATCTCTACAGAAAGCGGTTTTTAAACTAAAATTACAGTTAAAGAATATTTTCCACAAGAGGAGTAATAGAACCCGTTATAGGTAATTTGAAAATTTCCTTTTCGCCTAAGAACAGTGTCATAGAACAGACCATCATTTATATTAACACTCATCACTTCATCGTGTACTTGTTGAGCACTGCAACCTTTTCAATGAGGGAATCTTTTTATCATTTAAATACTGCAGAGTACTTCAAATCTACAATTTCCTGAAGACAAGCAAATCAACTTAAAGGACTGTGATTTGCAACATTATATACGTAAGGATCAATTGATATGAAAAGTAAATTAGGTCTGCCTATCCAGGCTATTTCTTAGTAATAAATCAAACGTTATGTGATACGTATATATGTCGCTGGGAAATGGCGAAATTAGGAATTTCATCAAATGCCTAAGGGATAGGATCAATTGACGGGAGGTGCTAAAATAACGCCTCACTTCAAGGTCATTTCCCTGATGAAAGTAAGTGAACTTAACAAATCCCTGAACTGTTTCAGTGAACTAGTCAGGAGATTTTTGTGCATTGGCAAAATGCTATACGGGGGAGATACCTTGAGAGGGGCGAGTCCTAACCTTACAGGAAGTACAATCCATCCCCTAAATATCAACCGCATATCTTTAAAAAAATGGCACCATAGGATTAACATAGGGATGAATTCCCAGCCTAATTTTCTAATTATTTGTTAATTAGTTTCGAAGAAATAATTTGTATTTCATTGACAATTGTTGTTTTACTTACTTCTACGTTTAATAATACACCCTATTTGTTAAATAAACACTTTTAAACTATTGACAATATTATTTCATCATTTCACTGAAACAACTTAGGGATTCGTTCAAATTCTTTACTTTTATCAAGGAAATGACCTTGAAGAGACGTTATTTTATCATCTACCGTCAAGTGAGCATTTCCCTTAGGGATTTGATGAGATTCCTAATTTCATCATTTTTCTGTGACATATATATATATATATATATATATATATATATATATATATATATATATATATATATATATAATATTTTCAACATCAGTAATAATATTGTTCCTTATGCCACCTGTCTGACAGAGTCAGATCGAGGGCCACGAATCATCCTGGCAATTGGCTAGATGTACGCTGTCGTTGGCCTTTAGCCTTGAGCACCATACAGTTGATAGTACGTTTTAGCTCGGTACATTACGATAGATGGCGCCACCATCTATCTCCACCTTCACAATTTTGGCATGAAACTGAAAGTGGAGGGAAATTTTCTCCAGTTCCCTGCAATCGTGATTCATCCCACAAGACTTTCGGACCTACTGATTAAACGAGCACGTACTCCGTGTGTACTCGGAGGGTATTTGGCGGTACAGGCATCGAACCCAGGCCTCCCTTCCGGAGTCCGGTGCTCTAACTACTAGGCTACCCACGGCCAGTAGTAATGTAATATATATAATATTTTCAATATTTTCAATTTTCAGCTGTAATATTTTCGTATTCTATATAATCAGCATTGTAAATAGATGGCAATTAAAGTTAAAATCAAATTTTGTTTAATTTGAACTCAATTGTAATTAGAATGAATGTTTATTAATCTGACACTTTTTTTAAAACAACATGAAGGGCCACGGACCTTATTTTGAATCATGGTCAAGCGAGGAGGACAACACCTAAGCTTGCATGCCTTTCTCCGAACTCCTTCACTACTCCAACTGGAGGATTTTGAGCCGTAACAGATTTAATATGCATCAATTTCTCTCCACGGTGGGTCTCCAATGGCACCAGGGTTCCTACTCAGGACACGTAGTTCACAAATCCAGACTACCGTGGTCACCGATTGAATTAAAAAAACCTAGAAAAGAAATATAGTAAGAGTAAAAATTATGGATGGATCAGAAAATTAATCAACGAAAATGGTACAAGTGCTCAGAACAACAAATTTTAGGTATTAGACATGTTTTGAGTGCAGATGGGTTAACGAAGAAGAACGCATCAAAAATTTAACTTTAAAAATGAAGCCTTTTCCATTAGATTCCAGAATACAACTAGGGCATATAAGTGTCAACATTTTAGCAATTATCAACTTAAAAAACTACTTAAAAACTTACCGTGGTTTATTTAAAAAATCTATTTAAATACTCCAATTATTTGTTAGTACAAAAACTAATAGGCATTTTCAATTAATCCTTCAGTTTTGGGACAAGTTTTCTTTTCAGACATTCTTTATTTATGAATAAAATATAATCTAACTAACTATACACAAGATAATTACCTCAAATTTTTGTAAGTTATGGAACATTTGGTAAAAACATCTTTTTTTTTAAAAAAAGCAGATTGCAAAGAATTTTATCTTTATTACCTTCGTCATCATCTTAACTATTACCTTAACGTGTAATTTTTACAAAATGTACCATTCGTATTTATTAATATAGAGGAAGAGAGAGAGAGAGAAAATTAGCGCGAAACCTTTATGATTCGTTTTTGCTTTTGGAATCCAATTACTTGAAAGAACACTTCTTCATGGAAATCTATTAGCATTATACACAAAAATACACGAACTGAAACTTTGGGGGGTAATATTTGAAAAACATACACATGTTAATGAACATATAAATTCCATATTACAATGAAAGAAAATACCTGATTCTTAACTACAATGTTAAAAATAATAACTGGTATATTAAATATAAAAATTTTATTAGTTCATAAATTAACTTAAAAAAAGGCAAAACTACATTTAAACTAAATAAGAAATATTTTAGAAAACACTGTTTATTGAAAATATATTTTACAGTAAGGATTATTTAATGTTCATTTGGAATAGAACTACAAATTCGCATGTTTATTTGAAGGAATACTTTTGTCATTATTACTATCACTTTATTTATTTTACTTGCATAACATATGTAAAAAAGATGCTTCAGCAATAAATCCATTATTTAAAGTTATTGAATTTTATCTTGAAAAATTAAAAATTGGCTTGTAATAAACTTTTTTTTACTTTAATGTCATGAGCGATTAAAAATACTTCACTGCTTGGCAGCGAGATGGCTCACACAGCCTTTTCCCATACGGCATATTATTCCAAATTATTTAAACAAAACATGAAAGTAATAAAAATTTTACCCTTCACAGCCTTTCTCTGTAGAAAGGTTCTAGTCCGGTTTAAGGTTTAAAAATCTTGAAGTAATCAGCTCCTGGGTGCGACTGTCCTCTCAACCCCTTTCTCTGGTATCGTCCAAAGTCAATTCACTCAAGCCGGTGCTCCGCAGACTCCAGCCATCACGGTTCCTCTCCGCTGGTCCTTGCAGTACGACACGCGATAGAGGCTGAAGGGGAAAAAAACTGATGTGGAAGGTAATGCATAAGATTAAAGGCGAACCTTGTTGACTTTCGAGCTGACCCGTTAAACTCCTTGGGTGGGCATCTTTCACGCCCCTATTCAACTCTTATTTGCGAGCGTAGCTGATCTGCACACGGCCCTACTCGTCTTCGTCTCAACTCCATTCGTTCTTTTACACAATAGTACGGCATGACTGAGATCAATTCTTTGTCGTACCGAGAGCACCATATGTCAGGTCTTTTAATCGACCTGTTACTTTGACTCTGAGGACATCCTCCAGAAAATGTTCTTATCACAACAGGCCTACTTTCTTTTTCATTCAAATAATTCGTGACTCACATGTGCGAAAGAACCCATCAAGGAAGGAGCCTCTATTCACAGACATGTCCTTTCTATAGATCATGGTTTCCAAACGTTATCTGTGGGCCGGAGAGGGAAAAGATGTGCTTTCAATATTTCCATCTTCAGAATCGGCTCAATTTTTTTTATCCCCAGGCGTGAGGGAAGAATACACATGATCTTTTTCAAGATTACAATACCCCATCTGGGCATTCTTCTCACCTCCATACATCAAACTTGACAAGTATTGTCGATAAGTGTTCCTCCAATGAGCCAACGCTGCATTAGACTGTTTATATTTCAGCTACATTGAAAAGGATTTAAAAATTTCTTTATTGAAAAAAAAAAAGTTTACTGTTTTATGCACGCACTGTCACATACATACATGAATTTTAGGAATCAAATTTTTATGTACATAAGACATTACATCACGAGTGTCAAATAAAGAAATTTATTTTTGCTCTTATTAAACATGGCAACCGAGTACAATTACTTTTTTGTTACAAGATACTGTATTTCCCAACAGAAAGAGTCAGAGAAAGCGAGAGCATATAACTGTCTTTTTTGACCCAAAACATTCCAAGAAGAATAGACAAATAATGAAGAAAACAGATCTCGAGATAAACATGGCAACCTTACAGTTGTCGTAAACTTCTTCATAATCTGATTATATTTATAAATATAATCGAATTAGAAAAATAAATTCTTGAATGCCTCATTTCAAATGAACTACTGTTATACGAATACATCAATTAATTGATTAATTCAATGCATGAATTTTACTTTATTTCAATACGAATTAGAATAATACTTATTATTTCGAAATTATATTTTTTTAAAAATTAAATGCATTCATTATTGGTGAAAGCAGACAACTGAAGGTACAATTGAAGGAAAGAATTGAAGGCAACTGAAGGAAAACTGGTCAAGTACAATTGACAATAGCCTCTGGATATAATAGGTGGTGAGAATTAAAAGAAATAATGTCTTTGAAGAATAACATCGAAGAAGAAAATATGAGGTTAATTTTAATTAAAAATGGAGAAATTTAAAAGCAACATTTATATGTTTGATAAGATGCAGAGACTGTCAAATATTTTATCCCGAATATAAATTTCCTGTGATATCTGACAGAATATTTCAAATCTTAGAACATCTGAGAGCATACATTTTGACACATAATTAGTTTGAAACCCGAAAGAAAAGATAAGCTTCTATGATGCTAGATTCTTTGAGGTGGAAAAAAAAAAAAATAATAATAAAATAAAAATTAAGAGAAACTTAACCTATATATGAGCTGCGTAGCGTGAATTTTTGAGAACACAATGGTGGGGAAAAATGTCGATTTTTACAAGAAAAAAAAGTTTTGAAAATTTTTATAGAAAATGCTAACGATGTTTACTTTTTTGAGATAGAAAAAAATATTTGAAACTCTTTCGAGACATTTTTATGAGTATTATTTTTATACAACATGGCTTCTAATCTAGTTTTCGTTTTTTTTGAATTTCAGCTAGCCTTTAAAATATATTCGATTTTAGATCTTATTGTTAATTTATTGATGTGAATTTTATTTTATCAATTAGGTATATAGTCACATTCATTCATTTTGTAGTGTACTGTATTAATATGTTTGAACAAGTGAGATATATATAAAAATATATTTCTTAGAATTTCTTACATTAGTATTTTTTTATTAATGAGTCAACACATAATGCATAAGAGTCATATAAAGAAGTTATGAATTCTCTATGATGCCTTGAAATATCTTTCTTTTTACATGTTGAGAAATATACATTTATAAAAACTTGCTAATTGTATTACCTACCACATAAGGATGGAGAATTCTTATAATAAAATGTATTCAACTATAAAATAATAAAACCATAAATTAAACTCAATTGCATAATTTAAGTTCTCGAAATTTAATTGTAATAGATACATCATGATCAGAAGTATTTTGGAGACAAATAAGGCGTCGACAAAAACTCTTGTATTGAAATATAACCAAAACGAAATTGAAATGAAAAATAAAGAAATTGATAATTTTAAGTATTTTTCAGAAAAACTGCTCCAGTAAATCTTTAAACTTCCTACATAGGTGTAAAATAAGTAACAATTATTTCCTTTATTTAAATGTTCTCCAGTTGCTTTTTTCTTCCTCACAACCAAATGACTATTTTTTCCCTTTCTCTTTTAACATAATACCTTTTTTCTATAAAAATGTATCATAATGATAGATTATGAAAGTAATACCTGGACAATCATCAACTTCGTGATAACGTGAATTGATCTGGAAATATATCTACTTGTCCTGTACCAAAGACTTAGCTATAAAATTAGAGATGTAAACAATGGCGTAACTGAGAACACTTGAGGTGCCCTGAAAAGTCAGGTTCTAGGCCCCTCAAGTTGGATTTTACAAATGGTAGGTACTTAGAGGCAGTCAGGCTTTGGGCCCCGCAATGCGGGGTTGCAGGGGTGTACGTTACACCACTGGATGTAAACCCTCTACCGTGGCTTAAGAATCCCGGCCTCTATGGAAAGTACGAGTACATCTCTTTAAGCCCTTGTTCCCTTTGAATTTGATTCGCTATTTACATACATCTGCTCAATATCATTCTGTTATTCGTTAATTACGATGATTTTAGACCTAAATATTCAGAATGTAACACAATGTCCTGATAAATTAAAACATTTAATGTGAAGTCAGCCAATTTTCTAAGAGAGTGTGATTTAAATCGATATGCTTCCGAAGATAAAAAAGTTTTATTTTTGCAATTTAAAATAGTTTTTAATTTTGCTCACAGATGGCGCTGTATCGTGCAAACAGCAGTAGTAGCAGATAAGAACCTCTCACAAGTAATGTAATTTCTTTCACATGCAATGCTAGAAAATGGACGAACTCATTAAAATACAATATATACAATTTTACTCTCAAAATATATTTATGTGTCTGAAAACTGGGTATTTGTTTCCATTAAATTAATCAGCTGAATTTTCAAAGGCGATTTTGCTTTTGCTTGCTTTACGCGATGCAGTGCCATCTCTAATTCACACAAAAACACAACTTTACATCTTCAGAAACCTTTTTATCCGAACCGGATTTTCACAATATAGTAAGTAGAACGTCCTTTATCCGAACACTTCTAATTCGGAGCGTCAAACATGCGGATCAGTTTTTCTTTTTCTTTCTTTCAACTACATGTACGTTTCCGAACATTGCAATTATCCACAGTTGTTTCACGTGAGGCCAAAAGAGACGGGAAAAACCGATGTCAGGGATATTTGGGGAATTTCAGTTGTGCGATTTGGTAAACATTTGCGCGGAGTATTAGGCCAGTTTGTTTCCAAATGAGGATGTGTATACAGTCACTCAAAAAAGTATTGGGACACGCTACCAGTTCATAGATTTTTATCGTAATATTTTACTTAAACATACAAATGAAACAAAAAAAAAGAAGAAAATGCTATTTTGGCTTATACAAATAATAATAATTTGAACAAAACTCATACATTAATGAAATTATGGTTAAAATTGAAAATAAAAGAAATAGAGTTAAGAAAATGTGATCAAAAAAGTATTGGGACACTCCCCAATAAATTAAGAAAAACAACTCAAACTTAGAAATTAATATTTTGTTGGGTCACCCTTGCATTTTATGACCTCTCGAAGTCTATTTGGCGTGGATTGGATCATTTTTTTTCAAAACGATCAATCGGTTTTGGTCCAATCTTTGACCAAATACTTTTTTAAATCCTGCTTGTTAGAAATTTGGTTCTTCAAATAATCCCACACATGTCTAATGGGATTAAGGTCTGGACTTTGTGCTGGACTCTTCGTAACACTAGGACAGTGGTATAGGATCCATAACATGTAAATATCTGCAGTATGTTTCGGGTCATTGTCTTGGTACAATTGAAAATGTAATGAGATTTCTAGTTTGCTCGCACTTTACTTTTAATTTCGCTTGAGAATGTCAAGATAAACATATTTATTCATTATGGCATCAATGAAATTTAAGTTCCCGACTACAGAGCTTGCCATGCAGCCCTAGACAATTTGGTTACCCCCTCCATATTTGACAGTAGGCCGTAAGTATTTGAGATGCATTGCTGTATTTTATTTCCACTAAACTTTTTGTTTGCCATCCGATTCAAGAATGTTATATTTGCTTTCATCAACAAAAATTACATTTTACCAATATTCTGTTGGCTGTCTTACATACATTTTAGCAAATTCCAACCTAGCTTGTCTATTTGCTTTGATTATGTAGGGCTTTTTTTTTTTTGAGGTACTCTGCCATGATACTTATGGTTTCTTGAAATATTTCTGACAGTTTCAAGATTTACTAAATTTTCCGAACCTACCTTTGCAATGCAAAGTCATTTTTACTCACTAGTTGGATTAATGTGTACTTGTCTCACAACCCACTTCTCTTTACGTTCATTAAATATCATTGGACGCCCTGATTTTTGCTTGTTTTCAACACTGTTTGTTTTCTTGAACCTGTCAATGATGTTAAAACAGTAGACTTACTCAACTTTTCAAGATTTTTCCTTTACAGAGAAGTGATTTCCTCTCTTTCCAATGACTTATTTCGAGATTTTGCACACCAACCGATATATCTTCGTTTCTCGTCATTTTTTTCTATAAATAATCTTATCAGTTGAAACGTTTATGTTTAAACTTCTAGTCTAAAAAAGTGGCGTGAAATTAAATTCTATTGATGCGTTGTATATTTATTAAATTTCTCATTTCAAAAGTGTCCGAATACTTTTTTGACTCCTTTGAAAAGCTAGATAACAAATCATAAAAAAAATTCTATAATACTAATGAAATTTATTTTCCTTATATAATGTACACCAAATGTTAAAACATTTCTTAATTCATTTTGTTTTTGTATTAATGCAGTGTTTCTCAAACTGTGGGGTGATCCCCCCTGGGGGGCGTGATAACCTTACGAGGAGGGCGCGAGCATATCGAAAATAAAAGATTTAAAAAATAATTAATTTACTGGAATGAATTAAAACAAAATACTTTCAGACATAAAAAAAATGCACTTTTACTCTGATATAATTTATAGGCGCACGCGCGTGATATTAAGTCATCAAAAATAAAAACTTCGTCAATACCTAATTAGCTATCTTTGATCCTATAACAAAATAAAAAAAAATTTATTTGATTTGCTGTAATCCCATGATGAGAGATTATTTTATTATGCTTTCTTTTTAAATCTAGCATACTACTCTTTCAGAGAAAAACAAATCCCAGACCCAGAATCGAAAAACCTATCCCAGAAAAATACCTCACCACACCTATATATAGAGCATCTCTACCGGGAAATATTTATTTTCCCAATTTGAAAAATTCTAGGTAATTGATCATCTTTGATCACAACTATGATTTTAAATTAGATGTGCAGCTGATCTTGTTTATCAAACTCGATAATTAAAAGCCTTAATTGGGGCGTCTTACGATAACCTGTTACGAGGGGGCGCGGGGAGGGGCGCATATACGAGGGGGGCGCGAGCATATAGAAAATAAACGATTTAAAAAATAATTAATTTACTGGAATGAATTAAAACAAAATACTTTCAGACGTAATAAAAAATGCTCTTTTACTCTGATATAATTTATAGGAGATATTAAGTCATCAAAAATAAAAAAAATCAGCTATCTTTGATCCTATATGCAAATAAAAAAACTTTTATTTGCTTTGCTGTAATCCCATGATGAGAGATTTTTTATTACGTTTTATTTTTAAACCTGACATATTACTCTTTCAGAGAAATAACAGATCCCAGAATCGAAAAAATTTAGAACATAAAAAATTCATCACTGTCATTCTTTTTGAAATACTGCACATTATAGCTGTAATCTGTTTGACCTTCTAAGTTATTGGTACAGTTAGTTATGACCCCTCTCATGTGTGTGTTTTTCATTTAGGGAAGTTGTAAGTAATATATTTCTCTATAACACACACACACACACGCACGCACACATGCTAGTTAAAGAAATAAATAGTAGATTTGAAGATTGGGTTTGAAATATTCAGATTATTTCTATTCTGTTTGAAGCTATAGAAGTCAGTTTAATCATCCAATCCAATGATTTATCCAATAAAATAGTATTTATTTGTTTGCTCTCTTATTAATTTTAGGGATAGTTAAAGTGCTGAAAATATTTACTGTTTTCGTTTACCAAATGGCAAAAACAAACAAAACAAGTAATATAAAAACATTTTTTTAGTCAATTTCTACTTTGGTCAATAAAGAAAAATTTTATTTTAGTTACTTTTCATTATATAATTACAGTTAATATAAATATGTATATACATATGACAGAATGACACACACACACACACACTTTGAAGGATTACTAGTCCAATACTTATTTTTTGAGTATTCTCAAACATATAAAGCATAACGAAAAACGTTTTACACATTTTTTAGCAGTAACATACATATTACCATAATGAACACACTTTTTAGCCGGAAGTGATCGCACGGGGCACATAGATTACAAAATCGTTAATTTTGCAAAACTGTTTATTTGTTGCCAAAGAAAAATTGAAAAGTCCTTGAAAGTAGGTAAGTTAACTTTCTCTTAGTTAAATTATTTACTGGAATCACTATTTGTATCGTGTACAATAAAATAATTATAAAAAAAGGATTGGGGTAACTCAATAACCCCGCTCGACCGTATCGAGTGCGCGCCTGCTCCCAGGTTAAAACATGTTGAAGTCTTTTCGCTTTAAATATTAAAAATAATACAGTTATTCTTCATCGGAATTTCATATTAATGTTCATTATTTAACATCAAATATAAATGCTAATTCTGTGAGGCTTAACATTACCATTCGCTTCAAACTAATTATACTTTGAGCAATCATTTTAAAAAATCATTTTACATTTTTGTAAACATTGTCGAGCACTTGGCTTTGCTCTCCTTACAATTCAGCTATTATATCAATAATGTTTTATTTTCTTATAAATGAACTCGTGCAAAGAGCGGGCACTTCAGCCGGTATACTTTTAATGTATCAGTGTTGCACAGAGTATTTTATAACTAATTAATCAATGCTAAATTAAGAACAAGTTTAATAAATATTAACGACTTCCCTGGGCTTGTCTTGCAAAGCAAAGTTTTTATAAGGAATGCTAATGACTATAAATTGACCTTCTCAGTTCTTTTTCTATATTTAGCAGATATCTACATTTTGTCTTCTAAGCCGCCACCGCATTTTGCAACATGTTCAATTTAAAAATTAGAGAAAGGAAAAATAACATGATAATTATCCTATTATTTTATTTATTTATTATTTATTAATTTTTTTTGCTTAAAAGTAGTATACAAAATTTAATACTTATGTAACTAATTTGTATGGTTTATGATATTAAGATTGCCTATTGTAACTTTAGCGTCATAGTGCATTATTATTGCATTCAATACATTATTAATGTATAAGGGGGTGCGATAAAAATCGTGATCGAAAGGGGGGCACCAGTATTGAAAGTTTGAGAAGCACTGTACTAATGTGATAAATATTTTTATAAATGGCTTTACAGTTATGCATGCCAAGTGTCCCAATACTTTATCGAGTGACTGTACGTGCTCTTTTGTTGGGTTGTGCACTGCTATGGCTTCCATTTCAAAACGGTAGAGCAACGTCTTGAACATAGAGACAAAACTTGAAATATTGAACCGTCTCGCGAAAGTAGCAAGAGTTCATGAAATGCTGATGCGTTTTCTGCGTTAGACACGGCTATGGAGTGGTATGAACAACAATCAGAGTGCTCAATTATTACTGCTCAAGAGAACCAGAGACCTTGCACCGAAAAAACGAAGGTGTACAATGGTACAGCGAGAAATAAGTGATAATTTTCCACAATAAAGGTAAAAGTGCAACATTTTGCACCTTGTGACGAATCTATACGGAACTTTATAACCTTCTGAGTCGACCTTTTTAGGAAATTTAATTCCCTACCTATTTCCAATCAACTCAAAAAGCGGACAGGATTCCTTGTTATGCAGATTAGATTCAGTATTTGTCAAACGAAATAGTAAAAGTTAGAGCAGTAGGAGATAGATATTGAAACATAAAGTTATAGTGAATTTGAATTGAAGTTTTATTGTTGGAGATAATTTAATCTCATGAAGAATGAGATTCGAGCGGTAAATATGGATTTGTATTTAAAGTCTCATTAAAGTTTTAAGAGTGAGATTAAAAGTTAAATGTTCAATAAGAACATTATTAAATATATTCTGGGATCTCTTATCGTGGTCGTGATCGTTATTTAATAAATTAATTAATTAGATCATTTGTGAAGGTCCCTAGGAACCTCACTTTGAGAACTAGAATAATTATGAGTCATAAAAGAACCAGTAGCCATTTTTATAAATAACTTTTTTTTTAGTTATCTTTTAAATAGAATCAAATAAAGCTTATTTGTAATTTTAATAATACTATGAGGTTTTAAAGATAATATCTTTTAAATTAACTCAATTAATTAATGATCTAATTAATTAATTTATTAAATAACGATCACGCAGAAATTACCACGATAAGAGATCCCCAGAATTATATTTAATAATGTTCTTATTGAACATTTAACTTTAATCTGACTCTTAAAACTTGAGTGAGACTTTAAATTCAAAATAATAATTACCACTCGGAATCTCAATTCTTCATGAGGTTAATTTATCTTCAACAACAATATTTCAATTCAAAATCACTATAACTCTATGTTTCAATATCTATCTCCTACTGCTCTAACTTTACTATTTCGTTTGACTTAAATACTGAATCTAATCTACATAACAAGGAATCCTGTCCGCTCTTTGGAGTTGATTGGAAATAGAAAAAATTTCCTAAAAGGTCGGTTCAGAAGGTTAGTGATAAAGTTCCGTATAGATTCGTCACACATTAATTAAGTTAATTTAAAGGATATTATCTTTAAAACCTCATAATATTAGTAGAAATAATTGTTAATAAGTCTTTGATTCTATTTGGGAAAGATAACCAAATAAAGAAAGTTATTTATAAAAATGGCTACTGGTTCTTTTGTGACTCAAAATTATTCTAGTTCTCAAAGTGAGGTCGAAAAAGGGACCTTCACAATGGCATAACGTGGGGCCATTGTGAGCGTCCCCTTGGAACCTTCGATAAAAAACCAAGGTTTCACAAATCGCAGATTCGAGGGTAGACGCCAAGGTGGACAATCGGATCAACCATTCCACAGTCAAAGGCGGTCGACAAAGTGGGTCGAGAAATAGTTCATTTCGAGGTCAAAATGAACATAGAAATTTAAACTTTTAAGCGATCGATGTGAATATGGGGGTAATCGATAGTGGGGGGTACGGAAAATCCTCCAGTTTGGGATCATCGGCCTATCAGAGTATCCTCTATTTTACCGTATGTCCCTATTCTATTAAATGAAACCTTTATTACAGCACTATGGGACACGGGAGCGGAGAAACTTTTATTTCGGAGGAGGTATACCGCAATTATTTTCATACCGACCTCGTCAAAAAGACGAAAAGACAGAGTCGTGACAGCACAGGGAGCCTCGTGCAGTCATTTGGGTAGAGTCGAGTTACAAATTAGAATCAGGGCTTGATAACATGCAGTATCAGTGCATTTTGGGGATAGATTTTATGAAGGCGTCGCGATTAACATTAGATTTTGATCAGAAATCTTGATCATTCCGATCATCTGATTAAACAAATGCCTAAAGAGGAGAAACTCGTTGATATTGATCTCACAGAATCAAAACTTGATGACGAGCAACAGAGGCAATTAAAAGCCTTATTTAATAATTTTAAAGGGTTATTTTCGATCAACCGGGATTAACGCATTTTGTATATCATGAGATAGATACTGGAGATAAGGGACCGGTAGTGTCGAGACCATACAAATACGACCGGGTCAAACAAGGCATTATTGATTATCACATAGATAAGATGTTACGGGATGGTACAATTTGTCCTATTAATTCGCCCTATGAATCTCCAGTCGTTCTAACTCGAAGAAAAATGACCTTCCTCCAGATTCTCCCGAGGCGTATCGTTTCGCGATCGATTAATAAAAATATTCGATATCCATTACCGGTTATTGATGACTTACTCACCAATATTCCTCACACCAAAATGTCCACTCTAGATCTTGGCTATTTTCAGTTGGCGATTAGTCCAAAAGGACATAGAAAAAACAGCGTTTATCACTCGCAATGGCACTTTTTGCATTCCTACGCATGCCTTTTGGTCTGGGGCGGCGAATTTCCAAGGGCTATCGATATAATCCTCCAACCTGTTATTGGGCGTTTCGTGTCCGTTTACATGGACGATGTTAATAACATCTCCATCGTTCAAAAGACCAGATCATTTAACTCCTGGTTTTTTACCTTATTACGAGACGCAGGGCTACGTTAAATAAAAAAATGTCAATCGTGACAAACTCAAATATTTAGGCCTGATTATTAGTAAAGAAGGAATCGAAATGACGGCAATTACGGAAATGAAACCTCCCAAAAATAATAGAGAAGTGTCAAAATTTTTAGGGATGACGGGTTGGTACAAAAATTTATTCCGCGATACGCAGATATATGCGAACCATTGTACCAAAAAAAGGGGGCGAAGTTTCACTGGTCGGGAGAAGCACAGGATTCTTTTGATCAGATCAAACGCACACTAACGGAGGCACCGATTTTGCAATTACCAAATTTTTCTGAACAGTTCAATTTTATTCACTGATGCTACTGGGGTGAATTGGTGCTGTGCTTCAGCAAAAAAAACCTTAGCTTTCAACCCATAATAAAGCAGAACGTAATTATACGGTTACCGAAAGAATGTTTAACAAATAAGTTTAAAACTTATTTTGGATTTGAAAGATTACATCACGCATTTTAAAAGAATTTATCAAGTAATGATCCGATGGGCATTGAAATTGTCAGAGTTTAACAAGCACAGACCTGGTGTTCAAAACGTGGTCGCAGATCTTTTATCAAGAAATCCAGTAGACAGTGTCGAGGGGTCGCAAATTTCGTGCGCAGCTCTTAGAGCCCTCGCAATAAATTCCCGTGAACAATTCATTAAGAACAAAGGAAGATCCTGAATTAGACATATTTATCGATACTTAGAAAACCCTGATGACGGTTCTGTTAATGCGACGGTAGAGAGTTGGTCCCTTTCAGTTAATAAATGGTCTCCTCTTTTACGCGAAGTATTTTTCTAATCTGGGAGAACTAAGAGTTTATATTCCCGGTTCTCTTCGAAAAGATATAGAGAAAGAATTTCATGATCTGCCACTGGCAGGACATCTCGGAAAGAGGAAGACATATCTTAAACTTCGTGACACGTGCTATTTTCCATTTATGAGAAAAAATATATATTTGAATATGTTTCAACCTGTGACCGGTGTCAAAGTTTAATTATAAAAACGCGCTACCAGCTGGTCGTTTAATGCCTATAGTTTCCGAAATATCCAAATGAAATTGTAACGCTAGACAAGTACCCCGCATCCGACCGAGAGATATAAATATATTAGTTATATCTGACTTCACTAAGTGGTGTGACTGATTCCTCTTGTAAAGCTTCAGCCCAAAGCTTAAAGCCTTTTTTTAACTATATAGCGCGTTAAGCTCCGATTTCTTTGAATGCCCCCTAAGACGTGTTGGACATCAAACTTAACTGAGTTCACGGAGAGAGTGAATAGAAATTTAGTTCAAAATGATAGCTTCTTTTGTTGAAGAAAATCATGAAAACTGGGACCAATTTTCTACATACGGCGGTAAATGAGACGATAATAAAACTCCGGCTGATTTTGGGAAGGTCAAGCTCATAAATGTTACGGAGGATGCGAAATATGTTGGTAGAACATCCAAAGATTATTCGATTGCAAGACGAAATATGCAAAAAAAAGCATAAGTCTTAAAAACATTACAATCTCAGAGCGAGGGATGTTCACATCAAAGTGAACGAGTTTTACTTCAAACACATTTCTTAAGTGCTGCGGGTAGGAAACATGGAAAATTTATGCCTAAGTTTGAAGGTCCCTATAAAGTTTTTAAAAGGAAATAATTTAGTTATTTGGAAAAACGGAAGAAATATAACTGTTAATATTTCAGGTTCGAGTGTATCGGCCTCGTCAGTCAGACACGATTAGTTCGGATAGTCCGGTAGAAACTCTGTATGACGAACAAGCAGTTAGTCATGGGTCGGTCACATCAAGGACAGTTTAAAGAGCATAGGAAAACCTCTAGTCAGGAAAGTGAGGGTGTAGATCACGGCAGGGTAACACCACACAGGAGATCCCCAAAAATAAACGTAAAAATTAATAGTACTGCGTCGAAGGACCAAGCTTTAAAACGATCCAAGATATGTAGGAAGAGATCACGACAAGGATCTGATCATCAGACCGGAAAAAGACGCGCTCCTGAGCAAGGGCAGGGAGTCAAGAGGTCGATCCCTTCCTCGATCTCGTCCAGGAATTATAAGTTTCAAAAATAATAACCTCTTCACCAGGAGTAGAGTCCATTGCAGGTCCATCAAGGTTACCTGATCGCAGGACTGCTACGACTACAGGCGGATCCCGAATGGAAGTTAGTGGACGTGATAACCAGACCCGTCAGACCAGAGCGACAACGAGAGGACGCAACGAACAAGCGGAGAAACCAGTCCGGTCGAATCAAACCAATACAAGGAGACCTTGCCCATACTATCTACGGAGCCGTAGACAAGAAAAAGACGGAATTCCTGAGGAGCTGAGCAACATCGAAATCAACGGCATACCTGGCAGCACATTCCGCAAAAAAGAAACCTCAGTATGGAAGCGTTGAATGGAGATCCAGTGCATAGGATTTAACAGACAAAAATCCAGGTTGTATTGTTTTTATCTCCGCGATGCGAACAAGTGAAGAATTTTTGCAATTAAAGCAAGTCACGGACGGACTCTAAAATTAAGAAGACTGACAAAAGTGGACACTGCATTGTGTGTGTTTTTTTCTATACCAGAAAAAACGGCTTTTGTGTTTTTGTATTTTGGAAAAAACATCTGTAAATTTTTGCATTTGTTTACTTCGATGTATGACTTCGCTAAGATGCGACATTCATTTGGTTGTTTGTGTTATTTGTTTATTGCAAAATGATTATTATTGTATGCTGTGTGTGTTTTCTATGTATGTTTTGTTTCACATCTGGTGACTTGGGAGCGCGGCGAAGTTAGATAGGATTAACCATTAACACTAACTAGCGCATCAAGTTTTTCGAATGGAAGGCAAAGGAACCAGATATATTTATTGTATATGACATTCATGTAACAAATGTATAAATTCATGTCTGCTTTTACCTACTTCTCAAATGGATATCAATCTTTCAGGGTAGCTGACCCTGAAGTCTTCGATGTTCCAGTGCCACAGAAGATTGTATTTCTTTTTTTATAATAACTAAGTAATACTCTATGGGGCTGGTTTTTTGCCACCACTAGGGTGGTTTTTCCCACGCCTCCTTAGCCAAATGGATAGAGTGCAGGGATTAATTTTAAACTTGTAAAGTATTATGAGGTTTGGCAATTAATTCTAAATCGTAATTTTGTCCTTTTTCATTACGGAAGATGTTTCAGTAATATACAGTTAGAAATTAATATCGTCAGAACTGTAAGACAAAGATAGAATTACGTAATTTATTTTCAGGACGTATGAGTCCTTCGAATAAATCCAGTTTTCTTTGGAGGGATTGTGACGAATCTATACGGAACTTTATCACTAACCTTCTGAGTCGACCTTTTTAGGGAATTTAATTCCCTACCTATTTCCAATCAACTCCAAAAAGACAGGATTCCTTGTTATGCAGATTAGATTCAGTATTTAAGTCAAACGAAATAGTAAAGTTAGAGCAGTAGGAGATAGATATTGAAACATAAAGTTATAGTGAATTTGAATTGAAGTTTTATTGTTGGAGATAATTTAATCTCATGAAGAATTGAGATTCCGAGCGGTAAATATGGATTTGTATTTAAAGTCTCATTAAAGTTTTAAGAGTGAGATTAAAGTTAAATGTTCAATAAGAACATTATTAAATATAATTCTGGGATCTCTTATCGTGGTAATTTCTGCGTGATCGTTATTTAATAAATTAATTAATTAGATCATTAATTAAGTTAATTTAAAGGATATTATCTTTAAAACCTCGCATAATATTAGTAGAAATAATTGTTAATAAGTCTTTGATTCTATTTGGGAAAGATAACCAAATAAAGAAAGTTATTTATAAAAATGGCTACTGGTTCTTTTGTGACTCAAAATTATTCTCGTTCTCAAAGTGAGGTCCCAAAGGACCTTCACAACCTACTCTGCTTTTTCTTGAAGCACGCATCCCGAATGGGATGATTTTCAACATTCGTATATCGGTATTCGTTTATCCGAACAATCGCGTTTTCGAACGGTATCCGGTCCCAATTGATTCGGATAAACGACGTTCTACTGCACATGGAGTTGGTTTTGCGTTACATTTTAAATTGTGTTAGAGACTTTTTGTGCACCCTCTACATCCAATTCGATAATTTGTTACGAAGTACTGTGTTAAACCAACATATGAACCGAACTAATTCGGATTATCAGTTAAAAACTATTATTAGTGTTTTTTTCCTTTGATTAATAAAATGCACAAAATCATTAATCGAAACGACTGATGATTCCTTATAAAAAGAAATGGTTACTTACAGCAAATAGTTTTCTTCCCGTTTTATGATTATATATATATATATATATATATATATATATATATATATATATATATATATATATATATATATATATATATATATATATATATATATATTTACATATATATATATATATATATTATATATATATATATATTATATATATATATATACATATATATATATATTATATATATATATTATATATATATATACATATATATATTATATATATACATATATATATTATATATATACATTTATATATATTATATATATATATAACATATATATATATATATATATGATTAATTATATATATATATATAATATTTTAAACACTATCCACATGGTTTTTTTTTTATTTTTATCTGATTTTTGAGTGATATATTGGGTTATTATTACATTGCACACACACACGAGCGCACAAACATTTCTACACCTAAAACACTAACATGCATTTTAATCCTTAATGTATATTTTAAGGTAAGCATTTTTATACAATTTTATTTTCACAGTCTGAAGATAAATGTAAAAAATAATAATGAACTTAAATATTTTATTAAAAATAATTTTATATAAAGAGAGCTCTCATTTAAAGTCTCGTTTACTGTGGCTCGTCTCATTAGTAAATTCAGTGATATTGCTGTAAATTAATTGTAAATGGCGCTGCAAGTCATTTGAGAGCTACATTTTGCTTAGCTTGTAGAGACAGAGTTATGTTCTTTGTGCTGAACTTTTCTATGTGTGTCGTCCAACAAACCAAAATGCCTTAAGCTCGACTGAATTACTAGAATAATATAAAAGTATAAAGGAAATATATAGAATAGTCTTATTGACAATGGAATTTAGGAATTAGGAAATATAATAGATATCACTCCTAAATTTTATTTTATTGTGATTCGAATTTTTCCTCTTATAATCTTTTTTTCGAATTACATCACGAATGTCAAGAGCAGACATTAATATATTTTTTCCCTTTGTATTAATAAAATAACAAAACTATTTTTTAAAAATAAAAATATTTATATGTTCTGTTAACTTTTCAACTGATTTGCTTATACAGCGTAGGGGCTTTCGAAAGCTGGTTACAACCGGTTTGTCCGTACGCTGTAGGTGCACTGATATTTTCTTCTTTCTATCTTTGATTAGCACAGATTTTTAATTCTTATGCAGTTAAAATCGTACAACACGAAGCCGAGAGTAATGAAAAAATTTTTCGTGTTAAAAGATATTGAAAAAAATAACAACATATATTTAACGAAATTAAGTTTATTTCCTTATTTGTTTCATTGGAAACATTTATAAAATCTCCGTGCACCGCAAAATATTACACAGGGCTCACAGAAGTAAGTATTAATCACACATTACAAAGGAAAGAAGGAAAAAATACTTTTGAGGTTATGAAGGATTGCAAGTATTTACAACAAATTCAGAGAACTTTTTAAAAGCACTTCTGGTGGAAAATAAGTTGGTGAAAACTCAGAGGCCAATTTATATTCAATCCCTTGATTGATTGAATATTAACGTCACACTGTTCAGCTACACGAGGGCTTTTGGTGACGGACTGCGTAATTTTGAACCATGGACAAGTGACGTGGACGATACCAGAACTGGCATCCCCCTCTCCTAACTACCACACCAACGGGAGGACGTTTCAGCTCTCGACAGATTTAACGTGCATCGCTGCCCAATACGGCGGGTCTTTAGTGGTACTGGGCTCGAACTCGTGACAAGGCAAACCACGATCCGATACCTATAGCACTCGGCTACTGCGGCCACTTCAATCCCTTGAAAGCCAGTTTTAGGATCTTTCTTTCTCTGACAACTTTAGAACACAAAAGTTTCTACATTTCCTCGCAAACAATATGGCAATCACAGGAAGATGACGAAAATAAATTAAATTTGTACTAGTAGCTTTTAATGTTACCATGACCAAAGAGAAATTAGGTTACTTTATAATTAGTATAAAAATGATGGCACACACATAGCAGTCTCTTATTAATGGTTGGAAAACATTTCTTTGTTAAGTTCTCTTTATTTGAAATGAGATATTCTTGGTTACAAGACTTCACCATTCTTTCATTTGTAATCTTCTTGTAAAATGACTTAGGAATATTCACTTCAATATCAATTTCGCCCTTGGTGGCAGCCTTTGCAAGACAATTGACCCTATCATTTCTAAGAAATTCCGTGTGTCCGTTAACAAATGCAAAAACTATTGAGATATTTTTATCTTTTAGGCTTTTAAGTCGTTTTTGGATCTGAACAAATATGTTGTTAGACGAAATTTACCTCAAAGAATCCAAAGAGGAAAGAGAATCGGTACAAATGAGATAGTCTGAGATGACACTATTGTGTTCGGTGATCCACTTAATGGCGAAGTTTAAACATAAAAGTTTAGCCACACAAACTGTGCATTCATCATGAATTCTAATTTGAAAGTGCTTGGAATTCAATATCACTCTTGAAGACAACAAATGCGAAACCATCTCTGTCATGAATTTTACTGCCATCAATATAGCAAATAATAGGGAAATCATCCGTGCTTTCGTCACTAAATTGTATAATACTGATAGCGTTCTTCTCTGAGGGATGTGGGGGTGGGAAAGGAGGCAGAATAAAATCATAAATAGAGATGGAAAAAGTAGAGAGATTTTCCCTATTGACAATTTTTTGAAGAAAAGCAATGTCGATTGGAGAGAAGCCAGAAATAGAGCATAAACTGACTCCTCATAACTTATGGTACAATATCCACATATGACCCACAGAAATATCCTTCTTTGTATGCGTCGCAGATATTTAGAATTCATCTTCCTTTTAAGTGCCTCACCATAAACTCTAGAACCGTACATTATGAAAGGTTCGATTCCTTGCTTATAAATGAACGAATTTAAGTTGAAATTTAAACCGAATGTTTTGCGGGCAATCCGATTTAATCCACGCTGTAATTTGTCACATTTCTCCAATATGTAACTTAAGTGTTGCATCCAAGAAAATTTAGTATCGAGAAGGACCCCAAAGTATTTTATTTGTTTGGCCATAGTCGAGGGAGTTCGCCAAAATTTAACTGAAATGCACACAGCAAATGTTTTTTTTTCAAAAGCCATGACTCTGGTTTTATCAGGATTAAAATCCAATTTAAAACATTTTTTGATTAATCAGAAGCGAGGTTCAAAGTTTCCTGTGTGTGTTAATTTTGATATTGAGAACTTTTATAGGCACTTCATTAAAAAGCAAGTAACATTTTTGTTGATATTTATTTAATTGAAACCTTAATATGCGTATATATATGCGTATTTTAATCTAAGCAAGTTTTCAAATTTATTGTGTTATTCCAATCACGAGGAACTGAAACCAACCGGAAAGTTCATATCAATGTTAAAATTTATATTATTGCTCAATTAACATTAATACAGCAAATTTCAAATCATATAAAGTCTTTCTGGTTTGATAACTAGGGATCCAGACTACCACGGGTTAAAAGAGTCACCATATATTTATAAATTTATGAGATTCTGATACTCTTTGAATTTAAAACATAACTGAAAGACTACGCTGATCTAAAGGCATATTTATTTGTTATCATATAGCGTGAGTGAGTATTTATTGATGCCACACTACAGAGCAGCGTTTCTCAAACTGGGGGGCGGGGCGTGATTATTAAAAATATTAATTTTCTGAATGTAAACAAAAAAAAACCCCATTCTAACATAATATAAAATAAAATTAACATCTACACTGATATAATACACTTATAAATGTATCAGTACTGCACAATGTATTTATATGATTAATTTAACAATACTAAGTTAAGAGCAAGTTTAATATTAACCAGTGACCCCATGGGCTTGTCATACATAAAATTATATACAAAAGTTTACAATTATCTTAATAATTTTTACTGTTTATATTAATCCTTTAACTGCTGGTTAAAAGTTACGCATTTTGCTCCCCAATGTACACCGTTTTCCACATAGACGTGCTATGTGTCGCATGTGATGTATTTTAAGGGGGTGGGGGAAGAAAAGGAATAAATAAGCAAACACTAAAATAAGTAAATTCTTTGCAAACTCTGTCAAAGTCCCTTTGTTGCATTCCAAAGCCTCCGAAATAATTTTATGGGTAGCAGTGCACAGAAAAGATCGTACTTCAGAACGACGTATATATATGTTTGGAACGATTAATGTTTTGGCTGAGTGAGACGTATATATATGCCAGTGATACTTAAGAGGTTAAAATCGTATCATAACTTTTACTTCAAAGAAAAGTATTTTTGAATTCAAGCCATTGTTATTGTATGGAAGTGGGGCGCGATAAAAATTCTGATTGAATATTGGGTCGCAAAGGTTAAAAGTTTGAGAAGCACTGCTATAAAGTAATAGGAGGATCATTGGCAACGACTTAGCAATCTTAAAGTTGGTTTAAGTGACAAAGGTGACATAGCTGGAACTCCTCTCTCGAAAGTACCACACCATGCCGACGGTAGGGCTTAAACCTAGACATATTTAATGTGTTTCAGCACATTGTATCTGCGCAGAGGATCTTTAATAGTAATAGGATTCGAACTCATGACACACTGTTCACGAGTTCGTGAACATGATCACTAGGCTACAGTGGTCTTTTGTATAATATAGGAGTGAAACCATAGAGACAGATTCAGAATAATTAATATTTTCTTAATGTGTGTCTGAATAACTCTACACCTTATACAGGGTGTTTCAAAAGTCACGCACATCAACATTTGTGGTTGAGTTTTAAAGTCAGATGAATTATGTTAACAAATAGAATAAAAGCCCAACAAAGGTTGAACGATTATCTTTATTGTCTGGTGTCAGACATGGTAAAATCACAGTAAATGTTCAAAATGGTGTCCGTTTTCTTGGACACACAATCGAACTCTTTTTACCAGAATAATCGACACTTTACGAAATGTTTGAGAATTAATGTCCGATATTGCGTGATAGATGTTACTCTTAAGTTCCTCAAGCGTATGGGGATTACTCCTGAAGGCGACATTTTTCAGATATCCCCAAAGGAAAATATCCGGAATTGACAAGTCCGGTGTACGAGGTGGCCAAAGTCATTTGGAAATGTCACGATCATCGAAAAATTCAGTTAACACTTCCATATTGTCCCGCGATGTGTAACACGTTGCTCCGTCTTGCAAGAATCAAACGTACCGTTCATCACTGTTCAGCAAGGATATAATTTCGTAATAATGTTTATGTAGACGGACAGTCTTTTCAATGGACTTCTTTGAAAAGCGGTTTCCACACCTGCCATTTTCGTTTTCATTATGGACGCTCTACCCGATCGCTTCCTGTCTGCAACCGATCCTGTATTACGGAACCGTTGCACTAAGCGTGTTATTGTTATGAATTTGGTGCTGTTTCACCCGGATATTTTTGCTGAAATGCATTTATCACACGACAATGAGATTTTGTAGCGAAATAAAATCCCCCTATGACTATTCTTTGCTCTTGGAAAAACTTCATGCACCTCATGTTGTGTTCAACTGACTAAAACTGACAAGTATTTTGAAACTGATGCTTGCTACGTTCAAAACTTCTAATGATGATGACGCCCCTGCTGCCATCTAGTGACAGAAATATCAACCAGCCCTTTTGGTTTTTGAGCGACAAAAATTACAATGTAGATAGATGTATGTGACTTGTGAAACACCCGGTTTTTCTTCCATATTATAATTATAATTAATTATTCATAGTCTATTCAGAGTAGTTTGCAAATTGCATTTGTGACACAATATTTGGAAATTTAAAGATACAAAAAAATTTATGAATGGAACAAAATTATGTTTCCATTCATAAAACCTATCCCCCACAGATTATTGTCATTCTCTTTATTTTGAAGCATTTCTAACTATGTTTAAGCTAAAACGCTTTAAGGATTATTATTTTGAAAATAAAATTTTTGTGCATTATCTATATTCCTAAAACCGAAAAAAAAAATTACCGAGTATATTTCATAACTGAATTTTTCTAAAAGAAATCTCAGATAAAAACATGCAAAATAGTACTTTATGAAACAAATTGCCACTTAAAATTAACAATAACTTTCTTTAATAGAAAACAATATCCATTTATTCATTGAAAACAAAATTCATTGATAAGCAGAAATAAATAAAGGAGAAAAACGAATGTTCAAAATAATATACTAAAAAAGCATAACATCACAGTATCATTATTAGTTTTTTTTTAATATTGAGTGTCAAGGATTTATTTTTATGATTATAAAAAATCATTTTTTTAGAAAATAATTAAACTAATATTGCAGTTTAATAAAAATGAATAATATATTCTTAATTTCCTCGGCAGTTTGTAAGACATTTCTAGAAACTTTCCCAATAACTTTTTTTTGAAATATTCAAAATTGTTATTTTTACTTGCAGAAAATAAATAGTAATGTTTTAAGAAAGCTAGTTGAACAACCTCGAATTGCTCGAACAACTCGAATTTAATTTCCCTAGAGAAAAATGCAGATTTAAATTAAATATTGGAATATTCCGCTCAATATTTCATATTTGTTTACCTTCAAAAAAGCTTTTTCTAAAAATAAAATAAAATAATTATTCATCTTTACAAGCTGCCGTATATAATTTCTATCGAACCGGAAAGCAAAGAAAATACTCAAATAAATTTTAAAAAAGCATTTGTAGATGATAATGATTAAAGTAACGTCAAAGTATAAAATCATAAGAAGGAACTAATTTAAGATAAAAAAGAATAACAATAAATAAGTGTAATAAATTATACTGAAATATATGCAAGGTACATCAGCAACATGTTTAATACAAGAAATATCAAGAAGTATTTATAAAACAAATACATATACAAATGCATAAAGTAACAGAATTAAAAAAATATTTTAAATGATATAAGAAAATTAAAAGTATAGAAAATGCATAAAAAAAAATTTATTCATGCAACACAGTAACAGAATTCATTTCGTTTATCAACAAAGCTATAAATAGCCTTTTAAAATTAATTTCAAAAATTGTAATTGCGCTGAAATCCAAAAGAATATGTTTTGTCAAAAGGAATTTTACTCAGAAAATAAGAAACTATGTTCTGCAAAACATATAGTTAGCGTATAAGTTATCATAAGTTAATTAAAATGATAGAATAAAATATATAAAATCACGAACAGAAATGGAGAGGAGTCCCATGTACTATTTACTCGAGAACAAAATTCTCAAATCTAGCTTTAAACATGCAAACAAATTTCTCAAAATGGCCTTTTAATTGAAACTACTGACATGAGTGTTTTTAAACTTTGAAATTAGAGATGCAATATAATAAGAATAAAAGTTTTGTTTTAAGAATAAAAACAATACTTTGTTTAGTGCCACAACATATAAATATGTGTCAAAAATAAGATTAAATAAGGGGAAAAAATAAGTTAAAAGGATAATTAGCAGCGTTTAATAAAGGCGAAGACAAAATAACTAAAACACTACGGAACAATATAATTTCGAAAGATTTACTAATTTCTTCTAGTATTCCTTCATAATAAAACTATTGCAACATCAAAATAATACACACCTTCCTTTTATTTATGCAGAGAACAAATTATACTTTGCGATAAACAAATTAAAATTTCATTTATCGAAAAATACCTACACAAATCTTATAAAAGCAAGGGAAACAAATTAAATATGTTAATCAAATAAATGTATCAGAATAATACTACAAGATTGGATAAATAATTAACTAAAATAATTAGGAGAAATTACACAAAATAAATTCAACAAGAAAACGAAATATTTCATTAGGAACTGGCAAGTGTGAAGCATTTGTATTGCTTTTGTATCCTTCATTTGACAACTGGAGCATGAGGCGTTATTTCATGCCTCCAAACAGACGCAGTTTTTTTTCTTTATATGTATATGTGTGTATAATTAATGTATATTCTTAATATTTCAGGAATTCAAAGTTTCACTTCATCAAAGAATAAAGTAACACGAGCCAACAATTTTAGGATGAAGAAGAAGGAAAAAAAGAGACAGTTTCAGTAATTTCTTTGAATGAGGATTAATTTAGAGAAAATTACCTCAGCAACCAAATTACCGCAATTATTTAGACGAGTACATAAAGAAAGAAAGTCAAATCGAAACAACAAAAATCATCGCACTTATCTGTTTTTTTACCATTATCATTACAATGTTATCTTCATGTTGACTAAACGCTTTTTTATAGATACTTTGCATAATAATTTCAAATATTTATAATTTATATGAGTATTGGAAAGGCTTAGGAAAAATCTCAAGAGGTTTCTGGGAGTTGAGTTAATTTCTCCTTTGTTGTTGTTGTTGTTTTCTGATGCCACCTGTCTGACGCAGTCAGATCGAGGCCCACGAAATTCATCGTGGCATGGGCAAGAGGTACGCCTGTCGTTGGCCTTGAGCACCATACAGGTGACAGTACGATTTTAGCTCGGCGAAGTTCCCCGAAGGGACGATAGATGGCGACACGACCTCTATCTCCACCTCCACAATTTCTGCATGTAAACTGAAGGGGAGGGAAAAATATTCTCTAGTCCCTGCGCTCGTGATTAAGCCCACAAGACTACGGACCCACTGATTTAACGAGCACGTACTCCGTGTGTACTCGGAGGGTGTTTGGTCGCATCGGGCATCGAAACCAGGCCTTCCGGGCGTATTTGTTCTCCTTTGTTTTCCGGTTAATCAAACATCCAGAAATAAGCAGTAGTTTCAATACTCAATGGTAAGAAATTTTTCGTTCATTATTTAAAAATTGGATGTAAATTAATATTTTTTAAATATCTAAATCACACACAATATTGTTTTTTATTATTAATTTCAAAATTAATTATCTAATAATAAAATCGTACATTGTCTATATTCTTGCGGAAGAAACGAGATTAGTTTTCTTAATTACAAATCGAAAATAGAAATGTAAAGAAAGATCTTATCGCTGGCAAAAAGAGGGAGTTTCGTATAAAAAGAGTTTTTACACGAGATAGCCCGTGTAAAGCTGGGGAAAAGAAATCTATATGTAAAGGAAAAAAGAATTGAAGACATTTTGGAAAAGATAATTTTAATGGCATAAGTATGGAAATCCCTCACATTGCGTATCCAGCTTCACCTAGAAGTGCTAGCATCGAAAGGGAAAAAGGAAATTTCCATGGGGATAAAGTTATACTCTTAGAAAATGCCCGTGCAACGCCAGGCTAAATGGTGAGAAAACAGACCCTTCCAAAGGGACAAAGTAGTGGAAGAAATTTCGAAAAAGGGAATTTTAATGACAAAATATGGAAATCACAAACAAACTACGAAGTAACGACATCGAGGTGGAAAGAGGAAATTTCCTTTGGCAAAAAGTTATGCACTCAAAAAAGCCCGTGCAACGTCGGGTCATGCAGCTAGTGGTTGTTTATAACCTGTAAATTTATTGTTACCTCATTATTTTGAAATTATATTATCATTAAATGTGTGTCCCTGATCGAACAACCTGACAATATGATTGAATTTTGTATGTTTTCTACATTTTATTTCAGAAAATAATTAAATGTTAATCTATAATACAATGAAACATTATCTACATGAGTGATATTTTAATTGCCGAGTTTCTATATACAGATGTAGATGAGGCAATTATTTTAAATGAAGAATGTGCAACTATCACAACAACTTTGCGCTTTCTTACGCAAGATATGAGGTTCACTCTTGATTTTATTTTGTCATTTTATATCATTTTATTTTGTTATAACACACAATTCTTTAAAAGTTTTACAATTATACTGCGGGTTAAAGCATATATATATATATATATATATATATATATATATATATATGGATTTTTACACGTATATACGCTTCCTTTCTAAATCAGTTTACAGAAAAAGATAATAGGAGAGACGAATCGAGTTGAAGCCTACGAATTGCATTATTTCAACGGAATTATATATTTCTGATGTCTCACACTGATGTGCAGAGAGTGGGAAAACGTTTAGGTATTTATTTAATCCCTTAAGTGGTCAATTATTTTTACTCAAAGTGTTCCAAAAAAAGGCACATTTTTTTATTGCGTATAACTAAGCATAATATTTAAAAGAATGCGTAAATGGAAGAAGTTTGTTTTCGTTTGCATTTTCAAAGTTTTTACTCCATTTTTTATTTTATAAATGTAGAACGCAAAAACTCTTAAATGTTTTCCTGTTACATATACACTCTGCATGCTATAAAGAATGTTTCATATATCTCCAAAAGAGTTTCTCCATACTTAAAAAAAATCCTGTTTGTACATCTTTGTCAAGCGGTTGAGGGTTTTGTGTATATTTGAAAATACAGTCGAACCTCCATACTATGAGCCTCTATACTGTTAATTTATCTATATAGCGAAGTTTTTTCTGTAACCAAGAACATTTCACGATTTTCTTCGTAAAATAACCTCCCAATAGCGAGATGAATTTGCTATATAACGAGCTTTTTCTCTTGTGATTCAATTTTTTCCACCCTATTTTTAAAGCATTTCTGGACATTTCAAGTTATTCTCTCATTTAATGCACTTTATGGTGGTCATAAATCTTGAGCTGGTATTATTAGATGCCTAACTCACCAACAGCAATAGAATCCTGGGCGTTTCTTCCAAGAAGTATAACCTTTAGGCCCCATTTCCAGGTTCACTGTAAACATCTTCGATATCCCCTTTCACCCTCAGTGGAGTTGTCTCGTGTCGCCTTGTCCTAGAACTAGTTTCGATTCATTTGTAAAGTTGATCAGTCGTACTGGTAGCTTCGTTTCTTGTAGCTCAGAAATGTTAAAACGTAAGTGCATGAGCTTTAAAGAAAAACATTTAATTCTTCAAGAAGTGGATAAAGGCGCCAATAAATTTTCTTTGCAATTTTTCTTTCGTTTCTTTTTTTCTGATAGGTAAGATATATAAAATAAATATATATTAACTTACAAAAAAGAATGAATAATTACTTTTTTTAACATATAGTGCTTATGAATTTAAAATTTGTTTTACGTGGTTTATAAAGAAAATTGAAAGATGAACCTCTATGTAACGAATTTTCCATATAACGAACTTTCTTCCGTGATTTAGCGACTGCGTTATTTTGAGGTCCGACTGTATATATATATGCACACACAATTTGAATCATGGTACACGCAATACTAAGTCTTACACTGCAATGAAGACAGAGATATAATATCGATTTTTTTCAATTATATTTCCATTTCAGTTTCTTCTCAAACAGTAAATTGTACATCGCCTTGCTATTCCCTGTTTTTTATTCCTGTCTTCAATGAAAAATTCTCTTCTTTATCTTAAAAATACCGGATGAGAAGTATTTCAGTACTATGGACACAATGCATCTCTTGAAGACACTATAATAATTTCACTTTGAGAATAAAAAAAACATATGCGCAAATCAAAGATAAAAAGAAGAAAATATCAGTGCCCATACAGCGTACGAGCAAACCGGTTGTGGCCAGTGTTCGGTATACGAGCAAATCAGGTAAGGAGTTATAAGTAATTACAATTCAAAACTAATTTCACTGGTATATATTAACTGCCATTTACTTCCTTCAAGAAGAGGTCTAATATTTTTTCTTACTTAAGTAAATAACTGTAAATGTGTTCATTAAATGAAAAAAAAAACATGCTTTTCGTTGTATTTTTTGCGAAACTCGATGATTCATTTCAAAGTTAACTAAAGAAATTCCTCCAAAAATTTACAAAGTAAGGAGAATAAAGGAAATGTTATAAAGGAGAATGTTTTGAAAATATATTCTTTTTTCATGTTTTAACAAACAATTGCTAGAAAGTAATTTTTTATTGCAGTATTTTTCTTAAAGAATTTTATATGTATATTCTAATTCAGGTGACACTAAAAAAAATCATTTATACGTTTTTTATAAACCAAGTTCCGAACGTAGCCGGATACTTTAATTCATTTTTCCCTTCATCATCTTAATAACAGCTACACCTGTTTCATCATCTTAATCCAGCAAAACAGCTACACCTGTTGAAAGTAGAACCAAAACTTTAAGACTTTATATATATATAAATAAATATATATATATATAGATGCAATCAAACATAATAGGTTGAAAATTAGTTTTTAATTCACCATTTCTTTTATGATAAAACGAACCAACTATTATTCTCAATTACAAACTTAACTCTTATATATATATATATATATATATATATATATATATATATATATATATATATATATATATATATATATATATATATATATATATATATATATATATATATATATATATATATATATATTTATATTTATATATATAACGTTCAGAAATCCTTTTCATTAAATATTATATTCACAAAACCAAACAGGTAATAAATTCTAAAATGGGCATTTAAATGGCATGTATAATTAACTGGTAATTTGGTTTAAGTAAGTATTTGAGGGACTCACTCTTCAGAGAATTCAGAAGGCTATAAATCGTCTTGTCAGATTGACACAGAGGGTGTGTCTTTGTCACAACTGGCTGGCATTACTCTTCATTCAAGTTGTTTGCGCCACAGATGGGCAAGGGGACCCTAACTACACTTGTGTGCAAAACTTAAGCAACAGGTGGGTTTATTGCCATAACTTCACGAAAAAATCATCTGAGAGACATGGAATTCAGAAATGAGGTGAGTATTATGTACGTAAAGGATGACGAAAGCATCGTCGCTGAAAAAGGAATACAATGCATACGGTATGGAATCAAACAAAAACAAGCTTTATTGAACGCATAGTATCGTGACTCATGATGGTCTATCCAACAGGAAGAACAACAAGCAGATGTTCCTTAATATAGCAAATGCCCTCCCCTCACTGCAATGGTTGCTTCGCACCGTCTCCGCATACTCAGAACCAGCTGGTGCAATATTTCTTGCGGTAGGAGTGCTCATTCTTCAATCAGGAACTTGTTGAATTGTTGGGTGTTCTCCGGATGATGTAAGCGTGCTGCAATACGTCTCCCCAAAGCATCCCACACATTTTCGATGGGATTTAAATCTGGGGAGTATGCTGGCTAATCCATTCGAGTGATATCTTCACTTTTCAACAGCAAGAGTCCGATGTGGCCGTGCATTGTCATACATAAAAATGAAGTCTGGGCCAATAGCACCTCGGAACAGACGCACATGGGGAAGAAGTACCTCCTCACAATAGCGAACCCCGATTACAGACCCTCTATCGAAAATGTGGAGCTCAGTTCGCCCGTTCAGCATAATGCCTCCCCAGACAAAAACTCCAGGACCACCGTGATTGTATCTTTTCTTGATGTTACTGGTATAAAACCGTGTCCCGATCTCTCTCCAAATCAAAACTCGTTGAGAATCGCTTCTGGTACTGAACCGACTCTAATCCGTAAAGAGGACACGACTCCATTGACAGTTGTCCAGTTTTTGTGCTTTCTGCGCCACTGTAAACGGTGGCGTCGGTGATCAACTTTCAACGGGAGGCAGCGTTCTGGACGGCGGGCGAATAGGCCCTCTTTGTGAAGGCGTCTGGCCACAGTAAACCGCGACACTTGTCGCCCCATTGCTGTAGAGAGTTGCTGAGCAATGACGCTTGCTGACTGCCTCTTTTCGCCTGCAGGATGATGTATCGGTCATCCCCTGTAGTTGTCATCCTCGGGGGGCCACCACCAACCTTTCTAACAGCTATACCTGTGGTTTGGAACGCTTTCCAAGCGCGCGAAACGACACTTTTGTTGATTTCGAACTCTGCAGCTACACTGGTGACGGTACGCCCCTCCTCCAGCTTTCCGATCATTCTTCGACGTGTGACGTCGTCCAGGGGATTTCTTCTAGCCATATTTCACGAACTGACTCACTGGCACTTGCAGCGAATATGTTGAATTGCGTCTGCGTCCTTCATTTTATTTTACTGTTGAACAGCACGTGCCGACATCACGCGTTTTGCGTACGCTCACGTCGCTTCTGACGTTTCGTTCCTGATATTTGCATACGCATGACGTTTCTACTGACTTACGTGTTCACTGTACTGATCTCCAGACCTCCCTTTCTACAATTTTATGGTTATCTGCTTAATTTTTACATTGTTGCTTAAGTTTTGCACACCAGTGTAAGAGCGAGACTATAGATTGTCTGGATGTCGGTGAAAGAAAAGGTGTGGCAACATCAAAATCATTTTCTGAATCGAATCCAATATGTTATTCCCCAGGAAGGAGGAAAGAGTAGCTGGTCCTTTGTGGGAGATAAAATGTACTCATTTGAAAAACTTGTTCCCCCGTACTTTAACCTTGATGCGTATTGTTGGGGAGAGTTCTACTAATGAGAACATATTACATTATTAATTCTTAAAATATTCACCTGAAATTCAAAGAATGCATTTGTGCATTGTTGCACTTCCTGGTAAACTAACCCAAGCTTTGGCAAAGCAAGCAGTGAAATTTTTGTGTCGAGAAGGCATAAAGACGAAAGCAGTTTCTTAAAAAGGACTTTTAATAATAATCAAGGATAAAGTAAATGTGCTTGTCACTGGAGCGATCAAAAACAATAAGTTGACTAATAAAATTTTAGTTAAAAAAATCAATATTACCAGACATCTGATTCGAACCGTCTTCTTACAGTCTAATATTTAAAACGAATTTATCATCTTAAAATGGTGATGCAACATACAGTTGCATAGCCAACCATCAGCTCTCTATTTAATAGCTAAAACACACTTCTTATATTTCCTTTCTTTCTCCCTGAAAAACTAACACGAGCAGAGTTTAAATAGTCGCTCGATTTGCATTGCAGTTGCTGCCAACCACAAATCGCGAAACTTGCAAAAAGATCGGGTTCGAATCAGTTTGTTTACTTTCATTGAGATAGATCAAGGAACGGGATTGGAAAAACAACACAAGGAGACCATAAAAATTTCGATCCGAAAAATATTTCGAATGGTTTTTCTTTTTTAATGTCTTTCTTTTTAAATCTTTTGAATGTGTTAAATGTTGTTGGGGAGAGTTATACTAATGAGAAGATATTACACTATCAATTCTTAAAATATTCACCTGAAATTCAAAGAATGTATTTGTGCATTCTGATACTTTTGTTTGCATCAGATAACCATCTACAAATAAAAACACCTTTATTTCGTGATATAAATCATACTTTAATCTTTTTTTACAGAAAACTAAATGGGGGAGAGTTAATTTGTTATGATAATAATGAAAATTTCTTGATGAATCACTTCATATCTATATGATTTATAAAAAAAAAGCATTTTTTTAAAACAAAGTAAAAAATCTGCACTAAATAAAAAGCTTTTGATATACTATGTTTTCAATTAATACCGTTATAAAAAATAAATTAAAATATCGTCAAAAAAGTTGCGGCTATATTACTATTCTACATTTTAATAAATCCTTTCAAAAATGTTTAATTTGAATTTCTTTGTTTACATTCAGTTTTTTTATGGTAAAATTATAGCAGTCATATTAGAATTTTTTTTAAGTCAGGCTCAAAACTGACTTTAGTTTATAAATTTTTTTAATCTACTTTACTCTTAAAGATTATTGAAATAAAATTTTAGTGAAAAAGTTATTTATCGACCTTTAGACCACTTAAAGGTCATTAGAAATATCAGAATAAATTATAGAATAGAATATTAGATTAGAAATATTAGAATAAATTAGAAATATCAGAGTAAAATGGTTATTAAAATATCGAAACTGGATGTTACGTTAAAACCAAACTATCAATCATTTGTTGAGGAAAAGGTAAAGGGAAAAGTAAGCAATTGATTATAATGAAGCTAACTACAGAATCTCGTCAAAACGGTTTTGTTGAAACAGACCTATCAAGGTTTCTTTTGGAAGAACGATCATTTTCGCAAATTGTTACAAAAACAAATTTTGCATCTTGCTTGCTCGTTTGAGCTCCCCTATGGATCACGAATCAGGAACATTCTAACTCTCAGATCAAATCACATTACCGTAAAATGCTTATGACTCAAGCGATAATTTGGAAATCAACGAATGTTGGTTTTTGTGCCAACTGGTAATAAAAATGTTCAGTTCGTTTTTAGCCAGAAAAATGGCTTTCACGTTCCTATAGTGAGAGAAAGGTAATTCAGAAAACCAATTGAGAACAGCTGTTGGCGAAAGTTGGGTACATAACAGTTATTCTTAATAGGTTTCATATACACTCGACGGTTTGAGCCATGCTTATAGTTTACGATTTGGGGTGAATTCATTTCGAGGATTGTTAACTTAACAGGAAGATAAATATGTAGTAAGATTTGTTTTTCTAAAAAAATATGCTCAACACTTGTACAACATGGGGACCATTTCATTGATGAGGAAGTTCTTCGCGCCAAATGCTCTAGTATTATTATTTCCAACATAGCACATATTTCTTAAGATAATTATATTTATGAATGTACATAAACGTAAGAAAAAGAAGTACATTGTATATTTTTACCCTTACAACTGGGAAGTATGTGGATTCATGGACTACTCTAAGCAGAACAACATATCGGTAAGGTATCATTCACTTTTTAGATCCGTCTATTGAGATAATGATCAATCGGAATTTTGACAGTTAACGTTTTAGAAGAAAAATGTTTGAAAAAGGAAGATGTTTATTATTTGTTTATAAATCTATTGCAAGGGTATTTATATTGTAAATATTTATATTTCATTTTTGCATTGCTGTATTGAATTTCATCTAAAGAAAAAAGAAATAAATCAAAGAATATTGTATAAAATTAATAGAAAGAGAAAAAAAGATTTTAAGGTATAAAATACATTTTCAATAGAATTAGGACACGCAAATGTCTGTTTAAATATAAAGATTTTAAGAGGAAAATAAGCATGCAATTATTTAGAAAGGTAGGTGCATGCGTTCGTATAAATATGAAAGACTCATACATACACACTAACACCCACACTCAAACACACATTTAATCCTTCTTTATCTCAATTTTGTTGAGAAGAATTATCTTTAATTCCTGAGGGTCCAGAACCCCCTTAAAACATCACGTGATATTAGGAGTTTTTTTTACCCTCCTAAAGGGAAATACAATTTTAACTTTAACTGTATATCCTAAAGAATACTGCATCCTCACCTTTCGCGGAGAGATGAAAAACAACTGCATCGGCCATCTGATCTGACGAATTAACTTGTCAAATCCCAAAAATCATGAGTTCCCTAAGTGCCACAAACTTCCCGTATTTGAAGTATAGAAGCTGAGATCTTAGGAATCATGAAGAAATCATGTCTGCCGTAATTCTTCTGCGTGTGTTTTGTTGCTGCTTTTATGTACAAATGTTTATATAATGTGTGGTCAAAAATAGTAAATAAATTCATATTTGTAACCAACATGTCAAGATGTGAATATTTCAAGTCTAAATTCCAAAACATTTTACAGAGTTTTTGAAATAAAACATTGTGTATATAAATAATCAAGATTTTATTAGAAAATTACAATAAAAGTTTGAACTAAATAATAATATAAGAATTTTTAAGTGGTAAAAAAATTGAAAATTCGGTGGATGTCCAAAATATCATCTCCAGATATTTTGTTCGAAAATCATTTAATTTTTATCTATCCTGTGTTGAAAGGTTCCACATTAGACGACAGACAAAAGGCTGTTTACAAAGAAAAAGAGAGGATGGCAACGTAATTGATTAGAACTAAAAACTTAGTAAAAATTCAACTAATTGAATTTAACGTAAAAACAACATTATTTTCCAGTTCCCATAATAGTTTAAAAGAGTATTATTTTACTTGTTATTTGTTTTAATTCTTCTTTTTCTCCATCTTGTATATATAAATCTGCTTACGAATTTTTTTCATTCTTTTTTAAAATTTTTTTCTGTTTTAAAACACACAACTCTTAATTTGGCACACAATTTTCAAATATATCATAATAAATCATTTTACTCGCAATTCCTTTCAAATTCGGTTTTATTGTAGCTCCATGAAAAATTTTTTTTTAAATGTCTGATTTTTACTTGCAAATTGTGTCATATTTACTCTAATTTTGAAATGATCTCAATTATCAGTTTTTATTCTTTCTATCTATACATATTAAATACAATTTTAAAGAAGGATGCGCCTACATACTTTAAAATTATAAAGCATAACTCTATTATGAATTTTTATATGTTTCATAAAGTCACTGAAACGATATTTTTCACATAATCAATTTAAAATAACAGCTTTTGCTGAAAAAAGTACTTTGCATTTTTTCCCCTTAGGAAACTCTTTCTATCCTTATTGTTTAAAAAATTTCTGAATAGAATTGAGGGAACACATTTTACATCTTTTTTTTATCGTATAGTACAATAATTAAAATATCGAATTCCTATGCTTTAATTAATATGCTTTGTTATCGATTAATCGAGCTTAACATTTTAACTGCACGATTTCAATTTAATTGTGAGCTGCATTATAATTGAATAAAAGCATACAAAACAAAAATTATTTTTATTAAAATTAAATAAATGAACCAATTAAGGAGAGTAACAGAAAAATAAACTACGTTTCTAACAATATATTTTAAATTTTTAAAAATATCCCTACTGAAGACTAATTAATTCTTATGCAAGCTTTAAAATATAATTGTTGTATTTAGTATAGATTTCCTTCTTACCTGATTTTCTTTGTTTATTACGTTATGTTTGATAAGATGAAAGTTAAGAGAAAAATTAGAGAAATATAATTAACAAAACCAAAATGTTTAATTAATAATTAGAACGAAAACGTTGTAAAAGATTACGGAATGGAAAGTAGATATAAAAAAACGCTCGAAACAAAAAGGATTACTTTTTTCTTCTTCACTTTTTTTTATTTTATTTACCTCCAATTTTATTTTATCATATTTTATAAACATTATTTTTAATAAACTAAAATATTTTATTAGGCACTGTACTTTAAAAGTATTTTTAAAGATGTAGTAATTTTTTAAATGTAACTTAATAGAGAAACTATAGATGAAAAAAAGATAAATTGTTTTCAGAATATCACCAATTGAAATCACTATCACTTAATATGGTGTGATATCTTAAGTCTATTACCTTATTTTACTTTTTCTTGTAGAGATCGTCTATCTATCTTTCCTCAACTGAGGTTAATTTTAGCAACTCGAGATTCAAAATCATCATGAAATGAGTGGTTTCTTAAGGTATCCGACTACGTTCGGAACTGTGTTTTTTTTAAAAAAAGCACATAAATGGATAATTTTCATGATATTTAGCATCACTCAGATTAGAATACATGCATAAAGCTGTTTTGAGGACATTTTGACAAAATATTTTTATTTAAATATAATATTTTGGCAAAAAATTAACTTAAAATAATCTTTTTTCCGAATGTTCTCCATTTGTGAAAAATGGTTCTATTATGCCTGTATATAGCTCAGACCTCTCTATAGAGGCTCAACTAGAATTTTTGAAAAATACATATTATTTTCAGAGTTACCACCAATTGAAATAATTATTAATTATTATTATAAAATGGTTCTATTATAATAATATTTTGCCTGTACATAGCTCAGACCTCTCTACAGAGGCTCAAATAGAATTTTTGAAGAATCCATATAATGAGAAAAGAGAAAGAGAGAAAAGAAGATGGTGAAACTAAAAAGGGAGAAAAAAAATAATTCAAACTAAGTTCATGTAGGCCTAAGTCTATAAAATCCAGGCCAAACAGTCCAGTTGCATCAATTTCAAAGGGTGGTGTTATAAGATGTCCTGCTTGTGAAGAGAAATATTGTGACCCTCCACCAGAAGAATGGATCAAGTGCTGTAAATGCCAAGAGTGGGGGCATGAGGAATGTTCCAATTATGAAAATAGCACTTTTATTTGTGACTATTGTTAACTGCACAGCTAAACACTTTAACATTACGTCGCAATGTATTACAATTAGTTTGATACTTTATAAGTTGTAAAAACCCAGTTATCATTTGTTAAACCATGCAACGTATTCAAAACAAAGAATATGTTCAATTTTATTCAGTGTAGTCATCTTGGAACAAGGCTAAAGTCATCTTGCCCCAGTACTGGGGCAAGATGACAATTTGTTAAGGTCCTGAAAAAATAATATTATCCTTTGTTCTTTTTTTATTTGAAAAATTAAATGGTAATATAATAGTACAAAGGTCTACTGTAACACTTAATGAGAAATAAATTTTTTTATTCTTAAAAAAAATTAATAAACAACAAAAATTATTAACATAGTCATGTAACCCCGGTCTCCCCTATATATATTTGCGATTTAAAAATTTGTCACGTGTTCCTTTTTTGATAAATGTCCCTCAATTTTGAACACTCGCGAATCCGACGAGCATATATAATAGAGGTTGATCAAATATGAAGTATTAAGTTTCAGCGCATCGGGAGATTCTAAAACTTTTAAAATAAAATTACACGATTTGCTGAAGATGTTAGATTCAAAGGATTTCAGCTGCCGTAAGAGTTCCAAGGGAAGAATGCTAGTTTTAGCCTATTTGTATCGCTTGATTAGGCTTAAAATTAAAATTATCATTTACATATACTTTTTTCATCATAGCGTAACGACGCAATAAAAATGATTAAAATATAATTATATTGATCAATATATCTGAGTTTAAACTGTCTTATTTTGAAAAGAAAAATTAGTTCCAAGAAGAAATCTGACAGCCTTTTGTTGTCTAAAACTCGCACGTAAGTAATGAAATGATAAAAAATTCAAAGCCATGAGACAGAAGAATAATGATTGGCAAAATCACCAATTGATAATCCCGTGGCACTTTTAATGTCGACGTAATGAGTGACAAAATATTCGAAATTTCACTTTGCAATGCATTCTATCTAGCATTAATCAGTTGTTCTTCCATATCTGCGACATTTTTCTCCTTCCCCTTTTGAATTTCACGCAGTTGTTTATGTTTTATTAATAATTAAACAATAGCACTTGAAGAAAGTTACTTTTTACTCCGAATTTTATGTCTGCATTTAAATTTTAGAGGTGGGAAGAATACTTCCCGAGGAACCATTCACCATTATAAAGATAGTGTTGTTGTTGTGGCTAATGCCACCTATCTGACGTAGTCAGAACGAGGCCCACGAAATTCAACGTGGCATGGGCAAGAGGTACGCCTGTCGTTGGCCTTGAGCACCATACAGGTGACAGTGCGATTTAAGCTCAGTGAAACTTTCCCGAAGGGACGATAGATGGCGACACGACCTCTATCTCCACCTCCACAATTTCTGCAAGTGAACTGAAGGGGAGGGAAATATTCTCCAGTTCCTGCGCTAGTGAATAAGCCCACAAGACTACGGACCCACTGATTTAACGAGCACGTACTCCGTGTGCACTCGGAGGGTATTTAGTGACATCGAGCATCGAACCCAGGCCTTCCGGTCTGGAGTCCGATGCTCTAACCACTAGGCTACCCACGGCCCTATAAAGATAGTTAAATTTAAAGGTGATTATTTGCCATGAAAAGATGAGACTCTTGTTGTAATGCGCAAGGGGACATCACAGTCTGCACACATGTAGCGGGTCCTTTTGCCTTGTACATTTTTGCTACATTTCCTACTTCGCCTATAGTAGAAAACCGTCTTTGATATATGATTTCCCAATCTGGCGTACTGCGCATTATCCGGAACTATACACTAGTGTGCAAAAATTAAGGACGAAGTCGAAAAATTAGCATATCAGCTGAACGAAGAGGCAGAGCGGACAGAAAGACCAATCAGGAGATTAAGTAAGGGGATGAACGGTAGCACATGCGTAGATATGCAGGTAGACGTAAGGGGGAGTGTCTGAGTAGTATAAAGCATGTTGTCGGTGTAAGATCAGTATTTCTGGCAAAGAGATTGCACGCCGTATAGCAGTTAAACTCACACCGAGTTGCTGCCTCAGCGAGAAATGGCGAGTAATCAATCTGTTAGACGACATCTGGGTGCTTTTACCCGAGGTCGAATCATTGGGAAGTTGGAGGAAGGCCGCAGTGTGAAAAGTGTGGCTGCAGAGTTCGGAATTGCTCACAGCATCGTTTCACGACTTTGGAGACTATTTCAAACTACAGGAACAGCTATCCGGGGTTCAGCAGTGGTCGTCCACGAGGAACCACACCCGCAGATGACCGGTACATTGTTATACAGGCGAGAAGAAACAGGCGACAGACAGCGGGAGAAATCGCTAGACACACGACACAGGTGACTGGACGACCGATATATCGCGTTTTACCATGGCCAGAAGACTGCACGGTGGTGGTCTGTTTGCACGACGCTCTGTACGGTGTGTACCTTTAACGCCTGCCCATCGGAGAAGGCGTTCTCTGTAGTGCCGGGAACCCCGGAATTGGAGAGACAATGAATGGGGACAAGTACTCTTTACAGATGAGAGCAGATTGAGTTTGAGTACCGATTCTCATCGCATACTCATCTGGAGAGAGCGGGGAAGCCGCAATCATCCCTCGAGCATCATTGAAAGGGACAGGTATGGAGGTCGCGGTGTTCTCGTTTGGTGAGGCATCATGCTTGGTAGTCGTACAGACCTTCACATCTTCCACGCAGGTTCAGTCAACGGGACCCGTTATTGTAACGAGATTCTTCTTCCATATGTGCGTCTTTTTAGAGGTGCTATGGATCTGCAGTTCCTTTTCATGGACGACAATGCACCATGTCATCGCACAGTAGCTGCCGAACAGCTCTTAGAGAGTGAGGATATTGAACGTATGGATTGGCCGGCACGATCTCAGGATCTCAATCCCATCGAGCATGTATGGGAATTTCTAGGCAGACGCTTCGCAGCTCGTACCTTACCACCAGTAACGATTCGGGAGCTTCGATTGGCGCTGCAAGACGAATGGGCAGCAATGCCTCAACAACTCATTGACACCCTCATTCTCAGCATGGGCAGACGCTGTAAAACCTGCCTAGCAGTCAGGGGAGATCATATTCCCTACTAAAGACCGGATGTTTCTTGCTGGACACCCATCACAGGGATGTTTCGGCCTTCAGTCGCATTGCGCTCCATGCTACTTTTTCAATCAAGCTTCTTTTTATCCCTCTGATTTCTCTTTTTTAGTAAGTGTTGCTTACATTACACATGTCTTTACGTATTGGGGATCTTACGGTATTAAATGTGTTGATTTGGAAAGCTTTTGTGCAAAGTTATATTGAAAAAACCGTCTCGTCCTTAATTTTTGGACCCCAGTGTACATTTATTTGCTTGGAAATTAGAAGGATGTATTTTTCTTGAGAAATATTCGTCTATTAGCTAGCTGACAGGCTCATGCTATACGGACTGTTAGCTGTTCTAAACTCTTGTTTCTTTTGTTCACTTGCCACAATAGGAAACTGCGAGGGCTATTCAGAAAGTAAGGAACGTTTTGGAATTAAAAAGAAACTAAGTACAAGAGAGAGAGAAAAAATATTATTATATACAGTGACTAAAATTCTACTTTTCTACATAGTTACCAAACAAATTGAGGCACTTATCATAGCGATGGATAAGCTTTGAAATTCCTTTGTCATAGAATTCTGCCGCCTGCGATCTCAGCCACTAAGTGACGCGCACCCGCAGGTCCTTGTCGTCGTCAAAGCGCTATGTTGCTAGCCAGTTCTTCATTCTTGGAAATAAGTAAAAATTACTAGGTGCAAGATCGGAACTAATAGGGCGGATGAGAGAAAACCTCCCTTTTGAATGAATTAAGGAGTTCTTGGGTGCAGTTTGCCGTGTAAAGTCGGGCATCGTCGTGCAAAAACAAAATTTTAGACGTCAACTTTTCTCAAAGCTTGTTTTGAAGTGCTCTCCTAAGATTGCACACAGTTTGACAGTATCGTTCAGAGTTTATTGTGGCAATCAGAAGCACGCCACGCCATGCCTGCCGAAGGCCTCCAGAAATGTCAACGCTGCCCCCATTCGCTGATCTTTAGGGTGGTCTGTATAAGCAATTTCGGCAACCATCTTGCAAAAAATTTGCTGTAGCCTAGCTTTTGTGTGACAATTTCAAACAACAAAGTTCGTGAAACTTGTGGAAAACTAAGCGAAAAGCTCCATTATTGTGAAACGGCGGTTTTCACGAATCTCTTCATCAACTTAAGCAACCAGTTCGTCAGTCACAATGCTAGGGCGTCCACTCTTTTCTTCATCGCAGCCGTTTTTAAACCGAATGCACCATTTTCGGATTAAACTTTCATCCATTACGTTGTTTCTGTACACTTCACACACTTGCCGATAAATTTCCATAAGTTTAAGGTTTTTTGCCAACAAAAACCGTATCACAGACCGCACCTCGCAACTAGCGGGATTTTCAATTGCAGTGCTCATTTTAAATTGGAATATCGAAAAAACGGGCAGAGGGGAAATATTCCCGTTGTGATGGCTGAATGCCGAACACTCAGACACCAAAATGTACGTGATGGGCACGCGCCTAGCGACGTCAGATGGAAACGTTCCTTACTTTCTGAATAGCCCTCTTATTTACAATAGCAAGGTCAGTAAGAAAATAAATGGTTAGTTTGGGAGTTAGTCTTTCCATCGTTCTAATATCAAGGACAAGATATTATAATGAGTTTTGCGCTTCCCACAGGTGTATTTTGTAAGATTATGTAGAAGGGAAGTCAGCTTCCCAAGGCTCACGAAAGGATCAGGTGATATCAGGAAGCATAAATATTTAACTGGTGAAGGATCTGGTCAAGGAAGTGTATCAAAAGCATGGTGGTAGCCTGGAAACATACAAGCCGTATGAGGGACTGGTAGTACCTTGTAGCAAAAAGCCTAAGATTACTGAAACATGAAAGGTTCAAACAACCGATTACAGGATATCACCAATAAACCATTTAGTTGTTAAGAATAATAATTTAACCTTTTTCCGCATGATAACGCTTTCAGGATCTGCGTATGTCACAAAATATTTTTTTGCATAAAAACACAACGAGCACTATTATAATCTTTTAAGGTACCCCCGGCTACATTCGAAACCGTAATTTCAAAAACGCGCATAAATGGATAATTTTCATGATATTTAGTGTCACTCCGATTAGAATACATGCATAAAATTGTTTTATGGACATTTTGACAGAAAAATTATTTAAATATAATATTTCGGCAAAAAATTAACTTAGAATAACCTTTTTTTCAAATGTTCTCCATTTGTGAAAAATGGTTCTATTATGCCTGTATATAGCTCAGACCTCTCTATAGAGGCTCAACTAGAATTTTTGAAAAATACATATTATTTTCAGAGTTACCACCAATTGAAATAATTATTGGCGTTTTTTTCTTAAAATTGCTCCTCTCTGCTGTCGTAAAATAAGAATATATATAAACCCACTTATAAGTTATATATTTCAAAACTTCTAGTTGAACCTCTGTACAGAGGTCTGAGCTATATACAGGCAAAATATTATTACACTAGAAGTATTTTTTACAAAAGGAGAACATTTGGGGAATAAAGATTATTCTAAGTTAATTTTTTGCCAAAGTATTGTATTTAAATCATTTTTTTGTCAAAATGCCTTTGTAAAAATTTTATGCATATATTCTAATCTAAGTGACACTAAATATCATGAAAATTATCCATTTATGCGATTTTGCAAAATCATTGTTCCGAACGTAATCGGATACCTTAAAATATTTTAAGCAATAATAATTCAGGTAAAGAAAATTTTCAAATATGACTAAGAAGTAAAATGCTTGATATTTTTATGTAAGAAATACTAACAAAGTAAATCAGAAGTTTAAAATATAACTGCTCAGCAAATGATTGAACAAAGGCTTTATGCACGAGTGATGTCCCTTTTGTAGTACTCTATGCAGGGATTAATGCTTACAACAAATAATGGAATAATTCTTGTATATTTCATATTTCGTGCGTTCAATTAAAACGCAAAAAACTGTGCTAAAACCAAATTATACATTGATTTGTTCTAAAATTAGTACCCAAAAGAAAAAGATCCAAAGGCCTTCTATCTTTATTCGCATCTGAATTAATTTTGAATAGAAAGCCTTCATTCAGCCTGTTTTCTAATTATCTTCCTTTATAAAAGGAATAGTTAAGGTTAAAAGGTCAAATAGTTAAAGTTATTTTTCTCATTTCTGTTTAATTAAATTAATTAGTTTAAATCTTCAGTTGTTTGTAGTAGTCTTTTATTAATTATGTTTACTCAAAGGTATTGAGTTTGGACAAAAATGGGAAATTATTTCTCTTTGTGAAAGTATTATTCCCCTTTAGCTCCCTCATTCTTTCTAACGCTTTAAGATCAATTATAACGATGCTCTTAATTTGATTAAAACTTTCCTTTTTATCGGACTCGATTGCTATCATTAAAGAAATTTCTTTTCGAAGTTTTCTTTCCTTAAAAATATTTCATCAATAATCACTAGACATCGATATATTCCTCTGTTAGTATTTTAAACAATATATTCAGTCAACGATGTGTAATGTACTCATATATATATATATATATATATATATATATATAGTCTAATTCTCTACAAATGAGACATAAACTTCCATCAATAACATTCGAAAAACACATAGAAAGTAGGAAAAAACAAACAAAAACACACAATGAAGGACAAGAGCAATCGAAATTAAAGTTAAAAAATGGAGGTTGCAGTATTATAAACATTGCTAACTTAGGACAGCTAATATATAAAATAATTTATATAAAAGTGGGGTTGAGTATGTTTTTTGGTCAGCCAACCTTCCCCCTTTATGTGTTAATAATACTGAGCAAAATCCTATTGAAAGTAATGGATAGGAATATCTAAATCCATTACAAAATAAAGGTAACTTACCTAAAAATTGCACTTAAAAATGCATAGCCCTCGCTATATATGAGTACAATAAATAAGTTATTGCCAGATTCTCTGTACCCTAATGCAGATTCAAAGCATGTGAATGGCTGAAATATAGTACTTAACAAAAGCATAAAAAGAATAGAAATAAAAATTAAAAAGAGGGTTAAAAATTATACACCATAACTTTAGTAACACTAGAGTATATATGAATTAAATGATAATAAGTAATTTTTCTAATATTAGAATATGGAGGTAATTATAACAAGGAAATATGTTACATTTATGGTAATAAACTATTATTAATCTAAGAAAATTTAATCCTTACTATTTCGAATAGTTTTATTCATATAACTATTAATAAAATTAATTGGATATTTCTGATTTAAGCAATATTTAGTAAAATGTTTATAGTTATTTATTTTTTCTGATTTTTTTTGACACTAGAAATTTATTGCATTGTGTATAATTAATAACAATATTTCTGAATATAGAAACATGTTATTACTCTCCCAATGAGGAACTTTTATAATATTATATATATATATATATATATATATATATATATATATGTGTGTGTGTGTGTGTGTGTGCGAGTGTGTGTCTAGGGGTGATGGTGAAATTTGGAAGAAAAGAAAACATTTCAACAAAGTTAAAAAAACTATTAATTTATTAATACAAAGAAAATTAAGGATCACGCTATTTACAACATTTAATTATTTACAAAAAAAGGATAAAATATAGTTTGAATAGAGAGCAGGATTCATCTGAAACATGGGGATGCCAAGCATGGCTAAGCCTAAAAAAGGGGTCTGATGTGTTTTTAAAAATGAAGCAAATAAAAGGGCGTCGAACCGTACTCTTTCAGGATCGTCGTAAATGTGATCGCTCGCTCAGGAACCATATGGAGTCTAACGTCATCGAGCACGAATTCTTTCTTTGTATATTAGAATCCATCTAGATCTGATTTGGTTTGTTTTGCATTGCCATTTCTTACAATCTAAATGTATTAAAAATTTAAAACATTTTTTTTAATTAATTATTTGATAATTTAATACTATTTTTCTCTCTCTCACACACATATTAAGAAAAATGAAGCTCCCCGGGAAATGAATTGAAGGAGGAATCCAATAACATGGCCATCTGGATCTCAAGTGTAACGTTTTCCCATCACGCAGATGAAAAGTCGCTTCTTTTTGTGGATAGGATAACCACGTACCTATGCACACGTGCATCCTTAAAATAATGCGAGGTCTTGCCTTCAGTCATCACCCCAGGAACCTTTGACACCGTGAGAAACCCCTACTCCGCTCATGAGTCGAAGGAAAGATAAAGAGGCCGACCGCTACCATACCAATGCCCTAGAGAGGGCAAAGAGGTCCATCGGAAAACTTCGAACAGGATAAATGTAATCTTTTCCCTCACAAACAACATAATTTAGACTCAAATGACCTAACTAATCCTTTAATAACTTCATTGTGTATACCTTAATCAATAGCTATGACGCAAATAAACCAAATATTTAAATTAATAAATATCAAGCTACCCTTATTTTTCTTAAACGCCACACTAGACATAACATTTTTGACTTTTTCCGTATAGGGATACGTGAAAAACATTGTTTACTAATGTTCAATTAGTGATATTGAGGAAATAAAAAGTTGAATGACAGTGACTAGGGACCATTCAAGTTTTTGATCTTGCAATGCTTCATAGAAGGTGACTAGTAATCTCATATAGACTCTATATATTTTTTAATGGTGCACATATTGAAATTGTGGAATAAAGCAATATAAACACTTTAATGTTTTCTCGACTATACTATAAAAAACGTAAGTAAATATATTTATTAATTTTGTAATTAATATTTTAAAGTGTAATCAAACTTTTCGGACACCCGGTATATATAAAGAAAAACATATATTGCATTTATGATAATAATGAAATAAGCAAGAGATCGGTTAAATACAATGACATTCTTCATTTTTTAAAACCTTTCAAAATTGTTAAAAGTACTTCATACTTAATGTAGTTAATCTTCGATCATTTTCACCAAACAAAAATTATCGCCAAACTTGACGATATAAAAAAAAGCATAAATATTAATTTGTTTTTGCTTTTTAATAATATGAAGATCATTGGGAAAATAAATTATTGGCGCATGGTTTGATGGAATCTCTACCAGTTTTCTTAGCCTAATTCGTAAGAGAGAGATAGTACTCATTAGATAAAATTTCATATCTATAATTGTTAGATAAAAGTAGGAGAAAGGTTCGGTTTCCCTTTTAATGAAACAGAAACTAAATACAAAGATGATATATGGTTTTAAGATTATTTTACATGTTCTAGAAGTATTTGTGACAAATAACAAAAAATATTATGAAAAATACAACTTTTGTCTTTTGTGAGCTTTAATCGTATTTAAAATAATTCTTTCTAAAATTTGCATTGGCTTTGAGCAGCATGTAAGACTTTTGGAGCTTATATATTCCAAAATGGGGAGAAAAAGCACAAAGACAAGAATCAAAACTTTAACATTAATGTAGTGTAAAAACAACTGTATAATACTGTATCACAGAAAAAATTTAAGAACTATTGTTATTAATTTACTAGCAATTCCCCACACACTTCGTTGGGTTTTCCATTACATTGTAGAAATATATATTGTTTTTAAGTTGTTTTTACCTAAGTAGTACTATCGTGAATGTTTGAATGTGTTGAAAAAAATTCCTATAAAATTTTCTTCTTGATTTAAAAATGACAGAACTTGAATTTCTGAAACGGAAGCGTATTGTGATGTTACCTAGTTGCTAAGAAGGGACGTCGACAAACGTGGGAAACGTCAAAAATTTTGACCATTTTTTCCACGGCAGTCCGAATGGTTAAAAGAGATGCCGGTACAATGTGCTTTCGGTTTCTTCCGTATCTGTGACGACAGAGCGTCTGAGAGGATAGGGCTCTCATTATGCGCTCAGACAGAGCCTCGCCGACCCACAAGAGATCAAAGGGATAGGCGGCGAGTGACCATAGGAAGCGAGAGGTTTAAAAATTGAGAGCGAGAGAGTTCGAAAAGACTTTTACTAGAAAGAATCCAAGAGGCCTCTCACTAGCGATATACTTCAGATTCAGCGATACCTGACAGTCCGCGAATTAACAAGAACGGATGCGGACTCTGAACCGAGGAGTTGGGAATCAGCAACCGCTGGGTGGAGATAGAGCCAGCAAGCTCACCCAAACTCGGTGTGGAATCACCAAAAGCGAACTGTGAACTGTGGACCCTTTGGCATATCAAATGTCTAGGGCATTTTCCGAGAGGATCACTTTAATTAATATGTTTATGCGAGCGATATAAAGACATTTCCGAGAAAGAGACTCAACATCTGCGGACCCATTTTTCAGTTAAATTGTACTAAAATATTTTTTAAAGATTTTCATACTGTAATAAATAGTTTAACCCGGAGCAGTTTGAAGTCATTACAGTATGTATATTTCACGCTTCCCTATTCTCCATCTTCTGAGCCGATTTCTACAAAATACGATTTTAGCCAATCTCTACTCGAGTGGTGAAACATGCTTCCCTAATTCCAAGTCTGTAAATTAAAAAAAAAAGAAACTGGTAGGGCTTTTTTTCTGATTTATAAACTCCCACAATCTCCCTTGATTAATAAGACAAACATTCTAAATATATCTCTTCTCCACAGAATAAAGATGTTGGGGTCAAATTTCAAGTTTTAATTCCAATATTTCCAAAGCGGGAGAGTTTCACTATAAGAGGCCTGTAGGGTTTCCTTTCGGGGGTGTCGATTTCCGCGAAACTCATTCTTAGCGAATCTCTAATCAAGAAAAGAGAAACCCGTTTTCTAAATTTCAAATGTTAAGGTAACTGGGACGTCTGTGACAAGGAAAACTGAATATTTTTTACACCAAATTTAAACGGTTCATTCTTGCTTGAATTAAAAGCAATAAAAGTAATATTTTTACAGTAAATTCTCTGTATATTTATGTACCTGTTAATGTAATAAATTATAGCTTGATAAAAAAAAACGATAAAAACACGCTTTTACAGTGAATCGAACTATAAAGTAAAAAAAAGTAATAATTCTTAATATAAGAATAAAATGATTAATGAGAAAATCAATGTCATTGTGTAAAAGCGTGGGGTGCTCTATATTAATTGTTATAATTTCTTACTAGTTCTATTCCGAAATGCTGAGTTAAAAGTAAAATGTAGTAAGAAACACCCCACACTTTTACCACAATGACGTTAATTTTCTCGGTAATCATTTTATTCTTATATTAAGAATTATTTTTTTTTACTTTTTAGTTCGATTCACTATAAAAGCGTGTTTTTATAGTTTTTTTCCCAAACTATAATATATTTTTCATTTTTTTTAGTTCAATCTACAACAAAAGCCTGTTTTTTTAGTTATTAAAACTATCGTTTATTTTTTGTTGAATTTATCCTTGAATTTGATATTTGATGCCAGAATTATGTGGCTGTGGAAATTAGTCTTGCTCTTCAATGGATATTAATTAATGAATCTGGAGGGTATTTATTCTCTCCGTTAACGGGGACTCGGATAAGTCCCATATCGTTAAATTTCAAAGATTCCATTACTATAGATACAGGCCTAACTAATAAAAGTGTGTGAAGAAGAAATATTAAATGTCAATCGTATTATCACCTTTTAAACGTATTGCTATAATTTTAGTTTGTATGATCATTTCAAAATATATTGCTTTATCAAAATAAAAAAATATATATATTTAGCGGTTAGAACATAAATTTATCATCTTTTAAACGTATTTCTATATTATTAACTCGTACCATCACTTCTAAATGTATTGCTTTATAAAAATGAAAAAAAAATTTAAATTTGAAAATGGTTTATGCAATTATTGGCCAAATCTAGTAACGATATAATGAATTAGTCGCCAAATCGAAAAACGATATAATAAATTAGTCGCCAAATCTCTTAAATCCTTAATTATTAAAATCCTGGTCAAGACAATGAAAGAAAATTATGAAATTATTGTATTGTCATGGGTCCTTGATAAGTGTGCGAAATTTCGAATTAATATGACTTTTTAAAGTCGGTAAAAATCGAGTTTAAAGATTCCTTTACATACAAGTGAAACTTATAAAAACGTGTTAAAAAAGGAATCCCATTGTAAAATATAAATAATTCGGTATGAGTAATTAATAATCAATATTTATTTTCCATTTTTGAGTCATGTTCTTGTCTTAAGGTACAGTTTGCATGAAATCCACTGAATATATAGCTTTAAAAGTTTACTATGTTTCTAAACATAACAGTCCATATAGTGAATGGAATCAAAATTTAAAAAGTAAATTTAAAAAAAATTAAACATTTTTAAAAAATTTGTGCCTCAAGCTCCCTTTAATGCTTAGTCAGAAACGGTGCTATGTGTAAAATGTGTGAATATTTATTTAAACAAAAATCCTTCACTTTATGGAAAATTTTGAATCTTGTACTATATAAAATATCCGCACTATAGGTAATGCAGATATTGAGAAAAGTGTACCCGAATCATCAAAAGTTCATTTCGAGAAAATGGTTGATAAAGATATTTTCACCTATGTTTTGCAAAATAACATCTTTTAATACAATATAAAGCCATATCATAATTAATTAGAACATTCCACATCATTTTTCAGCTTTTAATTTGTGAATTTTAAATTCTAGATTATTATATAGAATTTTTTAAAATTATTCTTTCCTTACTTCATCAACGGTTCACAACATTTTCCATTTAAAATACCAAATTTTATGTATCTAATTTTTAGTATTTTTATTTTTTGTTGAACATCCTAATTACAGGATATTGCAGAATTTCTTGCATATATTTTAAGTTAAGCATAAGTTTTAAGTTAAGCATACTGTTTTAAAAATACCGAAATGAGATGTCTCAGAGGTAATTGGATGTTTAGTTTAAATAGAAACTCTGTTTTTAAAAATAATTACAAAAGAAGCACTGTTTTTTTACTCACAAATCTGAATATTTATTTATTTTAATATTTTAAATAAAAACAATAGTGGAAAACATAGTGCATTGATGCTAGATGAGACTACTTCAAATACTTCTAAAATTTTGAAAGTATAACTTAAGGGGGTAGTACGATTTACACAAAAGTTTTAAATTTAATGATTTTCCTATTTTTTTAGTTACTTCCTATGTGTATGTATGATTTAGAGCAGATTTTGTGCTCAAAATTTCATTAAAAGCTAATCATTTACTTTTCTGAGGGAAAAATTTGAAATTTATGAAGGGATTTTAAAATGCACTCCTTCTACAAAAATTGACGCACATATATGAAATTTTATTTACAAGTACATTAAACTATATATATCAAAAGTCGGTATGGGTTTTGTGATAACATGATTGGTATTCGTACAATACTTCTTTTTATGAATGCTCCTTGAGAATCCCTTAAAAAAATGTGTAAATTCTAACTTCAATTATTTTTTAAAAAGTAAATATTATTTTAATTGAAAAATGCATACCAACTTTAGTTCCATATACTATTCACAACAAGTGAAAAAAATTTCTAAGTATTAAGTACAATAGAAAAAAAAGCCTTAGCATTTAAATGAAGACAAACTAGTTATTTTATCTTTCTGAGATTAGTCAGTTTTAAGTTTTGATTTGCCATTGGAATGTAATTAAAACAAACGTAAAAGTTATCATAACTCTGCGTTTTTCTATTTTGGAGCTTTCAGATTTTGTGAGTTTGTAGAAAAGAATATAAAAATATAATTTAGACTAAAAAAAAAAATTTGATTTTTTGACCGATTTTTGTCAATTAAATCGTACTGACTAATATTTTAAAACTTGTAGTTTAAGATGACAGAACACCTCTAAAACTCAATTTTTGGTCAAAATATCGATTTTTCGTTTTTGGTCTTATATTAAAGTTCAATCTTTTATCTTTGTAAATCTGTTTAAATTTTGTTTCTATCTTAATTAGAAGCCGAGAGAGTTACAGCTTTTTCAATATTACTTAATCATAAATTTCTCTGACCCGAAATAGTTTCTGCTAACCGGAAGTGGCCGAGTTGTTTGTTTACGTTTCTCTTTCATAGTATATGGCATGAAATATTATAATTAATATACAAATATTTAGTCAGAAATTAAAGTAGAACATTTAAGAATAAATATAAATGTATTTGGAAATACATTTTTCCTTTTTTATGTGTAAAACCTGGCAGCAAGTTTGTTGTTTTGACTTTGTTTACATATGCGTTGGATTTTCATGCTGAAAGAATTGACAGCGTAAAAAAAGTTTATTTGATTGTTTTATTCAGTTTTATTTTAACTTAAAAATAGTTAAAAGTATTGCTAAAAAGCGCAAGCGGCAATTTTATGGTAATAAATTCACAAACACTTCGAAAAATAATAGCACTTCAGCAGTTCTTGAATGTACTGTCAGCTGTTGGGAAATGAGATTTTATCAACTGCAGAAGAAATAATTGCCTGGTCCTGTGTTTGGTAACAGAATCTTTGACCTTGAACTTATTGTGGAAGCTTTTGCTCAACTTTGCTGCCCAAAATATTTTGCTGAAAAAGCAGAACTATTCGAGGATTCCTGATATGGATTGTGCTTCCATTTTACACTAAAATGTAAGTGTTGTGACTTTTTTGCATTTGCTTCATCAAAAAAGTTGTAAGTGCACCTATCATAAATACCAGGCTAGTATATGATATGCGGCAGATAGGCAAAGGTTTTGCTGGGGCATTTAAATTATGCTCAACATTAAATTTGCCTCGACTAACCAAAACTGCTTACAAAAATCAGGATGCAAAGCTTTTAAAAGTGGTTCAGGAAGTATCTGAGGAATCCATGATAAAAGCTGCTACTGAGATTGTGGACAAAAACGAAATCTATTATCTGATATTGTAAAATGTGGCATATCGGTGGATAGCACATGGCAGCGAAGAGGCTATACATCTATGAATGGCTGTGTTGCTGCAATATCAGTTCACAGTTCATACTGGTAAGGTGTTAGACACAGAAGTTATGTCGTCCTACTGTCCAACATGTAAGAGACTTCAGACTATGCCAAGAAACTTTGAATATGAGTCGTCAAAAGCCGACCACATATGTCAGTGTAATTTCACAGGCTCTTCATCAAAAATGGAAATTGTGAGGGCTTCCCGAATATTTCTTCGATCTGAAAAAACCGCAGACTGCATTACACTCAATATTATGGGGATGGCGACTCAAAAGCTTTTATGAGTGTGAAAGACACTTATGGATTAAACAGTGTGACCAAGTTTGAGTGCATTGGCCATGTACAAAAGAGAGTTGGTTAGCGTCTGGGAAAACTAAAACTAAAGGACTGTCTGGTAAAGGCAAATTAACTGATAATTTTATTGACAGACTTCAATCTATTACGGAATTGCAATCGCAGCAATGTCGGTAACTTAAATGCCATGCAGCAAAATGTAATTGCTGCGTTATATCACTGTGCATCAAGTAATAAGAAACCGATGCATGGTCAATGCCCAATAGGGAAAGAAAGCTGGTGTTATTTTCAGCGGGGATGGCAAATGGAACAAAATGTTCCAAAAAATATGCTGGTTTATAAAATGATGTTTTAAATAAAATTAAACCAGTATATTTAGAACTATGCGACAAACAGATATTAAGTAAGTGCTTGCATGAACGCACGCAAAATGCCAACGAGTGTTTTAATGGAATAGTTTGTCAAAAAGTACCAAAGGAAGTTTTTGTTTCGCTCAAAACAATTAAATTTGGATCGTATAATGCTATTATATACACTTCAATGAAGGATTAAATGGATGTCTAAAAGTTTTTCATAAAATGAATATAGAAAACCCTGGGATGTTTACCTTACGGGGATATAAACATTTAGATAAATGCAGAATCCGGGAATCAATTCATAATGCAGACCCCAAAACAAAGAAAAACTGGAAAATTTTAAGAGCACTTAAAAAGAAAACAATTAGTGTTTTAGAAGTCAAAGATGGCGAGAATTATAAATCTGGTGCATTTTAATAAGAAAGTAAGTGCTTACCTTGTAATCAGAATAGTTTAATGTTATTTTTGTCGTTTTCTCAAAATGAGTTTTTACATTTTTTCTTACCGCAAAAACACAATATCTCAAAAAATTATGCTTGAATGAAATAAAAATTTTATATGTATGTTTTTTAAATACTTATACAGGGAATAGACCTTTCTTAAGAGTTTGTGTTGAGTAGAAATTTTTTTATATAGCAATAAAGTAAAAATTACAATAGCTTTTAAGAAAATTTCAACATATAGAAGTTCGAAACACAATAACTTCCTACGTAATGGTCATATTACCAAAATAAGAGTCCATTCCCTAGATAAGGTTATATGCTATATTATTCAATTTACAAAATGTCAATATATTTATTTTATTTTCAATTATCATGTTTTGCGTAAAATCTTATTTTTGCTTATTTTTTTATAAAATACCCCTTTGACAGTAAAAATGTGCACTAATAAAACTTTTCTTGGGTATTTTTCTAATTTTAGAGACCCATAAGGTCATAAAATATGCATTTACTGGCAAAATTCAGGTTAATTTAAAAATTTTCTTCAAAAGTGTATAAACATTTAGATAGATGCATAATCTGTGAATCGATTCATAACGCAGACCCCAAAACAAAGAAACACAGAAAAATTTTAAGGGCACTTAAAAAGAAAAAAATAGTGTTTTAGAAGTTAAAGAGGGAAAGGATTATAAATCTGGTGTATTTTAATAAGAAAGTAAGTGTTTTTCTTGTAATCAGATGAGTTTAATGTTATTTTTGTCGTTTTCTCAAAATGAGTTTTTTCACATTTTTCTTACCGCAAAACACAATATCTCAAAAAAAAATTATGCTTGAATGAAATAAAATTTTATGTGTATGTTTTTAAATACTTATACAGGAATAGACCTTTCTTAAGAGTTTGTGTTGAGTAGAAATTTTTTATATAGCAATATAAAATGAAAATTACAATAGCTTTTAAAGAAAATGTCAACGTATAGAAGCTAGAAACACAATAACTTCCCACGTAATAGTTCTATTACCAAAATAAGAGTCTATTCCTAGATAAGGTTATATGCTATATTATTCAATTTACAAAATGTCAATATATTTATTTTATTTTCAGTTATCATGTTTTGCGTAAAGTCTTATTTTTGCTTATTTTTTTATAAAATACCCCTTTGACACTAAAAATGTATACTAACAAAACTTTTCTTGGGTATTTTTCTAATTTTAGAGACCCATAAGGTCAAAAATATGCATTTACAGGCAAAATTCAGGTTAATTCAAAAAATTTTCTTCGAAGGTGTTCTGTTACCTTAAAAGCCCTAGATGTATCTCAAAAATTTCGGAATGACCCTCGTACATATTACGTAACGCAAAACAGATTTTGAAGAATGTTTACTTGAAACTTAGTTACATCACATTTGCTTACAATTTTTTAAAAAAAGCCCAACCTTCTAGCATTTTTTTTTATAGAATTCTCAAAAAACTACATTTATGGATGCAGCGAAATACCATTTTTTAAAAAAAGTTAAAAAAAAAATGCAAAATTTGTGTGGAAACATTTTAATGCTTTAGTTGCTTTAACGCTTAATAACACAGAAACGGGACTTTGCATCTTTCAGATCTCCGCAAATGCCCTTGGGTGTCGATTTCTCGAAATTCCGTTCTTAGTGGATCTATTGAACAGAAATAACAGGATTGCCGGATTGGAAGTTTGTATAAGCCTAATAGTTTATAAGCAGATTTTTCTTTTTTTCTATAACGCTCCTGTTTCACGTCTTTTGGGATTTGTTTTTCGCGGAACTCATTCTAATCGAATCTTTGTATATAACTTGTATTTTATAAGCGAATTTTTGTACATAACTTGTATTCTAAGAAAATAATTAATTTGTGTGTCTAACGTGCCTCCCCCCACCGAGTAGATTTTCGAAAAAATCGAAGCATCTTTTTCGTTTCTAGAATAGTATTATCCAAATTCTGCACAAAGATTGAAAAAAATTGGTTTAAAATTACGGAGTTAAAATTTTTTTGTGTGTTTTTCGTTTTTAATATAGTATTATAGTGAATCAATGAATGAAATATCTATAACATAAACGTGGCCTGGTGGGAAAGAAGACTGAGTACACCTGAGCTAGCCTGTTAAAAACTAACTGGCAAACGACCTTGCAACAATGATGCGTTGAATGAAATGAATCGACTGAGAAACCTGTCCAGCGATAGCTAAAAGGTAAAAAATAAATTAAAAGTAAAAAAAAAAAAACTTTTAAAACAAGCTTTTATTTAAATGCTCTGAAAAGAATAATATAAACTTATCTTTTAAAACTTTTTTGCTGTCAATTTATAACGTCATTACCCAATTTATGATATAAAAGCTTGTCGCGAGATTTACATGTGTATATAAACAAGCAAATTAAATAACTTGATCTGATTGATTATAATTTTTAAAATTTTCAAACTAAGTATATACGAGTACTTAAATCTCGCTACAAGTTTTTATATCATAAACTGTGTAATGACGTTATAAGTTGATAGCAACAAAAGATTTAAAAGAACAGTTTATTTTATTCTTTTCAGAGCATTTAAATGAAAGCTTGTTTTTAAAAAAGTTTTTTTACTTTTAATTTGTTTTTCACTATGAATATCACAAATGCACTAAAACTTAGCTGAGCGCTTTGTTTCTTCTTCATTCATTTGGTATTTCTGATTTATGTTTTGTTTTCTCGTTTCATATGAATGATCTCTTTCAAGATATCATAAATAAGCTTTCTTAAAAAATGTTTACAACAGCCCAAAAGTGTTTATCAGTGGTAATGTCACAGCGATACCAAAGGCACCCTATGAAAATTGTTATATCATTGGTAATCAAGTGAAACCGTTTACTGAGATACATAAACTGTGATTCTTAAATGCTTCCAATTTTTAAAAAAATCAATGACAAAAATAAAAAATAATAATTAAAAAGAGCAAAATAGGAATTTTAATATTTTAATCAATTTCCACATTTTGAATTTTCTATGTTATTTTGGTCTTAAAGCGTTTCTCCCCCCCTTCCATTAATCCTCAAGTTGCGGCCCGTGTGAAATAACTAATATACGTATGCGCCCCGATAGAAAAAAGGTTGAGTATCCCTGGTCTAAGTGCTCGCCGAAGAGGAAGTCGTGAGATCAGGTACACTTCAGAGAATACATACTAGCTTATTCGCCAGTTGACTATTTGAGACACTTTCTCTACGGCACATGATATTCGAAGACGTTTGCCTCTAGGAGAAGGTAGATCTGTGTTCACCCAAACCCTACACTTGAATGAAATACAGTAACGTGCACGGGTATTAGCAATAAAGGTACTGTTGACCTTTCAACACAGAGCTAGCCACTTGATGTAGTATCATCGTCATCGTACATCGACCATCGAATGACATCGGGTATTGTTCATGGATGAATCTCATTTCTGCCTGTGGAGGAATGACGGCCATCGATGGGTTTGGTGGCGACCCGGAAAATGCTAAGAACCAACCCATTTTGCCGAGCGTCATACCGTTCCTACATTTGGCATCATTGTTTGTGACGGCATAATTTTTTATCACAGGAAGTCTCAGGTACACATGGACGTCCGTTTGACACCGGAACGATACGTCATTCAAGCTGTGGAGCCTGTTGTTCTGCCCTTGTTGCAGGGTGCACACAGCAATTTCAGGCCGCACGACGAACTTTTAGCAGCCTGACTAGATTTGACATCCTTTCTTGGCCCAAAAAACTTCAGATTTTAACCATATCTTACAACTGTGGAATCTCATTGGACGTGATATGAATCGAAGACCACTAACGCAAACAGTGGAGGTAGATTGACAACGGTTACCTCAGGCAACCATCAATGGACTAATTGATGGAATGCCTCGCCGGATTGAGGACTGTATAAATGCCCTAGGAGGGAACATTAGATGCTGAATAAGTTGATTTATATAATGATTTTACTTGTCCAATTTTTAACATTTGCACGTCCACCTGACCACCGTTGCTCCGGAAATTTGGGTGATGCTACGCACATTACTTCTTGGGGCTGCAATTTCACTTTTGGGGAGTATATTTAGTCATTAGCGGATTTATTAAACACTAATTACGTACAGCAATTATAGAGCGAATAACAATTGAAGTTTTTAATAAATGGAGACGTCAAACCGATTGAAATTTGAGACAATTTAAACGCCCCCCTTCTAATGACACCTTATCGAATTGGGAGATTAGTACTATACTTTGGATGTACTTATGTTATATATTTTATATATTTTTTCTTTTACATTTAGATGAATTATTATACACACACAAGTATATACACAAGTTAGATGAATTATTATACATATTTTACAAAGAGGCACAGTATGTAATAGCGCATACACAAAGTGAGACTGCTTTTTAAAAGCTAATACTCGGAAGTCTGTTAGTAAAGTTCTCGTTAGTGTTTTTTGTATAGTTCCTGGGTATAATACACACCTAATTTTTTCACAAGTTACGAACAATTAATGCACATTAGAGACATTTAACAAAAAAAATGTAAGACCTTGCACAACTAGTACAAAATACTCGAGCATCCTCCTCTACAATCCAGACTTATCACTTTCAAATTACCATTTCGCGATACGTTGTGGAAAGAAAAATACAGATCTTAAAATAAGTCATACGGAAAAATGGCATCAGAGTAACTTTAGTAATAATTCAGAAAAGATCTTTTAAAAAGTCTTCCCTTCAAGTTTTATCCACCTTCGTATATGATACAAATATATGTGGCAACACAAATGAAATAAATTAGGTTATTTATCTTCATAGGTGTGTTATAAGGAATATAAATAATGATTGATAGTTTTACTCAATGAACATTTGTTATTTCATTTCTTCTTCAAGAAAGATCATAGGAGACCATGCTACTATACTCTTAAAATAGCAAAAAATAATTTGAAGCTGCGTGACAAATGTGCATCAAGAAAAAAAATAGATTAAGATTAACGATTGAAGCGACCTAATTGTGACAGATTTTGACATGAACTGTTTGTTTTAGTTTAGCCTATTTACAAGATATTTTCTTCTCGATGGAATGGATACGTCGTTTTTAATAAACACAATCAAATGTTTAGTTATAAGAAGTAAGCTAATATTATGATTACGAATGATGTTATAATTTCTGTATTGTTAAGCTATACGACTGATTTAAACACATGAATTATTAGAGAAAAATATTGCAGTATAGACAATAACAATTGAAAAAATAAAAAAAAAATTTTTTTACTTTCAAATGGGCTACATTTTGGCACACAAGCCTTTGCTTTCGCAGCAAATCATCGAAGTGTAAGAGCCGTTTCAGTGGTCGCATGATCTAGTTTTGCTGACAGTACCCAAATGCTAAATGTATACTCAAGGGATCTTTTACATCATATGACATGCGTGTCTACGATTTTTGCATCCGGAAAATCTATCGATTCTATCCGGGATTGAACCCACAGCCTTGGGCTTACAAGGCAGGCACTTTCTGCCTTTCAAAATGCTTTGAGCTAGTTTATCTTTTTTACTCCATGGTCTCTTGCGTTTGACATTATTATATACAACCCACTTTTGTTTCATTATAAAAATGAATCATTTTCATGACATTTGAGAATCAAATCACAAATGTCAACACCAGAACACCCAATTTCTTTTCGTGAGAACATGAAGAACCCATATGTCGAGCTTTGAGGTTAAACCTAGGCCTTTCAAAGGGTTTCTGAATAGTTGAATTGGATAAATGTAACCTCTCAATAATCTCACGAGTTGTTATTCGCTGGTTTGCATCAATTAATGCCTGTGTTGTGTCCTTACCAGCTTCAATTTTATCTCCAGAACGGGGTGCATCCTCAACATCAAAATTGCCGGATCGAAATTTTGCAAACCAGTTGGGGAACTAGTGTACTGTTAAAATATCTTTTCCAAACACATTGGCTAATTTTTTTCCTGCTTGAACAGTATTGCTACCTTTTCAAAAGTAAAAAAGTAAAATAGACCGAAAATGCTGCTTAATATTTAGGTATATTCTCCACATAACGCGAACGATCTTTTTTAATGAAGAAACCTGAAATGTTCAAGGTACTATTCCAAGCTTAGAAAAAGTGCATACTTCTAGAACTACAGCCCGTTAAGTTCATAAGGAATGCGATTTCTTTTAAATAAACAGTATTTCGATCTATGTAGTTTTACTTTTTTTTCTATGCTCATATTTTATTTTTAAGGCTGTTGTATTAATACCTGGTGTATAACGCGCATTCATAAATTTCGATTCTATGTTTCGTGTTGAAAGTGCGCGTTATATGCCGGATTTTACGGTAATAGAATTTTTTCGCAAGCAAGCCTTGCTATCTTAGCTCTTAAAACATGTAATGATTCTGTGATTTAAGTCTGAATTCGAGTGATACAAGTAAATACTTTGGGTAAGAAACGAAATTTCTTTCTAAACAACCCAATATAATGTAGGTGTTCGAGGAGGTAATAGAAATATAAAGCTTTAGTACGCTATAAAGAACTGAACTGAACTCAGTGGAGCTACAGCCCATGAGGGTCAAGGCCTACTGTGTTTATCTCAGTTTACGTTTACCTATCTCAGTTACATGTGCCTATCCCAGTTTACCCTTAGGCGTTGGGGGGGTGCATGAGCAGATGTCCCGATCAGGTGGTCAGTCTGACTCGAAACCCCCATAGTTCAGTTCCCTAGCAAGTTTGGTATTTATCAATTCATTGATATGATGAAAGGCTTAGGCAACCTCTCACAGTCCCAGAATTGGAACCATGATTTGTGACACGAAAACAGGATACACTACCACTCAGTCACTGGGCTTTATAAGATATAAAGAAGTGCTAATAATTTACAGTTTAAAAATTTGTGAAGAATTTTAATAATTGTCAGATGATTAACCTTTAACTCTGTTTCACATTGTAGATGAAAAAGAGTAACCACTGCTATTGATGTGATTAAATTTCTTTGAGGGACTTCTACCCGATGATTTAAGAGCTCTCGGGAAAAGGCTAAAACATTTATATTTATAAGTAAATACAATTTGTATTCAAATACAAGATACATTACTACTATAAAAGCAATAACAAATGTTATAATACAATCACAAATCATCATCAAAATACAGTGAAATTCATTTAACACGAAAACGTTTAATACCAAATATCGGTTAACACGAACTGATACAATGGTCCCGACAAGTTAATACATATTTCCATGCATTTTGTTCTCTTAACACGAAACAAAAATCGCTAAACCGAAATGATTTCCTTTCTGGAAATTAACAAAATGCGGAAGACGTCAGCCATGCAGGCGAGATTAAGGAGAGGTTTTAAATGAAAAAGAGGTGGTTTCACATGTTTCTTAGAAAAAAGGCTAACTTGGCTTTAAAATACCCGCGGAATAGCCATTGAAACGAGCAAATTTTCTTTACCTAAGCTATTTTCCCTCTCCATACCAGCACACACTATATAAAAACATCCAAAATGAGGAACATCATGAAAAATAGTATGATAAGTTATTTAGACGCACATTCCATTAGTGAAATGGTTAGTACAATGGGTGACATCGAAATATTTCTGAACAATTTGATACGAAAAAAGACAATACAAAGAAAAATATCAGATTATTTTCCAAAAACTCAATAAAGGTTTTGTTTTTCAAAAAAGTTGAAAGTTTTGTCGTAAATTTCATTAAGTTCTTGAGAATTTGCTTAATTTTTACTAAACACATGCACATATACATATCTATATAAATAAAATGTTCTTTGTTAACCTTCATTCAATATATGTTTTTTATTGCACACACAATACCCTTTAAAATAAAAATTATTTCAACACGAAAAATATTTCAGTCCTCTCAGTTTCGCGTTAAGCTATTCTCAATGCATATCCTGAGCTACTTCATTTTAGTTCCCTGTAGAGCATTGCCATAACGATAAAAGAATGATGTTTCATGCATCCAATAAAAATACTGATGCTTTGAAAAAAATGGAGAACAAAAGTATATATCTTCGAATATTAATGAATGAGAATGAATACAAATATATATTATTAAGATTGTGTAAAAAAGTCAATCCTAAAGTATTCTATAAAATGAAGCTGAAAGAGAAAATTTTCAGATTTTAATTTAAAACAGAGCATTCACGTTGACAGTATGGGTTATCCATCGTACACTGGTCCTGCAACCGGTATCATGATTTGGGGTGGTATTGGAGTTCACTGTTTCACCTCCAGTACGCATCGCCGGTTCACTGAACAGCCAGCGCTACAAATCTGAGATGTTAGAACCCGTGATCATCCCATACATTTAGCGCTTGCCATCAGTCATATTCCAACAGGACAATGCGTGACCAAACGTGGCACGCAATGTTCACGAGTTTTTCTTTACCCATCAGATTGAATTGCTTTCTTGGCCTGCGAGTAGTCCATGCTTGCAAAATGACTGGCTCGCGGTACCCCACCTTCTGCTACACCAGATCAACTTTGGAAGTAAGTGGTATCCGCATGAACTGCTGTACTTTAAAGATACACCCAAAGCCTCTTTGATTCTATACCACGGCGTGTGGTAGCTGTTAAAGCTAGAAATGACGGCTACACTAACTACTGATTTTGTCATCATCCACACTTCACAAGAGGCTGTAATTTTAATCGTTTGATCTTTGTATAATATGTGTATGTGTTATCTGCCTTCACAGCAATATCTCTTGTCCTTCTTGGTGTGTCATTTTGTGTGGCCAACAGTGTAGTAATAAATTGCGCGAAAAGTACTTTATTTTTTAGAAAGACCTCTTTAATTGAAGGGGTACATCTCCCACCCACCCACACTAATAGCAATATATCAAGAGATTTCATTCAGTATTAAAAATTAAAAGATCGTGAAAGTTATATAAAATGGTTCAAAATGCATACTTATAATGAAAGAAAGATTAAATAGTGTGGATGGGTTTGAGAAAAAATACCAGTATAGTTTTAATTTTATTTCTTTAGTATATAGTGTGTATTTTAGAATATTTTTTATATTTTAGAGTCTTAGCCTTTTTTTTCTGAAGATAATGACTCTAAATGAAATAATTGTGTTATCACACTGCTACGTATAAACTTCTTAGAACTACGACTGGTTACGTTTCATTATTGATTGAAATTTGTTTATTGCATTGGAGAGATATTATTTCTATTTTGGGCATGACTGTGAAACTAAGTTGTTCAAGGTGACATAATTGTTTTTGAATATAATGTTTGCTGAAAACTATAAATAAGTTTAACAAACAATACCTTTTTTTAAAATCAGAATTATACCAAACGAATGGGCTTGTGACAATGAACGAAAAGGGATTGTAACAGCGAAGGATTTTTATTTTGACAGATTATTAAACACTTAACATTTAATTCCTAATATAGATGTGTGTAGTATAGAATACCTTGTGGAAAATTTACGCTGTGTTTCAAAAATCACTGACGTTTTGAAAAAAAAATTAAAAAAGAAAAATGGAAGGTTATAGAAATGTACGGTTTGCTGCTTTCTCTTTTGGTATCAAAGGAATTTATGCTCGCCAAGTTTCTAAACTAGTTACGAAATTCGTCAACAGATAGTGCTTCTGACTGGAATAGTTTATAACAATGTTTTCAAAATAAACACACCACCGTTTGTTGTAATATGGCACATTCTGATGACAAATTTGCAGACGCTCGTAAAAACATTTTAGTTGGAATGCTTTGCCATGCATAAGATATGCATTGTTCCCAATCAGCAATAGTTTGTGGATTATTACAATGTGCCTGACGTTCACGTACCCCAAAGAAACATTTTGCATGGACATTTCTTGTTCCTTTGAGTATGTATTTGGTTCCTTTGGTATGTATTATGTTTGTAACATGTAGCCATTCGATGTGGTCTTGCATCGTCTTGTATGAATCACGAGTTATTGATGCGTTTCTCCAAAGCTCTTTGAATGGTTAAAAATTCATGGAGAATGTCTAGGTATTATACTGAAGTAATAGCGTGGTATCTAAAGAAGATCCAAAGAGTCATCTGGAGAAAATAATGGCTCAGACCATGATTTTTGGGGAGATGCAGTGGTGAAAGAACGGCTACATACGGATATTCCGTTCCCTAAATACACAATTTTTGCCTATTGTCGAAGTCCTCTAGTTAAAAATACGATTCTTCAGAGAACCAAATGTTTCCAACATGGATTTCACATGCCTCCAACTTCTGCAGCACTACAGTCACGATTGCCTCATGTGTATTAAAGCCAACTACACACACAGTTGGGGAGCTTGAAACTGATAAGAAAAAAAATTGAAGACTGGGATGCAGCAAGATATGCGTAGTCATGCGTCGTAATCTATTCTTATAAGCGACACGGTGAACTGAAGTTTGGGGTGGCTATTGGATGACCTGCTGAACTACTGCAACATTCTTCTCAATAGCTGAGGCGTTAAGCGGTCGACTCTCCCAGCATGGTCCTCATTGACATTCCCAGGACGTTGAAACTTTTCGAGTAGTTATTTTATTGTACTATTAGCCATTTCTGATAGTGAATTGTCTTTAGAAAGTACGTCTTGTTGCAACAAAACTATGGTCTTGCTGATGAAACGCTAAGACAAGTAATATTCGATGTTCGAAAGGTAGGTCCATTTTTGAAACATGATCAGAATTCTTCGGGAATTATATAGTGTGTGAGAAACATATAGATTTGCTTTACGTAAAAAATGGAGAGTTTGGACATTATTGTTTCATTAAAAGCTTATCTCGACTTGTTTCGAAACAACTCTCAAAACATCAACATAAAACATTTATGTGTAAAAGATGTTTAAGTGCTTTCCAAACAGAATACAAACTTCTTCAGCACAATGAGATGTGTATACATAAAAATCCTGCAAGGGTAGTAATGCCGTCAGAAACAAATAAGTTTTTAAAATTTAAAAATTTTCAACATTGTTTAAAAATACCTTTTGTTGTATATGCGGATTTCGAGTGTGTAACTAGGAAAACTGATACTTGCTGTCCTAATCCAAACTTTTCCTTTACAAATATTTATGAAAAACATGTCCCAATAGGTTTTTGTTATTTTATCAGTTATCAAGGGGGCATTATAAAGATCCAGTAGTATATAGAGGTATTGATGCCCCCAAAATTTTTATTGAAAAGTTAGAAAAAGATGCAATAGAAATTGATAATATTTATAAAAAATCAAAACCGTTATTACCTCTTACTGAATCAGAAAAACAATTGTATGATAATGCTAATAATTGTTATGTTTGTGGTCAAACTTTTCACGAAAACAATATCAAGGTTAGGGATCATAATCATGTTACTCAAAAATTTAATGGCCCTTGTTGCAATAGTTGTAATTTAGCAATGAAAACCCCCAAATTTTTGCATGTTTTCTTCCATAATCTTTCAGGATATGACGCCCATATTTTTATTAATGAGTTAGGATATGATGAAAAACAAATTAATTTAATTCCGAACACCGAAGAAAAATGTATTTCCTTCAGTAAAAATATTTCAAATGATTTTCAGTTATGGTTTTTAGATTCTTTCAAATTCATGTCTTCTAGTTTGGAAAATTTGATAAAAACACTAAAAAAAGATGAATTTAAATATATGAAACATTATTTTGACTCAGAAAAAATAGATTTACTTTTAAGAAAGGGAGTTTTTCCGTATGATTATTTTGATAGTTTTGAAAAGTGTAAAGATTCTTGTTTACCACCTATTAGCAAATTTTACAATAAACTAAATGAGAAGGCTATAAGTGTAGAGGATTATAATCATGCATGTAAAGTATTTAATGAATTTCATTTAAATAATCTTAGTGAATACTGTGATCTATATGTAAAAACAGATGTTCTATTGTTAACAGATCTCTTTGAAAACTTTCGGAAAATATGCATGCAAACTTATAAACTTGACCCCTGTTGGTATTTTACCACCCCAGCTTTATCATGGGATGCTATGTTATTACATACTAAAGTAGCTATCGAACTGTTCACAGATTACGACATGCTTCTTTTTATAGAAAAGGGTGTAAGAGGAGGTATAAGTCAGTGTTGCAATCGTTATGCTATAGCTAACAACAGATATATGTCTAATTTTAACCCAGATGATGAGATAAAATATTTAATGTATCTTGACGCAAATGATTTGTACGGTTATTCAATGAGTAAATATCTACCCTTAAAAGATTTTGTTTGGAGTGATAACGATTTAACTGAACAGGATATTTTAAATTTATCAGATGAATCCGATGTAGGTTACATCTTGGAAGTAGATCTTGAATATCCTTCCGATTTGCATGACAAACATTCAGACTTTCCTCTTGCCCCTGAAAATAAGCCCCCACCTAATTGTAAAGAGCCTAGACTTTTAACTACTTTGGAACCAAAAACAAAATATGTTCTCCATTATTCTAATTTAAAGCTATATTTAAAATAATGTTAGTCTTGAAAAAATTCATCGCGTTTTAAAATTTTTCAATCTCCTTGGCTTAAAAATTACATAGATTATAATATTAAATTAAGAACTAAATCTGTAAATGACTTTCAAAAGGATTATTACAAACTAATGAATAATAGCATTTTCGGGAAAACGATGGAAAATGTAAGAAGAAGAGTAGATATACGTTTATGTTCAACAGAAGAGCAGGCTCGAAAGTTAATAGCGAAATCAAATTTTAATCGACGCACAATATTTTCTGAAAACTTAATGGCCGTCCATCTAAAAAAAAAAAACCCAAATCAAATTTTTCAAACCAATACAGGTAGGAATGGTAATTTTAAATATATCAAAAGTTCTAATGTATTCTTTTCACTATGAGTACATGAAGCACCGTTATGACTCAAAAGTAGGGCTCATGTATACAGACACCGATTCTTTTATATATGAAATAAAAACTGATGATTTTTATAGTGACATAAAAGAGGATATTAACTTATATGATACTTCAGACTATGATGAAAACAATATTTATAATTTACCTCTTGTTAACAAAAAAGTCATCGGGAAAATGAAGGATGAAAATAAAGGAAATATTATGACAGAATATGTAGGATTAAAATCGAAAATGTATGCCTACAAAACAAACAATAAGATTGAAAAGCGGTTAAAAGGAATTAAAAAACAAACTATAAAAAATAAAATAAAATTTCAGGACTACAAAGCTTGTCTTTTTTAATGAAAAAAATAAAATATGTTGACATGAACTTAATTAGATCCAAATTTCATTCATTACATTCAATAAAGCAAAACAAACTTGCTCTGTCATATAAAGATGACAAAAGGTTTATTAATGGTGATGGCATTAATACTCTTGCACATGGTCATTGGTCGTTGATGAATTTAGACCTATTTAATGAGCTGTAGGACATAAAATCCAATAATTGGATTTTTTTGTGTGTATAAATAATTGATTGTAATGTAAAACGGAATGCTGTTTTTGTAAATAAACAAATTACTTTGTATCTTTACTGTACATGTATAATCATTACACTGAAATAAATTTTACAAATTGTTGTTCTCCTGTAATGTAAATATACGATTGTAATGCAATACAAGAACGAATAAACAATACAAGATGTTAAAATTTACACATTATTAAAATAATATAAATTAAATATTTTTTGATCATTTTAATTAAGAAAATGGTTTTAAAACACGTCGCCAATTTGGAAAAGCCGTCTTGTATCAAGATCAGACAAGCTAAAACAAGTTAAATCGTAACGTTCACGCTGATGTATACTACGGTGAATAATCATTATATTGAATTAAAATTTACACATTATTAAAATAATATAAATTAAATATTTTTTATTTCATTTTAATCAAGAAAATGATTTTTAAAACATGTCGCCGTCTGCTTCGCCTGCAAAATTAAATTCATGAGATTATAAACATAAGTTTTCTTCAGGTCTTTATGCCTTCATAGGATAATGGTTAGCGTAACTGAAAAACTATTGTCCTGTGGAGACATTTTGATCTGAGGCTGTGAGTTTGAATCTGATTTATTTTTTTTTATTTGAGCGTTATTTACTTCAATCATTTTAAAATCTATAATTACTGTATATTTTAATCAAATAGGCGGCGCCATGAGCACGTTTAACATTCCCATACTTCCATTTTTTTGTGCACATTTTTTAAAAACAACTCAACTTAGCTGTAGAAAAAAACAATTCAACTCGCCCCCTCAACTCGAAAATCAAAGCCAATGCAGGAGAAAAACAACTCAACTCGTCAGTAGGAACGAAACAACTCAACTCAACAGGAGAAAACAACTCAACTCGGCAACATGAACGAAACAACTAAACGGGAGAAAACAACTCAACTCAGCAGCAGGAACAAAACAACTCAACTCGGCACTGAAACAACTCAACTCGGCAGTAGGAACGAAACAACTCAACTCTGCACTGCCGTCGACCGCCTGCAACCGCCTACAACCGCCCGCACCACCTTTACAGCAGAATCGGCTTTTTCTACCTACTTACAGTAAACCAAACATTTTCATCACTATTTTTCTTCAGTTTATTTTTAAATTGCTAGTCATTCTTGAAATGCTGGTTAATTTTAGGGTAATCAATGCATATAAGCAGACGAAAAAACAAACCTGGTTTTCATCATTACAAAACCAGATTTTCAAAGTCAGATTTGATTGGGTTTCCCGGTTCATTTTCCTTGAAACAAGTTTTGTAATCATTTATTCAAATAAACAATAATAATCATAAAAATAATGAAATAAAATACAGTAAAATATTTTCTCAGTACATTGCTATTATTTAAAAGTATTATTAATTGTGCGAGAGTGTTTAATTTTACTTTTACTATCATGCATACATATATTTGTGTTTAAATTAATTTAAAGCTCACATTAACTGTAACGTGAACTGTTCAATTTATTAACTATAACATCAACTGTTTTATTTAGGATCGTAAACATCACTATATCCTTTTTTTCTATGTAGACAAAATAATATATCTTTGTGAATTTATGCAGCGTGAAATATCGGTTTTGTTATGCGCACACGTTCAATTGTATGAAAATATCTGTTTATTTTAATTTCCCTAAAAGCTCCAATATGAAAAACAAGTTTATATATGATGCTTATTCAATTAGATTTTTTGTGTTAATAGTAAATTTGCTTTGACTGCTTGTATCCGTTTTGCATATCTCATACTATCAAGTTCGTTTTGAATTTCGTACATTTCAAATATGAATTTGTAATTTTCCATCGAAAATCTCTTTTGCTAATGTTCGTAAAGATATTTAGAATCTGTTTACCTATCGATAGTCTGAATGATTTTTCTAGACACTATTTTTGAAGAAATTCGCAAATCTCACAAAATGTAGTTAAAGATTCATTTGGGATGCAAATGTATTCGAAGTTATATCTGCCTAATTTAAAATTCCATACGTTTCAAATGAAAGTAAAGCACTTTTATAACTAAAATTTTTGGAAAATATACTAGAGAATAGTTACAGATCTCCGTTGAAAGGATCATTAGTAATGGACTGGAAAAGTAAAGTTGCTCACGTAAATGCATAAGTAATTCAAAATTTAGAAGGTCCACGCTCAAAAATATATTATGCAGTCCCAATAATTACTGCTGAGTTAATAAATAAAGTTTTGCTACTGAATTTAAACAAATGGTTTGAATTCAGAAAGAAGTGTTGGTTTAAAAAGAGCTTTTGGATTTCTAAAATTATTTTAATAATAATAGCATGTCCGTCCTGATTATAACACATTAAAATGGTTTGAAAACGCTGTTATTCTCCTGTAAAATAATTACATAATGTCATACATGTAAAATTCCTTTTTCACAAAGAATAGATTCAAAAACATTTTTTATCTATGTTATTGAACGTTTGGAATTTATTCTAAAAATGACATTAAAAAAAAAACTTTAAAAGTAAGTGAAGGCTTACATTTTCTTAAAAATACAGTCGGACCTTTATATAACGAAGTCGAAAAATACCGAAAAAAAGTTCGTTTTGCGGAAAATTCTTTACACAGAGATTCATCTTTGAATTTTCTTTTTAAACCACATAAAACAAATATTTTTAATTGATAAACACTATATAAATATATATATATATATTAAATTTTAATATATATATTTATATATATCAAATATAATATGCACTTGGATATTTTATATTTTTATTTTATATATATTTTTATTTTGTTTGAAAATATACATTCACACGCCATTGATATTCTTTTATATGTAAATTAATAATATATTTTTTTCGTAACTATCAAAAAGAAAGAAAAACTACAAGGAAAGTTTTTTGACGCCTTCATACATTTCCTGGAGAATAAATTATTTTTCTTTGATGCTCAAGCATTTACGTTTCGACATGTTCGAGCTACAAGAAACGAAATTACCAGTACGGCTAAACAATACTGAAAAGAAACGGAGACTAGTTCACAAAGCACGGGGACAAGTGGCAACTCCAATGAGGGTGAAAGGGGATATCGAAGATGTTTATAGTGAGCTGGACATTTGGAGTTAAAGGTTGCACTTGTTGGATGAAACACCCAGAATTATATTGCTTTTGCGAGCTAGGTACCTAATAAAACCAGTTCAAGACTTATGACAAGCATCAAATGAGTTAAAAGAAATAATAACTTGAAATGTCCAGAAATAATTAAAAAAAGGGAGAACAAAAATTGAATCACAAGAAAAAAAGTTCGTTTTGTAGAAAATGCACTTCGCTATTGGGAGGTTATTTTACGACGAAAATCGTGAAATGTTCTTGGTTGTAGGAAAAAGTTCGCTGTATAGAAAAATTCGCAATGTAAAGGTTCGACTGTACTTTACAATTGTTTTAATTGAGAGCTTAAAATAACTGAATTTCTCTCTTTCTTTATTTATATAGAAATTTCAAAAGCTATTAAAATGTAATTTATTAAAAAGGATTTCAAAATACCACTAGAAACGTTGCTTTTAACATTTGAATTTATTTGTCCTTAAATTTTTCTCAATTTTTTCTAGATCTTGAAATAATAAGATAAATAAATATTAAAGATATCAGGCAAATTACTTCCGCTTAATTTAGTTTTATTTTCATGTATCATGGAATAAGCAGGGAGGGGAGGGGGAGGTAGACACTTTATGTGATAACTCAAAATATAAGTATAAGTATATATTTTATTTTCCTGCTCAGGTTTTCGTATACAAAGAATATGATACAGAAACGCACGTTCGCATTTTACTTTTCTACATAGAATAAGCTTCCTTGAACAAATACAGCTTATTTTAAGTATAGAAATTTTTTCCGGGACTATACACTTCAGTATGATATTACTTTGTAGATAAGGTGAGCATTATATAAATATGATTGTTTTTAAAATAATAACTTCTGTTTGAGCATTTGGTGCTTGAATTAAACAATGCACGAAAGAAATAATCATTAGATGCCCTTTAAAAAATTATATCATTATTCTGATTTGAAAAGTAAGTGGATATATAATATTTGTGATAATGAATTGAAGAATAATTTCCTATAAAAGATCATTAATTCTTTGTAGATATGTTTTAAAGAAATTGCACCTTATATAATAAATATTGTATTTATGTAACGTGTTAAGATTTTTGAATAGGTTTATGTTTTAAACAAAAATGAGAAATTTTGTCTCTGTTCTTTGAAGCGAAGATATAAAATATTACTTTTTAAAAAGTTAAAACCAAGATTTATATATCGAACATTAACATCTGAACAAAAAATAAAGGAAGAAAAATACATTTAACTACTATTTTATTATAAGAAATAAAAACAGAATAATTAGTTTGTTTAAAGTGGCATGCATTTTCTAACTTTAGTTGCATATACCTTTTACAGAACCACCTCATTAAAATATGACGTTTGAATAAATTTTTATAATATCTTCCTAAATATAACGATTTTCTTTGTTAAAAGGTGCCAGTTAGGGATTGCAACAATGGTATACCGGGATACCGGTATTTTGAACCATTTGTACCATTTTGTAATACTGGTATTCACAAGTTTAAATACCGTATCTATGAGAAATTTTTAAAATTGTCTCCACTATATATGTTCAGGGATCACCATCATTGCAAAAAAGCATACTTTTTTGTTTTTATGTCTCCCTAACGGGCGAAATTAATTAGACTGCGAATATAAAATTGTATCGTACGATTAAGAGAAGGGGTAAAATATGTGAATCTTCCAAGGAGGTGGACCAAAGCTATTCCATTACAGCTCAGAGTGATAGTGCACACGCGCAGGATTCGTAGTCTGATATTCATATTTGAGAAAACAAGGTTGTAGTTGTGAAGAGAGAAAGTGTGTAACATTTCGATATTCTTTTTTAATTAGTTTGTTAATCACATTATATTTGTATATCATACTTAAGGGGTATATATATATATATATATATATATATATATATATATATATATATATATATATATATATATATATATATATATATATATATATATATATATATATATATATATATATATATATGTCAGGTTTGAAAAGTTTAGATTCGAAATTAAGGAAGTAATAAATGGAAATAGAGCGGACGCTTTACCATCGCGTAAGGATTTGTGGGTAAATAAGCCTATTTAAAGGTGGAACGAGTGCTGAAGAAGGCGAACGCATACTCGAAAAGGCTTGGCTGGTGACTCCTCGCTGAGATGTTGTCTTTTGTACCACCCGGTTGTGCGCCAAAGGGCCGCCATGTAGGATTTTATGTGATTGAAGCGAAGTAAATAAGTTCTTATTGAGATGATGCCCTCCTCATTTTACCAGCTGGCCTGAGGCATGTCATATATATATATACTCATAAACAATTACCTATCAACTTGAATAAGAATAACTTTAAAGAACATAAAAAAATCAGTTCATAATACTTGGGTTTAGTTCCATTATTTATATGCTGAAAAAATATGGTGGCACAGTGTAAAAAATGCTCAAGAGTTTTTAAAGTGAATGAAAGAAGTGCAAACGGACTCCATACGCGTTTAAAAACGACACATACAAATTTGTTAAAGAGTAAAGAATGTAATAGCGATGAAGATACAAATTTCAGCCCAGTTTCTAAGCACAGGCCATCAGGGATTTTATATTATCTTAAGAAAAAAAGGTAATTTGGATGAAATTATAAGTAAAACGAAGCATTAGATAGTCTGCCATTGCTAACGGTACCACCAACTAGCGTAGATGCCGAAAGAGGATTTTCGACAGCTGGTAATTTTTAAACAAAATTGCGTTCCAGGCTTAATGACAGTACAGTTGATACATTATGTTTTTTAAGATCACACATCAAAAATTTTTAATATTATCACAGACTGAATAGTGATATTTACACTTTTTTGTGATTTAAATAAATAACATGTTCCTTTACTTTTTTATGATTCTTTATACACATAGTTTAAAAGTTACACCTTATTTTTTGTGATATTTACACTCTCTAATAAAATTGGCAAATAAAACAAAGAAACACCTGTGTTTTCTTTCTTTTTTTCACAATTTCTACTACCGGTATTAAAACCAATATCTGGGTGTTAAGATCTACGGAATACCGAATTCCGGTACTTAATTTTTGGTCTGATATTGTAATCCCTAGTGCCAGTCCTCTTATACTTTTACATTTCTAATAATATATATTTATTTTTTATGAATTCCAAAAATAAAATGTAATAGTACTAAATGTTTATTACTACAACTTTCATACCTTAACTTAAAAAATTTTAAAAAATAAATACATTTAACATCTAACAACTGAATGTTGTAATTATCGAAGTGACATTCTCTCAAACTCAATAAAATTTCTTTTACCATCTTAAATGGATTATAATACAACAACTCCATAATTTTGGGAGAACACAATTTGCCACGTATACATTTTTTCGATTAAAATATCTTAAGTTCAAATTTTTTGAATTAATCCATATATTGTTAATGTAAAATTAACTATGAAAAGAGGATCGTAAACGAATTCATAATAAAAAACCTCTTTTGTGTTATAAATATACCCAGTACTATTTCCCTTCAAAATAAAAAAAATGAATTTAACTTTTTAGAAATTGATCAGACGTAATAAAATGATGATAATAGTATTTTTCTTTCATTTCTTAGAAGCGACACGTTTTGTAACAAAAATTATAAAAACATTTAAATTTACATATCTTAGAAATATAATACTATTAATTCTTGCCTTTTCAAGTAAAATTTTAGTAATGAAATAAAAATTAAAATTTTAAAGTAATGAAATAACTTTTTGTAAAAAAAAATCTTTGTGTGTTGGGAGAGGGAGGAAATTAATTTAAATCAACTGTTCAAAGTATATTTTTCAGAAATCAATGCTACAAAAATAACATGAGTTTATGTAACTCTGCTAATGTGCATCATAAACTTCGATAGTAAAAATATTTCTATTGAAATAAAATTGTTAGCGAAGACTTTAACAGAAGGAAAGAAAAGAATTACATTACATAAGATTTAAATTCTTTTGTAATTGTTAACTAATTTGTATTCCATCAATTGACTATTATTGTAGCCCCTAATGAATTATTGACTTCACCACTTTTAAAATTAAAGTGTACAACATGTTTTAATAACCGATCATATATTGATGTATTTTTGTATATATTGCTGCGTTTTCTTAATATACAGAAGTGATAAAAAATGTATATACACTTGTTGAAGAAAAATGTACACATTATCATAAGTATTACAGTCAAAAAATGACAGCGTTACAATAAGAGTTACAGTTAATAAAAATGACAAAGTTACCCAAAAGTTCAAACTGTAATATATCCGTCTTGAAACATTTTTGAACGTGATGCCGTACATTGCTGGTGACATATCTCAGACTAGCTACGGGAATTGCGTGACTAGCCGTTTCAATTTCTTACCCCAGTTCCTCTAGTGTGCACGTTTTCTTGCTGTACAGCATGTTCCTGAGGTAACCTCATAAGTAAAAGTCAAGCGAGGTTAAATCAGGTGAATGTGTAGGTTACTCAACAGGAGCTTTTGGCGTAGCTTGGCCAAAGTTGGCCCTTGCACCATTAAAATCCACATTCATCATCATCATCATCATCAACAGGGGTCCTTCATCCAATCCAATGATCTGGTGCACTGTTATCCAAATCGGCACGCATATCTGAATGGTAGTGGGGTGGAACACCACCTTGTTGGATGAAAAAAGGATTCTCAGCAAAAAAGAACCTGAATGCATGGCAAATTTAATTCCTTAATCTCATCTCCAAGTAACTCCTTCCAGTAGTTGTACCATCGAAAAAGAAAGGTCCAATCAGTCCCCTTGATGATAATCTGCAGCAAACGCATGGTTCAAAACATTAACCCCTTGCTCAATATGAACATTAGGATTTCGCGGGTCTCTGTTCTCAAAATTATATGCTTGTTTATCGTACCATTTAATTTAAACTGGGGATAATCAGATAACACCATTTGGAAAGTAAAATTTGCATCATTTTCAACCGCAACGAGGTACCATTCCTTGGCATATTCCTTGTTGGGATTTTTCTTTTATAAGTCTGGAAATACTTATTTTTTCAAACCCATTTACTGTCATAACAGCTTACCTAAAAAATACCCTTATCCTTATTTAGAATTTCAAATCAAAAGAAAGAGAAGCTGAATTTACATATTCCCCTTTAAATGTCTCGTTTCAAATATATAAGACTAATTTCATGATTCGCTTTTGAATCCCAATCCCATCAAAGGTTATGATGCCCGCTAAATCTGATGAATCAGGGGATTGGATGGTTGCTATGATGTCGACTTCGTCATTTGACTATTGCGTAAGTATTATGATGAGCATTGACTGTATTTGACGAATCTTTGAGTCAGACAAACAAAGGCTAACTGTAGCATTTAATAAATAAGAGTAAAATAACATCAATAGATCTGATTTTCACAAGGTATTTTTTACTTATTTACAAGAATTTTTGAAATATATAACTCAGAAGTGTGTTTATCCATGTTTTACGACAACAGAGGGGAGGAATTTTAAGAAAAAAACGCCGATAATTATTTCAATTGGTTGTAACTCTGAAAATAATGTGAATTTTTCAAGAAAAATATAGTTCAGACTCTCTGGAAAGAGAAATGGTTACTTTATATAAGCAACATATTATTATTTTAGAAGCATTTTTTTATAAAAGAACATTTTGAAAAAAAGGTTATTCTAAGTTAATTTTTTGCCAAAATATTGTATTTAAATAACTTTTTGTCAAAAAGTACTTAAAACAATTCTAATCTAAGTGACACTAAATATCGTGAAAATTGTCCATTTATGCAATTTTTTAAAATCACGGTTCCGAACGTAGTCGGATACCTTAAGAAATCAAAACATACAGATTTACTGATTTTATTAAAAACACATGTTCTTTAAATTTCAATCACTCGTATAAAATTACTTTATTTTTGTTACAAACAAAAACCGTAAGATGATGGCACCGTATATTGCTTAATACTTTTCTACTCAACGATCAAGAGTTTGCAGCATTTCGTACAGTTCTGTGAACAATTTTCCGAGTTGTCCATCTGATGATTGCCTTTGTAACACAATGGATCGAAGTGTTATCAGGTGACTAAAGCAGACTCGACACTTCTTGTACCTGTAGGGAAATAAAAAAAATACTAAATGGTGATAGTTTTACACAAAAATAATATATATATATATATATAAGTTGTTTAAGTTAATCAATTAACTACTATATTTTTTCAGCTGATTTATTCTTCCAAAAATAAAACGCATAAAAATAAAAACACATTATTAACTGTCAGCAAAATTTTTTTCAGTCATAAATAAGACCAAAAATTACAAAAGGGAATTTTAAAATTAAAAACAATAACTATGATGCATTATTCAGCACACATATGTAGTATTTTCTCTTACTAGATATATATTTAATGTAAGATTAAAATGCAGTACTAGTGTACTATATTTTTCAGAAGAAAGAACCCTTGACATCTTTGGGAAATGGAACGCGAAGCATTCCTACATCCCATATCGAAATGTATTTTTGCCTTGAAGTGGAAATGGTTGGATTGAGAAATAACTTCCTGATTGGTGGACTGGAAGGAGCAAGGGGGTGTGACTACGGTGACTGCTTCGGAGACATCCGATGTAATGGAAATTTTTTAGAGTAAGCGAACGAGAGACTCGTCTACTATTGGTCGAAAAGAATCAGGGAGTTTTCACTCTCTATTGGCAGCCTTGAAGTTATGGAACAGAAATGACAAATTAGAAAAATGGTCATTCGCCACGAGGATCTATTAACCAAATAAGAGTTAATGCGATGAATTAAAGCAGGTGGAAAATTGTTAGTGATAAGTTTGTCGATGAGCCCACTAACCCAAAGCCTGTCAAAAACCTTCTGAATATTTATAAAAACAGTCCCAGTGGACCTGCTTCTCTGAAATTCAGAATATATTTTTTCAATAAGTCTGAGCTGTGGGTGGTAGGTAGAAAGATGCCTGGTGATACTGTATCTTTCAAAGATATGGGATATTTTTGAAGCATATCATTATTTTGTTCGAAGATAGCATCATAAGGGCGTGTTTTGAGGAGTATAGTAACTTGCTAGAGGTTGCTGCATTCACATTCATTGATTTCTTAAAACTTAATGAAGAATGAAAGAGTTCGACCTACTCTCTTAAATGATAATTCGCTACACCATCACATCAAGGGTTAATGGCTGTATGCTTCTGTAAAACTAAGATTAAGACCACTTGTTGTCATCTTCATATGATCCCCATGGTCTTCTGGTGGTGTGGTAGTTAGAGAGGGAGTGTCAGCTACGGTGTCACCCTCGTCACTTGACTATGGTTCAAAATTACGTGGCCCGTCGTCAAAAGCCCTCATGAAGCTGAACAGTGTGTGACGTTAATATGCAATCACTCACCCATGGTCTTCTGCATCTAAACTGAAGTGGAACTCATCGTAAAGCATTATGTGATACTTGTCTGCAGGCCATGATCATCGGCTACGATATCACTACAATGCTTTGATTGTTATAGGGTTAAAATCAGATGTCTTAAATAGTCCATCGTGAGCGTAACCCAGCCACATCCAGGCACTATTAGGTAGTGGAAGATTCCACGGGTAGTAAACAAATAGGCTGGAGTATGTTCTAAGCAGAAAATGATGTCATTGGGCTGTTCTAGCATAATGCATGACCAATCGCATCCGGCTTACATTAGTGTATCTTGGCTATCTATATCCTTCATTCCACCAATGAATTTATTTCAGCAACCATTGTTATCATCATTTTTAATCACCTCTGTTTGGGTAGCCTAGTGGTTAGATCATCGGACTCCAGACTGATTGGGCCTGGGTTCGATGCCCGATGACACCAAATACCCTCCGAGTACGCACGGAGTACGTGCTCTTTAAATCAGTGGACTCGAAAGTCTTGTGAGCTGAATCCCGAGTGCAAGGGACTGAAAAATATTTCCTTCCCATTCATTTCCATGCCTGAATTGTGGAGGAGGAGATAGGTGGCGTCGTCATCTGTCGTTCTTTCGGGGAATTTCACTGAGCCAATTCGTACTGTCACCTGTATGGTGCTGAAGGCCAAGGCCAATGACAGGCGTACTTGTAGCCCCTTGCCACGATGAATTTCGTGGGCCTCGATCTGACTACGTCAGACAGCAACACCAACATATGAGATACACCATATGACAATCCATGTTCTCGCATCCTGAGTATATAAATATCACTTTCGAGGTTATCGATTTGGCTGTCATTACGATATTGGTTGTTTTTCCAGAGAATTTCAAACCGGCCGTTATCGAAAATTGTCTGCATTAATTCATTAATCGTCGTGCAACAGAAATTTGCTCTATGACAGAAGTTAATATTCATTGGCCTTCAAAATTTAATAATTCGTTTAATAGGTATAGGGAAAGATTCATACGAAGTTTTAAGAGAAATATATTATTTCTTTGGAGTACATAGCTTATTTCAAATATTTTTTTCGCAAAGGAATGTTATTTTTTTCCGTATCTGTAAAGGATTTTTAGAGTCAGCAAGAGATTCATAGAACGTAATTTGAATTTAAAGATGAAATAACTCCTTAGGTATATCAAATGGAGAAAAGAAAGTGACTTACGCTTGTAATACATTTCAAATTAGCTAAATATTTAATTATTTTTAGGGGGAACTGAAAATCTGGTTTAATATTCATTTAATTAAGTGCCATGTTTTCAAATTTTGTTGCATAATTTTACTGAAAAATGTCTGAAACTTGACTAGTTTTTTTTTGAGGAATGATGGGAAATTAAAAGTAAATAAACTTTAATCTTTCACTTCAAAAATAATTGTAAGCTTTTTTAAAAGAATAATAGCATTAAACTCCAATTTATAATTTTCTTAATCTTATAATCGATATAATTACTTTATTTAACCAAAAGTTTTACTATTTTTTAATTACTATAAATTTCAGTAAATAGTTCCATTTTACACAATTTAATTTAGGTTTTTTGGAAATCCCTGTTTGACTTTTAACTTTTTTATGTCAATCTTTTTTGTTTGTGACTTAAACTTTAAAAGTTTTCCAAGGATCTAAGGAATTAAATTTTATTCCCTTACAATGTATGCGATTTGCTTCAATCATTAATTCTTTTTTAAAGTGATTTAACGTAACTCCAAATTGTAATTATGTCAAAAATTAGTTTCTTTATATAGAAAGTAAAGAACCGTGAACTTGTAACTGCACACACTTAAAGAAAATTTATTTTTATGCCTTGAAATAGATCTAAATTCTTTTTTCTAATGGTGGAATACGATTTTAAAATTAAAACTATATTTGTGAAGCCATATCGATTTGTAATTAAGTTACTCAGAGTTACTGAATTGGTTCACACAGGCTTCCAAAACAATCAGGCCACGGGTATGCTATTTGTGGACATAGCCAAGGCCTTTGGCAAAATTTGGCATGATGGCTTAGTATCCAAGATGATGAGACTTCGATTTTCGCACCAAATCCTAAAAATTATTCACTTATTAACTCTAAACTCTCTTGAGTTTAGAGTTAGAGTCGAAGAGTGCCTCCCCAGTTCTCGTTCAGTAAAAAGTGGAATTCTTCAAGGAAGTTTGCTTGGACCAAGAATTTTTAGCCTATACATTAACGACATTCTGAAGTCTGACTATGTCCATTGAGCTTGTGGATGACACTGTTATCATTAGTCAACACACTTGTAATCTCAAAACTATTGAAAGATTACAAAATTACACCACAAGGCTTCAGCTCTGGCTCGTTGCCTGGAAAGTTAATGCATCAAAAACTGCAAGCCTCCTCTTTACGAAACAAAGGTGTATCGGAAACATACCCAATATGAACATTTTTGACCAACCCTCCCCTGGGTCACTGAATTTAAGTACCTAGTGTTCATTCTCGACGCAAAATTGAACTTCTCCCCCCACATTCGTCATGTACTTCAAAAGTGGCAGGAATGAGCCAAACGCTCGATTGCTAATTTCTCGAAAGAGTATGATCCCAATCAGACACAAGATTTTGCTCTATAAGTTATTTCTCCGACCAGTTTTGCTACATGCATCTTCCATTTGGGCTTCTGCTGCAGTAACTCCCTTGAAAAAATTGCAGGTTTTTCAAAATAAACACCTTAGAAAAATTACTAATGCTCCTTGGTTTGTCAGAAACGAAATCTTGCACAAAGATCTCAAAATTGATCCAATTCTTAATTTCATTAAAAGTCAGTCCACAAAGGTTTTGACAGATTACCTCAAATTCTTAACCGAGTTATCCATGCCTATAATAACTCGGTCCCAAGCTCTGCAAAAAGGCATAGAGCTGCTCTTCATCACATATATCAGCATTTCCCAATCCTTAAAAGACTTCGGAGATCCTGAATATAGTCTTTTCAAAAATTTTATTTTTGTTATTTTAAAATTTTCTCTCTTAACTTAAATATTCGTCATTTTTGTGCAAGATTTCATCTCCATTAAATTATCTTGACTTAAACCCAAATTCATTTCAATCGGTCTTGCGTGCTAGTTTAATTCCATGTCAATTATTCTCCTTTTTCCACATATTTTGTGGATCATCTTTTATTTTACTTATCTTCCAGAAGATGACACCACATTATGGACACTTTCTGTGTCAACGCCTTCTCTTTTCGTTCCCTGTTCAGCGACACTCCCACCAGTCACCACTACATGATTCAGTAGTGTTTGTCCTTCCCCTTTATTTTAACATCATGTACCACGAGCACCACGGCATTATTTGCTTTTATTCTTCATTTTATCTTTTTATTTTCCAAATTCTGTGTCTACTTTCTGATTTCGTTCCGCAAAAGAAAGGACGAAAAAGAGATGAGCACAGATTTCTGCCCCCTTCCTCCGGGATGGTGCCTCATTAAATCTGCTCCATACTTGCTAATTGAATTGCTTCTCGCTCTTTCACCGGTAGTACGTCCCCAGCTACAGGTGAGAAGCTTTCTTTTAGAACGGCTCTGAGCTGTTGTTAATAATTTTGTTAGCATTTTAAAATTTTATGGAACTTTCAATTAATTATTCTCTGTTTTCTTATTAATTATGATGAGAGGGTAATACCATTTTTTGGTAAGGTACCTTATATTTTGCAGCCGTGGGTTATTTGTTGTTAAGTATGATTTTTTACCTTTGCATACGTTTATTGTTTTAGAAATATACTTTTAAATAGTTACTTATATATTCGTAAGTTCATATACACTGGCCTCAAAAAGTTAAGGTACAACATGTTTTTCGAAGCTCACCATAAAAAAAATGGCAGTAACAATAAAATGCATAGTTTACATGAATTATAAAAACGAACTTTAAAAACATTAATGCAAAAACGATTGCTACAACTTTTATTTTATAGAAAAGAACGTATATTTATGAGTGAGAGAAAATATGCAAATATCAAGCTTTCGTACTTTTTTGTGTAAGTTGTGTTGATTTTCAACAGTTGTTGGCAGTTTTTGGTGACAATAGTCAATAGAGTTTAGAAAATGTCTCAGAGACGTCGTTTACCCAATTCGTTAAGGTGGCGGGCAGTTGGATGGATGGAAATGGGATTGTCGTAGGCTAATGTTGCTAGACGTCTCAATGTGTCTCGTAGCATTGTTCAGCGACTTTGGGATCAATACCAATCCGAAGATTCTGTGTCCAGAAGACCTGTTCCAGGCCGACCACGAGCTACAACACCTGCAGAAAACCGTTTTCTAGCTCTTTCGGCACGAAGGTGAAGAACCACTACTGTGCCGCAGCTCGTTGCAGACCACTTTCAAGCATCAGGAAGAAGAATCTCCGCTACTACGGTGTGAAATCGTCTTTACAATGCAGGTCTGTATGCAAAAAGACCAGTTATGTGCGTTCCTTTTAACGGACGACAGCGAAGGAACCGCTTATGCTGGGCAAGAGAACATGTTTCTTGGACGCAGCAACAATGGGCTTCTGTGCTGTTCACAGACGAGTCCAGATTTACAATGGAGAGTGATTCAGGGCGTCTACTGATCTGGAGGAAACAGCGCACTAGATACCATCCATCCAACACTGTTGAAAGACACAGTTATAGAGGTGGTGGAATGTTTTGGGCAGGATCTCACTCGGTGGCCACACTGACCTGCATGTGTTCCATGGAGGAACCGTAACTGGTCTTAGATATCGGGATGAGATCCTTGATCCATATGTCCGCCCATATGCTGCTACTATTGGTAACGACTTCATTCTGATGGATGATAATGCACGACCTCACAGAGCTGGGATTGTTGAGGAGTATCTGGAGGATCACGGTTTGGAACGAATGGAATGACCAGCTAGATCTCCAGACCTGAATCCGATAGAACATCTTTGGGACTATCTTGGCAGAGAGGTTGCTGCTTTAAATCCTCCTCCAAGGTCGTTACATGAGCTGAAACAAGGCTTACTCTGTATCTGGTCTTCGCTTCCTATCCCGGTGTCCGACAACTTAATAAACAGCATGGGAAATCGATGCCGCCAATGCATTCAAGTTAGGGGTGGACACATTCCTTATTAGAACCCATTTTTGTATTGTTTTTATGCCATTTTACCACATAACACTGTGATGTGCTGTTTTCTCCAAGAATGGACTTTTCCGCAGAGATTGCTTTTTTGTTATAAATCGTTTTTGCAATACACTTATACAAATTTCTATGACGCATTCAATAAAAAAACTATTTAATGCACATATCCTCCAAATTTTTGTTTCTACATTCATTCATTTGCAAATTAGACACAAAAACCCGGTTGTACCTTAACTTTTTGAGGCCAGTGTATTTAGCGTTGCTTTCAGAGAAGAGGAAATAATGACTATGCATTGCAAAATGTGTTGTTGTTGCTCATGCCACCTGCCTGACATAGTCAGATCGATGCCCATGAAATTCATCGGGGCAATGGGCTAGATGTATGCCTGTCGTTGGCCTTAGCCTTGAGCGCCCTACAGGTGACAGTACAATTTAGCTCGGTGAAATTCCCGAAGATACGATAGAGCATTACGATAGATAACACCACCATCTATCTCCAACTCTATAATTTACTAAGGAACTGAAGTGGAGGGAAATTTTCTCCGGTTCCCTGCACTCGTGATTCAGCCCACAAGACTTTCGGACCCACTGATTTAACGAGCACGTACTCCTTGTGTACTCGGAGGGTATTTGGCGTCGCGAGCATCGAACCCAGGACTTCCGGTCTGGAGTCCGATGCTCTAACCACTAGACTACCCACGGCCCCATTGAAAGATGTATATCATGAGGTTTAAAACCCGAAAAAATCAAAAATATCAGAAGTGCTTTTATTTTTTCACAAAAAATTATATATTATGTTAATAAAAAAATAAAGGAGTACTATTTTTGTTGGAACGCTTTTTAACATCAACTGAATTAAGATGTGAATACTTTCTAGAACTTAATTTACAGAAATAGTTTACAAACGCCCTAATAATAACCTCAAAGAAACGTAACTATAATAAAACTAATTATATCCACTAAATCAAAATTTATATTTACTTGATTAAAATATTTTCGAAAGACAAGACTCTTCTAAGGACTTCAAACAATTTTAAATCAAATACTATGCATAAATTCTGACATAAAGTTTTAAAATAAATCAGAAATTATTTAAGTGGCATATCAAAGTTATATATATAATAAAACAGAAACAAATTTATACATTCAATAAAATTCCTAATTTATTTCATTTATATTGATCATCCGTATTGACACATACATACAGAGAATGGTAGGGAAATATTAAAATGAATGTTGAATATTTATAATCAAAAATAATATATATTTCCTTCGTTTGAATATATGTAGGTATTTATCTTTCTTCTCGTGCGCGAGAATGAATAAAATATTTGAAACTGAGTAGTCTTAATTTGTATATAAGTAAATATACCATTCATATACAAATGTTCACAATTTTGTCTGACTACGATATAAATTTTATTAAAACTCAAAATGTTTAATCAAGATAAAGTAAACAATTTAAATTTATCCTTCATTTAATATGCAAAATATACTAACTGCTAAACTCCTTACGTTAATTATAAATAAATATATTAAAAAATTAATTGTATTAAATAGTCTAATATATTTATATCTTGAATGTGAAATTTTCTATATTTCGAATTTCAAAGAATTAGAATACCTTTCTTCTCTAGATATGTCGATTCCAACTCCTTTCGGCGCCGTAATGTTGATCTTTATCACTTGAGCAAAGTTTTTCATAATTAATTTTAGAGACATACATCCAATTGTGATATATCTATAAAATAAAATTATTTCATTATAAAATAACCATATTTTCTGGAAAAAATGAGAACTAAAAAATTTGAGATGTTTAATTTGAATTGAAAATTATTACTTGCTGGGTTTTATTTCATTCATTGCAGTTCATCACTTAAGTACCTAGTTTTCATTATTGTTGTAATTTTTTATAATAATGTATTTTAAAAATGATTAAGATGTTTAAATAGCAAAGGACAGAGGTCGCCAAAGTGGTGGTCCACGAGAAAATATCCCTGGTCTCCAGCAAATAAGGATAATAATTATGATATAATTCATGATGATAATTTAAGCATCGATCTAAAATAAAGCCTCATCAACCCATGTCCGACGAAACTCTCCGATTTAAATTTCATTCATCTTTCTCAAGATCTCATTTTTGGGTTTCCATAAAAAGTAAATACACTTTTCTTAGTGAACATCCAATGAAAATACTGATTCAATTCTCCATAACTTATTTATGTGAAAAGTTCTTTTCATCTGCCACAGCCATCAAAACATGACACCTGATCTCAGTATGAAATAAAAGTAGCTTTCAATCTTCCTGTAACAACATGGATCCAAATATCCATAAACTTATTTCAATTAAGCAGACACATTCATCACACTAGGAATGTATAATGCTAAAACTTATATATACTTAAACTATATTTTAACTGTTTTGTTTTTACAGTTTTTTGTCCATTTTATTACGATTCATTAATAAAACTTTCAAAATTTGATTAGAATTAATAGTTTCATTTTATTAACTAGGTACATTTTAAATGTTCTTAGATCACAATTTTTTAAAAAAAATATATTTGACACTTAAAAACTACTATTAATGATTCTCAGGACTTAAATAATGAATTTACTGGTCCATGAGGTCAAAAAGCTTGACGACCGCTGGTAAAGAACACACTACAATACATAAAATATATAACAAAAAATAATCTTTTTATAGCACACATAATTGCTAATAAAATTCAAACATGTTGGAAGTTGCCTTATGATAATATTGATGACGACTCCAAAAGAATAAATAACAAATAAGTGAAAGAGGACAGGTTTAAACAAAATTAGTTACGATAATTGTTCAAACCGGTAGCTGCCAACCACATATATGTAGGTGGGGTTGTTAATGTCGAAGTACATCATGCACTTCAGAAACAACTGACAATTTGGTGAGAAATTCCGCTTCAAGTTCAAGGACCTATATGATAATACTCTATTGCTGTACTATCAAAAAATGGCATTGAGATCTTATAGGTCAAGCAGTCATCTGGTAGCCCAGCTTAGAACTAATGGAAACCTGTAAATAGGGTTTCTGACTTCCCGGTATTTTTCTCTTCCGGGAATTTCCGGGGATGTAACAATCATTCCCGGAAATGCATCATAATTTCCAAAAAGTTAAAAATAAACTTTTTTTTAATTGATATCAGTTATACAAAAAAAAAATAAGGATACACATAAACTCCAAAATTTACATTCATTTATATATTGAGGGAAACAATAACAAATAAAATAAGTTAATTATTCATTTTAAAAAAATTAATTAAGATAACATGAGCAATTTATGCTTTTATCACTCAGCTAAGTTCTTTTGAATTGTTGTGAACAACCCGGTAAAACAGAAAATGCTCTCTCAGTTTCAGTTGATTTGCTGGAGGAAAAGGTTTTGAAGCCTCACCCTGTTTTATAATATTTGATGGTCCATTTTCTGCAGAGTCATACAACTACATTTCTTTCTTCACTTGAAAACAGAACTGTTTCTAATTTAGAAAACATGATCTTTGAGTGGATCGCTTTTCCAATCTTTAATTAATCCAACGTTAAATATTTCTTTTCCAAAATTTACATGCCCTCTATTGAGTGCGAAGATTTGTAGAGTGATGTGTCTTTCTCGAAAAAACCTTGTAATTTCTATTTTAGCTTGTCTTATACAACAGTTTTTATTTGGTAATTGTGAAATATGAACAGTAACAGCGGAAGCTTCACACTTTCTCAAAGAGTTAGGTATTGCATTAGTCCAACTAAACTAACATAGCATTTTTCACTAATTTTTTGTATTAGAGACCATTTCATATTCTTAGAAAATCCTGAGTTTTGTTCATTAAATTCTCCAAAAAGGAGAGTAAATACTCCTTTGGTAGCTAGCTGAGTTGCGTTTCGGCTGCATAGTTTTCTAAGAGAATATTTACTGGCATCAATCCAGCTGCAATTGTAGTCAAAGATTTAAATTCTACATCACAGCCATAGTTTGTTCATTAATATCAATTAATGCTTTAAAAAAACGCTGATATTATTTTTAAAAATCTTTCTCATTCATATAATTTTAGCCCCTTGTCGTTCTTGAGAATTCCCGAGGATCAAGTATTTTTTACAGGAATATAAGAAGTATGAACATCTTACGATTTCCCGGGAAAGAAACTACACCTGAAAAAGGACAAATTTCTTGTTTATAATGGCCTTCCATCCCATTGAGATCATATGGTCCACCGGATATCAGATAACAAATCCTCAAGAAAGTGTGTCAGCATCTCCTTATGAGACATAATGTCATTTAGGTAGAAGAAAGTATTATATATTACGTAGTCACCATTGACTCCACCCAGACACTAATATAGAAGAGTGATACCAGTTTGAGAAAGTGAATTTACACTTAAGGTATCCGACTACTTTCGGAGCCGTGATTTCAAAAAAGCGCATAAATGGATATTTTTCATGATATTTAGTGCCACTTGGATTAGAATACAAGTATAAAATTGTTTTAAGAACATTTTGACAAAAAATTATTTAAATACAATATTTCGGCAAAAAATTAACTTAGAATAACCTTTTTTCAAAATGTTCTTTTGTGAAAAATGGTTATATTATAATAATATTTTGCCTGTATACAGCTCAGACCTCTGTACAGAGGCTCAACTATGATTTCTGAAAAAGTCACATTATTTTTAGAGTTACAACCAATTGAAATAATTATCGGCGTTTTTTTCTTAAAATTGCTCCTCTCTGTTATCGTAAAACATGGATAAACTCACTTCTAATTTGTATATTTTAAAAATCCTAGTTGAGCATCTGTAGAGAGGTCCTGAGCTATTTACAGGCGAAATATTATTATAATAGATGAATTTTTCACAAAGGAGAACATTTTGAAAATGGGTCATTCTATGTTAATTTTTTGTCAAAATATTGTACTTAAACAATTTTTATTGTAATACTATTCTTAAAACAATTTTATATACATTTTTTAATCTAAGTGACACTAAATATCATAAATATTATCCATTTATACGCTTTTGCAAAATCATGGTTCCGAACGTAGTCGGATGCCTTAAATGCTCATTTAAATATAGTTAAATATACCGTCACCTGAGACACACACAGGTTATTCACCTTCGAAGACATACACTTAGACCAAATGTGGAAGCAATGGAATTCTGCAGAAGACATGAGTGGGAACAGTTCAAATGGCTAAGATAATGTTCTGGAACGCAGTCAGAAATTTGATTTTGACATAATAGAATGCAATTTTTCAGCATCCATCATATTATAAATGGTGGCTCAAAAAAAAAAAGAAACGAATTTTTCTTGGCTGTTCTGTCATATTATCAGAATAGTCTGTTTAACATTGCGGTTTTGACTGGCTTTGATCATTCTGCGTCTGACCATGAAAGAATCTCGTTTCCTACAACTATCAATGCAGAAAACATGTACAAATTTTAAGATTGGATCATTCGTGAATAAATTATTTCTTGTCTATCTATTATTGTCTTTTACAGCTCCTGAAACAAAGGTATATGTGTCATTTCCTTTGAGAAAGCTTCTTGATGTTTTTACACTACAAATGCTACAGTATACTGAAAGAGATTTACACAGGCTAACGTTAGATGCTTATATTTAATCGTAATGTTTATTTATCTAAGGGTTAAGCATTTCCCCTAAATGAAACAGAGAACAACGGCGATGGAAATTTATGGTAAGTACGAAAGATACCATTGCTTATGAAAACGCCCAAGCTGCAAATGTTTGTTTATAGTTCGGCTGCTTCCAAGAGCAATTAAGTCTCTCTGCAGGTTTCTTAAAAAGTGTTCACATGAAAATATTTATTTTGCATCACATTTTAAGTACCATCAGAAAAAAGAAGTACTTGTTATATCCTCGTTTTATCGTTTCGTATTCTTTTGAAGATACGGAAGAATTTATTAATCATTAATTACGTCCCCAAAATTAAAAGGATACTAAGAAGTTTGCATACACTTTATTCTTGAATTTCTAATATATATAACGTTACAAGGTACTGAATCATTACATTCCATTTTGTTACATTTTTGATATTATTGTTCTTCCTGAATATTGATAATTCATTCGGAATATATTTTGCTACTTCGTTATACTCATTAAATTTTTATAAAATGTTATGCCTGCTCCTAACCCTCAGTAATTCTTTCAAATTTCATGGCAAATAATTAAAGAATGAAATAAATCCCAAGACTACTTTTAGAAATTTGAATAATAAGAGTTTACTTAGCATATTGAAATAATATATTGTGTTTCTGTATGGTTCCCCGACATTGTTTCGTATTTAGTTCATACTATTCATCATTAAATTACCCTCAGGATTGTGTATATTAATGAAATTGGCTGCTTCACACGGTCTCCGCAGACTGGCTGCTTAAGAATAATTTTTAAGGATGCTTACATTTAATATTATTTATTTGATACAGAAAAACAAGGAATATAAAAAATATTTTTTAAATCAATTTCTACTTAGGTGGTGTCATATGTTGCTGCTAGTTGTATCTTCGTCAAAAATAACACACACAGAATAAAATTAAAATTAAAAAAATTAATTAATGAATTAATATTTAAAAACACTGTAATAACATCAATTGTCATTCATTACAAGTTTAAAAAATGTATTTGTACAAGAATCGACGAATAAAAAGTATTTTATGAACGATTGAGGGTGTTGCTTATATATATATATAAGCAACACCCTCCCTAGGGTCAGGATTTTTCACACAGTCACTTGTAGTTATGTGTTGCATTGGCGGAAAAGAAATTGCACAAAAATGTAAATCCTTGTCTAAACTAAGCAAATTCTTCTCAAATACTGCCAAAGACATTTTATTGTACTCCATAGCCGTCGAAATAATTTTACCGTTAGCAGCTCAATGCAAAAAAAAACATGCTTCGAAAAAGCGTGTATATACGGCAACGGATCTTAAACTTTTAGTATTTTGCAACCCAGTTTTTAGTCATAATGTCCATCGTGCCCCTTTCATGGAATAACAATGTATTTAATGCAGTAATAATATACTTTGACGCTAAGACTACAAACCGATTTTTTAATTATAAACCATACAAACTACCAAAATAAGTATTAAATTTTAAGTATGACAAGTCCAAGGGAGTCACTAGTAATTATTAAATTTGTTCTTAATTCTTAACTTAGTATTGATAAATTAACTATCGAATGCATTATGTAGTACTGATACATTTATTATTTTACACTCATTGCCATACGAATTTGCGCACCAAGAAAAAGTCGACCAAATGAAACGAAATTTTACATATGTAAGTACTACTTTGATATAAGTTGGTGATTAGAAAATCACAGAAAAAGGACCATTTATTGCAGAAATAAGTACTAATTAAAGGAAGTTTTAGTGCTCTGTTGGACTCCCTTTAGCGTACGGGATGCGATACGAGCGGATATATTGAGGCATACAATCTCCATATGATGTCCTCACGTTGTACAGCTGCAGTAAACACTGCTTTAATTTGACCAAACTTGTAAATTACCCAATTTGCGGTCGCAAATGATCTCAGATATGCTCGATTGGTGAAAAATTTGGGGATCTAGCAGGCCAGAGAAGGGTGGTAATGTGGAGGAGGTAGTTTTGTGACACCCTTGATGTGTGTGGTTTAGCATTGTCTTGCTGAAAAATGGCTTCTGGGAGACTTGCCATGAGTGAGAACACATATGGCTGAAGGAGGTCATGGACGTACGGCTGATCTGTCATTGTTCCATGGATCAAAATATTAGAGATGACCGTGTATCGTAAGCAATGGCACTGCATTCCATCACACCAGCTGTGGGAGAGGTGTGTCGCTATAAAATGAGGGCAGGACTCAGGCACTTACCACGGTTTCTCCACACACATACACAATTGTCATCACTTCTCAAATTGAATCTTGATTTGTCGCTGAAGACGAACTGGTTCCATTTCATTGCAGGCCAATCTCTTCATGCGCAACACCACTCTAAACAGAAGCGTCAGAGGGTGATGCCATTGACAGCACCGTGATACCAGATGTCATTCAGCCAGACTCCTTGCAATGGTTCGTGAAGACACAGAGGCACGTAGTGAAGGTGAAATAAGTGTCTGGACAGCATCCAATGAGGTAGTTGTCCTATGCGTGCATTTCGTATGATGTGACGGTCTTCCCGATGACTGGTGTGTCGAGGGCATCCTGTGCCTGGTTGCTTCGTAAGTGGCGTCTCTTCTGTCCACTGGTCCCAACAACTCCTCCAAGTCAAATCAGAACGTCTTTCTTGACGCGAAACGTGCCGAGCCAACCATCCAGCCTCCATCATCCTGATTCTTCCCCTCTCAAACTCGGACAGCTGCTCATAATGTCGGTATCAAGTTGTTCATGGCGGCGTAACGGCATTTCGATCTCAGCGTTTCCTTTGCGAAAGATTTAGCGCAATGAAACAAGCTCTGCTTACCTGTTTTATACTCCAAAGAGAACGTTCAACGCCTTCTAGTGTCCTTACGCAAAGCGCAATCACGCTGCAGTTCTAATCATTTGCATATCTGCCCCACGTGTACCTTCATGCCAAGTTTCTTTACGACCCACACTTATTTCTTGGTGCGCAAATTTTTATGCCAATGATTGCATATTGGTGTAAATGTGTATTTTATTTTTTTATGTCAGAATGTATATCTTATTTTACTTCCTTTCAGTAATTTGTAATTTTTTAAATCTTTATTTTCGACTTTTCGGAAAGCTTGCACCTCCCACGTACGGCTATCAAGCCTTCCTACGGAGGCGCACCCGTGTCTGAGAAACACTGAGTTAATTTGTTAATACTATTTGTAAAATATAAAATGACTCGTGACAATACTCTCTGCTGTTATAGTCATACGTGTATATGTTACAGCGTTTCATTAATACATTTTGTTATAGATTGCATAAAAATACTTAAGCGGGGCAACTAATCTCATTTAGTTTAAACAATATGTGTATACAATTACCAATGGAAATTTAAATTAAAATTTCAACGAGCTAATTCTAAAAGTTGAAATATCTTATCTTTATAACTCCAATATTCTGTCAGTTTTAAGAGGAAATTCTAATAGGTATAAAACTATTTTTAGCAGATACTATAAGCGAAAAAAATGTAGCTTTTATATATATCTTTCCCTTCTTTCGCATTGGACTTTATTAAATAAAAAAAAACCCTGCGAAAATATTCATGCTTTCAGTGAAATACTAATTAACTGAGAAAGAACTGTATCCTGGAAGTCCATGGCATTGTGAGTTATACATGCAGAAATGTAATTAACGCCTGCGTTTAGTGAAACGATAAATTGAGTTTAATTATCCTTAACTTTCATTATTATGTTCTATTTCCGAAGAAGCTAATTGAATAAGAAATATTTTTTTTTCTGAAAAAGTACAGTTTGCTTTGACTTCGAGGGGATAAGGATAAATATAGTAACAGACAGTTTTTTTTGCAAAATAAGTGTTTTTTTAGATGTGAAATATTTTACACGTACAAATGTCTGAAGATAAGCTTTAAAACCTATATTTTATCTAATCTATTTAGAAGTTATGCAAAGAATTTATGTTATCGAAAATTTGCATTGGGAAAACCGGCGGGTGACTCCAATTATTTTAATAAAATATATTTATTAATAGACCACGAACAGAGAGATGGCTACACTAATAAAAACCAAATGAAAATGAAAATTTTTTAAAACTTTTATGCTTACGTTTCATACTTGCTCTTCAATAAATCACATATGACAGGTAAAAGTAATTGGCACATGTCTAAAGTCCACGAGGATCTGAAAAAATTTTAATATATTATATTAAAAACAACAAATTAATTTGTAGAGTTAATATGCATAAAAGACTATTTTAATCAATAATGTTTTTATAAGTCTAAAATAATTGAAAATTTTAAATTTGTGAGTATCAATTATTTTATGAGTGTGGAAATTTAACCACATAATCAAATTAAACCATTCTACGCATGGGCTCGAGATATGACCTTAATCTAAGGAATTTGCGAAGGGAATAGCAAACAAAAGATTTCGAACTAAAATGTCAATATTTAAACGATTTTTTCGAATATTGCATTCAAATTTACCAAGCAAATAAATTAAACATATTCACAGTTTTTACAGTTCAATTATGAACACAATAGCACTGAGTAGAGCAACATTCAATATATTTAAGTTCCACAAAATCAATCATTAAATTTCAACAAATTTATATTCATTCTGAGACTCAAATACCATATCTAGTGAATGCAGGCTAAAAATCTGTCGTCATATACTTGAATATATATCAAATACAAAAAGAAACACTGGAGCCAGATATTTGAATAATGTTCTGTTCAAGTAAATAAATCAAATAAGGAAAATAAAATAAGCTCACTTATAAAATAAATACAAATTTACCCCTGTGACAATTAAATATGACCTCTGACAATAGAGTAAATTACGTGGTCCGTCACCAAAAGTCCTCGTGTAGCTGAACAGTACGACGTTAATATTCAATCAATCAATTAATCTGACAATAGAGTTCGGGGAATAGTCCTGTAACATTAACGTAGATAAAATATTAACGAAAGTGTTACCTTATTGCCTTTCAAAATATTCACCTCTTATAACTATGCACCGCTGAGATCTGCTTTACATGTTCTGGACACTTTGCAAGAATTTTCTTTTGGGCTGGAGTTGTTCAAAAGCCTCGTCACGTTTCGTTGGATGTCATGAACATCTTCAAATCTCTCTCCTTTTTTTAAAGCGAGTTTGAGTCGGGAGAATAGGAAAAAGTCTGAAGGATTGCGATCTGGCGAGTATGGTGGATGTTCAGTTTGCAACCCCCTTTTTTTGACAGTACGGTATTGACTGAGTGAGTGCACGAGCATTGTCGTAAACGAAAAACCATGAACTTTGTTGTACGCACGAGTATCGTAACCTGCGTGGACGTTTCATGAAACGGGTCAAAATTCCATTGTACCTTGCAGCATTCATCATCGTTTCCTCAGGTTGACATTCCTTGTGGATAATGCTTTGTCCTTCAAAAAAGTTGATGAACATCGTGTTGATGTATGGTTTTTCCGCTCTGATTTTTTCCCGACGGGGTTCTGCAAGAAAACGCCATTCCATGCTTTGCCGTTTCGTTTCAGGGCCGTACCTGAGACAAGGACTCATCCTAAGTGACAATACAGTTCAAGAAATTTGGTGTCGCAGCCACCGTTGCTACAAAGTCTTGTGAAGCCTCTAATCGTGCCTCCTTCGGATCATCAGTCTAGTGATGTATGCGGCACAAGACAACAGCACGTTTGTCTCATCTCTAAATTCTGGGTAACGACTTTTCACACGTATTCGTGGTTAATTTGCAGAGTATAGGCTATCTTGCGCCCTGTTAATCGACGATGTTTCGTTTTTAATTTCCTCACTTTCTTAATGTTTTCGTCACTGACGGAGCTCGCTGGTCTTTTGTTACACCTTTTGTGAGAAACTATTTCTAGGCCTTCTCGATAACGAACGAAACACTCGTACACACACTTCATGGAAAGCCCTTGGTTTTTCTGAACACTTACCAGCATCGCATAAGTTTCTTTCGGTGTCTTACCAAGCTTAAAACAAAACTTTAAATTGATCTTTTGTAACTTCATTTATCTGTTATTAGCTAAGAATCAACGCACTGGACAAGCCCTTTGTAAAACAAGTCTTAAATGGTACTCAAACGACGCTCAACTGAACCAAAGTGAGAGCAGATGATCAAAGCCTGCCGCTACGCATGTGCAGCGTTTTGTTCCGTCAGTGATGCCAGATTGGTCGTTCTGACTTAATTCACTGAACTTTATTGTCAGAGGTTGTATTTACATTAATAAATAAATTTAAAAAAATACTGGAACCCATTGAATAATTTTAAATTCACAATCAAACAAGAGTATCTTTTATAGTTATATGATACAAAGTTCACTTAATTGAATGAGTTTCAGAGGAAACATTTTTTTCATTTGAAACTACCATGGATTTTTAAACATATTTAACAAGACGATAACAACAATACAAAAATAGTTTTGAAAACTACAGCATCTCGAAGGGTAGATTCTTTTCGTGTAGACCTGTTAAATAATTAACTGAGAAAATGTTTTTTAATAATGTTTTTTTTAAGAATTGTTTTTGATAAGTACATGTTCTACGATAGCATTTTATTCCTAATTGTCATAGCTGAATGCAATTTTATAAATACCAATTTAAGGTTTGCATAAAAGGCTTAATTATTTATTGAAACAATACTATGTGCATTTCATTGTTCTGAGTAGAAAAAAATTTGCATCATTTCCCAAAAGAATAAGTGAAATCTTCAGAATCAAATTTGTCTCGGAATATTTCAATCGTAACTAGTTTAATTAATTAATTTTGTTTAATTGAACAAGAAAAGAAACGGGTAATAAAAAAAAAAGCTAAATATTTTATTCAACAAATAAACAGGGAAAATTAATTCAATTTTTCGGCCAAACATTAATTATTTCTTCACTTTCTTGTTTCGGATGTGAAATAATGAATTCCCGAGATAAATTAATTTCATCTTTGAACTTCAGAGAAATTGCTCAAATATTGTAACAATTTTCGAATTAACCACACAATTTAAGAAAATGAAATTTCATCAAGCACATGCCTTTTAATTTAACTATTTTACTCTTAATTTAATAATTGTACCCGAGAAACATGTCGTTTTAATTATTTTCGTGATCAACCTTAAATTAAATGAGGAAATTAGCATAATGAGAAATCCTTGTTTAAAAGCAATTGGTTTGTTTAGTAATGAATCCTCGAATAAATGTGTGATGTAGCACATTATCTTTCATTTGACTTGAAATTTATAAACTGTGTTGTTTATAGAATAAAAGTACAAATTAATCGAATGTATTTATTTTTGCATTTAATTGTTAATCACCAGAGATAACAAAAATGCACAGTCATATGTTTAAAAAGTAAATGAAAGAGTTTTTAAAATTTTTTGAATAACATCTGTCGCTTTTTAGTCATATTTTAAAAGTCTCGTTACATAGATAACATGAATGTAGTTTTTGTTCATGAAACTTAAACATAAATGGTTACAAATTACAAAAACATCTTGTATGTGAATGATTGGAGGCTAGGAATCATCTCAAACCATCATAATTATCTAAACAAACATGAAAACAGATTCTAGTACATATTCTTGAATTGAATTATTTGATTTGTTTTCCTAAATGTAAAGTGTATGGTACATCATTTTGATCTCCCGAAACTTTCATTTGGATTCTAGATAGTTATCTTTATTCAAAATGTATTTAGAAAATGTGTGTAAAATCTATAATTTACTCAATTTTCCTGAACTCCAAACTTCCTGATTTTTAACTCTGGTACAAAAAAAAATGAAAACAAAACAAATAGAGATCAATTAAGATTTGAATTTACAGCTTGAATTACAACATAACAAGATAGCTGTGAATGCTTAAAGCTCATTTAACACAAGGACACACACACTATATATATTTTGATTTTTTCTATTTTACATTCTGTAGAGGAGTATTAGTTTTTTAAAAGGGAAAGTTTGGTCTTATTCACAGTAATTTTTCTAAAGGTATTCAAACAGGTTCGGAGTACTTTTTTTAAAAAAATAGTATACTAAAAATTATAAATACTTTTTAGGAATGAATATCAACAAATACTAATATTTAACTAACAACTAAAACTATCTAAATTTCACAAAAATCACATTTCTACGTGAAATTTTACCAATATTTTTGAAAAATTTCAAAGCAATTAGAGAAAAACGTATTAAACCTATTTCATTAAAAGGATTATTAAAACAAATTAGATGTTTTCATCTCGAGGATGTACTAAAGTTTTAACAGTTTATTTAAATTTAAACATTTAACAACTGATTGAGTAAGTATTATACATAAAATGATATTCTTTCTGAGACCATTGTTTAAATAGCAGGCCATAACTGAAAAAATCTTCATACAGTAACAAATATTTTAATACTTTCTCTAATATAAATATCAGGTTCAAAGTTTTATAGAAAAAGATTCATAATATTTTGAGTTATCAGACTCACCATGATAGATTTTGAGCAATTATAAATGTAACCTTCTGGTAGATAAAAGACCCATTTCTGTTTTTTCATTATTTTTATAAAATTAGTTATAACTTGTCCTCTAGATAATGTAGAAGCAAAGCAATGCTTGTTTTGTAAAGCCAAAATTAAGCTCAATTCAGTAAAAAAATATGTGTTTTGACCAAATTTGGTCATTTCAACGTGTTAGGATACTTTAAATATGGAAAATATAGTTTACGCAGAATTCACAGCAATAAAACTTACGGTTTTGTTATCAGAAGAGTAAGAATGTCAACCAATATTGCGGAATCACTCATATGAATTGCGGACGTTAATCCAGCCTGCAAGAAAACAAAAATGTTAAGAAATACAACTGTTCCCTTGAAGTATAAAATGGCTAAATATATCAAAAGTATTTTTAAACTTTGTGTCTGCCATTTTATGCATTTGCCTTTATACAGAAATCAGAATTGTAATTACTAATGATTTTATAAAATATCCAGTCTTTGATTAGAAAGGAAAGCAAATACTGATTAGTTGAGGATTATTCAACACTATCTTGATCCATTTAAAAACATTGCAATCATTTTTCAAATTATTCAATGCTTACTCTCTCTCTCTCTCTCTCTCTGTTAGATAACTCTCTCCTTATATATATATCTTGTTCAAATTTTTAATCTTAATAGAATACTATTTATTCCTCCACTCAAGTTCAAATACATTTTTTAAACTTGTAATGGATGGCACTTAATGTTAATACAGTTTTTTTCCAAATATATTAATTAATGCATTAAATTTAATTAATTAACTATAGTATTATAAGGGAGAAATATTAAGTTGGTTACGAATGAAGGTAATAGATGGCAGAAGTATAGAATGATTATCCAACTACCAGGTATGAAAAGCTCAGTTTGTTATTACATTAGGAATTGACTTATTTTTTTATATTACTTGTTTTGAATGTAGGATTAATTCATAGAAAAAAATAATTTGTCATTCCATAGGTATTATAAGTAATTAACCTATTTTTTTAAAAAAATTATTAAAATCCATTAAACAAATAATTTTAATAGTAATATGCCCAAGTTTTTAAATTCTTAAGGGAAACTTTATTCTATAGAATGCATAAGAGGGAGAGAGAAGGAGATTTTTTATATATTCTTCTTAGTCGAGTGCGAAACAAGAAACCCAATTGATGAATATTAATAAATTTATTCTACACTTGAAAAAATTAATTTCATTTATACTCTTAGTAAATTTATTATTCAATTTAGATGCTAAAAATAGTTTTATCATTTATTTTATCATAGTAATAAAGTGCAGAGAAACAACAATCTCCTAGTACATAAACAGCAACTAATCTATTTCTCCCTTATTTTCTTTTAGAACATCTGTCTTAGCTCGGGCAACGAACAATATTTGTTGAACAATATTTGTCACAGTAAAAGGTCATTAACATTTAATTGTGCCAGAACTCAATATCTATAGCAAATGATTTGGTAAACAGCTGGTGATTCTTGTTCCGAAATGAAACAGAGGTTCTTTGAGACCTCAATGGAAACATTTCCAAACATGTGAGTAGGTAACTAGATGTGGTAACTTTTCTTTGCCTCCGTGTAGCCCTGATCAATGTTTACCGAAGTCTTGTGGACGCACGACGTATTTGTTGTATTATGTTCTTGTATATAGATATCGTAGACAATCATTTTGAACGAATTCTTGTTGTTGCCATGAAGATTAATCGTGTAAATTCTGAACATCTACATTTTCTACTTTCCAAAAAATGACATTGATAATACCGACTTGTGTGGGTATTTGAGATGAAAACATTGGACATATTTTTTTTATTTTTATAACGCAAATGGAAGTACCAAATGTGTTAGTATAAACGCCAGTGATTTTTTCAAATTTTTAAAGTTAAAGGGGATAGGCTTATACAGGGATCCACTATTCGAGGAAAAAATATTTACGAAAAGATTTTTAATTTTTCCCGTTAGTCATGCGCAAGAGATTTTGATAATTTAAACTTCTTAAGAGTTTTGAATGAAACATTTATTTAAATGAAAGAAAAGTCACATCCTTCAAAACGAAAGCCAGAAAACAAGTTTGCGAATAGTTCGTCCAATACACATTCAATCATCGAGATTTTTGAAAGCAAATGATCATTAAGCAGGGAGTGTTTCGTCCAGGTCATGAAACGTAAGTCCACGATCTCGTGCTGCATACAAATTTCTTTTTTTATAAAAAAAATTAAACAAACAAAAATGGTACAGAAAGTTTGATTAGAATTGGCTGTGTACAACATAACAAATGAACGAAAAAAGTGCGTGAGCTGCAGAGTGGACTACCAGAAAAACTGTTGGTGTCTATTATTTTTTTACAGCAATTCGATGGGAAAATGTTCCACTGTTTGACAGCATTTTCAACTTCCTGGTGTGACATACTTAAAGATTACAGTACATTGAAAAATGTTTTCCATATCGGCTATTATGTGAGGGTGTAGAATTTTGCGTACATTTTTTTACGGAAAATAGCACTCTAATACACAGATAAACTTACATTCGGAAATACACGGTAAATGTCACGCATCTATTATATAATTATCGTTTTCTGTATTAATATGTCAACATACAGGTACAATGCTTTCTTTTTTTTATTTCAGAATGAATGCATCACAACCCTAGATTTTAATTGAATCATTGTCTTACTCATTATATATTGGAAATATTGTTTTACGCCCTTCTATTTTATTGCATACTTGTGTCTACTTTAAAGGGCCATAGGTGGTGTCTACATTCGTGTAGAGGCCCAGAGTCTCAAGAAATCTTAAGACGTGTGTGTGTGAGAGTAAAACCAGTTTGCTATACACTTTCTTCGATTATAAATAAGTCGGCTTGGTGCTTTAGTTTAGCCTCATATACACACACAAAATATATTATGGATACTTAAATCCTTTTGATTCATTAAAAATAGTGCCCTTACAATAGGTCCTTCTGTTTTCCATATCCTCATCACTGACTGCAAATATTTCTTTCGGTGGGTCAAGACTTTATTCATCGATTCATGGCCTCGATAAATGGATGATATAGCCTCGGCATCAGAGATCTCAAGAGAACCATAACTATTTTTTGCTGGATCCATATTTCTCTGCAAATAAATGAGCAAATTTAAATGAATAAATGAAAAAAAATTGAATTACATTTTGAACATTTCCAGAGTTTGTGATATCATATTTTGAATTAATTTAAGTAATACGTTAATGGAAAACGCAGGATCAGTTTTGAATAAATATGCTTAAAATGGCTTGAAATAAGGTGGGATTTCTTTTCAAGAAAGTTGGTAATCAAAAGTTAATTTTTTAATTTCCCTGAAGCTTTTCCTTAATAGTAATTTTCAGAAACTATCAGAGAGTTGTGAAGCATATTTTTATTTAAATAATAGCATTGATATGACTAATTTTAATTTCAAGAATGCAGTTTTTAATTTACTAGGCTTACTGCCAAAATTTAAATTTGAATATTATCGTTTGTTTCAATACTATAAATACATTATGAATTATTGCAATTACATTTCTAAGATAATTTTAGATTCCTTAGGTAATTTAGATAACTTTCAAATTATTTTTTAAAAAATAAGCTGAAATTATTCGAATAACTTTATGCCATTTTTCAAAAATCTATGCAATATGCTGCATTTATAAACATTTCAAGCATGCAGTGAATACATTTGCATGTATCTATTTCTTCTGGATTAGTATATAAAAGCAATATTTCATTTATTCTGTGTGTGTGCGTTAAGTTAATTAAACTTTTCATGTGTGTGTGTGTGTATAAGAGTGTAGTTTTTATCTCTTAAAACATTCTAAATGTTGTTCCGTTGAGAAAATTTCTTTTTGAGAATGACGCTTATGTGAAAGTACAAATACATAATGTGGAATTTATCACTTTATCTCGTTTTTACTCTCTCTCTCTCTCTCTCTCTATATATATATATATATAGATATATTTTAAGTTAAAAAAATCACATTATTTTTCATTAATCGGAGTCGAGAAAAGTTACGTAGTTAGATTTCTTTCCAGTTAGTTCATCAAACATCAATATTATTCCATAATTTGAACATTTATATAATTTCATTATTCTTGTGATTTTAAAATTATCTTTTGATTATATTATCCTGTTAATGTTTAACAATGAATTCATAATTAGACCCAATTCATCAGAATGTTGGATGGTTATCCAGGCTTCACGGAATTGCTTTTCTTGATAGATACAGCAGAGGTACATAATATGTTTTTCTTACTGCTAGCATTGGTCCAAGTTGCAAGTGGCTATAGGTGGCTTCAGCAAATTGGGCACAGTTACGCAATTGCAAATTAAGTTTGCAGATAAGGTAAGATTTGCCTGTAGATAATGTGAGACGCTGCTTATACATTTGAATTACCCGGCATCTTTAATGGCAAAAAATTAAATAAATAAATAAAAAAGAAAGAGTAAAGCTCTGAAGTTTAGAATAACGGTTTACAAGTTTTATATCAAATAATGTTAACAGAGTTTCTCTAAATAAATGAATTTCAACATTATTTGTAAGGATGTCTTCACTAAATGGGCAACACTCTGGACCTGGACTAAACCCGAAAGATATTTCCAGACTTAAAAATGTCTCAATATTCATGAAAATTTGCAACCTTGTAATTCATACATCTGTTCACAGTGTAGCGTGTTTAAGATGTCTCAGGGGTATTAAATTTCTCTAGGTGTCTGAAAATATAAACAATTTTCAAATAGGTATAATTCTTTTAAATTAAAATTAAATAATTCCAATCTTTTACACATTATTTATAAAGGAATGGGGCTTAAGAAAAGTATAAAATATTTAAAATATAATCATAATTTAAAAAATTATAAGCATATGAAAATAAGAAACTTTTCTATGAAAATAAATATTTATTAAGTTTTACGTCGCAAATCCTATTTTCTGAAATAGTAGCTTTAACTACTAGCAATAAATTGCTTTATAAAGTTAAATGTATTCTTATTACACTGTAGTTATTTTTATATAAATAGAATAATCACTTAGATATATTTTAATATATAAAAAATACATTTTTAAAAAATATTTAAAAAATTGCAATGTTTTACAAATATTTTGAAACACAAAAGATTTATATAAACTAAAATTAGCTAGGTTTAAAGAGTATGATACCTTTTGTAATTTTATAAAGTTTTATTCATCGGAGGCTACTATTATAGAAAATAGCTTGCGCAACGCAAAAAATAATATTTATAATAGGATTTTCATCTGCTTATGATTTTTAAAACTATTATTATATTTTAAACACTTTATACTTTTCTGAAGCCCCATTCTTTTATAAACAACGTGTAAGAGATTCGCATAATTTAATTAAAATTTAAAATAATTATACCTGTTTGAAAATTGTTTATATTTTTAGACTTCTAAAGAAATTTAACACCCCTGAAGTTTTAAAACATTTCATAATTTTTTTTTATTTTAACATTAAAAAATTTTGCTCATTTAGAATCACAATACAGGAGAAAAAAATGTGAAACATTTTATACTAGTAAAAAATGGATGAATTCAAATAATAAAAGGTAGCGTGGATAAATATGCAACCCCTTAAAGAATAGCGAAGATAAAATATAACATTAATGTGGGAGTACTTTTTTATTTGAAATAATATTTTAAATCTGGGTCTTATTCATAAAAATTCTTTATCATACGCAAATACAGTTGTAAAAAATTAAGTCGATGAATTCTTTTTCAAAACAGTTAGATATACTCTGAATGCTCTTTGCATTTTCTTTCGTATTTGTTCAAAAATAAGTTACTCGAAATTTTTATCACTGAATCTTTATGAATGTATCATCCTACACACGAAGTTTAAAGTTCATTTGGAAGGATTAAGTTTTAATTTCCAAGATTCTCTCTCATTCGTGTTGGCTTAAAATATTAAGTGGTGTTATCTTTACATGGCCTTTTCCTTAAATATTTCTTAGAACTATCCTTTAGTAAATATTATTCTTTATTTATACTTTACTTTTTATAAATAAGAAAAATAGTTATTAATAGGCCCACTATATGCTTTTGGTATACGTATGCACCATGAGTAAACAAAAAAGTATTGCGATTAAAACACTATTTTTAGTAGAACTTTTGAACTCTCTTAAATTCTATTATTTTGAATACACGTATGCATATTCTGTGTAAAGACTGACTTTATTATTACTTAGAATTTGATTTTTGTTCTTTTATTTTTACCATAACATTTGCTTAAGAGAGTTATAAAATTTAATTTGTCTCGATAGTTTGAAAAAAAAAACATGTGGCCGTGGTAGCCGAGTGGTATAGGTATCGGGTCGTGGCTTGCCTTGTCACGAGTTCGAGCCCAGTACCACTAAAGACCCACCGTGTAGGGGAAGCGATGCACGTTAAATCTGTCGATAGCTGAAACGTCTTGCCGTTGGGGTGGTGTGGTAGTTAGGAGAGGGGGTACCAGCTCAGGTGTCGTGCACATCACTTGACCATGGTTCAAAGTTACGTGGTCCGTCGCCAAAAGCCCTCCTGTAGCTGAACAGTGCGACGTTAATATTCAATCAATTGAAAAAAAAATATAATATAACATTATTTTAAAAAAATTATTCATAAATTCAACAAAGAAAATAATAAATTTCAGGTTGTTGAAATAACCAATTTGAAAATTGTTTGTTATCTTTAAGCAAATGTTGTGTTTTCAACCAGTTGTTGCATTTATTCAATTTTCATCATTTAGCTTTTCACACTACCTGCCATCATGTATTCAGTATACAAAACAAAGCTATGTGCAATTATAAGACTGATTTTAATACTATCGTAAAGTAAATTTTATTGAGCAGGTGAAATTAGATCTTTTCAGGAAAGCACAGATTATATTGTAACCACTATGAGAGACCGGGATCACAATTATAAAGAAAAGTTTAATTGATATAATTCATTCATTCATGTAACCTTCATTATACTTATAATACTCGGTTAAAAACAGTAATTTATAAGATTTACTGGAAAGCACTGACAGAAACATTTGCACATGCAATTGTCAATGATGCTTACAAATGGATTGCAGTTCTGCCATGAATATATTTATATTCTTAACAATATAAATGCATTCAGATTAAATTTGCCTGAAGTTTGTATTTTCTTTAAAGCAATAAATAAGCGCCTTTTTCCAGATAAAATTATTTTTGTCCCATTTATTGTAACATTAATCATATTCATAATTTGGTGTAATGGATAGCCTTTATAAAATTTTGTTGAATGCAAAGGATAATGTATAAAGGATAATGTACCACACACACGCACATCATATGTAATGAGATTTATGTTTATATAAAAATTCATTAGAATATAGAATTATTCTTATATTTTTTTTCAATGTGTTTACTGTTATGGATTTTAAGTAATGACATTGTTCACTTGCTATAATCATGAATAGTTTGTTGAAACGAATAAAATACGTATTGGTTTGAAATTGCAATAAATTTCAATGCAATTTAATAATTCTTTATTTCACCTTTTTTTTAACAGGAGTTTTATAAAGCTGAAAATATCTTTTGCTGTTTCCTATTATCTGTAAGCACGATATTTTATTTTTGTTCTGAGATAAATACAGCTAAAAATTTCGGAGAAGATATTATTTTATTTGAGAATTCTCGTCTATGAGTAGTTTTGATTTCCCGAATGTAATTGTAAATCCTGTTGAAATCATGCATTTATCTTTAAACCTAAATTAAATTATCGATTTGTAAGTGCGTTCGTAAAAACGAAGTATAATAAAAAACGAAATAAAATGTACGGAACAACACTAATGAGTATTCGCAAAAAGCAAAATACAATGAGCAAAATATATTTCTGTGAAAGTAAAATTTCCTTCTGAATTCTAAAAAAACTTATATACTGATTTTAATGATTCATTTGGGTGGGAGGGGGGTGGGGTGGGGATTAAAATCTTTAAGAGATACTTAAAAGTATTTTCAAATATCGGGAAATAACAATGTGATTCTATATAAACTTTCATTAATTTTCTACTCTTTCGAATAATGCACTTTATTGCTTTCAGATCAATACACTAGTCTGGATTTGAGGAAGACAATAGAATTTCCACAGTATTGTAATGGTCACGAATTCAAAAAAGTGGTAGACTTAGCTTTAAAGAACTTTAAAGAAATAGCTTTAAAGGACTAAATACTGTATTTCTCCGAATACTTTTCCCGAGATTTGCTTAACTCCTTAACCGGTCAGTTATTTGCCCAAAATGTTTCAAAAAGAGACACGTTTTTTTATTGCATATGAATCAGAATAATACTTAATACATAATAAGTAAGTGGAAGGATTATTTTATTTCAACTTTCAATTTTAAAGACCCCACGCTCTATTTTTTATTTTATAATTTTGGAACACGAAAAACTTGAATGTTTGCTTTTTGTAAATTCACTCTGCATGCTATAGAGAATGCTATAGAGAATGTTTCATGCAATATATATATATATATATATATATATATATATATCAATATATTTCTCTCATACTTATAAAAAGGTTTCATTTTCGCACCTCGTTTTTAAACGGATTTTGTGTGTGCGCATATGCACACTCAATTTGAAGCATGGTGTAATAGAAATATTGCAATAGAGACAGAAATGTATCGGCTTTCGTTTTATTATCGTTGAAACTTCATTTCTTCTTATGCAACAAACTGCACATTGCCCCTTATCGAAAATTTTCAAGAATCTAAATTACTGCCTCCAAAGGGAAAAAAATCACGCCTTTACCACAAAAAAACCTCTTAGATATGACGCATTTCAGTAACGTGGACAAACTGCATCTCTTAAAAATAATAGCACTAACAATCTCACTCTAATAATTAAAAATGCGTGCAAGCTAAAGATAAAATGAACAAAGTATCAGAGCCCATAGAATGTACGAGCAAATCAATTGTGGCCAAAGTTCGGTAGCCGACATGCCTGCCGTAAAGGCAGGCATGTCAAACACGCGGCACACCAATACATAAGTCGCGGCCCCCGAGACATTTTAAAAACATTTAAACATTTAAAAAATTTTCATTTTGAAATGTATTTGATACCAACTTTTTTAAAAAATTAGTTAACTATTCTTGTTTTAAAAAATCTTATTTGATAAAAGAAATAAGTTTTAGATAAAAAGGTATTTTTAATATTTTTTAAAATTCATTTTTTCTATTAAAAATAATTTTTTATTAAATTTTTAAATGCATTTATGCACATTATTTACTAAAGTGGAACCAAGGTGCATTCTGTGTGTGCGACATTTATTTCTTTTCCTCCATCTCTATTTGGAGGACAACAGAGTGACTTCAGAGACTACTATAGGTGGGTTTTTTTAAGTTTAAAAAACACAAGGCGATCAAGACAGAGTGCAATGTTTGCTCAGTCTTTTGCTAATGAAAGTGGATTTTAGTTTTTATTCATATTAAACTAAACATTTATTTTATAAAAAAAATTTCTTATTTCAAGAATAATGTGTAGGAAAGAGATTAATTGAAGAGGAAAGTCATATTTTTTTTCAAGAAAAATGGAAACTACAATATTTCTGTGTCTAAAACTAGAATAAAATATTATGCCAAATATAAAAAAAACCTTATTTCAGATGCAAAAGAATATAATCTTAAAAAGCACTATGACACAAATAATAAAACAACGACCAAATAGAAATGATTGAAATAGAAATTAAATCTTTAAAAACAACAAAGAGTGTTCAGTAAATTTGTTGAAGACAAAACAACTGCTGTAAAATTTAGTTATATATTGTCATATTAAGTCGCTTGCAGATCTCGAGATAATTTACTGAAGGCAAATTAATTAGTGAATGCTCAATTAAAGCGGCTAAAGTATATATATATATATATATTCAGTCCATTTCAAATTTTAAAAAATTAAGTTCAAGTACTGTAGCCAGCAGAGTTGATGAAATAGCCGAAAATTTGAAAATCTTTATAATTCAACAATATCAACATTTCAAGCCTAATCTAATACAATAGGCTGTAGTAGCCTAGCGGTTAAGGTTATGAAATCGTGGCTTACGTTATGGAGTCAAGGGCTCGAATACTCATGTCATTTAAGACTTCCCTTGTAAAGGAGCTGATGCACGTTAAATCTGTTGGGGTTCAAAGACATCCCGTTGGCTTGGTGTGATAGCTCGGAGAGTAGATGCTGCTCAAATGTTGTCCTCGTCCCTTGACCGTAGGTCAAAAAGTAATGAGATCCTTCTCCAATAATTCTCGTGTTGTTTCAGAGTGCGATGTTTTTTTACAGTCACTCGCTATTGAAATTGATGCCAGTCTAGAAATTCGAAATATCACTTAGCTGCACGTTCTTATTCGCAGATGTGATGGTAATTTTAAAATAAGGGAATAACTCTTGGAAATCTCTCTATCTCTCTCATTCACGTGTATAATACAACCACTGAAGTTGATATTTTTGATGAAGTTACGGAAGTTTTGAAGAAGTATAAGTCACACACACACCATTGGGATAAGTTGGGCTTGTCTTGCAACTGATGGTGCACTTTCTATGATTTATGTTGGTACCTAGTATACTTTTTTGCTATTGCGCGCCTTCTACAACTATCATTTCCTTTGTCTTATTCATACCGAGTGGACGTATAATACCGGTTGTCTGAGCGTACGGAGAGAGAAGTGCCTCTTGTCATAAAATACTTTCCCTACGAAATATTGTTGATATTGATTACTTCATGTTGGTGATAATTAATCTAAGTTTATGTGTTAGATATAAGTTAATTTTTCTGTCAAAAACTGAACATTATCGACACTGATTTTAAGACTAGTACACCCCAGCATTTAAAACCAAATTCATATCAAGTACCAGTTTTAATCAACCTTATTTTGGGAAAGGAGAATATATAGATTTGAAGCTGTGTCAATGATTCTAGATATTTAGGCTCTGAACTGAACACACTCGATGACATAAACCCAGAGGTTCACAATGGAGTTACTGCTGGCTACAGGTGTTTTTATAAGCTTAAAATATATTTAAAATCTAATTTCATCAGCTGAAAAACAAAACTAATAATTTACAAATCCTTTATAAGGCCCTTTCTCACATATGCTGCAGAAACGTGGTGGATGACAGTAAGAGTCTTCTTGTCTCAAGAAGACTCTTTAGAAGTATTTTTGGAGGTTTAAAATGTGATAAGGTTTAGAAAAAAGGAACTAATTTAGAAACTTGTAAACTTTTTAAACAACCAAATATTGTTAAATTCATTGCAATAAAACGGTTAAGATGAACAGCACACGTGGTAACATTGGAAAACAATCGAGTCTCAAAAACAAAAAGACCATATGTAAAGGGTGTTTTTTTTAGAGGTATAGAACTTTAAATTGCAATTAAACAACGATGTATTATTCGATTGACATGAATATTTTTTTATTCGAAAGATAATCTTGTGGCATTACATTTTAAATATGATTTCTGGCATAGGACTTCCACGGCTGGCTCGGATGTAGTCCAATCTGGACGTCCAATTTTCGATGACATTTTCCAACATTTGTGGCCGTATATCGGCAATAACACGGCGAATGTTGTCTTCCAAATGGTAAAGCGTTTGTGGCTTATCCGCATAGACCAATGACTTTACATAGCCCCACAGAAAATAGTCTAGCGGTGTTAAATCACAAGATCTTGGAGGCCAATTCACAGGTCCAAAACGTGAAATTAGGCGGTCACCAAACGTGTCTTTCAATCACTCGATTGTGGCACGAGCTGTGTGACATGTTGCGCCGTCTTGTTGGAACCACAGCTCCTGGACATCATGACTGTTCAATTCAGGAATGAAAAAGTTCTATACCGATCACCATTGACTGTAACGTTGTGGCCTTCATCGTTTTTGAAGAAGGATTCCACCAGCCCATAAAGCGCACCAAACAGTCAGTTTTTCTGGATGTAACGGTGTTTCGACATACACTTGTGGATTAGCTTCACTCCAAATGCGGCAGTTTTGTTTGTTGACGTAGCCATTCAACCAGAAGTGCGCTTCATCGCTAAACAAAATTCGCTTATGAAAATCGGGAACAACGGCAATCTCGTTTTGGGCCCATTCGACGAATCTACGCCTTGCTTGATCATATTTAAAATGTAATGCCACAAGATTATCTTTCGAATAAAAAAAATGCATGTCAATCGAATAATACATTGTTGTTTTATTGCAATTTAAAGTTCTATACCTCTAAAAAACACCCTTTATGTGAACAGACCATATTGTAATCGAAAAGGAGGGATTGATTGCCTAGAAAAAGACTTGAAAACTATTAATGTCAGAAGCTGAAAAAGTCAGGTGAAGAACAGGACACGCTGGAATAGAATTCTTATGAAGGCCAAGGCCCTGAGATGTCGTGCCATTGAGGAATGAAGGATAGAACCGTATTTAGGCCTACAGTACCCTATTTAAAACCGGGATTACTTTAGGAGCAGTAGCAAGAAAAAAAATTAAAAGAAACAGGCAAATAGCCCGGCAATTATTTTTAATAATTTCATTGCATTATTCGCCAGCAAGTATTGTGCTCCAGAGTATTAAACATTTTTTTTAAAAAAAAGTAGTCACCAAAAAAAAATTATAAATTATATTCGAGATTAAGTATCCTCAATTTGTTTTATTTCTGGAAGATTTAGAGTGGGAATGCAGCAATCATTCATATCATATTGATTGATTGAATGTTAACGTCGCACTGTTCAGCTACACAAGAGCTTTTGGCGACGGACCACGTAATTTTGAACCATGGTCAAGTGACGGGGACGACACCTGACCTGGCACCCCATCTCGTAACTACCACACCACAGCAACGGGAGGACGTTTGAGCTCTCGACTGATTTAAAGAGCATCGCTGCCTACACGGCGGTTCTTTAGTGGTACTGGGCTCGAACGTGACTGATTGATTGAATATTAACGTCGCACTGTTCAGGAAGATGGTCAAGTGACACGACATCCGAGCTACTAACTACCACACCACACCAACGGGAGGACGTTTCACGACAGATTTACGTGCCGTGGCCCATATCATATTGATACCTATAAGTTCAATGGCCCATATCATTTGAAGTTCAATGGCAAATAATCAAATGTCAAAAATGATTCTTCAAGTTTCTGGATGAAAGAATAATTTTCTTAAAAACAAAATGTTGCGATTATGCTGAATTAAAAGCTAGACAGTGGATAAAAGGGGGCTAGCTTTCTTGGATGATATTATAAGTAAACTGAATATTAAGCTTCTAGAAAAAATCATGTTGCAGCGCTATTTGAAAAAATTAAAGCTTTCAAATAAAATTGTTTAAGTCTGCAAAAACAAATAGAAACAGAAAATTTGTTTTACTTTGAGACCTGCGTATTTATTAAATCACCTCAACAAAAATTTACAGAATAGGCTTAACAAATTAAATTGTTAAAAACGGAATTCAATCGAAGATTTTCTGATTTTAAAAGCCAGAAATTGCAATTTCGTTTTTTTAATGCACCACTATCTACCAATATTGAAATTGTACACGAAAACTTATAAATTGAGTTAATTGAAACCAAATTCAATTCTTTATTGAAGCAAAAATGTGTAGAATTTGAAATTGCAGATTTTTATACATATTTATCTGTAGGTCGCTGTCCTAAAATGTTACCGTTTATTATGCGTTCAATGAATATGTTCAGTAAAACTGATTTATGTGAGCAACTATTTTCCTTAATTAAAAATAATACAAATTCAGAAAGTTCAAGATTGGCCCCGATCAACATTAATCATCAATTATAAAAATTCATAGAATATTCAACTAAATTTGGATGACTTCTTTTGTGAAAAGCGATGCAAAATCTCTTAGAAAAAGTAGTATTAAACAGCATTTCCTAATATAGCAATTTTGTCTTTGTATAAAAAAATATGAAATATTTATAGCTTGAATCTAAAACTAACATGGAATATGAAACGACTATGCATTTATGTTACAAAATGCATTGAACTTGACATTGAGTCTTATAAGTGCATAACTAATCGAATCATTCTAAAAACCCTGTTTTATTAATTTTGTTAGCATTAAAAACATGTGGCCCTCGACTCAATACAAAGTAAAACATGTGGCCCACAATATCATTTGAGTTTGACATGCCTGCTTTACGGTGTATGTGCAAAATGATTAAGGTGTTCAAATTTTGAAAAAAATAAATTGAAAATAAAAAGTGCTTTGTCCCGACAGGCTCTTGATAGCATTTTTTTTGTAAATAATTCTATATACATCGAACCGCTATAGAACGAAAATGACAAATCCCGGGAAAAAAGTTCGTTATATGGAAAAATCGTTATATAGAGGCTCATCACTTAATAAACTTTATAAACCGCATAAAACAAATTTTAGATTCACAAACACTGTATATTAAGAAAAGTAATTATTCACACCTTTTTAAAAATTAATATATATGTGTATTTTATATATCTTACCCATCAAAAAAAAAAGAAAAAGAAAGAGAAACTAGAAGCAAACAAGAAAAAAAAAAACGTCGAAGAATATACTATATATTTTGAAAATGAAGAATATAATTTTATATGAAAAATTAAAGAATTTGAAGGACATTTTCTAATTTAAAGCATACAAGTAATATAAGATATACATTATTTTATAACTGGAACACGTGGACAAATCCACTGAGTATGAAAGGGTATATCGAAGAGGTTTTTAGTGAACTCGACAATGGGGGGGTTAGAGGTTACACTTCTTGGATTACACTTCTTATTGCTCTCGGCGAGTTAGGATCTAATAAAACCAGTTCAAGTTTATAACCACTATAAAATGTGTCAGAGAGAGAATAACTTGAAATGTTCAGAAATACTTCAAAAATAGGCAGAAAAAGAATTAAATCACAAAAGAAAATGTTCATTATATCGAAAATGCACTTCGCTATAGGGAGGTTATTTTACGAAGAAAATCGAGAAATGTTCAAGGTTCCAGGAAAGAGTTTGCTATAGAGAAAAATTCAAAATATAGAGATTCGACTATATAAATATATATATATATATATATATGAATATATATATATATATATATATATATATATATATATTATTTTTTAATACATTAGAATTTATTTATTAAAACTGCAATTACAAATGGTATTTTTATATCTAGATAAGCACATTTTCCTGCATAGTTTCCCAATATATTTACGCATGAATTAAAAATAGTTTTAATCATCTGTATAAAATTTTATAGAATTTATGTGTCTTAGTCTTTTGAATATGTATTGCTCTCAGTTAATATTTTTTTCTAAGTATTGTTACAACTGAAGGTATAGTTCATTTTCTATAGTTTCAAGCAATGAATTAGTTTATCTTCTTATCTATTAAATAATGAACATTAATTACGCATGTACAATATTTTAAATTTATTTGACCTGAAATTGCAGCGTAAAAGAAACTTATATGTGTGATTCTGCGAAATCGCAAAGTTTATAATTTTGGTAAAATTTCTCATTACTCCAGTTTTTTTCAGAAACACCCTATTTATTTGAATCTAAGCCGCACTCCGAAGTTTCAGCATGTTTTTGTGAAACAATAAAAAATAATAGTGTAAAATGGTTTATTTCTATACGATATTTCCGAAATTAAAAAAATTAAGGTGAGAGCTAATGAGAAGTGAATAATTAACTATTTTACGATTATTAAAAACTTTTAAATGCAAACAGGTACCTGTAGCTGTCAGTATTGTTACTACTCAAGGTTCTGCAAAGAATACTTTGCGACGGTTACTGGAACAAAAATCTTTATTTACAGCACAGCACAGAGACACACAAAAAACCTACAGTTTCCAAGGAAAGAGCTACATATATATACACTTGATTCTACATCTGACATCTTGTGATGTAATCAAGAACCAATCCCTGACCGGCGCGCATGACATCACTTCAATCCTTACGTCATACTTATGATGCCACGAGCGTGATCAGGGAAAGTACATGAATAAATTAATGGCGTCGCAACAAGTATCATGTTCGAGTTTCTCTACCCAATGAACTGCTCCACTTATGATTCTAAGCCACACTCGATTTTCAGTAGTATTAACATGTGAAAAAAAGTGCAGCATAGGTTCGAACAAATACGGTAGGTATAATTTGCACACACACATTCTGAACTGAAATACAGGTAAAATAAAGGTTGATTTTATCAATTGTAAGCATGCCAAGTCTTTCCATAACAAAATGGCAGAAACTATTTTTTTTTAGAAATAAAAATTTTTGTTTTTGTTTTTTGTGTCCCCCCAAAAAGGACATTCTTTATTAAACAAAAAATAAATCATAATCTTAAAAATAATTTGCACTAAAATTTTTGGAATAAATAGTGTTTGATTCCCTAGCCCAAAATTTTACGTTCTGTGATACTATATATATATATATATATAATATTACATACCGGAAGAAAATCATCCAGTTCAATCCCAAAAGACTTAGTCCGAGACTGATGTACAGCATCCAGATCACATTTTTGACTGACTTCTGGCAACACCATGGACTGCGAATGCTGCAGAGGCTCCCCTTGCAAGGCCGGAAGGGAATTCTGGTCCATCAGGTCCGGATTGCTGTCATACATCCTGTCATTCTCGTAATTGTAAGGGTGAGTGACGGCCATGGGAAGAGCGAGCATGGTGGGCCTTCCCTGAACATTAGTCAGTCTGTACGTGCAATTGAAGGGATTCTGGCAGCTAGCTTCACCTGGAACTCCCAGGGGTTCTTCGAGGGGTGGCAGGAATGTTGATAAGTCTACACCGAGGATGTGTGTTTTGGACAGGTCAATGTTTGAACTAAGAATGGAGTCTATAAAAAGGTAAGAAAATACAGCTATGTATAATATATAACTGTGTTAGTATATTCGATCACAACACAAGTATTTAACTGACTTACACTAAGTTAAATAATTCGCATGGAGTTGCATAGAATATATTACTAGAACACATACACTCTCTTTATTAACAATTACTTTAAATGAATGTTCGTGTCTTACAGAATGCCTTACACAAATTTCATGTTTCGTAAATTTGACTAATAAATTTTATTTAAACAATTCATGCCATGAAAAGTTATAGTTTCGATAAAATAAATTTTCTTCTTAAAAAATTAAGTTTTTTCAAGCATATTTAAGGCTTATAATTCCTTACATTCCCAGCTTCTAAGTTGTTAGAAAATTCCTTCAGAGAAATCATATAATTTCTTTCCTTCTCCTTTTTAAAACAAATTCAATATTAAATTAACGGCTAATATTCTTTTACCGTTTCTGTTGCACAAGATTATTTTAAACGCAATAATGTATACAGGTGTGCTTTTTGATAAATTTTACTTGAACCACCTTTGACATTTTGAAACTATCAGTAATTATTTGTATCCGATTTATACGTTACCATTTTTTAAAGTAAAATAAAGATTGGTTGATGCTTTTGAATCTCAAAATAAATACAGAATGTAATAATCTAAAAAAAAACAAATAAAAAATTATACAGAGACTAATATCATTTATGAAATTATAAGTTGCTACTATTTGTAACAACATTAAGTTAATATAGAATTAAATAACTTGCCTATAATACAGCTATTCTCAAACTGTGGGGTGCACCCCCTTTGAGGGGTCATGATACAACTACGTTAGCGTGGGGGGGAGCATATCGAAAAGTCGAAAATAAAAGTTTTAAAAAAACTATTAATTTACTGAAAAGAAGCAAAAAAATACTTTCTGACATAATAAAAATGAAATACACATTGCATATTTATTGCAATGTGTTCCAATTTAAAATCAAGAAGAGAAAAATAACATACCACTTATCCTATTACCTATTCTCATTTAAAATATCAATAACTTAAAAGTAAGATGTACAAAATTAAATACATATCTTGAAAATTTGTATGTTTATAATTAAGCCCGTATTGTAACTTTATCGTCAAAGTACATTATTATTAAATTCAATACATTGTTATTATATAGATGGGGGGAAGGAGCGATGCAAATTGAGATTGAAAATTTGATCGAAAGTATTGAAAGTTTGAGAGAGAGAAGCACTACTATAATATACTAAAAAAATACTTATTCATGAAACTTTCAACACATTGAACTTATAATCCCATTTAATTGTAATAAGTGAGAAAAATATATTATGTTGACATTCATTCCTAGCAACAAAATATATTTAATATTTAATAACGTGATCAAATGTTTTTATATTTGTGAATTCAATATTTCTCAATTATACAGTTATAAGTTGATTATAATGTTACAATTAAGTTTCTTGTAAATGCCTAAAATAGATCGTACTTTCTATATCCGAAGGATAGCTTCCTAAATATTCTACACGTTCTATCATTCTCGAAGGATCCTCTTCTATGTCACCGTCATCGAAGGAGCTATAAGGAAGAAATAACGAAAAAGTTCAGTAATAAATACACTATAAGACTTATCTTCTAGGTGAATTAGTTCGTTAATATGACATACAGAAAGATAAAAGGAAATAAATCAATTAATTGAAGTAAGTAATGAATACTTCGATGATAGTCATTATATACAAATATCATATATCTTTCGTCTGGATATCCTGGTAACCTTAGAAATTTGGACTAGGATTTGGATTTGACATCTTTCGTATAGAGATCGGGATTTTCAACCGCGTTTATATGCCGAGAATGTAACCCGTCCACAAAATAGTGCGTAAGGAATTTGAAATTATAGTGCGCTGAGCATTCATAAAATTCTGTCAATTCACATATCGGATGTTTTTGGCGGAATTATACTTTCCATTTAAACATCCCCAATCACCAAAATTTTGATTGAACGTTTATTTATTAACGTCGCAAGAAAATAATCCAAGAATTATTTTAGTAAGAAAACTATATTTTTCTACTGCAACTTCTTTCAAATGGGCTGAACCGGGGTGGTTTAGCCTTTCCAAACACATTATATCCCCAAGTGTAAGTGCCATTTCTTGGTGGCACCATCTAGTGGATGGTCGCGCTACCAAATTTTTGACACCTGAATTTATTCAATTCAAGCTCTCGTCGGATGCTAAACATTCCCAGTGCCAAACTGATACTCAAGAGATCTTTTACAGGCAGCATAATCATATGACATGCTTGCCTGAGATTTTCGCATCCAGAATACCTATCGATTCCAGCCGGGATCGAATCCTCAATCTTAGGCTTACATAGCAACACGCTACCTCTGAGCTACCGAGGAGACAAAAGGTAGACTATTGCATCTAAGAGATAGGATTTGAGCGTGGCAAAAGATAGAAACATTTAGCAAATAAATTAGTAGTAAAACTTTTCCATGATGTGAATGAGAACCATATTATGAGGGATTGAAATAATGGTTTCTTAGATTTCTAGAATCTTAACCACACAATAAATCATGGCATTAATGATGTTTCGGACACCAAGGCCCTCCTTTGTGCATGCTACTCCTGCAATTCGTCACCTCCACTATTTGAAACGGCGAAGCGGAATGGATAATAACGTTACCTAACTGCTTCTCTAAGCCCATTCTGCTTTTGGAGGTGAATAGAGATTTAGTCATTTGTGTACTGGGAGGATGTCACTTTCGATATGGCAATGGGTTTCTTGGCGATAATGGCGATTGAAGTCTTAATGGTTTTGCCCATCATTTCCCCAATCAGTCTTTAGAATCAAGCTTGAATATAAATAAGAAATAGCTCCTTTTATTCGTAAGTAATTGATGTAGGATAAACTTTGGCATAGCAATAATAAGTTTTATACACTTTTGTATGCTAATTGAAAATTTTTAATTAGTATAAGAAGAGTATTTTTCCATAGTTTAATTGGTACCGATTTGTTCATGTTTTTTTCAAGTTGAAATAAATGCAGTTATTTTAGACAAATAGTGATTTCGATATTTTGATTTTGTTTATTGCTTAAGACTTTTAGACCAAAATTAGTACAAAAAATATTAGTAATGAAAAAAAGAAGAAAATAAAAGAGGGTCAACTGTAATCGAGGTATATCTAAAAACTGCTTTGATTTTATTTATTAGAATATCTTTAGAAGTTTTAGTACTTATAATATTTCTTAATACTATTCCTAATAATTCATTTGTTCTTTCCACGCTACAATAGCTGAGGTAATGGAAGAGAGATATAAAAAGAAAAAAATGTAAAATATTACTTTAAAATACTGCATAAGAGAAGGAATTCGATAAGTTTTTAGTTTGTCAACACAATTTCATTCAAAACGGAATTTACAGAAATTTTTGACAAAATATTTTACATTCTACTCACTGAATTGTGATCTCTACGTCAAATAAATAAATAAAATACATCAGGTAATAAAATTACTGGACAATACATCTTTGAAAAAAAATCAGAAATGCAAGTCGAAGAATGCAAAGAGGAATAAAAATATTACAGTAGGTCAAACATGTTCTATCGAATTGGATTTACTGTAGTAATAGCCAGCCACTCTACATAACTATGAACACCAAGTAATATAAAAAAAAATAAAGTCGATTCCTACTCAGGTCATTAAAGAAAAATATTATTTTTGTTACTTTTTATTAAATAATTACAAATAATATAAATATGTACATACATATAACAGAATCACAATATCAAGTGATAAAATAGAAATCGATTTTTCTTTCTAAATATGGTGTTGGACTATTATTTTCACTATTTATTCATTCATAAATCACATTATCAGAAATTATGCTATCCAAGTAGTTTTCGTAGGATTTTTCCATGAAAGTTTTAAAAAATGTATTTGAAACTGAATAGATGAATAGAAAGTATTTTTATCAACGATTGAAAATTTGAACAAGATATATACAGGAAGATTGTGAACTTATAGTAGGAATTAAATAATGGCTATAAACATATATTTTAAATTAAAAAAACCCAACAAATATGAATTTTCATTGTAAATTATAAAATTTATAATATCTTGAAATAGTGTATCGCTTAATCAGGAATGCACGATTTGATATTACTAAAATAGTTGTCCAAAGCAATTTGGTGTTCCAAAATTTACAGTTTCTAATAGAGCGATTACATAAGGTGTTAACTAAACAAGATAATTAGGTTTATGAAAGTGTGTCAACATTGCCGTAATGATAATTAGTTTAATTCGACATCATTCAGCAAATAACAAAATGTTGTGGTAAGCTGTGTTAATCTAGGGGTTTCCATGAATGTGTTGATAAATAAAATTTCTATAATTCCTTAAGCTAATACTTTCTAAAAATTATTTTAAGGCATATTTAAAAATACTTTCTATTTAAAACAATATTAAAAAGTAATGAATTATTTTCATTTCCTCCCTTTTCTTTCACAAGAATATTCTTTAACTTAACAGGTATTTTTAGTTAATTAATCTTTTTTTTCTTCTTTGTCAAAAGATGTCGCTGTATAAACTGTAATGTATAAACGCTATATGTCGTAATTTATATAAGCTGGCTTTATTTTTATAAATTATACAAGGAAATATGTTTCTTTATGTTATTTATTCTTATTTTTATATATCTCTCCTTTTTTGATATTTTCCTTTCAATTTCTCATAAATTGTTTATAGTTAGAAGCCTTTAAGCGTTTCCTTTTATTTCTAGGTAACTTATTACACTAAATTCTTTAAAAAAGAAATTTATCTGTATTATTCACGCAATGGATGGTTGAATTCTCATAAAAGATCCGAAATTTCTACAAGGGGCTATTTACATCAGTACACAATTTTTGACTGATTCCAAATGCTAATTTTGTGAATTTTAGTTTGAACTTTCCTTTGAAGTATTATTAATGAATTTAAAATAGAATTAAAGATAGATAACCACTTAGTCATTTTCATTAGAATTTGAAATTTTGTAATTTAAAATTCAAATGTTTATTAGAATTCTAAGTTTAAGAGAAATTCACGTTGGTTTAATTAAAATATATGGAATGGATTACAGATCGTTACCATTGGGAAATAAAAGATTAAACGCATTATTGAAAATTAGAAGTTTTTTTGTGAATTATAAAATGGTTCTTTGTTAAATTCTAAAGGTGCAATTGTGCTGAAATATTTTATTATCGTTTGCTTAAATTCTTAATTCAAAAAGTGTATAGAATTTGAAATATGTATATAGAAATATATAAAAGTTTGAAAAAATGGTTTGTAGAGAAGTTTTGAATTATAATGTAAAAATATCGGAATGCAAACGAAAAACATTTTATTTGATTCACTGTTATTAATATCTGGTGAAATGATTTTTTTGATTCTTAGAAAGCTAATAATAGATTCTAAAACTGAATGGAATTATTATTCTACAAGGTACAGCATTGATATTAAATAAATTATTATCACATCGATTACATATTGTTAAAATATTTTTAATTTTTTTTACTTATTAATGCTAAAAAATGGTAACCGAGGAAGATATTTTTTCCCTCTATCTTTTTGAAAAATAAAAACAATAAATAGTTTTTAAAAATGGATTTTTTCATAAGTTTTATCACTACTTTTCCCCCTTTTGAATTAAAGATTTTCCCTCTGAGAGAATATAACAGGATCTACGAACAATATCACAGTGGATCATTAATCCTTTTCATTAAGTTCCATTACCGATTAACAACTTTTATTTAACATTTATTTTAAATCTCCCTTTCTTAAGGTTTTTTCCGACCTTCCGTGGAATAGATGTCAAACACACAAGCAGTTTAGTGTCTAACTCGTCTTGACAGTGATTTGAAGTTACGGTACTTACTAACTACAATATCGACCAATTTTATCAAACAAAAAGACATCGCCAATTCAAAAAATGCCGCCAAATACTCTCATCCAAATTATTACTTGTCTTGATCATGCGTACGCGGGAATGGAATTCAAAATTGGCAGTGTATTGTGACCTTTAGCATCGTCTTTTAATTTGATCATATTAGTCAATGGTATAATACGTAAGTACTATAATTACCAGACAGTTGGGTATCGCCTGTGACTAGAGAACCTTTGAGTCAAGCACAATTAGATAGGTAGAAATGGTTTATGCAGCTCTAAATTTTTCTAACCTTGTTTTGAAGTATTTACATTTTTTTAAAATTTATTTCTTTTTTTATTAACTAGTTTAATAAAGATAACATTAAGGGTAGCTTAAAAATAAAAAAAATAATAATAAAAGGGTTCCTTATTGCTTATATTGTTTAGATAATTTATGAGGCTTTTTAAACAATTTTTCCCACAGATGTCTATATACAATTTTCTCAAAGATTTTTAAGCCCTATTGAAAATAAAAAGAATCTAGGATTCGAACTTGATTTGAAATTGACACATATTATAGGCGACTTTTCATAGTTACAAAATTTTAATATTGCGTAATATTTTATCATTAAATGTAAATTCTTTATTACTTGATTGAAGTTTGAATGTTGAAGATTTTAAAATTTTGTTGAACAAATGGAAAGTCCTTATGTTCTTAAGTCAAATGAATATGAAGAAATATGCTTGCTATAAATTTATATTTACATGTTTACATTCTGTTTGTAAAAGATTATTTTCCCATATTTCTTTTTATTTTGCTAATTTTCTTTTGAGGGTGATATACTTCGTATTTATATGTTATTATTACTTAAACTATTACAATAGAGGTATGCAATGTAGTTCATTACTGCATTATCTTCCATTATACTATATAAAATTCTCAAAACATCGTACATTTTCTACATTTTTTTTATTTGTCATTAGCTCTTAAATAGAGGGTTCAATTTCATTAAAAATACATATGCAATGCATCAATATGCGAATAAACTCTGAAAATATGACGAGAGTGCATTATTTTATAACACATATTTTTATAAAAAAGTTTAAAAGGCATTTGAAGTAAAATAATCATTTTCTTATACATAATCCTCAGCCCTGTATAAATTTTTAAAAAGTTATTTTCAACTATGAACACTCCGTTTGAGATATTCTCACCCATCTCGTGAACTATTTTGCTTCTTGTTCATAATTGAGGAGGGTTGGAATTTCCTTCTTGTCTATCTGGTAGAAGGGAAAGGACAGACATATTCATTTTCTAGTTCAATGAGCTTCAAAATAAGGAAGAATGAGTTTCTCACGTACAGTCAAGGAATTCGAAAGTTTTTCATAATGCGTTGATTTGATAACCATAAATTCTGTAATAAATACATAATTACGCCCAATATTCAGTCTTATTTTTTTTAAATACTTACTCTACGGATGATTTTGTCATATAAAAAAATATATCAATAAAGAATGATTTTTTTCACCAGTAATTTTTTTTTATCCTACGCCCATCTTCAGCATTTCTATCTTTATTTGGCGATCGGCCCAATAAAGTGATGATAAAGTATAAAAATAATTGAAATTAGCGTCCGTATAGTTGTCTTCAAGAAACTTGAAAACAATAGAGAAATATCCGAGGTGGTCCTCATCCATTTCACCTGGTCGAGAGGGCAACAAAGTGAATCCTTTACTCCAATGCGATATAAATGTTTGTGCAAATAATCACATCACGTAAGCAAACAAAAACAAGCAATTCCAACAGATCGAGGCAGGGAACTGGGGACTACTACTTTTGTTGAGCAAAACACATTCCATTTTTTACCCGCAGTTGCATCACCATACAAGGAGTCTCTATAAATTTTCAATTAACTGTAAATTATTATTTTGATGTTACGCAGAGACAAAAGAGAACCAGGTTGAAACATGAGAGATCCCGCTTTACCAAGTATATCTGTTTGCTCATTTCCAGAAATGTCACAATGGCTGGGAATCCACTGGTGGGCAATGCTTTCTTTGGATTACCAAAGTTCAATTAACTTCATTCTACAGGAGTGAACTAGTGCGTTTCCATTATACCTTGAATTAATGAAAAACAAAATGACAGCTTGAGAATCGATAAAAAACTCAACATTGGGCTCAGAACAGCTTTCCAGTTTATCAATCACAAAAGATATTGCCGTTATCTCACCGTCAAAATTGTCACAATACTTTCCTAATGGATAACTAATACTGAAAGCACTTGAATAGGCACCAGCACTTTTAATAGCATCTTCTGCTGAACCATCTTTGTATACATAGAACTTTTTGTCAAGATGATATCTACAATAAATAGCAGCAAAAGCAGCCCTTTTTATATAAGTCATTTTGTATAGAACATTGTTCACCAACATTCCAAACAAGATCCAGGTAGCTCTCTAACGTCACTTGGCTCATAATAGGGTTAAGCACTTGGGGTTTGAGTGTAGGAATATCGTGTCATAAAGATCATTAATAGTTGAAAGGAAAAATTTATGGATTTTTAATTTCTCATTTGAGAGTCTGTAATAATTTACGAAGTTGTTTCTTCTTCTCAAGATCTTTTCATCAAGGTTTAGGGCACTTCCTTGGCTCCTTTCACTCAAAGGTTCCAAATCTGATTGGAGTTTCATTGAAACTATAGTGGTTGATTTTGCCCCACCAATGATTAAACGTAACATGCTGTTTTAGAAAAGATTAAGCCTATTTTTAACAAAATCCGAGGCAGTTATTAAAAACCTCATTTCCATATTCAACAACATGCTTTACATAACACTTATACGCTGTACACAAAACATCTCGAATTGAGCCCCAAATGGCACAAGCACAACGCTTTAACAGCTGAGATCTTGAGCAAACTTTATTAAGAGCTAAATCGATATGTTAACATAGGGTCGAAAGGAATGCACAAGTAAGCAGTGTTAAATGCCCGAGATATAACTTTTTCTTTTATTATAATGAAGTTTCGACCGTAAATTCATATGAGGAATACATACAACAGGAGCGAATGCAAAAATATTTCTATAGAAACAAGTAGGGTGAGAGAAGTAAAATATTTGGTTATGTAGGTCTTAAATTGCGGAGCACGTAACAAATGTAAAAGAAAATCTCGCGAGTGAGTTGCTGTATGGAGTCTTAGCAATTTATCCCTGGTTAAAGCAGCGTAATCACAATTTCACATCACGTTTAATACTTTATGAAATGCATATGAGAAATATCAGGTTGCAAAATTCATTCATCCGAACTTTTAATTACCCCTGCTCTTTATGACTTTAAAATAGAAGAGCGCTTGAAGTCACGTGTTTCGTAGATGGTCATGTTCTAATCAAATTACATGTTTATTTAAGGATTTCATTCCCATCGTGAAATATAATGAGCATACTGCTAGAAGTAAACCTCAGTATCCTCATATGAGGGGGTATTGATTGATTAGTAATGTAGCACCTAGGCACAGAACCCCAGTCAAATGCTGTGAAGGACACTGAACTGATATTCCAATTCCAAGATTTCCACATGCTGCCAAAGTTAAGATTTTGAGCCTTGACAGATTTAACATGTGAAGGAGATTAGAGCTCGCAACCTTCGGATTCGTAAGCACATAACGTAGCCACTATGCTACACTCATGTCCTTAAATTAAGGATAATGAAGTTCAGGCAAAGAAAGAGACAGAAACGAAAAAAATTTGACTTATTTGTAAAGTTATTTATTAAACAAAAGGTAAAGAGCAAAAAAGATGATATGTTTGACACAATTAATAAAAATTGCGATTTTTACTCCCTGGAGCAAATTTTAAAAAAAGAATCTATTTACAAAAAACAGTATAACATGGTTAGTACGATGGTTAATACGGAATATGTCTCCCGGACGATGCAATACAGGCCTTACAACGCTAGGCATGCTGAGTATCAAATTATCAATCTGATCTTGGGGAATATTACACCACTCATCAAGCAAATGCCCTCCGAAGTTCCGGTAGACAGGTGGGAGGGGGTTGACGGGCTGCAATTCGTCGGCCAAGCATATCTCACACATGCTCTATTGGATTCAAGATTGGTGAGTATGCTGGTCAATCCATACGGGAGATATCCTCCGATTTAAGGCATTCGTCTACAATTTTTGCATGGTGAGGACGGGCGTTGTCATCCATAAACAGAAATTCAGCACCCATGGCACCCCGAAACAAACTTACATGTTGCTCCAGAATGACATCACGATAGATGTGGCCTGTTATCGTTACACTCTGAACATACATGTCAGTTTTGGAACCAAGAATAATTCCTCCCCAAACGAGCCATCCTGCACCACCGTAACGGTGTCGTTCAATGGTGTTCTCTTGGTGGTAACGCTTACCTGGCGCTCTCCATATTAAAGTCCGGTGAGAATCAGACTTCAAACTAAACCTGGACTCGTCGGAAAACATCACACAAGACCACGGTTGTGGTGTCCACAATGCATGCTGTCTACTCCAGTTTAATCGCAAGCGACAGTGTGTTGCGGTAAGTGGAACACATCTGACAGGCCTACGAGCATATAGACCAATGTGCCCTAAGCGTCTGTACACGGTCTGCCTTGAAACTGTCGTACCGGTAGCTGAAGAGAGCTGACGAGACGGGTCTGATGCTGTGCTCCGTCTGTTTCTATTGGCAGTAACTGCCAAATGCCGGTCCTCATTCGGCGTTGTAACTCGGGGGCGACCTGTGCTGTAACATCTACTCACATTACCATCACCTTGGAATCGTTGCCAAAGCCTGATGGAGATGACACTCTGGGCGATTCCAAGTTCCTCGGATACTTCCAGCTGGGTACGTCCACATTCCATTCGTACAATAATTCTACCACGTAAAAATCATCCAAATGCTTTCTTTGTGCCATAACTATGCGGTTATTGCACTGAAAGCCTTTTAAAGAGCTTGTGAACAATTTTACTTATTTGCCACCATTCCTTATATACCCCTCTCTTACACTCTCGTCATTGTGACGTACTATCCGCGCCATCTCGTGGTTTCCTGTAATTTGCATATTCTTCTTCAAGACGTGTGTGATAATTCTACAGGTGAAATTTTTATTTTAGAGTTCAATTTCTGTGTGATTCTGAATCATCCTTAATTTATGGACACGAGTGTAAAAGAATCATCTTAGTAAGTCGTTATTACTGGCTTATATACCACCACCACACACTCCCCTGGCAGTGAGTCGGTGGATAGGTGAGCGAACGATACCATAGTTATGGCGAGCATGTGAGTTGTTGTGTCAAGTGATTTTTGACGGTTTGAGTGTTGCGTCATGTAGATTTTATCGGCTTGAGTGTTGCGTGATGTGATCAGACGGCTTGCTGTCCTGCGTCATGCGTTTGGTTATTTTTATTGCAGAACTACTGTTCACAGTAAGGTTTAGTTTTAAGTCTTTTTAATATTATTTCATGCAATTATCATATATTTACATTATAAAAAAAATTACATTTTACTTTAAAAAAAACTGACTTTGACATTGTGTTTCGCGAAAATTTTTGGACCACTGCTTTGTCGCAAAACATTTTGAATTCGGTGGGGAAAATAACTATTATGCGGTATGCATTTTGTGCCAACCCTTACGATATATATATCAGGATTTACTGGAATATTTTTAGTTATACCTGCACTTTCTTCAGATTCTTTGTAGTCATTTTTATTCAATCTGATGTCTTAATTGGGATCTACATTAGAGCAAGACAGCTTACCACCATCCGATTCATTTTCAGAAAGTTCTTGCAAAAAATGAGCAATTTCATCAGGATTTAGACCTTTCCGACGAGTCATCGTTTCTGCGCTGCACAAGGTTCGAAAATCGAATGATTTTTTTATGAGCAAAGAAGCAAATGCTATAGAACGTAACACTTAGACACAACAATTTTTGTATATTTTTTAAAACTTTTTCTCTGTGAAACACTGCATTTAAAGTCAGATAAATGTGCGATATTACTTCCGGATGTTTGTTTTACTAATGGGAATTATTTAGTGAACTTAACGACAGCTATTTATGATGGTAAATTTTATTGGTGCCGAAACGACACCAGCAGACGTTTTCGGTATATTTAGTTGTAAAACCTCTCCTAATTAACCCAGAACCAAGAAACAATTTCTGTGTAATCACCATGAAAAATGATTAAAAGTCACGAAAAGTTTTCTAATTCCTTGCAAACATGCGGAAAGGAGAACAAACTAAACAGGCTCCGGGGTCCGATCGACACTGACGGACGCTCTTGTGTTAACAATTCCACATTAATTTGGAATTTTTAAATCGTAACTTCTGTTCGGTAGCTATATGTGATATCGATAATTAAAGGACAAATCAATGATTTGATGATGTACTTTCATATTGCTCTTTGAATGTTTATATTTATCTCTACAAGTGTTAAAAATAAAGCTAAAATAACTATAGTTCTTCTATACAATGGATAATAACAAAATAAAAAAACTTGCCTTCCAGGTGTTCGCATCATAGAAGACTGTTTGATCCATGACTCAACCGGTTGTACCTTTCGTAAGTCCATGATATATACAGAGACATTCGTTAGGTTAAAAGCTCCAATTATCTAAAAAATTAAGCAAAAAAATACCTTTAATAAAAAGATTTAACCCCCCTTCTCTCTCTCCCTATATATATATATATAATAATAATAATAATAATATCATCCTATTTAAAAACTTTTTACTGTGTAACATTTAATTTCAAGAAGCACAATATTAATTTTATGGAATATTTTACTGCTTCCTTAAATTCTCTGAAATAAGTAAATCCTTCATCCTTCAGATACGCAGCCATTACCCTTTTACTGCATTCCAAAACCTTCGGAATTTTTTTTATTGATAGCAGTTCTCGGAAAAGTTCGTACTTCGGAAAGACGTACATATACGACTGGGGAAATTACCGCTTTAACTGAGGGAGATGTTTATAAACGCAGGAGACACTTAAGAGGTTACAGTAGTGTTGTAGATTTTGCTTCAAAGTATAGTATCATTGAATTAATTACATTGTTATTGCATGGAAGGGGGGCGCGATGAAAGCTCTGATTGAATATAGGGAAGCAAAGATTGAAAGTTTGAGAAGCATTGCATTAATGGTATTAAGACTGGAACTCGACACTGTAAAACATGCAACCCCACCACAGTTATTTGGTCACCTCGGCCACATCTGATTTTTATTAACTTGACTTGTTGAAAAACAATGCACATTTTACTCTGATTTGTTTTTGTACATTTATTAGGAAAGTTCCTAGAATAGTGTCTTAAAAATCCCGGAGATAAGTTAAAAATATTTTTTTAGTTATATAAAAATGTTTATTTAATTCTTTTGCATAACAACTACTTCGTTATCTCTCTCTACATAAAATAAGTTTTTAGCCATTCTGTGATTAAGGCAGCACAGTACGATTCAAATGACAAAAATCGGTTAGAAAATCAAATGTAATTTTTGTAGCCTAAATTATTCTTCATATACATTTCTATAAGCTCCAAAATTTGAAAGTTCTAAACTTAAGAAGCGCAGAATTATGATAGCTTTTACGTTCGTTTTTATTCACATCCCTATGTCAAATCAAAACTTTAAACTGACATATCTCAGAAAGATAAGATATTAGTTTGTCTTCATTTAGATGCTAAAGCTTTTTTTCCTATTGCGCCTAATGCTTTGAAAATTGTTTACCTCTTGCTAATAGTACATGTAACAAAAATTGGTATGCATTTTTGAATCAAAGCAGTACCTTATATTTTTTTAAATAATTGAACTCAGAATTTATACATTTTTTTAAACAATTTTCAATAAGCATTCGTTTAAAGAAGTATTGTACGAATACCAATCATGTTATCGCAATACATATACCAACTTTTGTTATACATAATCTGACGTACTTATAAATCAAATTCCATGCGAGTATGTAAATGTTTGTGTGTAGGAGTAGCATTTTAAAATCACTTCACAAATTTTAAGTTTTTGCGTTAAACAATTAAATGGTCACCTTTTTATGAAATGTTGAGCACAAAATCTGTTTTACCTGGTATACACTCATAGAAAACAAAAAATTTTGAAAATCCTTAAATTAAAAATTTTTGCGCAAATCGTGCCATGTCCCCTTAATTTAGTTATACATAAGGAACAGTTAGTAAAAGCGAGTCGTAAAAAGTTGGATTGAACTGAAGAGGAGCTAAAGAAAGAATTTGGGGGGAGCTCAAATGCAGAAAGTATGCAAATGACAGAAATGTTTAAAGAAGAGATTATTAGGAAATTTTTATAACCTGAACACAGTTAGAGAAAAACTTTAAACCTGTGTGTGTATGTGACTCCAAGTTATACATATAACTACTTAATACATGTGAATTACAGTTTTACAAATTGAGCAATGAATATGAACAATTGCATAATTGGTGCAATGAATAGTTAAAAAATAATATCAATTAAATGTTGCAAAGTACGTAATTAGGTTTTCATTACTTTAAACCAGCGTTTCTCAAACTGTGGGGCGCGCCTTTTTATGGGGGCGTGATAATTTTGAATGGGGGGCGCGAGCATATTGAAAAGTCTAAAACAAAAGACTTTTTAAAATATATTAATGTACTGAAAATAAACAAACACAAATACATTCTGACATATTAAAAAATAAAATACACATTTGCACTGATATAATACACTTATAATTGTATCAGTACTGCTCAATGCGTTTTATAATTAATTTAACAATGGCTAGTTAAAAATAAGTTTACTAATTACCGGTGACCCCATGGGCTTGTCATATATAAAATTATACGTATACAAAAATGAACACTTATCTTGATAATTTGTGCAGCTTATAAGTAATCCCATAACTTCCGATTACAAATTGCGTGATTCGCTTCCCAGTGCCACGTAAGCAATGTACTGGGGGAGGGGAAGAAAAGGAATAAATAAGCAAATCCTCTGAAGTGAGGAAATCTTTGGCAAACACTGTCAGGTCCTTTTATTGCATTCCAAAGCCTTCAAAATAATTTTATGGAAAGCAGTGCATGAAAAAGATCGTACTTCGGAAAGACGTATATATACGTCCGGGATAATTAACATTTTGGTTGAGCAAGACGTTTATATAACTCGGTGGCATTTAGGTTAAAGTCATATTGTAGCTTTAACTTCTAAGTGTAGTATTATTGAATTCTCAATACTTTGTTATTGTATGGAGGGAAGAGCGATGAAAATTTTGATTGAATATTCGGTCGCAAACATTGAAAGTTTGAGAAGCACTGCTTTAAATGATTTTTGTAACATATTTGCGGTATGAAAACTGAAGCGAGAAAGAATTAAATGCATATTAAAATTACATTCTGGGTGTATGTGGAAACAAAGTATTTTCAAAACCCATTATCTGGTTCCTCGCGATTTAAAACAATTAAAAGCACAGTACCATTAATTAGAGATATAAATTGTTAAATATACTATTCATTAAAACACACACACACATTAAAGGTTCTAGTTGCACAGTTTATCATCGAATGCGTGATTTTGTATTCAATTTTCCAGTTTTAAAGCAGGTATTTTGAGTAATAATTAAATGTCTGTTTAAGATAAAGAGATTTAGCATGGGTAATAAAAATAAAAAAATGCATTTAATAGAAGATTTTCAGTTAAATTTGTGCAAAAATTCTTGCGGTTAAATTTAAATAAGGAGACACAGAATAAAATGTACGAAAGGAAAGTTATTGGGAAATATTTAAAGCAAAAATCGATTCATTTCTGTTGGACTATACTCGAGGAAGGAAATTTTTATTTAACTGATTGTATTTAGTAACATATACTAATTGTTAGATCAAGAATATAAAGAAGTTATGTTCTTAATATTAACATCTTAAGAGACATTTAAAATAACCCTGTATACAAAATCTTGATATATATTATGTTAGAAAAATCATCGTACCTGGTGTTAAGGCTTCAATTCAGTTAAGGCTCTAGTTAATTGATTTCCACGAAATATGTGGACTGTAATTGTCATTAGATCATTTAAGGTATAAAAAATAGCATAGGTAAGTGTGTATATACAGGGTAATTCATAATTTATTCCTCGGTTTCGAAGTGTTGTAGTAAGAAAACTAAGAGGATTATTTTCAAAAAGAAATAGTTGAAAGAATAAAGAAACATTTCCAGTATTATTGCCATATCTTATATGTGATTCATGTGTGAAATGTTGGGCACACGGCATAGTCATAGTCCAGTGCCTGCCACTCTGCTCAACATGGCACTATCAACGTTCTTGACAGTACGAGTTATCATTTCCTTGCTATTTGAAAACTTTGCCTCTGATATAAGATCTAAGTCTTCGTATACCTTCTGATGCAGTGGAATTGTATGAAAGGATAACACATGCTGTCAACAACGTTGATATTGCCATGTTGAGAAGAAAGTAGCAGACACTGAGTGAGTGAATATTAACGTCGCACAGTTCAGCTACACGAGGACTTTTGTCGACGGACCACGTAATTTTGAACCATGGTCAAGTGACGTGGACGACACCTGACCTGGCACCCCATCTCGTAACTACCACACCACAGCAACGGGAGGACGTTTGAGCTCTCGACTGATTTAAAGAGCATCGCTGCCTACACGGCGGGTCTTTAGTGGTACAGGGCTCGAGCTCGTGACAAGGCCAGCCACGATCCGATACCTTGACCACTCGGCTATCACAGCCATGTGACAGAAACTGAACAATCGCATTAATGGATACCATCTTATCAAGGTTTCATACATAGAGCATCTGTAAGTAACGCAAACAAAACTTGGTTTATATATTCCTTCAAATATTATTTTTTGCTGTATATGTATGCGTCTTAGTTTTTTTCTTTCTATAGCGCTTCGAAACTCTGGAGGAAATGACTTATAACCCTGTATATAAATATTACTTAACCACAGTAGTAGAGAGACCTTAATTGCGATTGCGTAGCCGACGTTGTTTCACTCAAATCAAATTTAAATGATCTAATATTTTGTTCTATTTACTCTGAATACAGTATTTTTAATTTTGAGTCGAATAATTTCAAAAGGCCATGCAGCATTAAAATTAAGTTTTATATTCTGTTATAGTACAACCCTCAATTACACTAATAAATATTTTACAGCAGTTATTTTATTATTTTCACTGGATCAGTTGGAGTGAAGTTCGTGGCAAGAGTTACGACAACAAGTGTGAACCATGTGTAGACTGTTGCGTTAAGGCCAAAATAAATCATAGAAGCAACCACAAAATACAACAAACACATAATGAACTTAAAAACACAATAAAATATTCTTGTTCCACTCGCAAATTCGCTTACAATATAACCAAACAATCTATTTCAAAATGAATTGAATAACTTAACAGTGACATGAATAAATATAAGCAAATGATAAATTAATATTAAATCGCAAGGCTTAACCAATAACATCGTAACAGCGTTTACCACAAACGTACCAAAATATTTGGATATCACGTATCTTAGATGAATATTTACTACTGTTAAGATTTAGAATAACTAAGATAAATGTAGATATTTTATAATCTACTTGTGCTAATATCTGCTTACGATTAAATAGGGAAGAATAACAAAGATAAATGTTTTAAAATCTTTCAAGACCTTTAGAGGAGGCAGATTGTGTGAATGATAGGGAAGTCGTTCTTAGAGAACGGAAATTTTATTAAGATCAAGGAAATTAGTTTAAATTAATTCCTCGAAGTTATGAATATATGTACTTTTTTATTTTGTTACAAAAAATTAGCAATTTTCTGCCGCGGACTCAATTTAGCTCTTAGAAAAATATTAGTAATAATACATAATTTGGATCTAATAGAGCATCCTAATCCGGGTTTAAGTAAAAAAATCAAATAAATATGTTTTATAATATAATAATTTTTAAAAAGTGCCCTGGTGTTAAAGATAACTGCTTTAATATTTCTTAATATAGCATTTTTTTGGAAAAATATGTATATTTTCAGCACGTATGAATCATACCGTCATATTTCATCACCATTTTGCATCAAATCAAAAGATGTTGCCAAATTCCTTGATATACAGTCAATAGTGAAAACTGTTCTTACGCACGTTGGAATACAGTAATAATAAATATAACGCTGTAATTGCTGTAATTATTAATAATATGCTGTATTTATTAATAATAAATATGACAGCATTTGGCGACATTTGTATGAATTGGCGATGTATTTTCGTCTGATAGAATTTATTAATGGTATAATACGTAAGAATCTTATTTTCTTGCAATGCAAAAATATTTTTAAACTAATAACTGCTGGATAGTACTGCAATCAAATGGACAAAATGTTGGTAAAAAATGTCAAAGCTAAGAAATATGCAAAATTCTGGTAACCTGACGCTGTTCTTCATGACAATATATATAAGGCGAGTATTTTCCAAATATATTTCAATAAACGATACAGCCAATTTTGTTGACAGTTGATTTCTGTGTATTTCGGTGGTTCTCAAACTTTCAATACTCGCAACCCAATAGTCAATATAAATTTTCATCATCCCGCCTCCCCTCCATACAGTAATAATGTACCGCTGGTGTACGTCTCACTCAGCCAGTGCGTAAATTGCCCACGACGTATGTATACGTCTTTCAAAAATACGATCGTTTATGTTTAACTGCTATCCATAAAATTATTCCGAAGGCTTTGAAATGCAATAAAATGACATTGACAGTGTTTGCGAAGGATTTACTTATTTCAGAGAATTTTTATATTTATTCCCTCCCCCCAATATAAATTAAGATTTTTTAATAATCTTTTGTTTTTGACTTTTCGTGACTTGGGTTATCACGCCTCCTAGGGGAGTTTTGAAGCACTGGTGTATTTTGATGTCTTTAGCTTCCTATACATTTTCGTCTTAATCTAAATTTGTAAAATATGTGGCGCTAGATTTCTGAATAGCTAGAGAAAATTCGATAAAAAAGGCTCCAAAGAGTAAAAAAAAATATCTCAAAAGTACAAATATTCCAAATTACATGCTATTAGCCTAGCATTTTGAAAAACAGGTATTTTAGAACAGCGCCTGTAATCAACATAATAACTATAAACAGTACTACGTTAAAAACAGCGCCTATTGCGTTAAAAAAATTTTCAGAAAATTTAACTGCAAGAAAACAAGCTTAAAATGTGAAATATTTTTGAAAAATAAACAAAATAATTAAAATTTGATTTTATAAACATGTAGTAAATAACTTTTTACTTTATTAATCTTTTCTTCTCCAACAAAATGTTGTCAAATTCCACCAAAGTGTTGAACAGGTTTGTGGTTAAGTACTGAGTGCTGAATTATGCTTAACATATTTAATCTGATCATTATTAAAAAACAAGCTAACGAAGACAATGTTCTTGCTGTATCAAAGAAAACCTGATATGCAAATTTAATGGGCATAATTTTTTATGAATTTAGAAGCCGAGGATAAATAATAGAGGGATAAAATAATTTTATAAAATTACAAAAAAAAAAACGATTGTTTGATTATAAAGATAGAGCTTAATGAACGCAGTATTATAAAGAATACATCAGTTACTTGCATGACTTTTTTATTAATGTACGGATTTTATTAATGTACGGATTTATACGCTTCATGAATCAGTTTGTGATATTTTGGTTTGCTAAACAACTTTCAGATCATTTCAGAACTATGGTCATTTCCACGCACGAATGAACTCATTTCCTTTTCATAATTGACACATACTTTTTATTATTCCTATATCTAGCAAAACCTTGTCTTTTTTAAAGAAAAAAATGTTTTAATAACGTCTGTTTCAATTCCTCTAGAGCTATTTTTTAATTCTTTTTTTCCAAATACCGAGTTTTATGGAAAAAAAACAGTCGTAACAAGATATGCCCCAAGACAGAATTTTGGTGAAAAACGAAATGATTTTCAAAAAATTACTTCTGTATTTATATCACTTGGATAATACTATTGACGATTTCTTTCTTTCATCTTTTATAAATTTCTGTATTTATTTTTAATTGAATTTAAATTGACATTTTGACAAAGATTTGCCCAAGGAATGAATGGGAAAAAATTACTTTCTTATCGTTGTATTATTTTTTAAAAAATGTAATGGAGATTTTTTCTTGGATAATAAAGCATATATTCAGAGGATAGATAAAAATAACACAGAAAGCTTCAGTGAAATTCCATTGTCATTTTTTCTTGAATTATTTAGTCTACTGTCACTATCTCTTTGTAATTTGTAAATTCATATGCTAACTTTATGTTTAAGAAAATTGCTTCATTGATAACACAATCATTTTTGTTAAATAACTAGTCTTTACTCGACTGCTTCGCTGGGTCTTTCAAAATGTATTATGGGGATATTTCCTATTATCAAACGAGAGTTGAGTATTGTGGAATAATCAGGTAATGTGGAATACCGAGGTTTTAGCTTTGTGTTTAGCTCCTAATGCGTGGGGAAACCTTGAAGTACTAAAGAAAGACCTTCATGATGCATTGCAGTGAGAGTTGATCATTTGTTGTTGCCATACCACTCGCTACAAAACAAAATGTGTTTTGTGATTTTCAAAAATGTTTGCAGATAAAAGTTTTCAAACTTTTTAACCTACTAGTACACATGGAACTTGAACATTAAAGCAGTGCTTCTCAAACTTTCAATATTTGCGACCTAGTATTCAATCATAATTTTCATTGCGCCCCCTCCATACAATAACGATGTATAGAATTCAATAATACTGTACTTCGACGCAAAAGCTACAATACGACTTATACCTCTTAAGTGCCACTGGTGTAGATAAATGTCTTAATCAGCCAAAGCATTAATTACCCCGGACGTATATATACGTCTTTCCGAAGAACGATGTTTTCCGAAGGTTTTTGAATGCAATAAAAGGTCCTTGACAATGGTATTTATTCCTTTTCTCCCCCTCTCCCCCCAATACATCACATACTTGCAGCTATGTGGAAAACGTTGGCATTGAGTAGCGAATCGCGTAACTTTTAATCGGCGCAGTTAAGAGATTCATTATAAACCGTACAAATTATTAAGATAAGTGTTAATTTTTGTATATAATTTTGTAAATGACAAGCTCAGGGGTCACTGGTAAATTAATTTTAAAATACATTGTGTAGTACTGATACATTTATAAGTGTATCAGCGTAAATGTGCATTTATTTTATATTACGAGATAATGAATTTTGTTTGTTTACTTTCAGTAAATTAATTGTTTTTTTTAAATGAACTTTTGTTTTCAACTTATCAGAATGCTCGTGCCCCCCTAGGGAGGTGCGCCCCACAGTTTTAGAAACGCTGCATTAAACCTAAGTGAAATGTATCCAGAAATAATTGTAGTTTGTTATACTGTAGTTGTTTTTGAGCTAACAATGCTGTGTCTTTCGGTTTAAAGATCCACTTTCCAATATGACGTGTAAGACATTATAGAATACTAGGTATTCCATAATGCCCGACGTGCATCAATCGTTTCGTTCTGATTTGTAATAGACTTCATGCATCATTTGTAATAGACTTCATGCCATCAATTAAAACTGCAGAAAACAAAGACACCGAATGTATGTAACGAAAAACTATCCAAAGACCACCGAGGGGATCTGTTTTCTGTGGGTTCAAATTGATTGTACTGGAGCACAAAAAGGCTATATTTGTGTTACTTGTAATAGAAATGACATTCACATATTTTAAAAAATATGGCTTATTTAGTTATAAATAGCACGTTCCATGAAGGCTGAATTAGTTTTCACCAACGGTTTAAACTACCTATTCCATAATACCCCACATTCCTCACTTTTCTTTAAAATAATTTTTCATAATAACAAAATAAATATTATTCCTTTTAACAAGTGAGATAATTCCTTACAATGGCTTATAGTATATATACACGAAGAATTTGAAGATTTGTATCAAACTCTAGCAAACGTAAATGGTATTCCATAATACCCAAATCTCCACTCTCTCGATGTATATATATATATATATATATATATATATATATATATATATATATATATATATATATATATATATATATATATAAATCAATTAAAAATTGAAATTATATGAATTTTGTAATACTAAATCTCATTTCAAAGCATCAATGGCGAATATAGAAAGTAAATTACCAACGTTTACAAACAAAATTAAAAATTTTATAAAATAAAAATTTATAAAATTTCCAGGTGTTACCTTGGACTTAGGACCGATAAGTGGGGTTAAACTAGTTTGATGGCGCCAACCTTCTCCCTGTTGCAACTTGGTAAGTTAATCGGGAAATATCCAATTCTCAAATATTTAAAATTTAAAAAGTTAATACTTAAAAAATTAAACTATTCGCCATCGCATTCCGAAAGATATTATAGCATTAAAATGTTAAAACTCTAAAATAATTAAGGGGACTTGGCACCCTTTGAGCAAACTTCTTTATTTACGTATTTAAAAATTATATTTTAGCATTTTATACAATGTTTCTATTCAAGAAAATGTTACCAGATGAAAATTTTCATATATTATTCACACAATTTTAAAAATTTTAATTTTTTGAAGAAAATTGGGAAAATTTTAAAATCCTACTCCTTTTGTAAAAATCAATTTTTTGACCTGAAACTTTTTTATAAAACTCTTATGGATGATCTAAACAACTTTAAGGATTGATTTTAGAATAACTTCATTCTTTTTCGAGAAAAAAAATAAAATGTTGATATACAGGCTAAACATCAACGAAAAAGTCAGCATGTCTTACATTTTATTTTTTTTAAAAACAGTATTCAGTTTATAGCAAAAAGGATCCCTAATTTTATTACATGCTTTATTTTCAACACACAAGAAAAAAATGGAAGTGATTGCTAAACAATTGTCGAAGGAGTAGCATTTTGAATGCACTAAGGTTTCGAAAAACACAAACTGAGAAAAACCACTTAAAAGTTTATAATTCTGAAAAAATAATTATTATAAGCTTAATTAAACTTAAAATACCACTTTAAGATATTAGTTATACGTTTTTCTTTAAAATAATTGCATTTTCATATTTTTTCAACCCACACATTTTTATAAATTATCAACTTTTAGAGAGTACTAATTGCCCTTGAAAATTCAAGAAAAATGTTAAAAAAATTTTTTTTTCTGTCACGACAGAAATTTTAGCTGTTTTTCTTCTTATAATATTAAAGTATTACATTTGTATGAAAAATATATCAGGAATAAGAACTGAAATTATAAAATTATTAATATAAAATGCTTTAATTTAAAAATTTTACATGCACACATTTCACAAGGAAGAAAAATTACATTATTGTATTGCCTCGGAAATATTCTGCTTTTAATACTACACATTCTTTTTTATAGTTATTATTTCTATTTCTAAAATAGATATTTTTTTTTTATCATAAAGCATTTTTTAGCTTTTTTTTTCTAAAAAGGGGGTGTGGCTGAATTGCCTAATTTGTTTTCAAATGAAGTTTTAGTCAACTTCTAACTTTCCGACATGCACAAGTGATATATCAATCGAAAGATAATAATGCAAAGAATAAGATTAAATGAAAATAAAATAAAAAAAAAAACGATAGGTTTGTGATTTTTAGGGTACCAAGTCGCCTTAAGTGCACAATGTAATTGAACAATCGAACACCAAAGATAATGCACCCATCTTTAAAATAGTCAAATAAGAAGAAAAAATAGTTAGACGTTAGGCATGATTTACCCTGCACGAGAAGTGCCGGGATCCCGGCACTTCTCGCGCATACCTAACGTTCCCGACATACTTAACGTCTATCTTTTTTTCAACGCTCCTTTTAAACCTTTTTTGGAAAATGGATAGTTTCTCGTGTAGCTGAGTTTAAGGCTATGTCCTTTGAGGGGTCTTAGTTTGTAGATAAATTCTAAGCAGAGTTGAACGTCGTTTATCCGAACGTTTATTATCCAGAGCGTCAAATATCCGTACTAGTTTTTTTTTGTCAGCTACATGTACAGTATATAAGTACGTTTTAGAACAGTGCAATGCTCAGCTGTTGTTTTGCATGAGCTCAAAAGTGACTGGAAAACCCAAGTTCATGGATATTTGGGGAATTTCAGTTGTATAATTTAGTAAACATCTACATATTAGGTCAGTTTGTTTCCTGTGGATTTCAAATGCTAAATGATGACGAGATTGTGGCTTCCATGCAAGAAGCATCCGAGCCTGCTGTCGATGAAACGGATGAAGATGCGGACACCAACAACGCAAGTAGCAAGGGTCCATCAAATAATGACGCATTTTCTGCTTTAGAGGCAGCTATGGAGTTGTACGAACAACAATCAGACTGCTGTCCTACTTAACTACTGCTGCTCAAGAGAATCTGAGACTTTGCAGCGAAAAAACGAAGGTGTACAATGATACAGCGAAAAATAAGTGATTATTTTCAACAATAAAGGTAAAATTGTGACATTTTGCGCTTACTTTGCTTTTTCTTCAAGCACTTTACCCGCATGGGATGATTTTCAATATTCGTATAGTGTCCGGTTTCATATACTGCATGGATCGCATTAGATTTTCTGTTATCCGAACAATTGCGTATCTGAACGGTGTCCGGTCCCAATTGATTTAGATAAACGACGTTGTACTGTATATTTTTGGATACCGCCTCTTCGAGTATGTCATACCCTGCGTGTGAATCACCGTTACAGTTTTGAATGCATGATCACATTTTAAATACTCCTTATGCTGTGGTGTATTATTGTAGTTATGACAAAGAAATGTGATATTTAAGTAATTTTATAGATATAGTGCATCAGTATTTTGGGATGAAGAAATTCTCTTCGCGGTTATGATGAGGAAGAATCAAATGATGAAGGGTATAATAGCAAGTATAATTCCTCCACTGAAATCGATTCAGAAGAGTGAGACAGTGTTGAAAATAAATGTTTTATATGTAGAGAAACAAAAGCATTTGGGAAGAACGTAATTTTAAAGGAGACTACTGGTACACCTCTTATCCACTTCCAGATGAACTTTTGAAAAAAAAAACTATTGCTGGAACAATAGGAGAAAATAAAAAAGAAATTCCAAAATTTTTGAATTTAAAGAATAGAGAAGTTTACTGCTATAGGTGTAGTTTTGAATAGATACAGTTTAAAAAAAATTAAAATCCAGTAAAAACAACGCACTCACTCACGACTAGATTAAAGGAGTGTATAAACAGTGTACTGAACGCCCATATAAAAGGAACAGAAAAACTTAAATTACGTGGGAAAAATGTAATAAACATATTGCATTCTATACTTTTCTTCCTTTTTGACTTTTGTGTAGAAATTTTATGGTAGAAACATAATGTATAAAACCCTTAGGTATGAGATACCCTGCGTGAGAGCTATAGGTCGTTTTTTTCGCGGGAGTGATGCCGGTATATATATGTTGGAAATGTTTGAAGCCGATATTAAAAAAATAAAATTTATGTTAAAAAGTTATAGAAAGTTTATAAAATAAATTTTATAAAATTATGTTAAGATGAGACTGCTATTCTTACCATGCGGACTTAGAGCCTGACATACATGCACATAAGCTTCAAAGAAAGACCTAATAACCTAGACATTTTAATTACTTGGAAATTAAATTCGTATTTTTGAAGTTAACTTCTTATGGCAGTATAGGGAGAAATTTCCGTTACGCGTTACAAGTTATGGTTAGCGATAAACGTAAGGTAGAAATGAATGAAGTTCTGAATTTTCCCCCCGTTTTAAAAAAAGCCATCTAACTCATACTATCTATCTCAGACAAAAAATAATTACAGAATCGGAAAGATCATTTTTTGAGCTACATTCACGAAATTTGGTATGCATGTAGTGTATATGAAAATAAACAAATGATTAAAAATTCAGAACCATTTTATTAACGATATGGAATATTTTTTTTAAAACAAAATAATGATATTTACTATTTTTTACGATTTTTTTAAAAATGAGTCAAAATTGATACGCTTTTATAAAAATGAGTCAAAATTGATAAGCTTTTATAAAAATGGTTTCTAAATCATTCCCTTTAAGTTTCCTTTCGAGTTAATGAATTGATTTTTTATTCTAAACAAGTTCAAAATTTTCTCTTTTAGAATCAGTCATAAAAAAAAAACATGACGGAATCTTTTTTTTTGCGATTTTTCAAAAAAACTCAAAATTTTAATTAAATATATTATGACTTCATTATTTATAAAACTAATCTAACGAAACTTTTTCTCCATATGTAGAATAGTATTATCCGTAATCTGTTCAAAGATTGAAAAAATAGATTAAAAATTACGGCTTTTAAAATTTCTTTTGTGTTTTTAGTCTATTAGCCCTGAGCTAGCACCCCCCTCCCTCTCCTCATTCAACAGCAGCTTTAACTAGCCTTTCCTCTTTTAGCTTTGCGATACATACTTTGTTTTGTTTTTACGTTACCTAGAAGTCAAATTATAATCAATTTTATAAATTAAAAAAAATCGGAAGTGAGTTTTTAATGTACCCGAAGTAGGCATTTAAATGGTTCAAAATCTGTCAAAAATTAGTTTAAGGAGAGTTTTTTGATATACAGTTTTTTAAAATACTTTTAAGGAAATAATACAAACAATCTATTGTTTTAAAATTTAGAGGCAACACAACATTTCTTCCAATAGTTTGGCAATAAAAGATTGTGTTTACTAAATTTTTAATCGAATGGAATTTCTAAATTCAGTTGAAGTGAGTTTTTAAATCATATTTATGCTTTGGTGTAATTAATTTGATTGTTGTGAAAGTGTTACATAACTTATATTTACTTCATTAACTTGTATTTTAAGACTACAGTGGGCAGTAAAATTTTTTACAACCATGTCCAAAATTTTTACTGGCTCTATGTAACTTAGAACTAAAATCATATAAAAAAATTGGTGAGAAAAAAATGAGTATAGTTTTTAAAAATTTTAAAAAATTAAAAAACTTTCCATGCGTTTAGATTTTTTTTAAATTTCATATTTTCACCTGAATTAACTTCTTTAAGCAATTCTTTACAAATGTATGCATGCAATGTAATGTTTTATAAGATAATTTACAAAGTATGGGTAAACGCAAATTTTTATAGAAAAATTTCAAGAATTTTAATGATTTTCTATACATAAAAAACTTTAATTTCTTCTTTCACCCTATCACTATTATTACAATTCATCGAAGAATTTATAACTATACATTAGACGAATACTTCTGGAAAGTTTGTTTTCTTATAATTCGAGAAAAATTGCAACGCATGGAACATTTTGCATTTTTGTTTCGAGGCAAATTTTTGATTTAGACTAATAATGATGATACTTTTCCTCAAAATACATACAATAAAATTTTTTTTAGTATTATGTATTGAAAATGAAAATTTTGTCTATACTTATACCTTTTCCATTCTAATTATTTTTTAAATACAGTTTGAAATAATAATGATAATAATAAATTTGTTAATTATATATAAGATTACTTCAAAATAAAACTTTATTATACAATTCAATACATGTAAGCCAAAGAAGTTAACTTCTAACGCGTGCTCACACTAATACACGCTTTCTTTTTTTTCTTTGTTCATGGTAACATTTATTTGTTTGTCTAGACAATTTAATTTCGAAATTCTTTTCAAGTTTCAAATAAAAATTAAAAAAATTGTCATTATAACAAAGTTTACGTAAGGTATTAACTAAATGGATGTTCATTTTGATGTTTACAGGAATTTTAAAATGTTAAAATAACACTGTGAACTGACTTCACCTATGTAAAATAAATGTTATAAGTCTGAATTATTCCAAAATTTAAAATGCTAAGGAAGCTTGCACAATCGAATTTTGAAAATTTTTACTGCTTAACATTAATTTCGAAAAGGATTCCATGCATTTGTTTTGAATGTTAATTATTTATATATTAGAATAATTTAAAAATGAAACAATCAAAATGAGAATGAGACAATTAATTTCAAATAATCTTTTAAATTAGAATTTTCGTTTAGATGTAAAAATTATCAAAGTTATACATCTAATGTGATAAAGAATAATTCAATTTATAAAAACGATGTTATATAGTTCTCTCTCTCAGTACAGTTCAGTAATTCTGGAGACTTGCCCATCGTCTTAAGCTCCTAAATAATTTGATGACTATATTAATATTTTAGAATATATTTTTGTAGATATTACAATTTTTTGGACACAGTCCATTGTTTTACATCTCGCTATTGTTGAGTAAGGCCATTCACTGTGTTTGGATACAAAAGTTTTCAAAATATTTCGGAGTGTTTTGTAATTTCTACAGGTTAAAATTAAATATTCACTTGGGCACTTACATACTATCGCAATAATCACCAACATTCAAGATAACTCACCACGTTGGCAACCGGAATTTCGCATGTGTCGTATATGTGCTGAATTAGCACTCATTATCTTTATTTCATATAATGTTCGGTTGAACCCTAGGAGGACCCACTTTTGGTCGCCAAATTTTTTATCGCCAAATTTTGAGCGATAAAGGTTACAATATGGTAACCTTTCCATTTCATCAAAAAATTTGGATTTTCAAATCACCGAAAAAAATGGCAACCCTAAAAAAAGTACAACGCTTTTCGCCTTTTCCGAAAAAACGTCATTTTGACATTTGACTTCGCTGGAGATTGTTAGAATGTTATGAAGAATGTTAGAATGAATGAAGAATGGCGTGTGAAAGGAAATTACTTTAAAGTGAGGCTACGATAGGTTTCTTTGTGCTCCTGGGCACATAGGGGAAGAAAGAGACGTTAGAATGGTGTATGAAAGCTAAATTAATCGCTTCTCGTTATGAATGTTCGAGGTGTAAAAAAAAATATGCGTTTGCAAAAGCGAAAGGGAACGGTTGACGGCTACGAATGGCGTTGACGCAACCAGTCGAAAGATAATCGCCACGACGTCGTTCGGAGTGTGAGAAAGGGCACTTGGTTTAGCGAAAGCAAACTTGCTATAACTATTATCTTGCGTTTGACGAGATATTGGTTTGGCAAGAGCATGAATGAGTTCGTGATGAATGACTTGAAAGTTAATAAGAATATGACAAAGTTAATAAGACATGTGGCGGCGATCTTATGATCACAAGTTGGTGAATGAGAATTTTCATAAATTCCTTGCATCCATCGCAAGGGTGTATCCACCAACAGATCATGACGAAATGCAAGCGTAAGGTAAGTGCTTTTTAACATTTTTTAAAATTGATTTCATGTATTTCTTCGATTTTATCTTTGCGAAACGCCCCTTTCGTCCTTTTTTAAAAATGTAAATCATGTTGTACACACTGGTTTTAGAATACTTTTTTAAAATAAATTTCATTGCTTTCTCCGTTTTTTTCTTTATATAATGATTAATTTAATGTATTTATTCGATTTCATCTTTGCGAAACGCCCATTTCATCCCCCCCCTCCCCCCCTCCGCTGACGCATGCGCTTCCCAAGAGTTTTTCGTCATTGACGCCTTTTTGAAAACCTTAAATTTGGCGCTTTTTGGCGAAAACTTTTTGGCGCCAAAAACAGCAGTGGGTCCTCCTAGGATTTTACCTAATGTTCAATATGTTGCGATAATACGTAAGTTTCTTTGTTTCTGGTACTTGACATTGGGAACACATTGGAGTTATCTGCTTATTTAAAAAGAACATATATGTCATTCAATGGTAGTTTCTTTGCTCGAATCTTATATTAAATAAAACCTCCAAATAAATATCGTTTGCCGCCTGTCTACTCCACTTCTCAAGATGTGAAATAAAATTATTTCAACATGTGAAATAAAAGTTTTTATGTCTTCTGCTCTCTGTCCAAGCTTTTTCATTTTACATTTATGTCATTTTTTTTTAAATATGTGTGTTAATCATCTTCCGGAATACGAGCATAATACTCTAAGATTTTGGAGAGGTTTTGACCAGTTTATTTACTACTTCATTAATCTCTATTCTATGTACCGATACCCAAATGAATGTTATTGATTGAACAATATGGAAACTCTCTTGCAAAGTGGAAACTAAATTTAAAATTGGAGACTATATTTTGGAGACTTTTTAGAACCGATAAACTATAACATAATTTTATGCTTCTGTATCCTTATTTCGTAACGCAGTCCGTATGGCTGTAGCTTCAGCAGGGAAAATTGTATTCATCTCTCTCAGTAAGAAATTCTGTCGGACGTTTTTCTTATGAATTAAGATTCCTATTGATGTTTGATTTATAATTTTACAACCATCTGTTGCTATAAGGATAATGTTTTTAAAATTCGCTTAGAAGTAATCAGTAAATAATCTTAAATTATTAAATTAATAAAAATTAATAAATAAATTATTAAATTAATAAATAAATTATTAAATTAATAAATAAATTATTAAATTAATAAATAAATTATTAAATTAATAAATAAATTATTAAATTAATAAATAAATTATTAAATTAATAAATAAATTATTAAATTAATAAATAAAATATTAAATTAATAAAAATTAATAAATAAATTATTAAATTAATAAAAATTAATAAATAAATTATTAAATTAATAAAAATTAATAAATAAATTATTAAAATAATAAAAATTAAAAATAAATTATTTAATTAATAAAAATTAAAAATAAATTATTACAAATATTTAATAAATAAATAAATAAATTATTAAAAATATTTAATTAATAAAAATTAAAAATAAATTATTACAAATATTTAATAAATAAATAAATAAATTATTAAAAATATTTAATTAATACATTAATAAATAAATTATTAAAAATATTTAATAAATAAATAAATTATTAAAATATTTAATGAATAAAATTATAGAATTAATAAAATTATTTAATTAATGAAATTATTTAATTAATAAAATTATTTAATTAATGAAATTATTTAATTAATGAAATTATTTAATTAATGAAATTATTTAATTAATGAAATTATTTAATTAATAAAATTATTTAATTAATGAAATTATTTAATTAATGAAATTATTTAATTAATAAAATTATTTATTAATAACAAGTACTCAGTTACATTTTACTTAATATATACATAGGATTATATTCAATCGGAAAAAAAATCAAGGGCTTTGGGAGAGAGGGGGGTAGTCCAGGCTCGGGGACCCTCCCTTTTGTACGCCGCTGCATAGTGTACATTTTCAGTGAATCCTATTGCACGTAGGGATTAATGATAACGAGAAAGCTGATTGCTTGGCCAGAACTACAGCTAAAAAGGGGGAGAGCCGTAGTAGGTCTCTTACGTTTTGCGAATTATCCTTTCTTAAGAAGATCGATCTCAATCAACTTCGAAGAACGCCTAGTTATACTTGGTACTTCGGAAGAAATACACGGAGGTTATTCAGGCTAATGTCTAGGGAATATCAGACTACTTCATTGTGCTTTGTGCAAGTCCATATAAAAGTTTTTACTCTTAGTCAGGGTCAGAAGTTATTACCTGAGTGCCAGTGGTGTTACGACGAGCAGGTCTCCGCTGCCTCCCCCCATCTTGGCTTGTTTGGATTTTAAATAGAACGAGGTCCCTCGGGACCCTCTTTTGTTTTTTGACTTTCTTGAAACATTTTGATTTATGGAGATTGCCCAGTACTGCTAGATATTTTGGGATCAGGAACAGCGCAATAACATAATTAAACCAAATTAAAATAGGTTACTTACGCCATCGCAACCAAATGTGCTCCGCTCAAATCATGCCATTATATTATAACAGCAAAAGTAAAGAACAAAAAAATTATTGTTCGTTTTATTTGGAAAAATAGCCAGTCATGTTTATAGCAGGAATTGGCACGGTTCATTCATTGAATATTTGACTGCAGTAACGTTAATACATAAGTACCAACAAGGGATTTAGTTTTGTTAAAGTTTTACTTTTTCCGAAGAGAGATAAAACATTTGGTACTAACGTCTTATACCGTCAACATAATGTAACGAAATAAAAAGTCGCTGTCATTTGCTGCCATCGTTATTATTATTTTGTAGCATGTGTGAGAACATATTTACAGTATTGGTTACATGTCATGGCATTTAGCAACGTTTTTGATTTGATGATGATAATGATGATCTCGTATCCACGACGGGACCAAATCAAATAGTACAATGGATCCAGATGACTGTTCTGGCAATCTCTTCAATATTGTCCTCATAGAGATTTGTTGACAAACTCTGATTTTGGCAGAATTAAGCTCGCACTTTTATTGTTTTACTCTAATTGGATTTTGAGATAAAATCTTACAAGGAGAGGGCAGGACTAAGAAAACTCATTTGGGATCGAGACTTGGTGTAATAGTAGTAAAAGGTGTTCACCCCTCAATGTAATTCCACCGAACGGCCAGTCAATTCGGAGAAATCAGCCTTCGAAATTCATGTTTAGCTTTTATACAATTAAATTTTAATTTTCCGCAACGAGTTCGTAGCTTGATTAGTAAACCGTTTGTTTACAATGCGTGAGGGCTAGATTCGATTCCACGCGATCAACTTTTTTTCTTCAATACATTTAATTTTTTTTAATTAAATAAATTTATTTATGAAAGGTTTATTAAATATTAAATGATATTTTTTGTAATTATTTTGTATTTTATAAAGTAAAAATAATTACTGTACTTATATAAATAAATATATTTTATATTAATAAATAATATTTTTAATAATAATAATAATAATAATAATATATATATATATAATAAATATTAAGTGATATTTTTTACAAAAAAATAGTTACAAATAGTTTTATAATGTGAAATACAGTAACTATAAATAAAATATCATATATAATATAAAATAATTTATAAAATATATTAATATTAAACTTAATTATTTTGTAATTAATATGGTAAAAAATATGTCTTTTTATATATTATTAATCTAATTATTTTATAGTTTTATAAAAAAAATTATAAGTCCTTTTCAAATAAATTTATTTAATTTCAAAAAGTTTATTTAAATAATTAATAAATTTATTTAAAGGATTTCTACAATAAATTAATAATAATTTTAATAATAAGCAATAGCTTTAATAAGAAATTAATAATAATTTTAAGAAGAAATTAATAATGATTTTATTAAGAAATTATTAATAATTTTAATAAGAAATTTTTAATAATTTTAATAAGAAATTATTAATAATTTTAATAAGAAATTAATAATAATTTTAATAAGAAATTAAGGGGTCACATACCTTTTAAAAAGTTGAAAATGGTTAAAAATAGTGAGCTCTTTAAAGCTCTGTAATTTTTTTATTATTGTTTCCTGGAATGTAAATTTTGGAGGTATAAACAAATAGATATTACTTTACTTAAAACATAACCAACAAACACATTGCTAATTAGGATAAATTTTTAATTAGAGAATTACAAAAAGAAATTTTTGTTTTCTTTTCGCAAGTGATATGCATTACGCGCAGCTTTATAAAAAAAGTTACCAATATTTTTTGATGAAATTTTTGCTCAGTGTTGGAAATTGTGTTATCTTTAAAATGACGAAGCATGAAACACTGATTTAAAATTTTTAGTAAACTATAACAATTTAAAATTTAACTATAAAATTTTAAATTTTTTTTCGCTATTTTATATTTGTAATTTTAAATTTTTTCATTAAAAATTCAAACTGGTTCGTTATTTTAAGTACAGATATGATCAGAATCTCCAGTAAAAATTTTATCATTTTCCATGGAACGGTTTTGAAAATATCATGCGCGCGTAATGAGAAAAAATGACGTTCTGAGAAAATTGACATCAAACGTAAAATTTACCACAGTTTTATATATATATTATTCTGGTAACTCAAACAACAACTAAATTTAAATTAAAACTAATGTGAAGTTTTTTTAGTCAATAAACTTCAATTTATTAAAATTATTATAACTGAAAACATATATTATACCAATGCAGTACAAGCATCGAAACGATATCAAAAGCTACAAAATAATCAAAATGCAACAAAGTGATTCACACATTTCTCCAAAATAAAGTTAAAAATTTATAAATATTACTTAAAAAACAATCAATACCTTAATTAACACCTACTTATTATAAATATTAAATAATTTGTGATATGAATGCAGTGTATTACTATGATTCTAAAATGCTAAAATTCGCCACATGCATATGAGATGTTCCCTCTTTTTCAATTAATTTCTTACAAGTAGTTTTAAATTGCATTCTTTTAGCCTGTCGTACTTCTTTTGTGCGGAGATTAAAGTGTACTTCTGCAGTCTGAATTCTTTTTATATCTACAAGTGTAACAAATTTATGTGCAAATTGACCAACTGTCAGACCAAGCGATTGCATAATTTTTAATCTGCCTTGATTGCCATCATTAAAAATGACAATTGCCTCATTTGTAGATATATCAACAATCTTTCTACCACAACCTAAAGTTTTGGGGCATAATTTCCATATTAATGAGTTAATGAATTCATTATTATTTTGGGTTTTACCCCCTAGACATTTTTGTAGAAGTTTAGGTTGTGATAGATCATTAAACACAGGTTTTATGGCATCCATTACTGCCACTGGCAATTTGTTACTGTGTCTAAAAGTTTCCACACTGCCCTCTAATACTTGATTTTCATATTTACACCAAGAATTAGGACCTACAGGACAAAAACTGTGCAATGGTTCTTCGTCGCTTGAACGTATATGGAAATATACAGCCCAAACAGCTTTTCGCATATCTGACATGCATGTTTTATTTTGTCGGATTGCATTTCCATAGTACGTTGTAATTAAGTCGATCATTCTGTCGGTCAACCTTCCCTTTCCCCCAATCGACTTCCTATCACTGAGTTTGGAGCTCATTTGTTTTAATTTTCGTAAACGAGTTCCCATTCTTTTTTGAACATGTCCAACACATTCAATTTTTGAAACTGTGATATCTTCTCCATACGGATTGGATGCAGTAATAGATGAGAATGTTTTGGAATCGCCATTCCCAATGTAAGATGTATATCTCACAGAACGATGACTTAAAGAACGCTGAAATATACGAATCATTCCCACAGTCTCCATCATGCCAGCTGAACCATTATGGTTTTTCAAACATTCTTTAACGTGAAGAATTTTCCACTTTTTGTAAGCAAGTGACCCTTTTCTTAGTTTCCAAGAATCACATCCTTTACAGAAAGAAGACATCACTTCCGCATCAATACACTTTCCTGTTTTGTCTCCTATAACAGCAAGCACACACACCAACACGAGAAGAATAGCCTGGAGTTTTCTACGTTCCATCTCCACTAATTATTATATCGGAAGAATTTGTCAAAGTTACCTCTTCCAAAGCTGCACTTTGCATTGAAGCTTCTGCAACTTCTTTACTACACAATTGTAGTTTGTTTATAATGTTATTATAGGATTTTTCAGCAACTGGAGGAGGAAAGTCCATGACACCACAGAAAGTTGTCATTGCTGCATGACCCTGTCCAATTGTCCTCATTGCGTATACAAAACGTCTGTTTATTTCTGGAATATTTTTTCTTTTACCCAGCATTTTTGAATTTCTAAACGAACACAAGTCTTTACAGTTCTTGCATTCAATCGAAAAAACACTAGACAAACCTCTAACACATTTTTCTGATGGTTTAATATCACCACCACATTTTTTGCAAGAAGCAAAGTTTTGAATGTTTGTAAATACGATAGTTTTATCAAACACTCTGTAGCCATCAAAACCGTCATCATGATCAATAAAAGATGAATCAAAATCTTGCAGATGAATCTTTTTTCCAGATGCACTGTTGTTTAGTGATTCATCCACACTGTGTACAGATTTGCATCTCGTATGCATATTACCAGTAAACTTCCTTTTCTTAGGACGTTTACCAGATGGTCTTTTAGCAGATTCAGTCGAAATCATCCTTCAAAAGTTTATAAAAAAAATAATATTTTTTCTAAAACTTATCTTAGAATAAGATACGGTATGAAAATCAAAAACGAGCGAGTATAAATTCAAGATTCACTTTATCAAAACAAAGTAGAAGTAGAAGTTTATAAAGTTAGTAGAAGTTGTAGTTAATATTCAGAACAACAATAATAATATTTGAGGCTTAGATTCAAGCATTTGATAATAATTAGAATGAAAATATTAGAAACAGAGAAACGCAGCTGTCACCAGCGACATGACAGCTGTCACCCTGGAGCCAAAATGTAAACAATATTTAAATCACCTTTTCTACTCTTTTTATTTTCTTAATAACGTCCGTTCTATTGGGAATATCTGCATGCGGTTTCTTTTAGAATACTCAGAAAGGTTTACTCTATAAAATAAAATAATAATAAAAAAATCGATTTTCCGGAAATTTTAAAAGGTATATGACCTCTTAATAATAATTTTAATAAGAAATTAATAATACTCCTTATTGATACTAATGCTTAATAATAATTAACTAGTATAAATAGCAAATAATGAATTATAATAAATAGTAAATAATGAATTATAATAAATAGTAAATAATTAATTATAATAATTAGTAAATAATTAATTATAATAATTAGTAAATAATTAATTATAGTAAATAGTATTTGATTAATTAATTATAATAAATAATAATTAACTAGTTAATTTTAATAAATAATAATTAATTTACTAATTTTAATAAATAGTAATTAATTTACAAATTTTAATTAATAATAATTTTCATTAATAATTATTTTTAATGTTTTTATTTAATAATTATTTTAAATATTTTTACTGAGTAATAATTTTAAATATTTTTAATTAATAAGAATTTTAAATAATTTTACTATTAAATAAAATAAGTATTATATTTTTAATTTTTTTTTACTTTATAAAATACAAATAATTACAAAAAAATGTCATTTAATATTTGATAAACCTTTCGTAAATAAATTTATCTAATTTAAAAAAATAATTAAATGAATTGAAGAGAAAAAATTTGATCGCGCGGAATCGAACCTAGCCCTCACGCATTGTGAGCAGACAATTTATTAATCAAGCTACGAACTCGTTGCGGAAAATAAAAATTTAATTGTATAAAAACTAAGCATGAATTTCGAAGGGTGATTTCTCCGAGTTGACTGGTCATTCAGCGCAATTACGTTGAGGGGGGGGTGAACACCCAAAAGGAGTTCTACTATTACCCCAAGTCTCGATCCCAGATGAATTTCCTTAGTCGTGCCCTCCCCTTTTTAGTTTAAGTCACTCTTTTTGGCGTCAAAATAAAAATAGCGCTTGATTGTGCCAATAGTTCATTAGTCAATACTGAACTTCTATCCAATATGACGAAACTAATTCGCCAACTTGACATTAAATAAAAGTATAGACTGAAATAGTATTTAACCGTATTATATGGTATTAACATATTATTAGTTATTGAGATCTCCCGTGCCATTAAATGTTAATTGAAATTCTAAAAAAAAAAAAAAAACCCGGGTAAGAATGATTAAAAAATTAAGAAAACAGAAATCACAAATCTGATGATTACCAGTTGGCTTTCAGAAGACGAAATGTCGGACACTTTACCCCACCCCATGACAAGTGTGTCCAATGTTCTGATTGGTTCCCAGGCATACACTTTTAAAATGTCTTGAGCTCCACTAAATAAGCAGTTTCCATTCGGACTGAAGTATATTTTCCTGAAAAAACAAACTAGAACTTTTATACCTTAAAAACTAAAATACATTGTATTAAATACAAGATTATAGGCATGGAAAATTACTAATCACCAAGCATTATTTTGCAAAAAAATATAGGTTTAAGTATTTTCTTTGTAGATTTCATTATCTGGTATATTAACATATATATAAAGAAGGTAAATATGTATGTATATATGGATATTATAATTTAGCGAATGTAAAGATTTCTTTAACGACTATCATATTTTAGATGATTAATGTAATTTTGAGAGGTTATTGTCGAGACAGTCCTTTGTAGGCAATTAATCTTGTTTATTGAACATGGATGCATACACGGACAAACCCATCTTGAAATTAGCACTTAGTACAGAAGACACACAGCTCAAAATACCCCACACACGTTGCATTTTCACGAAGACAAGCACAAAAAAGCAAAAATTGCTGATTTTTTCAGAGAATCTGGGTATTTATACAAAGCAGCAGACGGAAATACAACTCACATGATCTCCGTGGACGGAGCTCTTGTATTAGTGGACAGATGTTCAAAAAATTCCCTTTAAGCGGGTAGCTAGTTATTATTTTCACGCGAGTCCTAAAGACCAGGACCATTACACATTAAAAATATGTTCTCGATTAAATTAATGGGAATTTTTCATGGATATATTGGTTATCAGGAAGAAATTTATTGAAGTGGATATTTTGGGTTGGGGCATACAAGGAACAATAAAAACTAATCGCTGTTAGCTGTGACTAAAGAATGCACGGGGAAATAAGGAAATTTCTACAGTTGACGATATTTCGTCTGAAGACGATAACTGTATTTGGTGGCTTATCACCTACAGCCGGCTAATCGAAAAGTGCTTTCATATCTACTGTCGTATCTTGATGAGACCAGTAAAATTCAAAATCTTCTTAAAATCTTTTTCGTGCGTAATTGTGTAATAACCGAATATAAATTTTAATCCCTTAAGTTTTATGTGATTATTCTGCAAATCACATGAACAAAAACTGATATTGAACATTGCAGTTTCAGTTAAATGTTTCCATGGAAGAATACTCATTTTAGTTAGGCTCTGTGACTGCTGGGAGATATATAATCTAAAACTTAGAGATTTGTGAGCCTCACAATTGCAACTCGTCCACCCCTTCTCAGAATTATAAAGGAATTAATAAAGCATTGATGTAGTTATTTAGTCTGTCAAATATCTTTATAATAACTTTTTATTTTCTATAAATGGCCTGTGAATCTTATGAAATAACTGAAATCTTCCATATCTTAAAAAATGAAATTGAATAGTATATCAACTATTCCAATACTAGTCGAAAATTCAAATTATATTCGATTAAAACCCGATTATGCACTCCAATTCCCTTATTTTGAGAAAACTGCCATATTCAAAGCGATAGCTTGAAGCTAAGGGTACATTTCTCATTTGCTTCGCACTGAAAACAATGAGAAATGAGTAAATATACTGAGTTTGAATGGTACTGCTAGTTGAATGGTGGTTTTTTATTATTGCCATTTTCAATTTTCTAACACTACAAATGGTATTAAATACGAGTAGTAAGTATGATAGTATGTCGAATATCATATAATGAATAAATAAATCATTTCTATGAATTTAGGGGAATGGCATTTTAGAGAGAACATAGTTTAAAAATATGAAATCTTATCTTCGAACATAATTAATTATAAGTCTTCAATTAAAAAGTACTAATTTTGTTTAAAATGTTTCAAATTTTTTTAAAAAAAATTTCAACTAAAATTTTTAAAGTAGCGATTAAAAACTTTTAACATGGCTCTTAAAGGAATAAATTCAAGCAAAATATAGTAAGCTCATGTTGGTTAATTTTTCATTAAAAATATTCTTTAAAAAATCTCACAGTTATTCATGATTATAAAGTTATAAGCAATAAAATTTGTTTTGGAGCAGCTTGGATTTTTCTAATTTGATCTTCATATTTTGAAAGACAGAGTATGAAGGAAGTAATAAAAATTTAACGAAAAGTGATACCAATTTTTTTTTAAAGTTTAATCTCCTTTGTACAAGAAATGTAGAAAAATACACTTAGGAAAAAAGCTGTAGATTGCCTTATGTTATTCAGAAATTTGGATAATTTTTTGCTTCACCGTAGTTTTCTAAATATAAAATCTTAAATATAAATTTGAATGATTGTATATTTGTCTGGAATTTACGTGTGTGTACAAATCCACATCGTTGATTACAATGTTTCAAAAATTTGAAGGAATCTTCATCGATGTCTCAAAGGAGCCGTAACCGTATGTCCACAAATAAAAATATAGATTCATTTTAGGGAAATTTTTTCTAGATTTCCCTTGCATAACGAAGAGTATGTGCGAAGTTAACAAAGCCGTAATATACTGCCAAAAATTAAAACGTTCCTTCTCATGTTTATATAAGCGATTGCTGTACGTAACATCTTTTGATTTGTTAACATTTAAGAATGGAATTTTTTGTGGAAATTAAAATTCAAGGGGGATGGAGAGGGGAATGTTTTAGATAAAAATTCCCATTTTTGAACTATTGTACCTCCCCTCTGTTGTCGTAAAATATGAATAAAACCACTTCTAAGTTATGTATTTCAAAATTTCTAGTTGAACCTCTGTAGAGAGGTCTGAGCTATATACAAGCAAAATATTGTTATAATAGAAGCATTTTTCACAAAAGGAGAACATTTAGAAAAAAATTGTTCTAATTTAATTTTTTGCCAAAATATTATATTTAAATAATTTTTTTTGTCAAAATGTCCTTAAAACAATTTTATGCATTCATTATAATCTAAGTGACTCTAAATATCTTGAAAATTATCCATTTATGCGCTTTACAAAATCACGGTTCCGAACGTAGTCGGATACCTTAAGTCAAGAATAAGTATGTTCATTGGGACAATGTAATAGGTAGTTTTCCTTAATAAATGAATTATATTGCAAAGAAAGAACATATTCACATTATTTTTATACTTACCGATGATTGTCCTTAATGCCACTTTTAAAATAGTCCATAATGAATGTTTTGAAACTTTTTGAATGGCTATATCCCAAAAGAAGTGAGTATTTTTAAAGAACATTGCATTCTCTTTCGAAATGCAATACATCGATTGATGCCAAATTTCCTCGATAAATCATTTAAATCCGTTAAGTCTCTTATTCAACACAAACTAGATGATTAAAAAAGAATGTTATTCCTTACTGGAATCTTTGATTGACATTATTGTTAGTCTTTTTAGTTGTAGCGATCAAGTAAGCTAATGCTCTTGATTTTAACTGTCTTTCTCACTAAATATTCTGTCAAATGCTTACGAGAGGGATCTATCGAGAAAATCCATGTTAATCGGTAGATTCTAATCACGTAGAACTGGAGCATAACAGACGTCAGTCTGGATTTAGGGTTACAAATGAATATAGAGTCTTAGAAGAATGTTTGAAAGAAAATGATAAAGGATGAGATAGAAGGCGAAATGGAACTCAAAAACAAGGAGTTCATAAACATGTAAAAAAAATCATGATATAGATATCTGTCGATTCTACCTTAATATGTTATCCTTTTTGTATTAAAAATTTTCAATATTGGGCAGTAAAAATGCTTATAAATTTTTGAAATAGATATATTTTCACATAGAATCAATAACAGACTTATACAGTTTGTAAATATACACATAAATGTAACCGTTTTACACAAATTAAAGTTTTTATTTAAGATATTTTCTGTTGTTCACGTAAGTATTTCGCAAGGTATACATATACTAGACATTACCTACCAGCTTCGCTGGGTATTTCATAATAATGTATTATATATATTTTTATACAGTTATTTATATCGAAGTCTTAGCCCTGAGGGATTTCGATTGCACTAAAACAATTTTATAGCCATCACCTTTTGATTTTAAAAGAGCAGGACATGAATTTATATAACTGAATATATTTACCTTTTGCGCCCTCGTAATCTCATCCCTTGGTGGTTGAATTCCATAAAACTCGTTATTATTGAATTTTTACTCAATAAAAGAAACATGCTTAGAATATCTTTGTCTAATTGTTCAAAAAGTGTAAATTTGTACTTATAACGCTCATATCCGTTCGATCACTTTGGGTGTCGATTTTCGCAAAAACTGTTTTTAAATGTTGCCAAATCAAAAGATGTCGCCAATTACAATAATTGTTTTCTAAACAAAAGTGGGAACAATTTTTCATTATTTGCTGCGTATTAATGGCATTTGACAACTTAACACATACAAACACAAGCTTTTCTTTAAGCAAGGGTATTTAGAGAAAAATTCACACAGAAATTATGCCAAATTTTTCGCGGAAACTTACAACTCATTTAAAACATCAAATACGCTTCTTGCAAAATTTCGATATGTTACGATCAACAGGATGGATTTGTTTTAGTCCTAAGCAAATATATACACAATCAAATTTATACATTTAAGATAAAATGAACTGTTCTATAAACAATTTAACTGCCGAACTTTTTATATAACTGATAGTTATTGTTACAAAAATATCAAATAATGTTTTAAAGAGTGCTTCATTTCTTATCTTTTTACATTCGATGAAGGAAACATTCAAGCACTTTGATTTCTCATGCCCAATGAACATCACGTATAGAAAGATAAAATTGAAATTAATTTTCATAATTCATTAAGTCATAATTTCTTAATAATTCTACTATTTATAACTTTTTTTTATTATTTCCGCTTTAACTGAAATATTGTAGAAAAAATACATTTCAGAATGTTGTCTCATTGATGAATCATCCAAATATAAAAACTGAAGATTTCTGCAATCCAACTATCAAGCAATAAGCATTAAAATCTTGTTCATTCAATGAGAAAATGTGAAATACACAGTAGATTTATAATAAAAAAACACAGACACATATGCACAGTTCTTAATCTAAAATATCAAATATTGCATGCTAATGTTTCTTGCTGGCAGAAATAAAAAAAGCACTAAAAATTTAGAATACATATATATTGGGGTTTTTAAATTAAATCTTTTTAGCCTCGTTTACATGGATGACAATTGTAGGCAAAATAGTGGCATTAATCCTCTCTAGACCGGTTTACACGACGAGCCGGCCTTTTACCGTTTTAAAAAGAGTGAACAGTTTTTAAATCCACTTGGGTGCAGGGTAAATGGAGTAGAAAGCGAGTTTGGTTTCATATTTCCCCATGTTGCATTGCGATCGAGATTCATTTGTTCAAAGCAGATTTGTAGAATATACTCGTTGGACGACAGAAGAAATTAAAACCGAAAAAAAATATATTAAAAATGGAATGAAATAGTAAAAATAAACTTAAAAAATCAAGAATGCGAAAACAATGCAGAGATTTTATTTATTTATATTATTTGACAATATATAATTTGAAAATATCTCTAACATTGCCTAAAAGTATTCTAATGGATGAAAATTTACACTCAAATTAAACACTAACATTGAGAAATAACTATTTTTAACTTCATAGTAAATAAGTAATGCATTTAAATTTTTATCATCAAAAGTTTTATGCCTGCACATTTCTTTGTATAAACAAAGTAATAAACATAAACACAGAACAAATGTAGAGATTTATTTATTTTTTGAAAGTATCTGATAATTTGGAAATATTCATAAATTTATATCAATATATTCCAATGGATTAAATCTTCAACATTACTGTATAATTAGTTTGTATGTATGTTTAAGTTATAATTTTTAACTTTAGGGTAAATAAATCATAAATTTAAAATTTTGTTATCATAAGTTTCCAATCTACATTTCATTTTGTAACCAAAGTAAGAATGCGAAATAAATAAATTGCTTATTTTACAATATCTTATAAGTTCAAAATACGTTTGTTATAAACAACTTTTTATAAAAACATTCCGATGTGTTAAATCTTAAATTTAAACACAAACAAATTTTTTGAAGAACATTGAATTTACCAATTTTAGAGTCATAATAAATAAATTTTTATAAATAAATCAAATTATAATTTTGAAATTTTATCATAAAATTTTTTACATCTCTACATTTCTTAGATCGATAGAAATAAATACATATTTGGAAGTCCAGGATTTGATTGTATTTTATGAATTTCGTCTAGTCATCCCTCAGAAAAAATAAAAAAACAAAAAATATGTGATGCAACGGGGCTTAGTGAAGCTTCTGGACGATCATCACAATCAACATTCATGGTGCTTCCATGGTTATACTGTGTTGTCATGTTTATTTATCAAACAATAACCAGATTCTCACGTAAATGAGCTGAAAAAAATACCGACTTTTCTTCCCAATCTCATTTTTCCTGCTATTTGCGGGTTTGCAAAAAGCACACTCTTCTGCCCGTTTACATAACCGTGGCCTTTATTTAATATTGTTTTATTAAATCCCAGTGTTACAAAAATAGAATACATTAATTAAATATAGTTCTAAAATAGTAATAAAATGTATTAACAAAACATGGACACACAAAACTGAGATAAAAACGAAATAAAATGACTAACAAAGAATAGTGGAAATATATCTATTTTACCAAAGCGCAGACGATATTTTAAAATTTAGAAATATTCTAGATTTGATGAATGGTTTCAAAGTTTTAAAATTCTTTATTTTATAACCAGTCTAACTTTTCTAAGCTTCCCTTTTTCCTGAATTACTTTAATTACACTGCTGGCCACCGTAAATGCAACACCAAGAAAGACTAGAGATAGCAAAAAAACATGTTGACCAAGTATCAAATGATTAAATTTATAGTCTTCTGTGTAGTGTGGTTCCTGAAAGAACCAGTAGCCAGAGTAGCCGCCATTGTTGGAGATCACCGCTGCCACACACCTCAGCATTGATTCAAAGAGACTTTGGATGTATTCTTGGGGTACAGCAGACCAAGCAGCTTCCACACGTTGCCAAAGTTAAACTGGTGGGACAGCTGGGGGTGTAATCTGGGTCAATCGTTGAGCAACCATGGACCACATTTTTTCTATCGGCGAAAGATACGGAGAGCGAGCCGGCCAGGGAAGCAATTCAATCTGGTGATTGACGAAGAACCTTTGGAAAATGCGTGCCACGTGTGGTCGCGCATTATCCTGTTGAAATATGGCTGTGGCCAAGCCCTGAAGGTCAGGAAGGACAACTGGCTCCAACACCTCGGAGATGTAGCGCTGGCTGTTTAAAGTACCGGCAATGCGTACTTGAGGAGTGCGAGAGTGACATCCAATACCGTCCCATACCATAATACCCGGTTCAGGACCATTGTGGCGCTGCATAACGCAGCTGTTCAGCATCCTCTCTCCCCGGTGTCTCCAGACTCGAATCCGACCATCGTGGTGTTGCAGACAGATGCGTGACTCGTCAGTAAAGACAATTCATTCCATTCTGCTGCCCACATCCTTCATTCATCGCACCATTGGCGGCGGAGACGTCTGTGGTTCTGCGTCAAGGGTAGACCAAACAATGGACGTCTTGCGGACGACCACTCTGCTGTAAATGGCGTCGAAGGGTACGCGCAGACACTGAATGATGCGTTACAGACTCAATGTGCTGTGGTACGGTTCGTGATGAGACTGAGCGATCCGTTACTGATATGCGCACAATTTGCCTGTCCTCACGTGAAGTGGTGCACTGAGGTGGATGCGATAAACCACGTCGGTTCGTCTTACCCTCCTGCATCCAATGGACATATATCCGCATTACATTTGTTAGGTTTTGTCCAACACGACTACCGATTTCCCTGAAAGATAATGCACAATCTCGGTAGGCCACTATCCTTCCTCTGTCGAACTCGGATACTTCATCAAAAGCTGATCGCTGTTATCTACGAGTCATAACTGGTCGTTTTTTGAAAAAACCACAAGAAAAATACAAGTGCCAAATTTGAAATCATCGAAATCTTCAAGCCTTAAATAGCGCTTTGAGGTGGCACCACAGGCGTGCGTTATGTGTGCTTGCGCTGAAATTCTAATCATTTGCATATCTCACCTCCACTAATGTATGCTGTAAATTTCATGTTATTTGCATGCTTCCTTCAGGGTGTTACGTTTACGGTGGCCAGCAGTGTACATTTGATGGAGAGAATATTTGATAAAAATAATTAAAAATAAACAAATGTTGGGATAAAATTAGTTATTTAAAATAATTAAATGAATTAAGTTTTTAGAAAGATGATTATTAACAAATGTTTTCTTATATGCAACCGAGTTCTCTGGCAGAAAAGAATAAATTATATGTGTGTGTGTGTGTGATCCTCTCTTATTTAGAATAATAACATTTCCATTTATAACATGAAAAAGTATTATATGGTTACTTCTTATTATATGTTAGCATAAAATTGGAAAATTAATTAATTTACTACTAATAACTATTTAGTATAACGATATATTTTAATTAAATAAAACTACTATCTTTCAAATAAGTTTTTAATATTCCAACAACTTATTAGTTTAAGTTTTCTTTGAAAAGTAATTCACTAAGGCAATACCATCTAAAATTTAATTAATAACTTCTTATTGAAATGATGATAATTAGCAATAAAATAATTAACATTTGTGAAACAGACACATAATTACTCCCTATGTAAAACACATTCTTTTTAAATAGGCCTTTTTTCAAGAGCAAAATTTCTGGAGTTGTGTTTAGAACGCAGTAGGGTATTAACATTTTTAATTGTGAATGGTGTGCAGAATTTCATACATGCGCATGATTTTTCTGTATATCTTATTTGCATGAATGAAATATGAGTATAACCAAAAGTTTTAAAATCATTTGCACGGCATCATTTGAATTAATTACTTTCTCATAGCTTGAGGAATTTTTATTTGAAATCATAAATAGTCCTTTATTCCTTCTTTTACTACTTCTTAATCATTATCTTTCGAATTTATTAAAAATAATTAGAAATCGAGAAATGGATTATTTTGTTCACTTTATTTTCTAACTGTGCTATGTATTTAGATAAAGGATATCCGAATTTAATTGAATCTTGAAACGCGTTAAGAAAGTCACAAGCAATTTAATAGTTAATTTTTGATTTAACAGACTTTCGGTAAACGTAAAACATATACACTTCAGGTCATTACTATATGTAACAAAAGTATACAGCTGTAGTATTAAACCTAATTTTTAATTTAATATTTAACGAAGCACATTTTCTACTTCTTGCTGTGGAATGTAATCAATTAGCGTAATTGTAGCGGTTAAATTATTACTAAATTTACATTGTACTCCATAATTAAAATGATTAGCATGTAAAACTAGTAGCAACATTTAAAGATTTGTACACAGATTAGGAACAGAGTGAAGTTCATATCATGAGACATGCGATTTTTTTATTAGCTCAATTTTGGTAAGTTTGGAATTTGTTGAGTTGTTCTCTTAAGGTCATATTCGAGACATAAAGTAATACATTTCTTTTATAGTAAACAAGAGTAATAAGTCATTTACGTTTTTTATTTTCTGATTAATTCTGACTCTCTTAGAATGCCATTATTTATGACATATAATAAATAACTTTATAAAGCATGTGTTGACAAATCTCTTCTTTTCCACATCCTCTCTATATATACAAACGCTCTTCTCATTTTTAAAGATACATATCAACAGATAAATTAATATCAGACAGGACCAGATATAATGACCAATAAAACGTGTTGTTACTCCCAATATCAATGTACAGCGTTCGCATTATTCGTAAAAACATTCGAAACAGCGTAGCATGTGAGACGTTAAAATGCCCCTGATACATTGTATGATGTACGAGGAAAGGAAATATTTTAAATATCACAAGAAAAAATAACAGACATTGTAAAGATCAGAAAAGGTGAGGGATTCATCACTGTTTAGAAAAAAACCCCTACAATTAAGGTATATAAAAAAACATGAACCCCTTCGTACCAGGAATAGCCAAAGCCTTCTATGATTAAAGAATAGCAAGTAAAAATGTATGGAAGTTATAAATTTCAACAGAAAGTTGAATTGTTGAGTTCTACTGGAGCTTACTCTGGAAACCAATAAAATCGCCAATCGTGTTTCACTTCTTTTCTGCCAGAAAGGAGACTTTAATGACATGTGTTTTGTAGGATGTGTGAGAAATCATTTATATCCAAAAAATGTACAAATTCTGCAAGCAGTGAATCAGAATTCTGAATGGCTTGTATCGAGGTTGAAGTCAGGCTTCATTCAGGGAACATTTTGCTGAATGCTTTGTGGGAGAAGTATGAGCAACACTTCACTGGAACCAAACCATTAGTGACACATTCTATTGTCTTCACTTAGACTGATTAAACAGATTACGATCCGTATTGATTGCTTAAAGGCCCAGTGTCATCAATTGACACGGTATATATATATGCATGTATGTGTTTGTAAATGTTTGCCTATCATTGAATAAAATTTAAAATTTGGAATTAATCAGGACTATTACAATCAATAAATATAGGATTATTATGAAGTTCACAATGGCTTCAGAAAGGGTATGGATTAGATAGTATTTAAATGCCTACTTACTGAACAGGTCCAGAGTCTCCATCAGTATTCGAAACCAGTCTGTGATTTTCTAAGTCCCAAAATTTCACGTATCTAAAACAATTTATTCCATATTAAAAATAATTCAATTTTATGAGTAGAAAATATTTTTAAAAAAATTTGCTTACAGATATTAGAACTATTTTATTACTTTAGAGAGGTAAAGAGCGAGCGAGAGAGAAATGAATTATTTTATTTGATATAATTGACTTATTGGGGTTTTTCATAAGATGCTTTGATCAAGCCAAGAACCTCTGAAAACCCGACGTCCTGAGGGAGCCGATGCACGTTAAATACACTCAGGAACATTGAAAATAGTGAACCAAGAAGAAAGCATTGAAATGAAATGAAATTTAATGCACATAATGACACAGATGAGAGATTTACTTGATCTCAAAAACCAGACAATTAAACGAATACAGGGTTTGCAACGGCACAAACACTGGACAACTTCAATAGCGCGTTGGACCACCTCCAGCTGCAATAGATACCGCCACACGGTCCAGCATTGAGTTGATTAGACACCTCACGTTGTCCTGAGGCAGATGGGTCCACAAATCTTGAACAGCCAACTCTAAATCATGTACAGAGTGACACGATGGCATCTGCCGTTTTAGCTGATCCCACACGTGCACTACGACAAATCAGGGGAGTGGGCCGGCCATGGAATAGTCTGAAAATGACGTAGGAAATCGTGAGCAACTCATGCTGTATGCGGACGAGCATTATCTTGCTGGAAAATTGCCCCTGGGAGACCATTTAGGAAAGGTCCTACATGGGGTCGAAGAATATCATCAACGTAACGTTGTCCCGTTAAGGTTCCACGCATCACAATTAAAGTGGACCGGCTATCATAGGCTATGGCCCCCGTACCATTACACCAGCTGTGCGAGCAATGTGACGTACAACAGTGTGGGGGAATTGTACCGCTCACCAGGGCGCCTCCACAACCGTACACGGTTATCATCTGTCCCCAAAACAAACCAGGATTCATCACTAAACACAACCTTTTGCCAATCTGTGACATTCCACATTGATATGGCTTGGCTCCACTGTAGACGCAGTTGACGAAGTCCCGGCGTTAAAGGGAGTGCACGGAAAGGGCGCTTGGATTTAAGATTTGCTACTGCAATGTGCCTGGAAATTGTTTGTGGAACAATTGCTACGCCTACGTCTGCTTGTATCATTGCACGAGTCACTGTGGGGTCCACAAGTGCTTGCCGCACGATCCTTCGATCCTCTCTCCTCGTGGTCTTCCTGGTCGCTACAGACCCGGTTTTCTATGCGTGGGTACCTTCTCGTGTCCACTGTTCCCAAAAATTTCTAACGGCACACTCCGAACGATCCACCTGGTCAGCAACATGGCGCTTCGACCAGCCTGCAGTTTTCATCCCGATGATCAGGCCTCTATGAAACTCGCTTAACTCTGAGAAATGTCTTCCAGCCCGTTTACCTGGCATGTTTCGCTTACCAAAGTCTTCCTACAATCGGCGGGTAATCGTCACGGTTATGAATCTTCGAATTTGCGCTGGCTTATATAGCACCCTCTTCCTGATTGTAGCACCACCTCGGCGTGTATGAGCATGCATATTAGTACAAAACTTGGATCATTTGCATATCACATTACGCTGTACTTATTTGCAATGTTTCGCGATTGTACTTAGCTTCCTTCTTGGGTCGCTATTTTCAATGTTCCTGAGTGTATGTTGGGGCTGAAACATCCTCCCATGTTGCATTGTCTAGGAGACATACTATGTATTAATAATCATATCAAGCATGTAATTCTTATTTTTGTAAAAAGGGTCTTTTTTTGTAATTGTCTCCAGGTAGTAAAAATCGCAATTTTTATTATTGATATCAAACATCTAGCATCTTTTTTGATCTTTACTTTTTTTTAATAAAATGGCTTTGCAACTAACTCACATTTGTTTTGTTTCTGATTCTTTCTTTGCCTGAACTTGCATTGTCCTTAATTTAGGGACATGAGTGTATTTCGTTACACCATGAAAGAAGGATTCAATAGACGTAAAATATGACGAATGAGTAGATGTTGATTAAAATAGCCAATTTTAGAATAACAACGCTGATGCAAATCATCTGTGCTAGTAAAATAACTAACAAAAGTTATGGGAAAGAGCTTACATATATTTTAAAGCATTGAAAATGAGTTTACCTCTGTTATCTTACGAGGGAGACTTTGGCATATCTTAAGAAAATTTTAAAATTTAATGCTATACGTTTTCTGTTTGACGTAGGAAGAATTGAGATTTAGAGCCTGTGTATTATACTTCGGAAAAATTGAGTTACATGGATTAGAATATGAAACAGTGGTTATAGGAATTAGAGAACAAGAAATGGGAAGGATTGCAATGACCTTGCCTAATCATCGAGGCTGAGGACAGGCTTATGATTGAAAACTTCAGGAATTGCAGCGCAAGAAGCAGGGTGAAGTGTTCAACAACAGTGTCTGCTTCGAGCATTTGACGTCATCCTCAGTAGAGAAAAATCCAAGATATAGACATCAATTGCTGTGAATAACTTTAAACGTATGTGGCTGCAATGGTACTTTAAATGCAAGACATCAGGATGATACGACATGGCATTGTCTTTTCCTACTTTGATAACGATTCTTCATGCAACACTATGGTTGCATTTGAGTCAAGCGGTACCACTGAAACAAATTGCATAATTCTTGTATTAAGAATTTTACTCCTTCACAGCTCGTATTATAATTCATACGGTCATTTCATTTGACTTTCGCGGTCCTTTATACGCATTACCGGCACATTTAACAGCTTTCCTATGTCCCTGAAGTTTTAAAACGTTGCAATTGTTTCCTACAAGGCTTGCTTGTGGAGGTTACATGACAACGTTCAACATTTCTCGACCATTCCCAAATTACATTGTTGTTTAGGTGGGATCGTTCTTCTGTTCAGGAATATGAAATTCATTGCACGTGGTGCCCTTCGAACACATGTGGTCGATGACTCGAAATAAGATTTCAAAGCTTACATCACTCGATGATACACCAGATTAACTTTGTCAGTATAATACATTGTAAACTAACGTACCACATCAACGCATTTATGATAGCTACACGAAATAATGATTTATTTGTGTTTCTCAAACCAAATAGTGTTATTTCACTCATTTCTTCATGTAGTTTCTTCAATAGATTTAGATTCGATATATTCTGTCCTTCATGGTGTCACATTTTGAATAGCTAGAGATATATTTAGATAAACCGTATATTATAAATAAATTAATTTTCTGATCAGTAGTTTTACTGTGAAAAGTACAAATATTTATGAATTGAAGAAATTATTGAACACTGTTACATCAGAACGAAACCAATTTCAGCATAAAAATAAGCATATCAATCATTTTTGCAGTTTGTTATATAAAATTCTTAAGGTAATATATATCATATTTAAATGTACACAGATAAAAAAAAATTCTTGCGTTTTCTTTGAATATCCTAACATCTGGTTGGTCAGTCAGTCAGATAAAAGCAACTCCTTTTTTTTGTCTTTTAGAAAACTTTTACTCAGAACGACACATACGTTTAGAAACACGGGAAAAAGATATATGATTAAAACTTTGATTATATAATTAGGGCAACTGACCCTTCAATTACAGATTATAACTATACAAAACGATAGCTCACCTGCCACTGAACACTTACACATAACAAAAAACAAAAGTTTCACGTTACTGAGCAGCGTCCTCTAGTCAACGCTTTTCAACAAATATTTTGAAAAACAAAGCTAATTGGTTCAACTGAAACTACATTGCAACAATTTTAAGGAAGTATGGCTTAATAAAAGTATTGATAAATCTCAAAAAATCATTAAATTAGAAATTTTCTTTTTTAAAATTTATTTTATGTTAAGTTCTTTTTATGAATGTTAATATTCATTGCTGTTGGTACAACTCAAATCTAATGTATACGAGTAATTATCATGCTATAAGCAAAATACTTACTGATCAGAACTACAACTGCCAAGGAGTAATTCATTAGGATGAAACTCTATATCACTGACACCAGACGAGTGACCTTTAAATTCGGTCCGTAGTTTCCCAGCAGGTAGATCCCAAAGCTGCAAAGAAATAAAAATTTAATGATGCAAATACTCATTCGTTCATCTAGTACAGCAAATGTTATTGAAGTTAAATCATTAAAATACCAGATTCGTTTAATCACATGCAATATAGTCCTCCACAAGAGTCAAGCATGCAATCTCATGATTTTCTTTTCATTACTTCATTTCATATTTACACTCATGGACAAAAAAATTAGCTCACCAAGAAATAATTGCGGGATTGTAACGAAACTTAGTATAAAGGTACATATCGGGACGATAAGCAAATTATTAAAAATGCAGCGTGATTGCGCATTACGTATAGCCGGTAGAGGGCGTTTAACGTCGTTCTCCGTGGAGTGTAAAACAGGTAACCAAAGCTTGTTTGAGTGTGCTGAATCGTTTACAAAGCAAGAGCTGAAGTAAATATACCATTACACCGTGTTCGAAGACAATAAGAGCAGTTGTCGCAGTTTGAGAGAGAGAGAATCATCGGTAGGATGAAATGAAAGCTGGATGGTCAACTAGGCGAGTAGCTCTTCAATCAGGCCACTCTGAATGTGTTGTGAGGAGGTGCTGGGACCAGTGGATCCAAGAGATGCCATTTACTCGAAGACCAGGCTCTGGACACCCTCGACAGACCAGTCGTCGAGAAGACCACTACATCCTAAGAAATCCACGCATAAAGCCAACTGCTTCATCGGCCGCCATCCAGGCACAGGTAACTCCTTCACTAGGAGCCCCTGCGTCTTCTCGAACCATGCGAAGACGCCTGGCTGAAGGACATTCGGAATCACGGCGCCCATTATGTGTGATGCCCTTGACGCCCACCCATCGACGCCTCCGTTGGAAGTGGTACCACGCACGAGGAAACTGGACTGCAGCGGAATGAAACCAGGTCGTCTTTAGCGACGAATCCAGATTCAATCTCAGCAGTGATGACAATCGTGTTCGTCTGATGAGATCCCGCGTTGAAAGCCTCAATCCTGTCTTTGCTTTACAGCAACACACCACTCCCACAGCTGGTGTGATGGTATGGGGTGTCATTTCCAACATTACATGGTCACCCATAGTATTAATTCGTGGCACCATGACAGCCACGGTATGTTCATGAAATTCTATCCATGTATGTCCATTCATAATGTCCCTGAAATTCTGCGACCACGTGTGTTGCCACTCATGCAACGGCTTCTAGGAGCCATTTTTCAACAAGACAATGCTTGGCCTCCCACGGCAAGGGTGTCACAAGACTATCTCCGCACTGTTACTACCCTTCCTTGGCCTGCATGATCCCCAGATTTATCTCCATTCTAGCACGTCTGGGATCATTTAGGACGGCGAGTTGAGCATTCGACGAGTTTGAACGAAGGTTACAGCAAATATGGAACGAAATTTCTCAAGACATCATACAGAACTCGTATGCCTCGATGTCCGATCGTATCGTATCGTACATTCGTTCTAGAAGGGGTTGAACAGGGTATTAAATCCTCCGTTCTTTTGCCTTTTTCTCTGAAATAAATTATCTTTTTTTTTGATTTTCTAATCATTTACTTATATCAAAGTAGTCATTACGTATCTAAAACTTCGTTTCATTTTGATGAATCTTTCTTGGTGCGATAATATTTTTGTCCATGAGTATAATATTTATTCTATTCCCCATCATTATTTTTAATATAAAAGTGAACAGTAATACAGATCCTTTGTACTTTATGGCAACGATTTTAGAACTTATTTTCTTGTCTGCATTTTTAGATAACGCTTTGGAAATTTCAGAAAAATCGTCTGATAATGTTTCCTTTTGATTGGAGATCGATAGGTTAGATGTGCCCTTACGAAGAGAAATATTGGTATCGACAAATTATAAAAGGGTAAAAAATTTTCGGTAATTGCATTTAAAAAAATGTATACATAATATATTAAATCTGAAATAAAAAATAAAAACGTCCAGCTGATAGTAAAAATGAAAACATGACCATGAAGCCTCATCCGAAGACTGTTGAAACGCAGACAACTGTCAAGAAAGTGAAGGCTCTGATCCTGAAAGAAAATCTGCCTTCTCATGGATTCATCGCATCGAAACTAGTAATGTCTTTCGGTACTAGAAGTAAAATCATTCATAAAGATTTAAAGTTGAAAAAGATGTTTAAAAATTCATCTGCTTCTGCCAAAATATATTACTGGAAGATAATTAAATTGTACAAAATTATATGAAAAACACCTAGCTTCTGAAGAATGGAAATTTGTGGTAACACTCGGTGAGGCATGGGTATTTTTAAGTGACTATAATAAAAGATCAATTTTTTATTGCTCAACTGACGAGAATGACTATACGAAATGGCTTCGTCAGTGTACACAACAGTTCCCAAAAGAGATTCATGATTGTTGCAGGATTTTGTTACAACGACAAATTAAAAATCAAAAAATTCTCTAGTAAAGCCATAGTTAATTCACCCTACTATTAGCAAAATAGTTTTGAACCAGTTTTTGAAGAAGAAATTCCTGCCGTATATGTGAAGGACATTGATAAAGATGAGCTTCTTATGGACAAAGCCTCTAGTCACACGTCTGCCTTTTATTGAGCAAAGAAAGAATCACAGAAACACAGGAATAAAGTGTATACAATTGGATGAAATACCTGAAAATCAACCGTATGCTTCTACAATGGACTTAAGTGCTTGCGGTTTATTAAAACGAGCATTAGGAAAACGGCATCCAAGAACACTGAGAGGACTTTGGAAAACGATTGAAGAGGAATGGAGTGAAATTGGCATGGCAGTACAAAGAAAAAATTTACTTTCACCGAAAATTCAAGCCAGAGCTATTGTCAAGAATCATGGCTATAAAATAGAAGCAAATTGTTTAAAAAAATACGGCATTTATGGATGAAGGTTTGCAAACAAAATCATTTCCATTAAGTGCGAAGGAACTTCTGTAAGACATCTTATGAGTAATTTTGATTCGTTTCTTCCAAGCAATTTTATTATTCTGATTATACAAACAACGAAGCTATATCATTGAATGCGTACTATTATTTCGTTTGATTTTATCAAACTACTTATATTTGATAAAAATTGGGTACAGTAAATATTTTAATATATTTTGAAAAGAACATGTAATAACATATGTTGTTGCTACTTATCTCACCTGATAGGCAATAATATCGGATCGCGGAACGGTGAAGCTCTACGCGGAAAGGGGCTAGTTTTTAAGCATGTCGCTTGCCGTAGCTTTGAACACCATACAAGAAACAGTACGATTTGGTTCGGTTACACCCGAAGACTTTGAGGAAGAACACGTAGTAGGTAATCAGAGGTCTCCCGCATCGTGAGACTTGTACCTCGATAGCTATTTGGAGTTCCTCTATGCCGCACAGGCCCTATACATTTACATGAATCCATGCCTTCTCCGGGATTCGAACTAAAACCTTATGCCTCAGCTTCACTAACCACTATACGGGATGGGTGGCTGTAGTTGCATATGAATGTTTGTAATGCAAATTATTCTTTTACCAACATATTAGTATAAAAATGTACAAAATAGCATTTATCCATGAAATCCCATTTACCCATGAAAAGGACGAAAACCGTTCTTTTATTTCCAAGCAATTTTACTGCAAACAAATCCAATATTTCTCTTTTCCATTCGTAAAACAATAAAAGTTAAAGCAGTGCTTCTCCAACTTTTTATACTTGCAGCCCAATTTTAAATCATAATTTTAATCACGCCCCCCTTTCATACAATAATCATGCATTGAATTCAATAATAATATACTTTGACGCTAAAGCTAGAATACGAATTTAATCATAAGCCGTAAAAATTGTTTAAATAAGTATTAAATTCTGAATATAGTTTTATGACAAGCCTATAAAGTCACTGGTTACTATTAAACATGTTCTTAACGTAATACTGTTAAAAATAAATGAAAAAAATTTAAAAATGAATTTTTATGAAATAAATTGTGCAGTAATGATACATTTATAAGTGTTTCATATCAGTGTAAATGGGTACTTTATTTTTTATTATGTCAGGATGTATTTTTTGTTTTACTTCCTTTCATTAAATTAATAATTTTTAAAAATATTTTTTCAACTTTTCGATATACTCGCACCCCCCCTACCATGTAATTTTATCCCACCTTCTAGGGGGTTGCACCCCACATTTTGAGAAACGCTGAGTTAAAGTAAACAATGTAATCAAGAACAGAAAAAATTTCTGTTGAAGCCCAGTTGGATAATTTAAACTGCTAAGTTTATTTAAAATTTGAAAAAAATAATGTACAATTGTAAAAAAAAGACATTCTTAATAATCTCGAAATTTTAACTGCATCTCAATAACATTGATATCAATATAATGGATTTGTTGCACCGTGTTAATTTTTGACAAAAACAAATAAAAAAATATCTTATGTAGCAATCGTCCCCTATATCATTTTATAACTGAAAATTTCCTAGCTTCATAATAGGGTGATAATATTTTCCTGCATTTATATAGAATTTTTCACTTTATTAATGTCTTAATAAATAAAGCTTTATCATGTGAGTATCATTAAAAAATAAATGTCATAGTACATTGCCTCTCAGTTTGCATTTCAATTTAAAATGTTTTTTCACATCAGTAGTTCCAAGAATTTAATAAAGTGTTCCTCTAGAAATTTTCAGATATCAACCGGTTTTCTAATAATTATCACCAGTGACAGCTTTTGTCTGTAGATAACTTCTAGTGGTGTACATCACAATATAAAAGGAATCGTTGTTTAATGGAGATAATTGAATTTGAAGTAGTAGTCAGGCGTGATAATTCTTGACGGGAAAGAGTAATTAATTTCGAAAAGTAATAATAAAGAGCTAGTAAAATAATTGAATTTGGACTCGTTTTTCAAAAAAATAAAATTTGCTTAGGATCATGATGGTAATTGAAAATTCAAGTGAAATGTCACACTCCATTTAGAATTTTTCAGTGAAAAATAATTGTTCTTAAAATAGAATATTAATTTTTCTCGAATATCATCATACTTAAAATTCTTTAAACGTACATAACAGATTGAAAAATAAAATATGGGATTTTCATTTCTTTCAGAAACTAACACTGATTAAAAATATACAAATTGCTACGTGGGAATAACGTTTTGAGAATAATTTTACAATTATGGTTACATCTTTTTCAGATCATGACATAAATATCTGTTAAAAAAAGATCAAAATATTTTCTTTAACTATTTTACTTTGTTTTATAAATATTTTCCTAGATCTAAAATGCTGAATTCTTCATCTACCAAAACCTCTTGTATTTTTTAAAGCAGATTACTTTCTTAATTTGGATGAATTGCATAACAAAAATGATATTGGTTATCATGTCATTTTTTATTGTTTGCCCATTAAAAAAGTTGTAACTTAACGCCGTTATTGTTTCTTGATTCTAGAAAAATAAGTTTCAGATTAGAGACAAACAAAAATAATATATTTTTGAAATATCTGAAACTTCTCAAGAAAGAAGAAGCTGTTTGGATTATTTTCAGCGATGGGAAAAGCAATGCAAAAAGTGAGATATTTACATTATACAATTGCAGTTGTGAAAAATTTCAATGAAAAGCAGTTCGAAAAACATGTGTGAAACTAAACAAAAAGTACTTTAAAACAAAGAAAAAGAAAAAAAAGAAGCAGAAAAGTTGACTGATTTTTTTAACACTAAAGCTTTTTAAAAATCACTGATCAACTATATATTTTTAGATCTACAAGTTTCAAATGCAAGTTCTTACAATCAAAGTTTTATAAACTTTTTGACTTCATTGAAAACAAAATCCAATTATTTTTTTACCTTGAAATTCCATACAAGACCTTTTAGAACCTCTAAAGTACTCTTTATGTGTTTTAGCACCGACATTTAAATATAGTTATAAGAATAGTTTCAAGTTAAAACAAAGCAGTTGCAAGCTATTCGTTGAGGTAATTCACAGAGAAACATAATAGTCAGAGCATGAATATTGGCAAGGTACGAGATTTATCAAAGCAGATTTTGCAGAACAGCTGAGTTTTTGTGCGAATACATATTTAACACATTTTTTCTAAAACTTTGATTAGAATACGTACGAGCTGATATGTATTTTTAAAAATTAAATTTTATAAAAATATATAGATCACAATTTTTTCAAAATTATTTTAAATCTATAACACATGCTAATATCTCTACAGTTTTTCTTATATCTATAAATAATTTGTGATTTTTATTTTTGATAATTTGTGATAAATTCCGATTTCTATTTTTCAAATCTCCTTCACAATAATAGCCTCAGAAAGCGATTTATTGTTCTAGCTGTGAAGATTATGTTTATTTTACCCAGATAGATTATAATTACCCTAGAGAACACATGTAAGCCATTTTCTACGTACTGTAATCCATCAAACTGCATAAAACCGAGAATTGAGTACAACCTGCTTCAAGTTTGATAGGAAGATTTCTTAATGTTTTACATCTTTTCAAAATACGTGTACATTTACAATTGATATTGGTCTTAATTTTGTGTATTCAATCTGTTCAATTTTAAAATCTTTTTTAAGCATTTGGCTGAGTTGTTGGTAATTTTTCGAATCTATAATATATGTTACAAAATTAACTATTAAAGCACTTAAATATGTGTCAGTATTGATATTTTTCAAGTCTTATAGTTGAAAAATATTTCAAGTTTTGAGAATCAGACTTTTAAAATTTTGAACATTTTAATGCATCTAGATATTTTCAGTTTAGGATACCAAACTTGCAAAAAGAGAAGGTTGGTATCACCAAACTAGTTTAGTTTCATCGGGCCATCTTATGCTCGAAATTGCATTAGGTTTAGCTTTGTAAATTTTTAAACTAAAATTATAGACTTTTTATTCTTATATTCATCATTAATATCTAAAATTGGGATTTTGATATATAATTAATAATTTTCTTACTTTTGTTTTTCTTAAATATTTGTCTTGTAGATCTCTCTCTCTCTAAAGGAAATATTCCGATGTCTCTTAGGAATCAAATGATGAGATTGATATTATTGATTTTGATTTCTTGGGTTTTCACAAAGAATATGTTGGTTTCCTTACAAGTTTAAATCACTGAACCCTCAATTTTCTGATTAATAAATATTTTTATTGTTGCTCGTATTCTTACTTCTTTGACACAATCACCTTCGTTTAGGAAAGCTTCAAATTATTTTTAATTTCCAAAATAATGCATTCACCTATGAACTATTACGTTTGCCAATCAGAATAAAACATTTAACATTTTATATGTTGTAAACTAGTAAATAGCGAAACAAATAATTTATACGGATTTTGTTAGAAGAGAACTAAGAAAAACTATTAATATAACAAAGCATTAAATTACTCACTGTCGGAATACTTGATATGTAAATGAGTTTCCATTTAAAGTTATTAGAAAAATGAGCCCTTTCAAAATTACATAGACCTTTACACAATGTATTATTTAAGTCAATCATTACGTCATTTTTAGTTAAAAGTTTTGCTTTGGAGAACGAAGTTCTATGCTCAATAAAATAGTCTTTTTTGAGAAAGAGGTAAGCTAATACGATTTACATCCATGAAAGAACAATATACTTGCAGCTCCACCTAGTATAGTGGTTATGACACTCGACTTTATAAGTTACCGCTAAAGTACTCATATACCTACTTTCGTCCAATAGCGATTTGGCGCATGCTCAGAACATAGCGTAATCGAATGGGCTCGTGTTCGAATCCCGAATAAGCCATGGCTGTATCTTCGGAAAAAGAAGTCGGACTTTTTCGTCTGAAATGAATTCCCATCTCGAATGGAAAGGAGGGCAACCTTTTTTTCTATGCTGGTATCATCGTTCGTAATAAAAAGTTTCCTTATACTCTTCTGTGTTTTATTGTATGTTTCTGTTCATCTATATCTCGCGTTTTTCGTATGTATCCCAGTATGTAGAACAACAGCAACGATTTACTTCTTCATTCCGCTCGTAAAAATGAAAAAAAAAAATAAATAAACATTTTTTTTCATGCATTGAATGAAGTGTCTTCTGCATTTAATTTGTCAAAGTAGATATCGTTTTAATATTTAGAAAAAAAATTAAAGCATACATCAGAAAATATTTGTATTCTGATTTATTTTAACATAAACTATCATCCTTTCATCATTTATAAACCTTTTTAAAAGAAATAAATTATCAACTTTATTTTCTAGAAGTTTCAGCTTCCATATTTCAAAAGGAACTTCATAAAAATAAATCATTTCTATCCACCCTCTTAAATTGCATTACATGGGAAACGTAATAAATATTCTTCAGAAAGGGTTATTTTGAATAGTTTATAATTTGATTAAACCTTCTCAGTTTCCAACTGTCTGTGAAAAATATCATTTTTCTAAAATTTGACAAGTAGTATAAGCCATTTGTTTTCATTAAAATGGAACTGGTCTCAGTGATGAAACGTAGCTGAAGTAGAATAATCTTTTTTTAAAAAAAATCAGGTTAATTAATTGATTGATTATTTTATTAATGTCACACTCTAAAGTACTTAAACTTATTTCAGAAGACAATTTCTAAAAAGTTCGTAACACAATCAGTTGTACTATTATCGCACTCTGAAACAACAATGAGAGGGTTACTCGTTTCAGAAGTCAAATCCTAAGAAGTTTAATTTTTAGGAATAATTTATTACTTAATAAGCACATTCAATTAGATAGAATGTGTTTCAAAACAATATTTTACGTAATAAGTGTTTTCGAAAGAAATTTTTATAAAAAATGTTTTCCTAGATGTTTTTGTAAACATCAGAACAAGGCCATTTATTAAATAGTTTATTTAATCGTATTTTGATTATAAAGTAAATTGATATACATAATTCTATTGCTGGATGTGTTTCTTAGCCACCACTAAATTGCTCAAATGAGCACTTTTCTTTTTTGTTTATGTTTTAATGCGCTCAATTCATGTGACATCATAGTCACATGATAATTATAACCATGTGTTTTTAACGAATCAGTTAAAAACCTCATGTGACGTCATAGTCACATGATAATTATAACCATGTGTTTTTAACCAATCAGTTAAAAAACTCATGTGACGTCATAGTCACACGATAAAATGAATCATAAGTTTACAGCTAATCATTGCATGCACTTTGTTATTGCTAACAATTGATCTTTTCAGAAACTTTCTCTTAAAAAAGTACGAATCTGTCAGCAACAATAATGTATATATAGACAAAATGCATTTTTTAAAAAAAAGTATTTGCGTAAAGAAATATTTTCTTTAATTTTAAAATCTTTTGAAGATAAATTTATTTTTTATAACGAACATTTTTATCCAATTATAAAATTTGAAATTTTACCCAAGTTTTACAAATAAAACAACAAATACAAGTAGTTTATTGTCTAATTTATATATATAAATTCAATGGAGAACACGTGTTTATCTTTGTCATGTGACCGTCATGTATTGAGCCCATTCAAGTCCATTTTCTCCAGTAATGATCTTCATTTTAAAAGAATATTACGCAATTGAGTATTTTAAGTTTTGTGTTCATTTAGATTATTGTTTGTAATATTATAACCATTTGGTGGCAAATAAAAATGTTCTTTTCAAAACTTTACATGGAACAATTAAATAAATATAGTTTGGTTCACCGTCACAAAGAGGAATTTTAGATCACTTACTGACTTTATTATCTGATCACGTTACTTTTAGCTTCTAAGCGACCGTGTCATTTAATTTATTCTGCAATGATTAAATATTCTAAGTAAAAACTGATTATAATCCATCCATTTCGCGGTTATATCGAAATATAAAAAATGAAATTAAGGTACTATACTGTGAGTTTGAGCCCCATTACTTAAAGTTTTAATTTATTGCTTCCTTACTGTTATACCCAATAATAACAGCTTTGCAAGTGAAAGTATTTTTATGAACATGTTACATAGATGTATATTCGTTTATTGATTGTTTTCCAGTTGCCCCTTCCTACTCGATTCACAGGTTCCAATAATCAAGTAATACTTTTTGTTATGAACTTCAGAGTTATTTCAAAATGTGTATAAATAAAACAAGTAATGTAAAAAAAATAAAGTCAATTCCTATTTAGGTAAAAAAAGAAAACTTTTATTTTATTTACTTTTTATCAAATAATTACGATTAATATATAAATATTACAAAATTACTAAATTAAGTGATAGTTAATCTTCATTAATTATCATTTAAGTATCATATTGTCGTCCCAAACAATCGTCTTAATAAAATTTCGGTTCGACTGAATGCTTTAAAACGTTAGAACAAAATCTTTTAAAGTTTTGACTCAAGTCGCGCTAAAACTGAATCCAACGTGACTGTATCTGTAATTCTTTGAATAAGTAGTTTCAGTCAATTAATTTTGATTAATTATAATCAAACTACAATATTGTCACCCAAAATAATCGTGTACAGAAAATTTCAGCTCAAATGAGCGCTTTGAAATGTGAGAATTTTTTTTTTAAAGTTTTGACACAAGTCACCAAAAGTGATGCCAACGTGGCTGTATCTGTAATTCGCTGAATAATTAGTTTTAACCAATTATTTTTTTATTAATTAAATTTCAGTATTGTCAACCAAAATAATCGTGTATACAAAATTTCGGCTCAATTGAGTGCTTTAAAATATATTTCATCAATGATTGAAAATTTGAACATGATATACATAGGAAAATTGTGAACTAATAGTAGAAATTGAACAAATGACGATTTTATTTTAATGAACAAGTTTTTTAAAAATTTTATCTCCCATTTTTTCTATAGAAATGTACCTAAAAATGTACAACACGCACTTCTTGATTAGTTTTTAGTATTCAATACTTATCTGTTTCAGTATATTTGATGCAGATTCATATTATGTTTATTTTTACCAGTTTATTAGGATCAGCTATCTCTGGGATGTTTTGAAAATTAAACTAGAACGAGCATACTTAAAATACTAGTACTAGTACTAGTACTAGTATTTCAAGGTACATAACTCTGTTGTCAATAAATATTGAGATGGATACTTAAATAAAATTTGCTCCAATCTATGTATTTATTATATCCACACTGTCATCCTTCTTATCTTGATTAACTTTTATTTATAGATGTTACCAAAATATTGTATATTGCAATAGTTATTAAAATCCTGTATAAGGAGTTAGAAAATACCCAGCGTTTCGGGACAGCGTTTTAAAATAATTCCTTGGATATATTTATTAGTGTATCAAACATGCAAAAAGATTTAAAAGAATATAAAAATATAGTATAGAATTTTAAAAAAATAATAATTTACATAAATTCAATATGCTTCTCTGTTAAATTGAATTCCAAAACAAGATAGCAAGCAAGCAAAATCAAGAACAAATAATGTTACAGTCGTTTATAAAAAGTACTAGCCTGATTACCGAAACAAATTCGGAGTACTTTGACTTCATTTTTAACCACTTCTTGGATTCCTAATGGCACAGAAATTGAGATAAATTAACCGATAGTTACGAATATTTGTAATGATGCACTAACTTCTACTCGACTTCCGTAAAAGTTTTAAAAAGAAAAAAAATAGCATACACTCTGTTATAAAATATTTTTTTACAATTAAATTCTTTATTGATCCAAGTATGGATGACAATAAACAGAAACATCGAGGGAAAATATTAGGCTTTCTTTAATATTCTTTTATAAATTTTTTACGTATTTTCAAACTAATATTTTACTTATGTAAAGTACGATGCACACACACACACTTTTGTCACCAATAAATAAAAGAAAGTACATTTTTAAGTACATTAAAGCCTTATAAAATAAAAACCAATCTGTCATATCGTCAGACATTAATACTTAACACAAACAGCTGAACTTTCGTGTGTCGAAAACTTTTCAAAGTTACAAAATAAAGTCAAGGTGACTTCTGCCCTCTTTTTTGCTTCTAACTGGGCTACCTTATGAGCTAATAACAATTATCCCTAATCCAGAGAATCATGTCCAAAAAGATTAAAATCTGTTCTGCTTCTTCTTATCGACTCGCGACCAAATTAGCTCCTACTGCAAATGGGACCCAAGGGAAGAAATAAAAATCCCTAAATCATCTATATTTCAGACGTTAAAAGAAGATTTATCTTTTAAGGAAGTTTGGATTAAGACTCCAGAAATAAGTTAGAAATGTTTACTTTTATTGTGAAGCAATCTCAACTACTCAATTAACGTTAGGTTTTGAAAGACGTGAACTTATAGAAATGTCTAGGAATTTAATTGTTGGACGACATGATTCGAATTGTTTTTATTCTTCTAATGATGTATAAATTTTTGCTTTTTTTAAGTATTAGAGAAAAGTAATATGTGCTGAGATTTTTCAGAAAATGGTTTCTTTTAAGTATAATTTTCTCGTTTTGTTTTAAAAAATATGTAAAAATGAAATAGAGAATTTAAAGAAGAGTTCATTTTCGTAACTGGAATTTTATCAAAAATGTCTCCAAGTTCGAACATTTTTTAAATTGTTAGCTCATGTTCAATACCTTAAATTATTTTCGTAGTTTCAGTATAAATAATGGGACCGTAAAAATTTTCCTTGTGTTACATTATTAAGTACTTATAAGAAGAATCCTAAGATTTCTTTAATGTTGATATTTTTATTCTAACTTATATTTATAATTATATAAAAAGAAAACTAACTTCTTACTGGCATTCAAAGTTTTCTTTCAATGAGCTTGATTTAAACATATTATAATGTGTTGAGGGGAATCATGCAGCTTACATATACGTATACCTTCAATATTAATGTAGTAAAATCAGTATCATCATTTTGTTTAAAAATTCCTTATTTTAAGTAACTAAAAATAAAAGAGTATTTTTTTACGTATAAAAGACATGGTGAATAGAAATTCTACTAATACCAATACTATTAAAAGTTTAAAATATTTATTCTATTGCAAGCATTTCAAATCCATTATTATTTTATTTATGGTTCCATTACAATAAAAACTGAAAGATAATTTCAAAATTAGTTTCAAGTATAAATAAAGTAGACAAAGAACACACACACACAAAGATTCAGTGCACTTTAAGAATTCACTAATATTCATTTAAGGATTTTTATAAGCAAAACTGTACGCTAATTTCAAAATTAGCTACAACTCTAAATTGAAGAAAAAGGAAACACAAAAGGGTCAAATTTTAAAAATTATTCAACAGAATCAATACTATGAGGGGTTAAATAATTTTAGCATGGATACTTATCCAATTAGGATTTAAGCATCATGTTCCCTTTCTTCTTGTTGTTCACGTTATATTTTCAGTGTGGCTATACATTTAAGTTACACTCATTTTTCTTAATGTCAATATATTTATGTATATAAACTGCTTCTTACTACTAAAATCACATTTTTTAAACTTATAATTTTTATTGCAAAATTATAACTAATAATACATGAATTTTTGATTATTTGAATATGTTCATGCTTGTCGCAAAAACCGTGTGCCAGACGGCGCTGTCTGTGTATCTCTAGTTACTATGTGTTTAGGTGAATAAAAATAGAGAGTGTTTACAGTCCATGTGTGAGGTGTGTGTTAATGAGCTATCCCGGGTGTAGTGATCAAACATTTTGGTCCGACTTTCCCGGAGTTCAACAAGCAACTATGGTTTTGTGCTTTATTAGTTGAGTATTTGGTGGTGAAATTTTTGAATAGGTGAGTGTTTCTATTCTTAATGATGTTTTTAGGAGTTATTTGGTTGTGTTCGCTAAAGTTGGTGTTAATAGTTGAATAGTTTTAACGGATATCATGGTTGAAATTAGTGTTTGTAGATTTGTGTTGATTGTGATATTCTTGTTGTATGTTTTTGTATACTTTCCTATTCTCAATAGAATAATTTAGGTGCTTACAAATGCTTTTTGGTTGAAAATAGTGTATATTGTGTAGATGTTGTGACAAAATAAGTTTAAAAATGGCGTTGAAATTAAATCTAAAGAAAGACGAGCTTATCTCGGTTGCTGTGGAAATGGGTTTGGAGATTCCTGGCAAAGCTAAAATAATAGATTTAAAAAAGTTAATTGAATCAAGTGCCGTTTATAAAAATGATATTGAATTTGTGCGTAGTCTTGTTGAAAATTCTTTAGAGAAAAGTAAACAAGAGGCTGAGAAAAATGAGCGTGAGGCTGAGAAAAATAAGCGCGAGGCTGAGAAAAATGAGCGCGAGGCTGAAATTCAATTAGAAAAAATTAAATTATCTCAGATTGAAAAACAATTAGAATTGGAGAAGGTTAGGAAGGAATCCGAAAAAAATTCTCAATCTCTTGAAAGCGGAGAACCAAGCTCCATAACTGATAAATTGGAGAGTTTGGTAAAGAGCATTAAAACTTTGACAATTCAAGTACCGGTTAGGTCAGAGTCCTTTAATTTATTTTTTCATTCTTTAGAAAAGGCATTTCAAATCAAATCCGTGCCTGATGAGCTAAAAGCCGAAATTCTATTAAATATTTTAGGAGAAAGAGTCAATAATTTGCTAACATATGTGAGTCAAGAGGATTTAAGCAATTATGTTAAAATTAAAGAATTAATATTAAGAGAGTTTGAACCGACGCCTCAAGAATGCCTGAGTATAACTTTAAAAAGGCTCGTATAAACTACCATCCGAAAACTATGTTCAGTTTGCTTCCCACTTAAGTGCAACTTTCCATTATTATTGTCAGTTGCGTAAAGTAAATGAATTCCGCTCTTTGTGTGATCTAATAATTTCAGATAAAATATTTGAAACGCTAGATAGAGATACTATGAATCATATTGCAACGAAACAGGGAAAAACATATTTCAAGCCTCAACAGCTTGGAAGGGAATGTGATGTCTATTTATCCGCGAGAGGAAAGGTTTCGAATGATTTAATGAGCAGAAATTCAGGGAGTGGAGTCAAAACAGATGGGCGAAATAGACTGCAGACGGTTAGCACTTGGCGTCAAGAGAGAAACTCGTCGAATGTTTTCGTGGCCGAAACCAAATCAAATTGTGTTCTATGTAAGGGTAATAATTTTCATCCCCTTTCTAAGTGTTATCAGTTTAATAAACTGTTAGTTGAGGATAGAGTAGAGGTAGTTAAACGGAATAATCTTTGTTTTCGTTGTTTTTTACCTAATAGATTGAAGGAATGCCGTTCAGAGAAAAATTGTTTTTGCCTTAGACCTCATAATAGCTTGATTCATTTTTCACGTGACAAAACGAGGAATCCCACTCCCACTAGTAATTTAAATTTGGATGCTCCTACTTTTGTTCCAGGGCAAATTGAAGGATCAGTTGAAGCAAATTCCTAATCACAGTTTGTGGCGACTGGGTTTGAGAAAGGCAGACTAAAGAATGTGTTTTTGAGTACTGTACGCGCGCTTGTTAAAAATAATTACTCTCATTGGGTGGAGGTCAGATGCTTGTTAGATGTAGGAACGCAGTCTTGTTTATTTACGAGGGCATGTGCTGAGAAGTTGCAGCTGAAAATGGAGAAAATAAATACAGTGGTTTCGTGCGTTAATGATGCTTCTATGGTTGTTAAAAATTGCGTTAAAACTTCAGTTGCAAATAAAGACAAAACTTTTTAGAGTGAGTTAATGTTGTTAGTAGTTAATATAAGATTACAGATCTCATTCCAAACAAGGTGATTGATGTAGATGTTAATGTTTCAGAGTTTGTGCCCTTAACGGATGATAAATTTAATATACCAGATAGAATTGATATGTTACTTGGTGCTGAAATCTTTTACGAATTGTTAAAGCCTGGAAAATTTTATTGTGATAATTCGCATTTAGTGTTACAAAATACGGTGTTTGGTTATGTTGTAAGTGGAAGTGTAGATCACACACACAAGTTACAGAGAATCGCGTTAATTGCGGATTAATTGTTGATGACGATTTAAACAAAACACTGAAAAAATTCTGGGAAATTGAGGGTGTTCACATAGAGCCTAAGGTTGATACAGAGGTTTCCTTGTGTGAGGATCATTTTGTGCGCACTCATAGGAGGAATTGTGAGGGTAGGTATGTAGTATCGATGGCATTAAATAAAGATCCGTCTTGTTTAGGTAACTCCAAAGATATTGCTATTCGGCGACTTAATTCATTGTGGAAACGGTGTCTAGGAATTCTAGTTATTTATCGTTGTATGCAGAATTTTTGAAGAAGTATGAGGAGTTAGGTCATTTGGAAAGGGTAGTTGAGTCAAGTGAACCACCCACACATTACTACATACCCCACAATGGTGTATTACGCCCTGAAAAACTTACTACTAAACTAAGAATCGTCTTTAACACCACAACTGGCATAAGCCTTAATGACATTTTATTGAAAGGTGAAGTTAAGGAAGATGTGTTTGAGACAATATCTCATTTTAGAAGACACAAATTTGCTTTTACGACTGACATCCAAAAGATGTACAGGCAAATATTAATAAATCCTGATCAGCAGGATTTGCAACGCATTATATGGAAACATGGACTAGATGCAGAAATTTTAACGTACCGACTAAAGACTGTCACTTACGGGCTGTCCAACGCACCCTTCCTTGCCATAAGAACCCTGCAGCAGTTGGCGAAGGATGAAAAATCGAGATTTCCTTTAGCTTCTGAAACCCTGTTATATGATACCTACATGGATGATATTGTGAGCGGAGCGCCGGATTTGGAGACTGCTCAACAATTGCAATCGCAACTGAAAGACGCCCTGCAATCTTGTGGAATGAACCTTCATAAGTGGTCATCTAATTCTCCTGAGTTATTAAATAGTTCGTTGTCATCAGACGTCGAGCATTCATTTTCTACTGACATTGACTTATCTGTGAAGACATTGGGAATTAGTTGGAAGCCATTTGAAGATTGTTTCGCGTTTAAGGTATCTGTTTCAGCTAAACATATATATACAAAACGTGAAGTTTTAAGTGTAATTGCTAAGCTATACGACCCTTTGGGTTTCTTAGGCCCAGTGATTGCGAAAGCAAAGGTGTTTCTGCAGCAGTTATGGCAATGTAAACTGGATTGGGATTATGTGTTACCTAATTCAATTGCCCACGAGTGGAGAGAATTTGTGACAACATTAAAATGTATCGAGGAAGTGAAAATTAACAGATTTATTATGGCTGACAATAATGTTAGAATCGTTCTCCAAGGATTTGCGGATGCATCTGAAGTGGCCTACGGAGCGGTCGTTTACCTACAGTGTTTTCTTCACAACGGTGCTGCTAAAGTGAGCATTCTTGCCAGCAAATCTCGTGTTGCACCCCAATTCGAGTTATTTCCATACCTCGACTCGAGCTTTGTGCCTGTGTTTTATTAGCTCAACTCGTCAAGAAAATACACTCCACCTTGAGGTTAAACATAAGTGATATTGTGTTACATACGGATTCAACTATTGCATTGGCATGGTTAAATACACCTGCCAATCGTTTAAAAACCTTCGTGGCCAATCATGTCGCCAAGGTGCAAGAATTGACTGAAGGATTCCAGTGGAACCATGTGCCATCTGTTCTCAACCCAGCAGATCTGTGTCTCGGGGATTGCGCCCTTGTGACCTTCCAAATTTAAGGTTATGGTGGCATGGTCCACAATTCCTTGAAAAAGGTAAGTTGTCAAGTGAAGAAACAAGTTTGTCACCAGTTAAGAAATGCGAGTATTCTAAAGAACTGAAAACTGGTTCGAGTTCTGATATAATTACATCTAGTATTTGTGTTTCAACTAATTGTGTATCTTCTATTTTATCTACTTTGTTACGTAAAAGTAATAGTTTTATGAAAATTGTTCGTATATTTAGTTATGTGATAAGATTTAGTAATAATGTAAACAAACGTAAACTAACATTGAGTGGTCCCCTTTCTGCTACAGATAAAGACCAAGCAGAAACTAAACTGATCAGAATGGTCCAAGAACAGGTTTTTTTGGCTGAAATTAAGAGCTTACAAAGTAAAGGAGTTGTCTCACCTAATAGTAAACTTAGAAATTTAAACCCCTTTATAGACAGTGATGGATTATTGAGAGTTGGAGGCCGGCTGAGTAATTCAGATTTACCTTATGTTAATAAACATCCTGCAATTTTACCAGGAAATCATAATTTAACTGTTCAAATAATTGTCCATTTCCATAGAAAGAATCTGCATACTGGTGCTTCTTCTCTTCTACAATATGTAAGGGAAAAGTTCTGGCCATTAAATGGTCGTTCATTATGCAGAAAAGTAGTGCATGAGTGCTTTGTCTGTTTTAAAAGCCGACCCCTTGTTACCTCTCAGCTAATGGGTAATCTACCCCGTGATAGAGTAGTCCCAGATTACCCGTTCAACTGTTCTGGTGTGGATTTTTGTGGCCCATTCATGATCAGGTACAAAAATCAAAGAAAAGGAATTTTGCATAAAATTTATATTTGTGTATTTGTATGTTTTGTGACTAAAACGATTCACATAGAAATTGTGTCAGATCTTACATCTGATGCTTTTATTGCTACATTAAAAAGATTTTTTAGTCGCAGAGGTAAATGTGCTAAATTGTATTACGGTAATGGGAAAACATTTGTAGGTGCCAATAAAGAGCTCAAGAGATTTCTAAAACTTATTGAGGATTCAAATGATAATTTAGCAGGTTTCTTATCAGCTGAGGGTATAGAATGGAAGTTTATACCACCTAGAGCGCCATCCTTTGGTGGTCTTTGAGAAGCTTCGGTTAAGTCAATAAAGTACCATCTTAAGAGAGTTGTCAGTGGCTCAAATTTAACCTATGAGGAATTTTTAACTGTTTGTATCCAAATAGAGGGAATTTTAAATTCCAGGCCACTGTGCCCTTTATCGAGCAATTCGGATGACTTGAGCGCTTTAACTCCAGCCCCCTTTTTGATAGGGAGGTCTATGACTTCAGTAGTCAAGCCCAATTTAATTGAATTAAAAGAGAATGCCCTTAAAAATGGCAACGGATAACCAGACTAGTACAACTAATTTGGAATAAGTGGCACAGATGTTATCTTAGTGAATTACAACAACGCAATAAATGGCAATTTAAAAAACAAAATGTTAACGTGGGTGATTTGATAGTTCTCATTGAAGACAATATGCCAACCTTTAAATGGCCTTTAGGGAGAATCACTGAGATTTATAGTGGCAGTGATGCACTAATAAGGGTTGTAAAAGTAAAAACACAATTTGGAGAATATAAAAGAGCCATTTCAAGAGTTTGTCTTTTACCTATGTCTGTTTGAATTTTGTCTCTGAATATTGTGTATTAGAATTTTTATATGTACCTTAATTTGTTTTACGTAATCCTATAGTATTTTATCGTTTAATATTTATTGTAATTTGAGTTATTGTTGAATGTATTACATGTCAACGCGGGGGAGAATGTTCATGCTAGTCGCAAAAACCGTGCGCCAGACGGCGCTGTGTGTGTATGTCTAGTTACTATGTGTTTAGATGAATAAAAATAGAAAGTGTTTTACAGTCCATGTGTGAGGTGTGTGTTATTGAGCTATCCCGGGTGTAGTGATCAAACAGAATAATTTATTTATAAATTTCTCAAATCAAAAGTATTTGAAATGTATAAGTATATTACGAAAAAGTTTTGCAAAGTTTAAAAATAGTTTTCCCTCTCTAATAATTACACAGCTGAAAAAATTATGAACTAATTAACTTATTTTATATTTAAATATGAATAATATTTTTATATGACATTCTTTATAATTTTTAATCACAAGGAATAATTAAAATACTATTGAAAAAATGTGAAGAAAAATTTTATTTAATTGAAAAGTTCAGAATATTAAAAAACTATTTATAACATGATATAAGTATATTAAAAAAATTTTCTTCATGATGTTAATGAAAAAAAAGAGAAATTGCAGATTACAGCTTTTGAGCACCATTCTCTTTTAATTATTTAAAAATTTTCAAGTTATTCTAATTTTATTGTGGGGACTATAATTAAATGAATAATTTAGTATTTAAATGGTTTCAGTAATACAAAAATAAATTATTAAATTCATTAATTTATATTGATTTCCTCTACTTAACGTTGAATACATTTTTAGATCTTGTACCAAATGCTTAAGTACTTGTAGAAGTAAAACATACTCAATATTTTATTACAAGATAACACAAATTAGATTTGTACTGGTATTTGAAGATAAATAATTATTTCTCAAGTATGAAATTATTTAAAATCTAAATTGTCATGAGATAATTAAAAAATTATTACTTCCTTTAAATTCATTAAACTAAACTATTAGCGCATAATTTTATTTCTCCTAAAAAATCACGCAAATTAAGACAAAAAAATTAATATTTTACCTAATTAAACTGCATTAGGAGATTAATTTTTCTAGCACAGCGAAGAATAATTATTTCTTATATTTTTAAAGAGGCAGAAAAAAACTAATCTATAAAAAAGAGGGATGATGTAATAAATAAATTTTGATAAGTTGGTTATCAGACATTTTAATTAAATTTTTGTTTCGGTGAACTTAACTATGGGTTTATAGACTGAAAAATTGCTTTTATTGATTTGGTATTCATTAATTATATAAAATATTTCACTAAAAGCACTAAGTTAAGAAAATAAATTTTAATTTCCATTATCTGAAAGATTGAAGTCTATTCAGAATATTATTTTTGATTGTCACTCAACAAACATGATAAATTGATCGATATATAGAATAATTGGAATGAATTAATTAAAATTCGAATTTTAAACTTCTAGAAATTTATATCTTTCAATAGCCTAATCTTTAATTTTAACTTATAAACTATGTGTACAGATATTGAAATGCATTGCCAGCTTCGATAGAAAAAGTCATATAATTTTTTTAACAACGGTTGAAACGGATCTTGCAATTTAAGGTATTCGACTACCCTAAAGTTGTGAATTTTGTCAAAAAATGACATTTTTCATGGTTTTATTTTATAGGCCATCTTATGAGCTTTATAAAAATATCAAACTTGCTATTTTTCATTCGCAGGAACAAGGTTAACAAGTGTTTTAGTAAAAGCAGATGCCACACTAATTTAAGCAAGATGGCATACTTTAAGATGCGTTTTACTCGAAATGTGTTTTTTTTTGAAAATGCTCAAACGGGGGCAGTGATTTCTTAAACAGTTTTGGAAATAATTTAATTTTGTGTGTACGTTCTGTATAATAGTAGAAGTGGTTTAACCTTCAGATTTATCAATCACTGTTTTATTATTGAACTTACAGATCCTTATGTGAATATAATCACTGTTTTTTTAAAGCAGTTTCATATAACTAAGATAAAGTGCTTTAGTTTTTGTAAAAATGAAAATATCTCTTATCCTAAAGTTCGATTAAAAATTAGAAGCATAACAATACACCAAAATTGAACAATTGTTCATAAACATTTTGTACAGTATGACCCCGTTTATGTAATTTTTAAAGCTTTTTACCCATTTTTTCCCATTTTAGTAATAATAATTTCTTTTTTTTCTCTTCTTAATGTTGGCACATTTTTCTTAAAATGCACGAAATTAATCTAAAAACCACAAAAAATCCCCATAACTCCAATTTTTTTTTTAAAAAAGTTCTCGCAAGAGTAGTCGGATACCTTAAAGAAATAAATCTGTTACATGCAAAGTTTTCCAAAAAAAAAACAATTTCTGCTGAATACACATAGTTAAAAGTAAAACTTCAAGCTAGAAACACAGTAAAACATTGCAGGATAAAGTAAAATAGCCACAGTAATATATTCGCAGACTTGTAGGATTAAAGCTAAAATTGCAGGTAAACAGAGATTTAGTTGCTTATCTTCCCGATTACTTCCTATATTGTTAGTCTGCAATAAATTTAGATGAGTAAAATAGAGCGATATAAGCATTTTCTTAAAAAAATACATAAACTTATTTGTTAAAAAACGTAAATTATCAGACTTAGATATCAATTTTTGATCTACTTGCTTCATAATAAGAAACCAAAACAAAAGAAAAATGCAATATTGGATTTTCAAAAAATATCTTTTTCTCCGTAATATAACCTTAAATGTAATCAATTGCGTTTCGGAAACAAAAGGAATAAGCAATGTAGGAAATTTAAAACTAAAAATAAATTTCTCTTCGGTGTAATACACTTTTAAAAATCAATTTATTATTCGTGAAATCATGCGCGGGAGTTACAACCCAAACTAAATTAGGATGAAAAACCGATAATGATAATGGTTAGCTGATACGCTGACCAATTTATTGGTAAAGAAGCATAGCCTACACGGTAGCCAGCACACATGATCATTTAGATAATGAAATGGATTTCTCTCGAAATACTGATACACACAAACATCGAATCAAAACAATTTCCTACTTAATACATTTTCTTTGCATACACACGTACACTTGAGCAACCATGCACGCGTACACTTGAGCAACACTCACATCACGTTTTGATACATTTTCCAAGTGTCCACGGCGAGAAATTCAGAAAACATCTAGATTCCTCTATCTCCATCTGGAGGACGAAGGGAAAGACAGTACAGAAATTCCCTATTAGGGAATAAGGGTGCAAGAGTTTGCTTAATTTGTTTCAGGAAGCTTAAGAAGTCATGAACTTACTAAAACTAGGTTACTTTTATTTAATTTACTAACAAAATTTAAATATTTATATTTATATAATTAATAAAAACAAAATGTTTATTTTATTTACTTTCAGTTTCTTTTATATTGTGTAACTCTTGAGGAGGGGGAGAGGGAACCAGACGCATATCCATAATAGTTCTGTTTATTTTAATTGTAAATAGAAAATTTACATTATGTCAATAATTGCTTTGGTACTAGAATGTTAACTTAAATTTAATTAATATAAAAGTATAAACAAGGATTTAGATTTTTTTTCTGTTTTATATAAGGAATTATTTATTCAGAAACTAAGAGTTTCAAGATGAAAATATTGTGCGATGACAATGCCTTAAAAACCTTTATTTAACAATTATAAAAATAACTCACACCTTACTACATGCAACATAATTTTCAGCATAAAATGTGCCTACCAACTCTTCATTTTAAGTACAACAGTGTTTTTACAGCAAAAAAGTGAAAAATGATAGGAACATCTCAAAATTGACCTAATTTCATCTTATTATTTTTAATATCTTCACTAAAAACGAATATTAAAAATTAATAATACAGTGGGTGATCGGTTAACGAACACGTTCACGAAAGATTTTTGTGTTCGGATAACGAAGACTTTCAAGAAACATTTTTTGTGTTTGGACAACGAACATATATTCGGATAATGAACAAAACGAATTCTAACGAACACTTCTCGGCTCTGGAAAAGAATTAATATTAAACATTTGTTATCATTTTGCATACAAAATAAGATCACCGAGAGGACAAATGTTTAAAGCATGCTTAGTATCGACAATTACTAAATAAAACATGAATTTAAAGGTCATTCAATAATTATTACTATGACTAAAATCAATACACAGTTGAATACTTGAATATCAATACTTTCTGACAGCTGAGAAGAAATGGGCGACTGAATTTGCTGATATGGCGAATAAATTAAGCGAATTGATAATTTTTTCAAAGAGTGCAGACTATAAAATATAAAGGTGCCGATGACATGCTACCGCCGTAAAAATACGTGAAATATGAGAAATGGACCAAAAATCGTTTTTCATCTCTCCTGCATTATGTTGCTTACCTATTAAACTTCAAAGTTCTATTGAAAAAAAAATTCCAATAGAATATTCATACAAATTAGACCATTAGTTTTGGTTTTGATTTCCTTTAAAACAGAAAATTATTTCATTTTGAGCGTCCCCCCACTCTCTTTCATTCCCCGTCTCATTCATTGTCTTGAATGACGAATTCCAGATGGCAGACTCCTTTGCAAATAGTCAATCGCCACTAGCAACCCTGGATGTGGTAAAAACCCACGTGCGGTGCTAATGTGAACCATATCACGTAGCAGTGAGGCACGACTCATTTTTGCATTGTCGCGTACCGCAATGTAGCTAGTGTGCGACGAAACTTTGTCAATTGTGTACGCTAGTTGGTTCCTGTTCCTCTAAAATTTTCGTGTGTGCTTTTCTGAACCCCTTATTAAAAAAACCGAAAATCTGACAATATTATGGGTCCCAAAAAGCATGGAGTGTCAAGGGCTGTGCTCACTATAAACACCAAGCGAGAAATGATAGCCGAAGTTGAGAGTGGACAGAAAATGGCTGATGTTGCGAGACAGTATGGTTTGAACAAATCTACAGTATGCATAATATTAGCTAAGAAAGATATCATCAAGAAGACTCAAGCAGCTGAAGGAGTAACGAAAATCACATCTGCGAAGCAAAGAAGTGCCATCCATGATAAAATGGAGAGGTTGCTTTTAGTTTGGATAAATGATCGGGAAATGAAACGAGATGTAACTAGTATGTCTATTATTCAAGAGAAAGCTAGAGAAATTTTTGAGAAATTGAAAGATAAAAACTCTAGGTTCATCATCCGAGGAGTTAGAATTCAAGACTACCACTGGCTGGTTTACGAAGTCTAAAAGGTCTGGAATTAAACATGTATTAATGCATGGCGAGTCTGCTAGAGCAGATAAGGAAGCAACTGAGAAGTACTGCCTCAAATTTCAAGAATTCATTGAAACAGAAGTGTATCGTTCACAACAAATATTTAATTGTTATGAAACTGGCTTGTTTTGGAAGCGCATGCTGAACCGTACCTACATGACGAAAGATAAGAAAAGTGTTCCTGAGCATAAGCCTATGAAATACCGATTGACGTTACTTTTGGGAGCTAACGCTAGTGGTGATATGGAGCTTAAACCACTTCTCGTTAACCACTCTGAGAATCTCAGAGCATTTAAAAAAATTCCTTAATTAAGAGCGAACTGCCAGTAATGTGGAGATCGAATCAGAGGGCATGGGTCACGCAAGATCTTTTCAAAGAATGGCTATTTAAAGTTTGTGCCCGAGCATCAAAGACTACCTCGATACCTATGACTTGCCATTCAAAGCACTGCTGCTATTGGACAAAGCACCAGCACACCCAAAAAGCCCTCGTGTAGCTGAACAGTGCGACGTTAATATTCAATCAATCAATCAACCAGCACACCCAAAGGATCTTGAAGATAATTTGATGACAGACTTTCCCTTGCTGACAGTTCAGTTTTTACCTCCGAATATGACTTCGCTGATTCAGCCGATGGATCAGGAGGTTATTGCGGCTATCAAGAAATTGTACACTCGCGCGCTGTTTTGCGGTGTTTTGAAGCATGCCAATTCTCCTCAACAATGTCTTTATGAAAGTTTTGGAAAGAAAAATTTGACATTCTTGAAGCCATTCGTATCATTCAAAAGGCGTTGTCAGAAGTCACACAGCGACAGTTGATTTCTGCTTGGCGGAAGATGTGTCCATCCTTCGTTCAAGCAGACAGAGGTGTTCAGGGAGACACCCCTGAAATTATGGATGCAATTTTGATAACTGCTAAAGATCTGGAATTGGAAGTGAACGAGGATGACATAGAAGAGCTCATAATGGGACATGAAGATGAGCTGACGACAGAAGAACTCCAAGAAATTTCGAATGAAGAACACCAAGAAACACATCAAAATATGTCTCCTTCTGAACAAGAGGAAGACGAAAGAGGACCAATGCCGACAACTGTCATTAAAGATCTTTTGAAAAAGTGGGAGGATGTCAGAGCAATGGTCTTAGAATGGCACCCAAACCAAGCTGATGTCAGTAGGGTTGGGGAACTTTACAACGACAATTCTATTAATTACTTCCGGAAAATTCTGAAAAAGAGAGAAATGCAAACGACATTGGACGTGTTCTTCAACTCCCCAATAGCAAAAAATAAAAAGGACTGATTAATATGCAACTCTCTCTCTATATATAAATGTATGTATTATACTTTTTAAAAACTTACTAAAATTATACATTTTTTAAAATTTAATTTTTAGGGTCTCCAGAACGAATTAATCGATTTCACATAGAAGTCTATGGTGAATATATGATCGGTTAACAAACAATTCGAATAGCGAACATAGTCTTGGAACGGATTATGTTCGTTAATCGATCACCCACTGTATCTGAGAATGTATGCCATAATTTTCAGATAATGATGTATTTTCCGAAAACTTGTCGCAATACTATTTATCTTTTTACTTAGTAATACTCCAATGATGAATATATGTGAGTGTGTGTAAGACAAGTAATAAAATATAGGTAAAAAATATACATTCATTGTATACTAAAATGTTACTCTTGTCACATTTTAATTTTAAGTAATCTAAGAGACAAAAAAAATTCAAAAATTATATGTTCGAATTATATACACTGCTGATCTTTAAAATTGCAATGCTAAGACGGAAAGCAAAACTTTACAGTAATACCTCGACTTACGCAAATCCGGAGTTACGAGATTTTCAAATCTTGTCACACACAAAAAAAATTCGTCTTTTTTTTTAAAAAATATTTTTTTCCTCTAAAACTCAGGCGGAATCAGTGCTAGAGCCTGATGAAATTGGCAATTTGATTGAAGAAGTTGTCGATTTCACCCGGCAAATAAATTTAGAAGGGGATAGTGATGACGTTCAGTAACCACCGAATTCTCATAATCAGGAACTGACAACTGATGAGCTCATACATATGCATGAGTAAGAGCAAGGCATTGAAGAACTTGGGTCTTTAGACCCAGTACAATCAGAAGATCGAATGACGTTTGGGAAATTGACAGACGGACTCAGTTTAATTCTAAAAGAGTTACAAATTTAAGAAAATGCAAAAAACAAATAAAAGAGTAAAAATGTTACGATGAAATTTAAAGGGTGGAAAAAAGTTGGAGTCGGCAGACTACTTTATTAGATTTTAAGAAACCTTCTACACATCCAAATAATTATGGTTTGGGATTTTATATATACTTGTGATATCTAAGATTTTATTAAACATTTCTTTTCTAAAATATGATTTTACTTCTTATCCGACCCCAACTAAAAATAATTTATTTGTATTTTTATGCAAAATTATACCCTGGCTTACATCGTTATCACTCAATCCCACCTATCGCATAAGCTCGGCGTGTTTATACAGAAAATATGGTCCCCAATTTATAGAAAATGTTGGTACATACAAAGATTGAAATCAGTACACATAATTCCCTCACCTCTAGCAGCAACAATGGATTTAACCTGGTTAGACGCTTAATTGAACTGAGTATGGATGGCAGGTAAGATAAGTCATTTCATTTTACTTTAAGTCTAAGTCTTAGTGGCGTTATCAATCGTAATGGCTGAAGAATAGTGTGGTGCCCAGTTTTTCAGCAACCCATGACCAGATATTTTCAGTGATTGAGAGATCTGGAGGAGATGCTGGTCAGAGTAAAAGTCAAAAATTTTCTATGTCATGGTAGGTCAGGATACGATGGGCAATAATCCGTTATTTTGCTGATTGTTGACGTCTTTGAAGCCTCGAAGATAAGGTAAAACCATCTGCATTAAGATCTGAAATGCAACGCTGGCTGTAGTGTTATGTATTCAATAACTGGCTATATTATGCCATTCACTCAATAGCTGGTCATATCATCCCATGTACTCAATAGCTGGCTATATCATGCCACGTACTCAATAGCTGCCTGTATCATGCCATGCAATTAGTTGCTGGCTATATTGTACCATGTACTTAATAGTTGCCTCAACAGTTGCAAGATGCGTTTGATGATATAGAATGTAAGCGGGCCATATGCATTTTCTTAGATGCCTCCTGACACGGACATGTCCATCATGATACTACACTCGGAACCGAAATTCGTAGAAAAAGACGTGTGGTGCAATTTCTCTACCCAATAATGACATTAGATGCACTACTATCACCGCATGTCTGTATGCTTTAGTGATAAGAAAAGGTCTCCTTGTGGACAATCCGTGCTTCTGCAAACATCGTCGCATAGTCTTTGTAGATTCTTGCCGTGTTGCAAACAAGTCCCTGAAAAACGGTACACCCTTACAACACGTCTGTGTCTTCTTGGGATTAGTGACCATTGAGATCCTGCATTGCGTTTAGTATGGCTCTCCTGAACAAATCGATTCGCTCCTCACTTGACATTTGCTGGATTCTGACCATATTTCGAAACGATAAACCGCACTCTCGATAGACTACTACCTTTCTCCTTTGAAGTTCCGACGCGAGCTAGTAGTCGTTTCTACATCTTATATGAGAATCTTTTTCTTATACGGTATTATAGTGTACTTATAAGATGACTTTTTTACAACCAACCAACATTAAATATTATTTATAGATGAGGAACTAGAAGCCTAACTTTCTTTTTATACAGTTTCAGAGGCTGTTTCTCCATTTCGTATCATTAGATTGCGCTTAAATGCTAACGATTTGCATGTATCAGTATCTTCTTCCTTTCATGTGAATTTGACATTTGTATCATCTGCCCTTCATGATGTTGCAATTTAAATGGCGAATAGGTTACGATATATGTTAATATTTAACTCCTTTCTCTCCAACGCTTTTATTCCATTTATCAAATATCCTCTAAACAACTTCAATAACATTATTTTGTTTTCAAAAAATCAAAATTTAAACTTTCATAAACTTTACTCTAAATGAGGTATTTTGGAAAAATTCAATTTAGTTTCATTTGAAAGTTTATTCAAAAATCATTTAAATACATGTGACGTTTGGAATCTTCAGTGCTAGAAGATAGGTAGCAATATAAGGTAAATTATTGCTATCTAATATTAAGTTAAGCAAGTGTATAGTGTATTAAACTGTATCTGAATATTCTTTATTGAATCGCTAAGCTTATTTATCTCTTCATTCTCACAAATTTCTTGAGCTCTAACATAAGCACTTAATAATCCATTGAGTTAACTACTCGGATTTTTCTCAGCGCTTTTAAGAGTGTCAAGACTCATTACGACAAAGATGTCATCAAAGTTTAGTGCTATTATAATAACCTTTGAACTTACTGATTGCTTAACTCTTACAGAACTAGTTGGATATTAATTTAAATATAAAGTTATATGACAGAGGGTGCTTTCTATTTTTGGCAGATTTTTAAGGTTTTAGTTTCGAATGAGTTTTTACATATGTCTGTTTCTACCAAACAATTCTGTAACTAAAAATATCAAAAATATTGCTCCCACATGAGAAAGACTTCAATAAGCACAATTCGAAATTTATTAACATGAAGAATGTTAACTTAAAAGCTATATGATATGCGAAAAATTGTATTGTCGGGTACATTTTATTCTGAAGAAACCTTGATAATGTGACGTGAATTAAAAAATTATTTAAATGAACGTATCTATTAAATATCTTGATAATGAACTTTGTTCAATTTGGATAACAGACATTTACATTTTATAATTACACTTAATTAATACATTTCAAGTTGCAGTCCTTGTGATGTAACAATAATTAATTATTGATACCTGTAACAATAAATCATTTTGCACACATAAGACAAAACTGCATGTTATACATTTTGATATTTACATTACCAACATAAGTAGCTTTGGCAAAAAAATTGTTCATTGATAAAAATTATTAAAGAAACTCAGTTTTGTGTTTTCAGTATTTGTAAGCCTTGTCTTGTCCATAACGAGTGCTGTAATTCCGCTATTTTTGTAATTTTTTAGAGTTTGGTTTATTTTATTATAATTACTAGTAATACTAGTAATAACTACTAGTAATAATACTATAACAATGATAATTATTATACACGTTACCATAGTTATTTTAATCATCAAAAACTTGTACTTTATATTTATTTATTTTATTTAATATAAAAATTATACTTTTTTTTATGAAAAATATAATTTTTCGTAAAAAAATGTCACAAAAGATTTTTTTTAAGTTCATTTGCTTACAAAAAATTTGACCTCGAACAAAATCTAAATTTATTTCCGAACATTTGTATAAATTTTGTAAACATACTTTTTTAAATAAAAAACAATAAATAGTAAAATAACATTTGGCGATACTTTGCGATTGTGATTACATTTTCGGAAATATTTTTGTTTTATCATTTCTTAGAATGCATACAAAAAAATAACCAATCATTTTTTTAAGAAAAAAATTATGGAAGTTTTTCCTGAAAGTTATTACTAAGAAAAAGCGTGCAAGTTTCATTATATTCATATCTGGATGTAAATTGTATTTCATCTACACTCACAACGTTATTTGTGAGCTCATTTTTGTCGCTGACAATTTTTTCCTGACCATTTATTAATCATAAGAAAAACAGAATTGCTTTTCCCAAGTAAGTGCTATGCTTAGGGACATATAAAATCTAGATTGTGTGGGGAATATCTTTATACTTTTTCATAAAACTAGAAGTAACGAAAAATATAGAAAATAAATACCTATTTATTATGTAGCTAATACAGCCGACGTAGAATTAATGCTGACTAAAAATAAGAAAAAAATATCTTTTTTCCAGTGGATTTTGAGATTTATGTTGGATTTAATGTTCGTATTTATAACAGTTTGAAATAGGTTGTGAGGTATTCAGTCTAGACGTTTGAAATAAATATCGCAATAAAATCAGTTCAATGCATAAAAAAGGTGAAGTAAATTGTTCTGCTTTAAATCATGACATTAAATATTCAAATATCGCAGAATAAAATTGTCATAATACTTTAGTCTTTTCATAAATTTTTTTGAAGAAAAAAAATATGGGAAATATTCAAAATTAAATTCTAGGAATTAAAAAACTGTAAGCTCCTATGTCATTCAAAATTTTAAAAGTAGTCAATAAAAATTTTCAGTTTTAAAAACTTTTCTTTTGCTTATATATGAATAATTTTTAATTTATGTTTGCTCTTTTTAAAAGTGTCTTTTTGAGACTGTTTTTATTCATGTAACAGCTTACTGTTTCTTTACACATGCAAATTTTAGGCCAAAATATTATTCGTTCAGGGTCTATTTTCTTCAGTTTTTTCTGGCACTATTGTGGAAAATGTTTCTACTGAAGGAAAAGGTTAGGATCCTATAATTTTTAATCTTTTTTCATTGCCCTATGTCAATAACAGCTTTAGAAAACATAATAGTTTGCCATTTTGGTCAGTGGGTTAAATTCATGAAGGTCGCATGATAAACACAAGCACGTATTCTCGATTAACACTTTATCTACTGCATTATGCTCTTTACTGTAGTTTTTTTCATGCAATAATTTTTTTTATTCACTGCATTGAAAATTAAGGGAAAAAATACACAGCATTAAAAAAAATACTCAACTTTGGGAAATTTAATCCGTTAGAGCTAATTAATTAATTAAAGATATTCACACTGTGCACTTAAAATAAATAGTTAAATCGTTTTCTAAGGTATTCCTTAACATACACAAAAATAAGACACCTTCTGACATTAACTACTTTTTCGGAACAAAAAGACAATCTTCGCAATCCGCTGAAAACGCAATTTCTGCTATAAAACTATTCGCCTTTCCCGCTAAAATACTCATCATACAACCCGTACTGCCATATATCTAGGTTGATTGATTGAATATTAACGTCGCACTGTTCAGCTACTCGAAGGCTTTTGGTGACGGACCACGTAATTTTGAACCATGGTCAAGTGACGTGGACGACACCTGAGCTGACACCCACCTCTCCTAACTACCCCACCACACCATGGGAGGACGTTTCAGCTCTCAACAGATTTAACGTGCATCGCTGCCCTACACGGCGGGTCTTTAGTGGTACTGGGCTCAAACTCGTGACAAGGCAAGCCACGATCCGATACCTATATCACTCGGCTACCGCGGCCACGGCATATATATCTGGGAAGAGTGGACTTAAAAGAATATTCCTGCTAAGTATCGCCAGAGTATTCGTAAAAATGGTTATCCTATGTAATTTTAAAGTGAGTGGTACTTATAAGTACCGTTGGTAGATAAAGGGTTAAGTTCAAAATTGACTTCTGACTTGAACTATGTTTAATATTATAGTTGAAAAATGTGTCTTTTTTTTAAAAGAAATCTGTAATGAGTAAATGTTGGCATCAATGGAGCCCAGGAAAAGATTTGTAGGAAATTCGTGATTGTATTTGTATTTTATTATGACATAACGTGTGGGAATTTATACTCTAATTGGCTTTAAATACGTGATGACAGTTATCATGAGATTATGATGATGTTTAATTGTATTCCGGAACACTTTCATACTAACAGTATTTTCCAATGTTTATTAGTAGATTACCGAAACACACACACATCAAAATCTTTCATTGCATATTAAAATTTATAATTTGGAAAATGAGGTGGCATTGTCAATCAAATGTTTTACTCTAAGAATTCCAATACCCAATAACAAAAATTAAAGATAATTCCATTAGCATAAACTATCAGTCATCAGTTTAAAATTAGAATTTACCTCTTGTCATTTCCACACTAAGACAGAAGACATGAACTAGAACTCATTTTAGTCAAAATTGGTTCAAACTTTTCAGATGAACAAAATACATTGACACTTTTCAAACTTTTTCATATTTGGTTCTCTTCATGACTGATGTCGATTTGTTAATACGAGGAATTGTATCGATTTCCGATGTCGCCGTTGTTTGAAAAATATAAAATTTTGGGGGAGAGCAAGAATAGATTAGTTTGAACTTAGTAGGATGAAAGAAAGGATAATTTAAAATGCATTATATAAAAACGTGAATCACGTGCAATCACTACTGAAAGTCATTTTATTAACATGCATTTTTGATTAATTTTTTCACACACTTTTTTCATCTGCTTTAAACATAGTCACACTAAAACAGGTACATGAACTAAGAATTTCTTCACACCGATTGCTAATACGTTTTATTTCTCTATCATTCTATTCTCAAAATTTAAGTAAAATAAGTATAAACATCTATAGTATAAACTTATATTCGCACAGATGGTGTAATGGCTAGTGATGCTCATTGCTGCGCCTTAGACATCGTGGTTCAAAATTACGAGGTCCGTCGCCAAAAGAGCATCGTGTAGCTGAGCAGTGCGAAGTTAATATTCACTCACTCACTCATTCAGAGCAGCGTTTCTCAAACTGTGGGGCGCGTTTCCTAGAAGGCCGTGTAAACCATACATATAATGCACGAGCATATCGAAAAGTCGAAAATAAAAGATTTAAAATAATTATCAATTTACTGAAAGAAACGAAAAAAAAACCCTACCTACCTACTAGCAAATATGCAAAATATAATACTTACCGTAAAATACTGCCTACAACGCGCACTTACAATTTCAAGCTGAAGTTGTTAACATTTAGGTATTTTTATGCTGTATCACGCGCACCCCTTTTTTTACCTAGGAATCTGAAATGTACGTGTACAATTCTCTTGTGTTTAGAAATCATTTATTTAAGGTATTCTCCCAGGGTTTTGAAAAAATAGTATACTTCTAGAACTGCAACCCTTTAAGTTTATAAAGAATGCCATTCCTTTTAAAAGAACAATATTCCGACTTATATAAAAGTCTTAGTTTTTAATTCTATGTTCATCCCTTTTCTAAAGGGTGTTTTTTAGAGGTATAGAACTTTAAATTGCAATAAAACAACGATGTATTATTCGATTGACATGAATTTTTTTATTCGAAAGATAATCTTGTGGCATTATATTTTAAATATGAATTCTGGCATATGACTGCCACGGCTGGTTCGGAAGTAGTCCAATCTGGATGTCGAATTTTCGATGACTTTTTCCAACATTTGTGGCCGTATATCGGCAATAACACGGCGAATGTTGTCTTCCAAATGGTCAAGAGTTTGTGGCTAATCCGCATAGACCAATGACTTTACATAGCCCCACAGAAAATAGTCTAGCGGTGTTAAATCACAAGATCTTGGAGGCCAATTCAAAGGTCCAAAACGTGAAATTAGGCGGTCACCAGACGTGTCTTTCAATCAATCGATTGTGGCACGAGCTGTGTGACATGTTGCGCCTTCTTGTTGGAACCACAGCTCCTGGACATCATGATTGTTCAATTTAGGAATGAAAAAGTTCTATACCGATCACCATTGACTGTAACGTTGTGGCCTTCATCGTTTTTGAAGAAGGATTCCACCAGCCCATAAAGCGCACCAAACAGTCAGTTTTTCTGAATGTAACGGTGTTTCGACATACACTTGTGGATTAGCTTCACTCCAAATGCGGCAGTTTTGTTTGTTGACGTAGCCATTCAACCGGAATTGCGCTTCATCGCTAAACAAAATTCGCTTATGAAAATCGACCATTATTTTCGAAATAAAATTGCACAATTTGAAAGCGTTGTTCAGGCGTGAGTCTATTCATGATGAATTGCCAAATCAAAATGAGAATAAATCACTTGACAGCTGTTAAATCGGTCGCCATCTTGGAAAGTAATGCCAACTTAAACTTCTATACCTAAAAAAAAACACTCTGTATTTTTGAAGCTCACTTTTTTATACCTACCGTTTAACACACGTGCACCCGCAAATTTCGATCAAGACGCCGATTTTTACGGTATCTGGATAATTTGTGCAGTTTAATAATTAAAGTAGCATTTTAGCATTAGCGTCGTAGTACATTATTATTACATTCAATATATGGTTGTTGTATGAGGGGGACGCGATGAAAATTTTGACTGAAACTTGGTTCGCAAATATTGAAACTTTGAGAATCACTGCCTTAGAGCGTGGGTTCGAATACCTGAAATGGTAGGGACATTTAAATGTGTAGTGCCTGTGCGGGATGTGGGCCCTCACTCTAAGTATTCGTCGAGCCGGAAGTCATTTTGAGTGGATGGTGGGTGGAAACGAGAGCAAGAAAAGAGAAACGCCCCTGTGGTCTCCTCTCTCAAAATTGAGATGGAACGGAACCAAAACCTAAAGTCATCGATATGGTGCTCGAAGATGCGGCTAACCATGGACACAATGTAGCCATTTTCCAGGATGAATTTCGTGGCCTTAAGCTGAAATTGTCGATCGGGTGACATTCAATGCGACACAAAAAGCAAATTTAAGGATTACTTAGTTAACCATCCGTTTGGTGCCCTTCAATGAGTTCCATAAATTGGCACGCGGCATCTCTCAGATGTATCGAATCGTACTTACGTTTGAAGATAATTTTATCATTTCATTGGTGAGATTTGACATTAAAATATATTTGACATAAAATAATATTTAAAATGTAATAAGAGAAATCGAAATATTTAAGAAGAGTTGGAAACCTCTACACCGACAATGTTAAATTGGCTGTTTTCGATGTACCTTTTCTCAAATTATTTTATATGTACGCGCTTAAAATTTTTCATAGAACTAAAGTACACTTTTCTCATTATACTGAAACAAGCGTTTAGCTAATTTTAATTTTTTTCATAAATTATAAAATATTTTATCAGACATATTGAAATTTGACCCATTTTTCACATGAAAAAATTGGTAAAAAATAAATTTTTGAGTTTTTTTTACAAAATGCTCATTTTAGTATATATAACCCATCATTATAAATATATCATAAAAAATTACATACCTGTGAACAGGTTTCTCAGAAAAGGTACATCGAATAACAAAATTTATATTTTGAGATAAATTAATTGTTTTTAATGTATAGAGTGAGAACTTCTAATCGGCTAAGAGATGAAATAACAAAAGGCTCAATTTGCATTAATTGATAAATGTGTTTTGGTTTATATCAGAGGCTCCACTTTTAAGCAAAAACGAAGTACTTTGTTTACATTTTTCGTCAATCAAATGGGCATGGCCCAGTTTCAACGATTATTTAAAAATAGGCTTTAAGGGCTTCTAACCACCCTAGAGGTTAAAGAAAGGTATTTTTAGAAATTTAAAATCAATACAGTTTAAAACTGTAAAAATCATAAATTGTTAAAAAAAATAGCTTTCAAAACGAAAAAACGTTAACGAATTATAAACATTAACGAAACACAAAGATTAAACGAAAAAAACAATCAAAAAATAATGGTTAGGTATCACTGCGACACCACTGTTTACATTTTATGAAGCCTTGTTGCAGTATTCACAAATCACCTTAACACGTTCAAGGCAAATGGGTTTTTCGCGTGTAATACATTACAAAATTTTATGAATATTTTCTTGAGGTCCTGATTAGAAAGGAAACAGTACCTTCCCTTCAAAGTGATGATTACGACATCTGAGCTGGCACTCCCCTCTCCTAACTTCCACACCACACCAAAGGGTTTGAGCCGCGACATATTTAATGTGCATCAGCTCCCTCTGCATGGCGGGTCATTAGTGGCACTAAACTGGAATTCATGACACTCCATTCACGAGTTCGTGACCATGACCACTAGGCTACAGTGACCACAAATTAAAACGAAGTCAAATTAATTAATATTAGTTTTAAATATCTATTGTTTTATGTATTATGTGTTTCTGATAATTTGGAATAACCATTTTTACTTGATCACCGTTAAGAAATTCTGAATGAACTTCTATATGAAGGAATCACACTATAGAGAATATTAAGAAAAACTAAAATTCCATAAGCACATATCCTTAAAATACGCAAAAGGAATTATACGTATAAGAGGAGAGAAGAGGGTATTACATATATAAGGTAATTCAGGAGAAGAAGGGGAAGTCGCGCCTGTTTGTTAATAGTACTTCCATGCGTCGATAGAGGGCGATTTTCAGCCACTTGTATGAAAAGTCTGATCCGACATTGAGTATGGCTTGTGAATTTATCTGAATAAATCGTCTTTAAACGGCCTTAATTTTCAATATTCGGATCATTTAATGTGGTGAGTAAAACTTTTATAATATTCCGTTTCTCATATTTAAAGTTTATAAACGTACTTGTTATTATAAATAAGGTATTTGCAATATAAGTGAGTTACGCATAATGTTACCCATACGATGCAAATAAAAACGGCAATAACACTGCAGCAATAAGGAAATAAGCGTGTGTGGCATTTGCCTCCTATACTTGGGGGAAGACGCCACATAGCTCAGAAATAAATGAAATGAACTTTAATTTTTTTTTTCATTTTATAACAGTGTATATTATGGTATAAAATAAAACTACAATTAATAAATAGGCCAGTGTTTCTCAAAGTGTTGGGTGCTCCCACTGGGGGGGGACGCGAGCATATCGAAAATTTAAAGATTTTTTTAAAAAAATAACTGGAAAGAGAAGTAAAACAAAATACTTTCTTCCATAATAAAAAAAATGCATATATATAACAACATTGATATAATTTATGTTTATTATCTGGCCTTTTTCCGCCATCAAATAGCTATCTTTGATCCCAAAACCAAATTAAAGAAAAAAAAAACATTTTGTTTAATGAGAGATATTTTTATTACGTTTTAACATAAAATATTACTCGTTAAGAGAAAAAACGAAACCCAGACCCTGAGAAAAATTCTAAGAAGATAAACAATTCATCACTGTAATTATTATTGAAATACCGTACATTAGTTATAGAAAAAGAAAAGGAAGACATGATTCACTTTTCAGTCAGGCTGCGGTTGCGCGGGGCATCTGTGATCTCTACTGAAGGAAGTTGTAACTGATCAACCAAAAGAAGAACCTGCTGAAAGATGCATATTATTCATGATTGAGAAACGCGATGAACATGAAACGAAAGAAAAATTGTCAAATATTTTCTAAAGAACTCCATCAACTTAAAATATGAAGCTTTAAGTGTACCACAACGTTCAGTTCACCTTGTCAAAAAGAAACAAGAAAGAAAAGTTTAACTTGTTATTTGTTGATCATCAAAGGTGTCACGAGTTCGAGCCCAGTACTACTAAAGGCCCGCCATGTAGGGGAGAGATGCACGTTAAATCTGTCGAGAGCTCAAACGTCTTCTTATTGGAGTGGTGTGGTAGTTAAAAGAGGCCAGTTCAAACGTCTTCTTGTTGGAGTGGCGTGGTAGTTGAAAGAGGCCAGCTCAAGTTTTGCCCTCGGCATTTGACCATGGTTTAAAATTACGAGGTCCGTCTCCAAAAGCCCTCGTGTAGCTGAACAGTGCAATGTTAATATTTACTCATTTGTGATCATGAAAGCTCATTAAAACTACAATAACTTGAACAAAATATGACAGCTTTGCTAGCAAATAACATTTCTGTAATATTAGTGAAAAGTGTCTCTGATTTGCATTCTTTATTAAGGTCTTGCACTTATGAACCATTTTAGTTCAGTTTTATTGGATTTTTCTCAAATCATCGAAGAAAAATTGAATAGTCCTTGATAGCCGGTATATATAAGTATACATTCCCTTTATTAAATTATTCACAGGAATTCCAAATTGTATCGTATACAGTAAAAATAATTATAAACAAATGATTGGGGTGACTGAGTCCCCCCGCACTACCATTAGCGTTAGTATCTAGTGTGCGCCTGCTCCCGGGTTAAAACCTTTTTAAGTCTTCTCGCTTTAAATATTAAATGTAACACAATTATTCTTCATCGGAATTTTATATTCTTTTTCATAAATTAACATTAATTCTAAATGCTAATTCTGTGAGGTTTAAAATTACAGTTCTCTTTTAAACAGTTATTTACAGTTATAGCATTTATCTAAAAAAATCATTTTACATTTTTGTATACAATGTCGTGCACGCAGTTTTACTTTCCTTACAGTCAGCTATTATATCAAGAATAATGTTTTATTTTTTAAAAAAATGAACTTGTACGAAGAGCCGGTGTTTCAGCCAGTATGTGTTTAATGTATCAGTACTGAAGAAGGTATTTTATAAATAATTTCTTAATACTAAATTAAGAACAAGTTTAATAATTATTAGGGACTTTCATGGGCTTGTCTTGTAGAGCAAATTTTTCAAAGGAAGGTTTAACATCAGAAATTGTCACTCTGAGTTATTTTTCTATATTTAGCTGAGATCTCTATATTTTGTCTTCAAAGCATTTACCGCAGAAAATCTGGTTTAGGAAGGTAGGATGTTGAATATGGTAATAGTATACGAAGTGCACCTCTACCCAAAATTCAAAGAGCGATTTTTTACAAAATTGCCTTTTAATTTTTCACTGGATGTGAGATCTATGAAGTTGAGAGACCTTCTGGAGTATCTTGAAATAAATCCCTAATCCATTCTTGTAACTTGCAACCAAGTTGTCCTCATCCAAAAAATACTTTTTAAAATTCTTTGCCAGCATGGCTAAACGATTTTACATGGTTAAAAAAACAACTTTCACATGTTGTTCTTCAGATTTGTAAGTTTTAACACATAACGAGCTGGGGCTTTTTTCCCCATCATTTACTTCAGTAGTGGTAAATCCAATATTAAGTATTTTTGAGAAAATTTCCTTGATTTAATTTTCGGAACCATGCTCGTCTGTGTACTTGTTGATTCTTTATTATCATCGAATGTTTGCTTACGACTTAAAAATGTATGTATGATTTTGTTTTAATCTACTGCCGTAAATACTTAATTACCGTGAATTACAATGAACGTGCAAATTAAAAAATGTACATTCAAGCTAGATTCAATAGCTATAGAAGTATTAAGTCGACCAAAACTGACTGGAATTGTACGAGGAAAAGCATTTTTACATGTTTTGCGCAGACATCCGTTAGGTTGCCCAGACTCACGCAAACGTATTCGATAATGCCAGATGTGATGGATATGATAGAGAGCAACATATAGACTAGACTATTTTTGTAATGACATTTGTACTTTGAGAAATCGATGCTGAAGGAAATAAATCTTTAATTAAATACATCATTTTGCGATCAGTTCCAATTTAAAAATTAGAGAAAGAAAAATAACATAATAATAAGTAAGTAATATATATTTTAAGTAAAAAAAATTTTCTTAAAATAAAGGGTGTTTTTTAGAGGTATAGAATAAATTGCAATAAAACAACGATGCATTATTCGATTGACAAGCATTTTTTTTATTCGAAAGATACTCTTGTGGCATAACATTTTAAATATGATTTCTGGCATATGACTGCCACGGCTGGCTCGGATGTAGTCCATTCTGGACGTGCAATTTTCGATGACTTTTTCCAACCTTTGTGGCCGTATATCGGCAATAACACGGCGAATGTTATCTTCCGAATGGTCAAGCGTTTGTGGCTTATCCGCATAGACCAATGACTTTACATAGCCCCACAGAAAATAGTCTAGCGGTGTTAAATCACAACATCTTGGAGTCCAATTCACAGGTCCAAAACGTGAAATTAGTCGGTCACCAAACGTGTCTTTCAATAAATCGATTGTGGCAAGAGCTGTGTGACCTGTTGCGCCGTCTTGTTGGAACCACAGCTCCTGGACATCATGATTGTTCAATTCAAGAATGAAAAAGTTAGTAATCATGGCTCTATACCGATCACCATTGACTGTAACGTTGTGGCCTTCATCGTTTTTGAAGAAGGATGCCACCAGCCTATAAAGCACACCAAACAGTCAGTTTTTCTGGATGTAACGGTGTTTCGACATACACTTGTGGATTAGCTTCACTCCAAATGCGGCAGTTTTGTTTGTTGACGTAGCCATTCAACCAGAAGTGCGCTTCATCTCTAAACAAATTTCGCTTATGAAAATCGGGAACAACGGCAATCTCGTTTTGGGCCCATTCGACGAATCTACGCCTTGCTTGATGATCGTTTTGATGAGTTGCCAAACCAAACTGAGAATAAATCACTTGACAGCTGTTAAATCGGTCACCATCTTGGAAAGTAATGCCAACTTAAACTTCTATACCTGGAAAAAAACACTCTTTATATACTAATATACTACTTAAAAGTTACATATACAAAATTTAATATACTTATCTTATTAATTTTTACGGTTTATTATTAAAATCGTATTGTAACTTTAGCGTCTCTATCTCAAAGTGCATTTTTATTGCAGTGAATACATTATTGTTGTACAGGTGGGGGGCGAGAAAAATTATGATTGAAAATTGGGTCGCCAGTATTGAAAGTTTGAGAAACACTGACTTATGTTATTAATTTGTACGGTTTATAATTAAGATCGCGTATAGTAGCTTTAGCGGCAAAGTGCATTATTATTGCATTCTGTACATTATTAATGTTTAAGGGGGGGCGATAAAAATTGTGATTGAAAAGGGGGGCGCCAGTATTGAAAGTTTGAGAAGCACTGAATTAGGCTGTTAGGATAGCACAGGGGATTTCCATAGTACGGGGATGTTTCAGGACTACTACTTTATCCTACTGTAGATCTTTCTGCGGGAAATTCCTTTTTAGCGAACTAATTATGAAAGAATTTAATTTTTTGTTTTTGTTTTTTTATACTTATTGTTATTTCACATTTAATTTGGCAATGCTCGTCTTATTTTTTTTATTTACAATGGTGTTGTTGCCTCTTACTGCATGACTGGTGACATCTTCCCTATATATACGGGGAAGATGCCTCAATAAATGAATTTCTTCAACATTAAATTATTTATTTAGTTTCATACTAAAAAGAGAATTAACTTGTATACATAAACAATTAAATATTAAAAAAATAAAGTGTATTTTTTTCATGGTCTTATTATATATTTAAATTTTCAATGTACTAATCGAAATATTCCTTAAATGTGGCACCTTCCCCCGATTTGCCTTATAACAAAATAGCAGAAACGCCCATAAATTATGGTATATTCATTATTAACTATGTGAGTGCGTGAATATTAACGTCGCCCTATTTAGCTACATTATGGCTTTGGGTGACTCATCTCGTAGTTTTGAACCATGGTCAAGTAACGGGGACGACACATGAGCTGGCATCCCTTCTCCTAACTACCTCACCACACCAATGGGAGTACGTTTGAGTCCCAACAGATTTAATGCACTTCAGCCCCTCTACACGGTGGGTCTTCAGCAGCACTAGATTCGAACTCATGACACGCCGGCCACGAGTTCGTGACCTTGACCACTGGGCTAGTGTGGCCACTTGATCCGTCTGTTCCTAAGAATCATTTCTGGAGCGCTGTAAAGCATGTATATAACAAGTGAGTTTTTCTTATTGCAAAAAAATGCATTTTAATATTTCTTTGTTTATATTCGTCAATTTGTCTTCGTGGAGTCAACTTTTTGCTTGTCCATTAAAAAATTTGTTATTATTCAATAAATTGAATCGTCGATTGTTTTTCTCATCCAGGCAAATTTTCTGTAATATTGTCATACTGAGACAAAAAATAATAAGCGAATGAACCTTTTAATAACATGTAAGCTTTTACCAAAGAAGGGACTAGGTTTATAATTATTACAGAGTATTCTGAGTTTAAATTGTTTTAATATTAACCAAATAACTCTTTAAGCTGTTGCCACAATCTGGTGTCATCAATTTAAAATAAAAGCAGTTTTGTTGAAAAAAAACCAGGTTGACAATATTTTATAGCAACAAAAATTAAACATACATGCATATAAATTAAGTATATACTAACATTTTTATCTGGTGAACGATAAGAAAAACTCATAATCCTCAGCTCAGTTTCTACGTAAGATTAAATTCTCTGAGGTTAAAATTTTACTATGTAAGAAAGTCTTAAAATTTTCCTTTTTTTCTCGATGACCTTGTATAAAAGATAGTCACAAATAATTCAACAAGTAGTAATAAAAACGCTCTTAAACCTCTTTGGGGAGAAAATATATTTGCAATATTCTGTTCATAAAAAATCTCTGAAGAAATTTCTTGAAGTTTGAAAATTCAATATTATATATACCTTTATTACGCCATCTTCACTTCCTGAAGCTATCCATCTTCCGTCTGGGCTAAACTTTAAAGTGTTTACTGCTTTATTATGTCCCTGAAATAAAAAAAGTAAATTGATAAGGTAAGTATACTATTCATTATGATAAACAAATTATATAACATTACGGTTCTGCGCGCACATCTAAACGTAATAATAATTCATTTTTAAATGAAATGATTAAAATTGTCTATGAAATTAACAATGTCCAAAATTGTTTATTTGAAAAATCCATGTAAATGTGTGTGTGTGAATTTTTCTATGGTCAATACATAAACTAATTTACATATAAAGATCTCATTTCCTATTTTAACAAACTCATTTTATGATTTGAAGATTGAGAATTGTATACATTTTCTTTCATATACGACAATAATTTTTTATCAGATATCTAAGCAATATGTATCAAAGTGAAGCTGAAATTAGACGTAAAAATAATTAGAGTTCTATCATAAATGAAAAAAAGCCGAGTGAGTTTTGTTCTCTGGAGGAATTTAACAATAAAGAATTCAGAAAAATCTCCATATTTTATTTCTAAGAATATTTCGAACAGAGGCAATGGAAACAGATTGAAAATTATTGGAAGAAAATCTTGTCAAATAAAAACTTTTAAAACACAAAAAAGAATTATATTTGTCTAATGACTTTGAAAGGAATTATTTAAATTCTGTGAATGTTAATTAGGACAATTTTGACGCATTTTCCAAGAAAAGTATATTTCTTAGAGATGTTAAATTCAACTTTCGTGTCATTTGAATTTGTTATTGGCTTATAAATTTTGAATGCATGAAGAATTTATAAATAGAGTTCAAATTGTTCACACTACAATGGACAGTAGACAATAACAATGTTTATTATTATCAAAAAACGAAAAGACTGGTAAAGTACATATATTGAATCCCTCACCTGTTTGTGTGTGTGTATTTATTTCAAAGATATTCAAATAATAGAAATAGCTACATTTTTATCATCAAGTTATAATAGCATTTTTAATGTATTTAATTATTTTTTTTAAAATAAGGTTCTTAGATTTTTCTTTTTGAAAAATATTCTTAACCAATATTTTGACGTTATTTTTACCTTATTGAACTATCTCAAACTAGCTCCTTTTGAAAAAGTTTCAAGTAATTTTAAAATATGCATAAACCAGATACAAAAAATAGCTTTTATTTTATTTAAATGTAGAATGAACGAAGATGTACGGCATTGCATTAAATGTATTAAAGGAAAATCGATGCAGAATAATAGTTACATCTAAGAATTAAATCGAATTTTAGAATCTGAAGCAAAAATAAAAAAAGATTGTTGTACACATTCTCACAATTAAGCGTGGTTTTTATTTTATTAATTTATTTGTGTTTTCAACTATCACTATGCATATTTTATTTTGATTCATTTCTTAAATTTCGTTTTATTTCTTAATTTTTTCTTTAATGTGGTTTATTTTATTTAAACCAAAAAATGCAAGGTCATTGAAAATGGGTGGAATATGTCCATCGTTTGCCTTCTAGCTTACCTATTTTTATTCACAGTTCACGATAACTTTTCTCATAAAATCGAAATTTTTACAGTTTTATGTTAATTAAACATATTTTGAACTAGGGCAGACTACTTAAAATTTAATTAAAAAATTTATTTCCTTTAAATAATGCAGATTTTTAATAAATATTTCGTCAGTAAATAGCCTCGAATATATAAAATACATCGTGCAGATTTATTTTTTATTTTTCGAAGATCATATATATTACTACATAGAGGTGACATTATTTTAAGTATGTAATTCTACATGTGCTATAAGCTGACGATTAAAAAGATCTAGAATGAAAATATTTTTTCATTTTAATTGATGAAACAAGAAAGATTATTGTTTCCTGTTAATATATCAAACTAATCAAAATTCGGTGTATTATTATAAGCTATTTCCTCCTTATTTTTTGTAGAACCACAAAACCCCCTTAGAAAGACAGACATAGAAAGAAAAACATAGTTGAATATGGAAATTATTTAGAATAAGAAGGTCTTAAAACTATGCAAATATTAAACTTGTAAAATACAATGAATATTCAAACGTAATATTCCCTTTTAATTAGATGATCGCAAAGTTATGAAGGCTAAAACATGAAAAAAAATTATTAATCGATGATTAGGTATACGACGAAGTTCGGAACTATGATTTTCAAAAGCGCATAAACGGATAATTTTAATGATATTTAGTGTCACTTAGATTAGAATATATGCATAAAATTGTTTTAATGACATTTTGACAAAAAAGTTTTTATTTAAATACAATATTTTGGCAAAAAATTAACTTAGAATAATCTTTTTTCCCCAAATATTCTCCTTTTGTGAAAAAGGCTTCTATTAGAATAATATTTTGCCAGTATATAGCTCAGGCCTCTATTCAAAGGTTCAATTAGAATTTTTGAAATATATAACTTAGAAGTGGGTTTATTCATATTTTACGAAAACAGAGGGGAGCAATTTTAAGAAAAAAACGCGGATAATTATTTCAATTGATGGTAACACTGAAAATAATGTGAATTTTTCAAAAATTCTAGTTGAGCCTCTGTAGAGCGATTTGAGCTATATACATGTAAAATATTATTATAATAGAACCATTTTTGACAAAAGGAGAACATTTGGAAAAAAGATTATTCTAAGTTAATTTTTTGCCAAATAATTATACTTAAATAAATTGTTTTTGTCAAAATGTCCTTAAAACATTTTTATGTATGCATTATAATCTGAGTGGCACTAAATATCATGAAAATTATCCATTTATGCGCTTTTTTGAAATCACGGTCCCGAACGTAGTCGAATACCTTAAGTCGGTAAATGAGGTGGCTCTACACTTCGCGACTTTGTGTATCAGCATTTTAACCCTTTATTGACCGCATTAAGATTCACTGCAGTTTTTTCATGAAATATTTTTTTGGATCACCACATTGCAAATTAAGGGATATACATAAACAAAATGCTCAACTTCGGGAAATTTAATCCGTTAAAGCTATTTAATTAATTAAACATGTTCAATTGTAAAATTAATTATATATACTGTTCCCTTAAAATAAATAGTAAAATTGTTTTATAAGGTCTTCATTAACATACAAAAAAATAAGACACTTAAATTTTGACATTAATTATTTTTCTGGGACAAAAATGATTCGCTATCTACTGAAAACGCAATTATTCCTATGAAACTAATCATTTTCCCCGCTAAAATACTCATCATAGAACCCGTGCTGCCATATACCTTGGAAGCGTGGATTTCAAAGAATATTCCTGCTTAATATCGTCAGAATATTTGTAAAAATGGTTATTTTATGTAATTTTAAAGTGAGTGGTACTTATAAGTACCGTCGGTCGATAACGGGTTAAACTGTTCAATGCAAAGGCTTACAAGTATCAGTTTTAGATACCGAGAAACTTTGTTATATAAAAGCAACAACAACATATAATTGAAATAAATAAAAATATTTTACCTCCATTAAAAATAAAATTTTCTTTGGTGCAAATTAATTTTAAAAATAAGTTTTTATCGGAAATAGCAGCTTTCGATTGTGTAATATAAAATTGAAAATTAATTAGCTGACCAGTTTATCTGTTGCTAAATCAATAGGTACCCTGGAATTATTGATTTATAGTCCTTGATACTCGTCTGTAGTTATTGCTTTTTCCCCTGATGGGCTTCATAATGATGATCAAGACATTGCAGACAGAGCAAGCTTCTAAATATGAAAGCCATTTCATGGTGGAACCATCTGATGACGGTTTTCGCTATCACATTTTGACGCCGGATTTATTTTAATTCAAGGTCTCGTCAGATGCTGAATATTGCCCTGATTTAATTTTGTAGACAGTACCATGACCAAATTGATACTCAAGGGACCTCTTACATGCTATATAATCATGACATGCGTTCTTACGATATTCACATCCAGAAAACCTATCAATACCAGCCGGGATCGAATTCCCAATCTTGAGCCTACGAAGTGGCATGCTACCTCTAAACTATCAAGCCAACTTCTTCTATAGTTGATTATGAAATAGAAAATGTTATATGTAATCTTCAACTCCTGAATTCTTGGTGATTTCAATACATTTTGATAACAAAAGGAAAATTAAATAACAAGTTATTACTTTCATAAGAAGAAACATAAAATAGTATCCTTCTGAAGGAGCTTTATTCCTTCAAAGTCAAATATATTATGTGTCTAAAATTTATTTTTATTTTTTGCTTTTAAAAAACTAAAAAACCCTGGTAACATGTCTTATTTCCGCTCATTCTTCAAAGTGATATCGTATCAGTTTTCAAGAAATTTTGCTCTTTTTGGAAGAATCTCTTTTCAATCTGTTTCTTTAAATAATCTACTTTGAAAAATATTATAATCCCATTAAGGAGACACATTTAACCTCCATATGCTCTTGGAATAGCCCTATTTATATCTTTAATGATACCAAAGTCTTCTTTAAAACACTTCCAGGTAATGTTTCTCTTTCACGTAAGTGACATAATAGTTAATGAGGCACTCAAGAAACTTGTGATATAAGTTCTAAAAATGATTTAAAATTTTATTCTTTGATTATATTTTACTGCACTCGAGTTGATCATACTTAGAGAGAGAAGAACTTATATATTAATACTATATTTATTTATAAGTTCTATAAAATAATGATAAAAATATATACAAGACTTTTTTAACGGATTTTGTCAAACTAAGAAATGTGGAGTATTTACTATTATTATTATATTGTGCCTTATTAGCCATCTTTTACTTTTAAAGGAACCATTTCCACCGTGAATAGGTTGGTTTAGCTGTAAAAAAATAATAATATTTCAATGCAAAACTTTAAGAACAAATATAATGTCTTACTTCATTTATTTTTTGATGTTTTTATTGATATCGTTTTAAAGAAAACGTATGCTTTCAAAAGGATTTTTTTTTTTTGCAATTTTTCAGCAATACTTTTTCAGATATTGGCTTATATATTTTTTTATTATATATCTATGCATGCATAAATAATTCCAGATGGATGTATACATGAATTTTTAAACTTTTAAATGCAATTTCATGTATTTATTGTCAAGATTTTTAAACATTTTAAAATTAAAATTTTAAATATTGAGATAGTAATTTTCTTTTAATAGAACAATTGTTATATTCATAGCTATAAATCTTTCTTTTCGTATGAACATTTAAAAAATTAAGGAAAAAAAGAATTGTTTATAAATTATATACTAAATATTACTTTTATTAAAGAAAATTTTGAATATTGTTGTAAGGAAGCATACTGGTTTATATTGAGAAACGTTTGTTCCCTTCGTCAAGATAAAACAGATAGATTAAAAAAAATTGCAAGTTTATATTTTAACCTCAAAAAATATTGACAGCTAATATTTCTATTTTAATTTAAAATTTCAAACTTTTAAAATTTTGAAGTTTCTCTTATGTGTGAGCCTCGTTAAAATTTTAGTTAAGGCCAAAGGAAAGCACTCACTGTTACAAATACCAGATAAGATACTTTATATCCTACTTATTCTTTATTAAAACGTACAGATACTAGATACAACACCACATAAAACTAAATTAAAATGAAATAAATTAAATCAGTAATTAAAATTATAAACTAAATAGCATTATTTAGGATTAAAAAAGTAAAGTAGATGCATTTAATTTTATTATTTGAAAGTTCCCTTTCGGGAATAATAATCTTATACCAATGCTCATAGTAGACTACTTAATTATTTTGTAGTACAATTGGTATTTAATTAATATTGAGATACCTTTCAATACCATTACAGACAATTATATGAGATATTGTGTAGAATATGATTGCCCTATTAGGTTTCTTAAATCACATATTTATAGTACGTTAGCGTTTAATGTTAGTTTGATTTAATATACAAATTTAGATAAACTTTGTTTATAAAATTCAAAAATAAATATCGCTGATCTTTTTTAACTGGGTTTAATAGTTATTTATTTTGTTACATGTTATTTTAAAATTTTATATAGTTTGTACAATTTCTCCTTTTTAAATTGTTTTAAAAACAATTATTCTACGCTTTTAAGTTTTCTAGCTCATAGATTTTTTTTAAAAGGCTTTATTGCCAATTATACATTTGAGCAGGGGGATTAGTGTGATTCTAATTCATTATAGTTATATGTTCGTTTTTAATTAACGATACATTAATTTCAGTACTTTTGCACTTATTAAAAAACTGTACTGAAAAATACTATAAAAGGAAAAAGACTTTAAAAAAAACTACTTTTTCTCTTCTAATTTATATTTCTGCCCAGTATGTGAATAATGAAGCGAAAAGCTCACTTGTTTTCCTCCTGACAATTGGCTTGTGTATTATTGTGGATACCTTATTTTCTTCTTTTGTGTTTTATGGTTTTCGTGCTTGACGTTTCATTCAAGTTAGATAATTACAATTAATTAGTGTGCTATATATATGTAGGATTTTCGTTTGAAACATTTTGTTAAAAGGTTGAGTCATATCCTTTTCAGAGGACCATAAATCTCAATTTTATTTATTACTGTATTCCGAAGCAGCGCCATCGTGAGCTTTCGTAGCTCCGGCTTGAATAATTTTTCGGCAGAGGCCTACTAACCACTGCTTGTTCAACACGTCACGTCTTTTCCGCATTTTCGCGCCCTGCGCGGCACCACCAGTCCTAACGTCCAAGAATGAGAAAGGTTTATTTCCCCGTCTTCTAAAGGTATAACTCAACTTTTAATTAACCTAATTCTTGCATGTCTTTCTCTTTGTAAATATCTCCTTTTGTAAATATTTCCCTTTAACTTTAAATAAATTATTTTTTACTTAAATGAAGTATCTGTGTTTAAATGACTTTAATTCAATTAATTCATCACTCACCCTTAAATACTTACCCCTAGACAAGCCACCTCGCCAATCTAAAATCCCGCCTTCTGAAGAGTCTGATTTTTATTCGAAGATTTATTCGGACTCCCACATAAATAATTGGGGGCTCGGCCGGGATTTGATTTCGAAAATCTTCTCTAAATAATAAGTTGATAACCTTCTAACTCTCTTCTTTAAAAAAAAACCCATTTTTGGCTGCACGCCTAAAATAACAAACGGACTGAATCGAAAATGCGGATTGCCTCTCATAACACTAACATTTAGGTGAATAAAATGACTCCCGAAGTCACAACTCACAACTCAAGATCTTACAAGATCGCTCACCGAAACCACGTTATTTTCTGCCGTGTACAACAACTACAAGAGTTTCAAGTCCAGTGAACACATCCAGGAGCTTTTGAAGCTTGTTTTCAAGTAATGAATTACACGTCGTCAATTGTATCAGGTACTGTGTTTTATTGTTCTTCAAAAAAAAGGGGGAATCTTCAGAAAAGAATACGTGAGCAAGTGTTAATTTACTTATAAAAAAATTGTTGTAGTCGATTTCATGAAGTAATTTATATTTTTAAATATCATGTGTGTTTTTCTGAAATACTATTTTTCTATTTATGTATAGAAATCGTATCAATTAAAATTTTCTACAAGTATATCTTTTAAAATATTAAGAAAGTCGTACGTAATATTCAAGTTTTTATTTGTATCTCATTTATTAACGAATCACATTGAATTAGTTTTATGTGTGTATGAAAATTTTCATTTTTTGGGTTACGTCATCGACCTTGAACTAAGAGATTAATGTCTTACATTCCTAAACATTTACCGTTTGGATGCAATCGTAATTTCGATGACTCATATAGTTTAACATTTCTCTTGCAGCTGTTTCGTAATTAATTATTTTTTACGAGTATTCCAGAAATATATTTTGAAAGAATATGCTATGTTTTTTAGAATTGATGAAGGATCATGTATAATCTTATTTTTAATGGTGTATTTTATCATTCAATATATAAGTATTTAAGCTCATTTTTGACAGAATTATTATGCTTTCTATTGAAACATGTGGTTATCCTTAGAATGTGCTGAAGGGATCCTAAAAAGATTTTATTTTTATTGGTGTAATAAAAAATATATATGAGATTTTTCTTAATTGACTAACTTCTAATTGTTTGCTTTTTTCAGCAAAGAACTTTAAATGATTAAATTTTCATATCACAATAAATTTAATCACTGTTTCTAAACAAGATTTATATTAATTTATTTTTTCTTTCAAATTCTTTTTGCATTTATTATAACGAAATGAGATAACTGATATATCAAATTTTTTTAAAAAAAGGGTTTTGTTTTTAGTTGAAATTAATGATTTGACTACTTTTTAAATTAAGCATTACGTATTTTAGCTCGCACTGTGGTCTTTACACGTTACTGGTTTAAAATATTTCTAAATGAATATAATTTGAATATTTCAATGTATATTTAGTGTTTTTTGATGCAATATCATTTTAACTTGAGAATTTTTGTAAATGCAAACGAGAATTGCCAACAGCAACATCATTGTTTTTGTTTGAACGCGTAACAATTTTGTTTATTCCTTTGGTTACTATCTAAACTTAAATTTAAATTTTAAAATGGCGTATCTTAGCAAAGGTCGACGCGAAGATTTATTCGCCTTAGCCACGGAATTAAATTTAAAATTCGATAAATCGATGACCATCGCCACACTCAAAGATCTAATTATTAGTAGTGAAGATTATGACGAAGAACTGACCAAAAACATACATTCAACGATTGATGAGGATCGCAAAGTCAGAGAAGAAATTTTACGCATTGAAGAGCAAAAAGAAAAATTACGCATTGAAGAACGAGAAGAAAAATTACGCTTCGAACAATTGAGGTTAGATGAGCAAAAACGCAAAGATGAATTTGAGTTGGAAAAGTTAAGAATCCAAACACAATCCAAGTTAGGCGCTGATACATCCAAAGAAAGTGATACTAAATTTCTCGTCAAAGAAATTTCAAAGTTTATACATCGTTTTGATTTGAAAGAAGACATCAGTCTTTATCTAAAATTATTTGAACGTCAAGCGCAGAGATTTTGAATATTGATCAAGAAAACTGGGTTTCTCATCTGTTAGGCTTGTTACCGACGGAAGTATCTCACATCATAGCGAGAGAGCCTGACGATAAAGCCAACTCTTACGATCACGTTAAAGATTTACTGCTGAAAAGCTTTAAACTAACTCCAGAAAAGTTTCGACAACTATTTGTCACTCACCAAAAAGCACCTGAAAGAACATGGATTGATTTTTACCATGAGCTAAACACTTACTTCAACGGATGGATAGATGGATTGAAGATAGATACTTTCAACAAGTTATCAGATCTAATCATAACAGATCAACTCAAACGAAAAACTCCTTTTGAATTTAAAGAATATTATCTTGGTGAATGGGCAAATATGAACTCCCCTGTTCAATTAGCAGAAAAACTAGAAGAATTCGAAGACTTTAAAAGGACTCTGAAACAAAAATCTAGCAGTCCATTTGTGAAGAAACAAGAATTCAGATTCACAGAAAAGAATCGCAGATATGAAGCACCAGGAAAATTCGAGTATAACAGGAAAGATAAGAAGTTTCCAGCGTCAACGAATTACAACAAACATTACGAAGCCCCTGTTACCAAGTACGAATCTGTTCAAAGATATCAAGACAGCGCACAAGAAGGGTATTACAACAAAAATTACGAGAAACACTCAAATCACAATGCTTCCAAGCATGCTCAGACGAACTATTCAAAATCGCAGAAATTCAAAGAACCTCCAAAAAAAAACTTGCGCACTCATCGTTAAGGAAGGTTTACGTACTAAAGAGATATTTTTTTGGAAAGGTGAAAATCACGGCGCTCATAGACAGTGGTAGTACCGTAAGTTTGCTTCGAGAAAATACGAGCAGAAGAATAATGGATCCAACAAAATTATCGAAGAACAAGATGCTTCTCACAGGTATTGGTGAAGCACAAGTGACAACTATCGGTTCCTTTGAACATAAGTTCAAAATAGATGATGAAAATTACTCGTTAACTTGGCATGTTGTACCGACTGATAAATTAAAATTCGAAGCAGTTATTGGATCAGATCTTTTGAACAAGCATCGATAAGTTTTACTAAAGAAGGAGTTAAATTCAACAAATATGAGAATCATGCACAGCTTATGCAAATATCTGCTGAAAATCTTCAAGAAGAACTAGACCTACGTCATGTTGAAAATCGTCAAATCAAGAAGGAACTTGAAAGTTAATTCAAGACTACAAGCCAGAAAAAACAGCATCTACTGACGTCACAATGAGAATTATTTTAAAAGACGAAGAACCAGTCTGTCAACACCCTCGTCGACTAGCTTTCACAGAAAGACAAGAAGTGAACAAACAGATAGAAGAATGGCTCAACGAAGGCATTATACGTCCGAGTTCTTCAGAATATGCAAGTCCAATCGTAATGGTAAAAAAGAAAGATGGATCTTCAAGAATGTGCATTGACTACAGAAAATTGAATCAGAAGCTTGTGAAAGATAAATTTCCGTTACCTATCATCGAAGATGTTTTAGACGCTTTGCAAGATGCAAAGGTATATTCTACATTAGATTTACGCAATGGTTTCTTTCACGTCGATGTTGACGAAGATTGCAGAAAGTATGCATCCCTTATCGTCCCAGACGGACAATTTGAATTCAACAAAGTTCCTTTCGGACTAAGCACAAGTCCAGGAGTTTTCCAACACTACGTATCAAGTATATTTAGAGATCTTACTCGGAAAGGAATTGTAATCAGTTATTTAGATGATCTCGTCATTCCAGCGAAAAACGAACAGGAAGGTCTCGAAAAACTTAAAATTATTTTCGAAGTCGCAAAGAAATACGGATTAGAAATTAAGTTTAAGAAGTGCCAATTCTTAAAAAGGAAAATTGAATCTCTAGGTCACATTGTAGAAAGCGGAAATATTAAGCCATCTCCCACGAAGACACTAGCTGTCCGAAATTTTCCAGAACCAACAACAATAAAACAAGTACAAAGTTTTCTTGGTTTAACTGGATATTTCCGCAAGTACATCAAAGATTATTCAAAGATAGCTAAACCACTTAGCGATTTAAGAAGAAAAGAAAACCTCTTTTTTTTTTCGGGACTCAAGAAAAAGAAGCATTTGAAAAATTGAAGAAAATCATGTCCGAAGGCCCAATCTTGCACCTTTACAAGTATGGAAGAAAAACAGAACTGCATACAGACGCCTGTAAACAAGGGTACGGCGCAATTTTGTTACAAGAAGCAGAAGATGGAAAGTTACATTCCGCTTACTACATGTCGAAAAAGACAAATACAGCAGAAGAAAAGTATGACAGCTACGAATTAGAGGTACTAGCAATTATCAACGCATTAAAGAAGTTTCGTGTTTATATTTTAGGACAACACTTTAAAATAGTAACTGACTGTTCAGCATTTCAGAAGACTATGCAAAAAAAGGAACTATTTACTCGCATAGCCAGATGGGCGCTTCAATTAGAAGAATTCGATTATGAAATAGAGCACAGAGCTGGAAGTCGTATGAAGCACGTTGATGCTCTTAGCCGATATCCCGTAATGATGGTATGCAATGATACATTAACTTCAAAGCTTAAAAAAGCACAAGAGGAAGATGACAACATCCAAACATTGAAATCATTTCTAGAGAAGCAAAAATCAGAAGAATTTTTTGAGCGAAATGGTATACTCTACAAGTACTTAAATGGTCGAGAATTAATTGTAACCCCTAAAGCAATGCAAGCTGAACTACATAAATTGATTCACGAAAATGGTCATTTCTCAGTAGGAAAAACAGAAGAAATTGTGAAACAGGAATTTTTTTATCCCAAATTTATACAACGTCGTTAAAAAAGTAATAGCTAATTGTGTTCCATGTATCTTAGCTAATAAGAAAACTGGCAAAAAGGAAGGGTTTTTGAATCCTATTTCTAAGGAAAGCATTCCTTTAAGTACGTACCATGTTGACTTCATTGGTCCTTTACCCTCCACAAACAAAAGTTATCAACACATTTTCACCGTAGTAGACGCATTTACCAAATTTACTTGGCTATATCCCGTCAAAACCGTGTCTGCTGAAAGTGCCCTCGAAAAACTAAAACAACAGCAGAAGACCTTTGGTAATCCCATCAGAATTATCTCTGATAGAGGTTCAGCGTTCACTTCAAAATTATTCAACGACTACTGTGATGAAGAAAACATTCAACATCTACAAATAGCGGCAGGTGTTCCTCGAGGAAACGGACAAGTTGAACGAATTCATCGAACTTTGATTCCAGTTCTCACCAATCTATCATTAGACGACTCAACGAAATGGTACAAATACGTCGACAGATTACAAAGAATACTAAATAGTACTATAAGTCGCAGTACAAAATGGACACCATTCGAACTATTAGTGGGAATCAAAATGCGTAACAAGGAAGACATCCTAATCAAAGACTTACTTCTAGAAGAAATGGCGAAAGAATTACTAGAACAACGCGAATTTTTAAGAAACGATGCAAAAAAGAACATCGAAACCCTGCAGTCTGAAAATAGAAAGACATATAACAGAAGAAGAAAGAAAGCTTCGTTATACAAAGAAGGTGATTTAGTTGCTATCCAAAGAACCCAATTTGGAGCTGGACTGAAACTAAGACCAAAGTTCTTAGGCTCTTACAAAAAGTAACAAAAGTTAATTCCAAGGATAGCTATGAAGTGGAAAAGGTTGGTCAGCACGAAGGACCGAACTCAACCATCACCTCAGCTGATTTGATGAAACATTTTTATGCTTAATTGAATTTTTTTTATTTGTTATTATTTTTATTTTTTCTCAAATCCCTCTCTTGAGAAATTGATAGATGTTCTATGGTAACACTCGTTTCCATTAATCATTTTATATTCACTTGTAACATTTATTATATTTTCGTATTATTCTTTATCTTTCTATTGATGCGAAGGACTTTTTTATGGTTTAGTTAATTGTAGATCACAACATAGAATATTTTGTTTTTATATGCTTTATTTTAGGTCCGGAATTGTGAATATTAGGTATACATCTTTTCATCTGTAATATTTTATTATCTTTAAGAATCGTATTATTTGTCTTTATTGCATCCACATTCCAATAATCATCAAATTTATAGTTGTAACTAAAAATAGTTTGTATTTAAAGTACTTTCTCTCAACATTTTGTAAGAGCTGAGAGACCAGCTCTGTCAGGAGAGGGTGATTTTGTAGGATTTTCCTTTGAAACATTTTGTTAAAAGGTTGAGTCATATCCTTTTCAGAAGACCATAAATCTCAATTTTATTTATTACTGTATTCCGAAGCAGCGCCATCTAGTGAGCTTTCGTAGCTCCGGCTTGAATAATTTTTCGGCAGAGGCCTACTAACCACTGCTTGTTCAACACGTCACGTCTTTTCCGCATTTTCGCGCCCTGCGCGGCACCACCAGTCCTAACGTCCAAGAATGAGAAAGGTTTATTTCCGCATCTTCTAAAGGTATAACTCAACTTTTAATTAACCTAATTCCTGCATGTCTTTCTCTTTGTAAATATCCCCTTTTGTAAATATTTCCCTTTAACTTTAAATAAATTCTTTTTTACTTAAATGAAGTATCTGTGTTTAAATGACTTTAATTCAATTAATTCATCACTCACCCTTAAATACTTACCCCTAGACAAGCCACCTCGCCAATCTAAAATCCCGCCTTCTGAAGAGTCTGATTTTTATTCGAAGATTTATTCGGACTCATATATATATATATATATATATATATATATATTATATGTGTGTGTGTGTGTGTGTGTGTGTGTGGCATGCAGCCAAAAGCCAAGCAGTCTTCGCGCGCAGGCGCAGCTAAGTGAAACAAAAACTGAAACGATGAGACTGTGAACTTTTAAAAAAAGCGAGAGAGAAACACAGAGGTGCGCGAGCAGGCGTTACCTTCTGCATATCATCGTCAAACTTATCTGTTAAAATAGCTACATTTTTAATTAATTTTTATTAAGTTTTAAAATAAAATAGAAGAAAGACAAACGTCTTGGACCCCTTGTTGTCTCCCACAAATTATGGGGGCTCGGCCGCGATCGAAAAAATTTCGATTTTGAACCAAAGTCTGGACAATGAACAAAAGCGTCCGTGAAGGAGACGCTCCGCCATTTTTCGGAAACTTCGTTCAACCTGTGTAGAGGTTTGATCTCAGCATGAATACTCCGCCTGTGTAGAGGCCGGGATTTGGAAACTTCGTTCAACCTGTGTAGAGATTTGAACTCAGCATAAATATTTCGCCTGTGTAGAGGTTGGAACCCATCGACGAAAATTCCGCCTGTGTAGAGGTTGGAACCACTCACATATAACCTGCGAAGAGGTGTCAATTCGAACAATTTCAACTATATTACCTGCGAAGAGGTGAAATCAGTGGAATCAACGTTTTCATCAAATATTGGATACATCGTACGTGCGAGCAACAGGGGAGCCAGAAAAAAAAGGTAGGATCTTTCCATATTTTCTAAAATGTATAAAAGCGCTCTTAAAGAGGATCTCATAAGAGTTGTTGAGGATCTAGACGGTACTGTGGAGAGTACGGACACCATAGCTAACCTAAAGACTAAAATTGAGAACAGTAGTACATTTGAAAGTGATCCAGATTTCGTTAAAACTTTAATTCAAAACTGTATAGATGAGAGAGTATTGCGAAACGAAAGAGAGGTAACTTTAGAAAAACAGAAAATTGAGCTCGTGAAACTACAGCTAGCGCAATTAGAAAAAGAAGTCGAACTTCAAACCCCTAAAAATAAAGCATTAAGTTTAAATCCTGCAGCTAAAGTCGAAGAAAAACAGTTCGAAACTAACATAGAAAATATGATAAACAGTATTAGAACTTTATCTCTTCCTGTTCCCACCAGATCTGAAAATTTTAATCTGTTCTTCCAACCATTAGAACGCGCATTTTTAACCAAGAAAATAAATGACGAATATAAATCTGAAATTTTAATAAATCATCTGGGCGAAAGAGCTCATAATGTCTTATTGTATATTAAAGAAGAGGAATTAAATGACTATGAAAAACTAAAATCTATAGTACTCAGAGAATTCCAATTAACCCCTCGCGAGTGTTTAAACTCATTTAAAAATGCTGTAAAATCATCAGGCGAGACATACATCCAATTTGCTGCAAGATTGACGGCAAACTTCCAATATTATTGTTCGTTAAGAAAAGTTAATTCCTTTGAATCTCTATGTGATCTTATAATTTCTGATAAATTATTTGAAACTTTAAATAAGGAAACTGCAACTCATATTGGCATTCGAGAAGCAGAAGATTGGTTCAGGCCTATTGATTTAGCTAAAGAGTGCAATATTTATATTTCATCTAGAAGCGGATCACATAAAGAAGTTCCTATTACTTATGGATATACCCAAGACCCCTTTAAAAATAGATCACAAAACTTTAAACCAAAGATTAAAGAGAACTATCCCCAATATCTTGAAAGAGAAAAAAAATTGCTTTATATGCGGTGATTCATCTCATTGCGCAAGAGACTGTGAGAAGCGTTTTAAACCTAAGGAATCTAACGACCACATCCATAATAGAATAAACGTGAATACTTTGAAAATCGAGAGCGAAAAACAAAATAGCGATGAATTCGAACAATTTCAATATGTAAACATTTTTGTGGAAAATCAGCCTGTAACAGCCTTGATCGATTCAGGTTGCCAGATCCCAGTTTTAAATTCCTCACTAATTAGAGTGCACAAACCTTCCGAAGAGATCATAACATTAAGTTCATGTTTTGGCGAACAGCGTATGGTAGAAGTTAAATCCATAAATATTTCTCTTGATCCACATTCTTCCGGTCTAAGTGTTCGAACGGCAATATCACCGACCTTGACCGAAGAATTTATTATACATCCCAGTGTATATTCTGAAATAAAGAAACTAGGCCACGCAAAGAGCGATGTTTTATTGAGTGAAAGTGAATCCTCTTTGAGTGCAGATTCTGGTGTACATTTTAATTCAAATGTTTCTGTTTCAAATGTGATAGAAAACTCTAGTTATGATTTGCCGCATGTTAAAAACTTTAATACTAGAAATGATTCGAGTTCTCTAATTAAGGATTATAAATGTAATAAAATTAAGAGTACTAAGTTAAAATTGAGTATTATAAGAGAAAAATGTTCTGATATAGTATTGTGTAAGAAAGTAAATGGTGCCATGAAAACGAGTTCCATGGAATTTATCTCCCGATCTCTTACCCCTTCACCTATGAATAGTAAATATCGACGGTTTGTGTTGCTCCGGAAAATCTTCCAGCCCTGGCAGTGGAAACGGAGGAAAAAGAGAAATCGTTTTGAACAGACGTCCAGAACTCTACAGAGGAAAATATCGATGCGTTCAACCAAAGATCAACTTGTTAAAAAAGACGTTCTTATGCCTGTGAAACACAATGTTTTCCTGTGGAACCTTCCGGATGTCGAAGAGGTGCCTTCACATGATGGAGAAACTGTCTAGTTCAAAAAAATTATATGTTAAATCTTTGTGTATTTGTCGTATAGTCCTTGTCTGTTCCGTCTTTTTTGTATGTTTCAGATTCTCCTCTGGTATCCATGGAAAGGGAAAAAGGAATACGTACCGCTGCGGACAGCGTACAGTCAGGCTGGCCGTTGTGGCATGCAGCCAAAAGCCAAGCAGTCTTCGCGCGCAGGCGCAGCAAAGTGAAACAAAAACTGAAACGATGAGACTGTGAACTTTTAAAAAAAGCGAGAGAGAAACACAGAGGTGCGCGAGCAGGCGTTACCTTCTGCATATCATCGTCAAACTTATCTGTTAAAATAGATACATTTTTAATTAATTTTTATTAAGTTTTAAAATAAAATAGAAGAAAGACAAACGTCTTGGACCCCTTGTTGTCTCCCACACACACACACACACACACACACACATATATACACACACACACATATATATATATATATATTTGTGTGTGTGATTTTAAAAAAGAAATGAAAACTTTGGTTATTAGAAAGAGTTAACACATTTTTCCTGTTTTCTTCTTAACGGAAATTAAATATTTTAATTAAGTATACTACGAATATAATGTATTAAATACTTGAAATTTACCTTGTATGTAAATATGCTTCCTTTCCGTCTTTTGTCCCAGAGCTAAAACAAAATAAGGAAAAATTGCTCATCTTAATATCAAAAAGGTTATTCAACAAGTAAGCGATACAAATATATTAAAAAAGAATTCTAATACTTCAATTTTAAACATTGTAGAATATACATTAGACGTTGATACTTTTTGTTACTAAGTTTTTTTTTTCTAAGGCTGAAATATTTTAGAAACCTTTTATAAGACATATTTCCTATTCCTTAATAAAATATATCTGCTCTTTAAATGCTTAAAAAAGATTTCGAACTCCTGGTATAGTCAGAAAGAAAATGATATAATGAATATTGAAAAAAATATTTCATTATTTCAGGTCTTTTCTTATGACAAAGCTTATTACTTTACAAAAAACGAACATACTTGCTTTTATAGCTATTCTGTTTATTAATGTATATATGGATACAAAAAAAATCTATTTATTACTAAACACGTAAATATAATTATTTATAAAGGTTTTTTAGCTTATCTTGCAGATACTATATTTAACATATAGCCTGAGTAACTGGAAACAAATTACAGATAGACATAATCGCAAAACAGAAGAAAATTAATGAAAAATAAATCTACTTATATATTTATACTATGAATGAGATATATAATAGCATGTGTCGCAAAAAATGGTTGCAGTAATTCTTCTAATTGCAGCGAAAATTATTAATATGTGCAATTAAAATTGTTCTTTTACAAGTAAAAATCATATTAATCAATCGTAATTATGAAAATTATTTGAAATATGGATAAAGAGTATGACGTTACTCAATTAAGAAGAGTCGGAAACCTTTACACCGACAATGTTAAATTGGTTGTTTTCGATGCACTTTTCTCAAATTCTGTTGAATGTATATGCTTGAAATTTTTCATACATTTAAAGTACACCTTTCTCATTATACTGAAATGAGCTTTTAGCTAATTTTGAATTTTTTTATGATTTATAAAATATTTTATCAAACATAGTTAAATTTGACTTATTTTTATTTATTTCACATAAATAAATTTGTAAAAAATAATTTTTGAGGTTTTTTTACAAAAAGCTCATTTTAATATATATTAGCCATTATTATAAATATGACATAATAAACTTACATACATGTTAACATTATTTTTCCAGAAAAGGTACACCGAACATCAAAAATTTACATTTTGAGATAAATGAATTTTAATGTACATTACTTTTTTATTAAAACATTCCTCCCCATACACCAAATGATCTACATTTCTCTCTCTCTTTGAATTTCATCATCCTCTCTCTCCCTTTTAAGTCTTTTTTTCCCTAACTTCCTTTGTTTTTTGTAAACAAGTGTATTTAGCCTTTAACAGCCCCTGTTTGTCGAGGCGCTCCATTGCCTGTTACTTGTAATCACCAGGCTCAATATTAAATTTCCTCAAAATTTCTAGTTTTCATACATTTTCCATATTAAATGACGACATTGCATCATATGCACTCAATGATAATACTTCTATTTGTATAAATATTTTCTTCGGGACACGAGATCATATCACGTTGTGTACACTTTCATTGAAATTCTGTGTACCTCCATGTAAACACTTTTTTACCAATTATGGATTAAATATTTTGATTTCCATCATTCATTGAACTTTTAAGCAAAAACAAAATCTTTGTTTACATTTTTCGCCATTTAAATTATTCATTGCCCAGTTTCATAAAACAGGTTTTAAGGGTTTCTACTTACCCTAGAGGTTAAGGTAAGGTATATTTTAGAAAAGTTAAAAGGAGTGTAAAAATGTAAAAATCTCACAATTGTCATATTAAGGTATCCGACTACGTTGAAAACGTCATTTTCGGTCAAAAATCACATTTTCTTTTTATTTGATATTTTTAAAATTCAAACAATTATCTTTCTAAATCTGCCTTTGTTTTGTCTGTGCGATAATTAGAAAAAAAGTTACAGGTGTTTAAAATATTATTACAGTGGTGAAATTGAAACCGGAAGAGGTGAAATCGAAACCGGAAGTTGACTGCTTCACATGCTTTTTACCCATAATTTTTGCAATTTCAACCCATTATAATTTTAAAAACAATTTCTAGCATTTTTTTAAACTATTTTATTGATAGGCAACAATTTCAATCTTTTAATTGGACTTTTGCGATTGGCAACATCTGTTTCTTCTGACCTCATATGTTTTTGTTTTGATTTGAATCTTTCGAATAATGCTCGCAAATTTCTTCAAAAACCTGATTTTTTTTTTGCTTTAATTGCACAATTTTTAATTGTTAATTGTTTCTGAACATTCTGCTTTTGATATTATCAAAAATGAATCAAATTAACCTCTTGAAAACGCAACTATGCTGGTGAGACATTTACAAAAACAGTGAAAGTGTTGACTTGTAATGGTCTTGACTTGAAGTGCTCAAATTTGTAATGAACGAATACTGGGATAAGTAAAGGTATTTTTACAGAACAAAGAATGTTTTAGTGGAACATTAAGAGGTAATAGAATATTTTATTTAAATTGGGAAGTGTGTTTTCAAGTTTGTGTTTCTCCAATTGTTTTGAGAACAATCTGTACCTGCATGAAGATTACATGTTTGGACTGACTTCTAATGTGACTCGAAAAATGCTCCGATTAAAAGTTTTATCGTCCTTTTTCAGCTACTGAAAAGCTAAAAAAGCAAAGTGTTATTAATTTGCAACCTATTTTTAGAAGGTGAGTGATTGAAAGATGATATTTACCTGTGAAAAAGCTATGTTCTAAGCTGAACTGGCCTTGTATGACAAAAGGAGCATTTAGACTTTGTGAAAGAAAGTCTTGTCTGTGCTGCTACACCAACGGCTAAAGATGCCATGAACGACACTGCTTTTTTAAGCGAAAAGCATTATAAAATGTTTCAAAATGTCAGTTGAAGAATGTGGAATATCCGTTGACGGCAGAGACACATGGACATTCATCGCTAAATGTGGTTTCTATAGAAACTTTATACATTGACACTGGGAAATTCTAGATTTAGAAATGTTATCAAAGTTTTTAGAATTCTATAAGTCCAGTCATACATGCGTGTTCCTGCAATCATCTGGGATTTACTTCAAACATAGTGCGTATAAAATCTTTGTATGTTTTTGCACTACGAAATCTTAAAAATATGTATTTCTTTTGTGATGGTGATTCCAAGGATACTTTTCTGTTAAAGATGTGTATGGTGTCAACAATGTCATCATATGAGTGCATAAGATACTTCTAAGAAAGATTGAGTAGTCGGAAAAGAAAATTTTTAAAAAAAGGCGAGAAAAACCTCGGTGAGAAGGAAAAACTTATCAATGTTATGTTTAATAAAATTCTACACTGTTTTAGCACTAACACCAATCACGCCAAAGCTATGCTAAGTGCTACAATAGCAGTATTTTTTCACTGTTGCTCTAGCAGGGAGAAACCCATATATGGGCCGTACCCGATTTGAGCTGAGAACTGGTGTGACTATCAACGAGGAAACGACACCAGAACACAATAAACAGAAAAAATTGTATGTATTTCTGTGAAACTTTAAAATATTGTTAAACCTGTGTACACAAAGCAGAGTGATAAGCAGTTGTTATAAAATTACCTCCACGGTAAGACACAAATAAAAATGTATCATTTAACGCCTGTTTGTGGCAAATCATTTTGAAAGAAACTTTTATCGAGCTAAAACCATTTTCTTTGGGTACCCATATATTACCGTCATTATTTTTAAAAAAGCTTTCATTGATGTGTTAGGTATTTTGAAAGCATTTGGCATAAATGCAGGGAATTATATACTGCGTGATGACAGATTTGTTGACATCTTTCGAGTCGGTGACTCGAAACAACATTTTTTGCCTTTTATAAAATCAACCAGAAAAAAAAAGGAGGCTCAAAGAAAGAAAAAATTTAACAAACTTCCAAAGAGTGGGAGTGTTACTTATAAATCAGGAGAGTTTTAGTAATATACTTGTCATATTTTGTTTTGAAATTGATTTTATAAAGTTTAAATGCATTTTTCTCAAAACCATTTTTTTGTAAATTTCATGATATTTCAAACATGATATCTAAAAAACTTTTAGAGATACTTGTATGAGATTTTACATAAATGTTATTATGGGTATTATCTAGAGAATGACCTACAAGCTAAGAAATTGAACAATTTTTAGTTATTTTATAGTTGTATTTCTTTCTGAAAGTTACGATAATTTGATTGAATTTCTAGTTCGCAAGCTCGACTGGCTATAACTTTTGATTCAAAAGAAGTAATTTAATACTTGTAGGTCATTCTCTAGAAATGTGTTTTAAAAATGTATTGCAGCAATATTTTATGGAAAATATAAAATATTTTAAAAAAATACAATGTTTGAAAAAATTCCAAAATTTGATTAAAATTTCTTTAAAAATTTTAATTTTTTGCAAATTTTTATGTACATATATTATTTCTAACTGTACTTTTTATTATTGTGTATAAAAGTGAAGCTAAAAATGTAAAAATATTAGGGATTTTTTGAAAACTTAAAAAAAAAAGTCTCCGAACGTAGTTGGATACCTTAAGACGAATTAAGGTTTCCAAATATGTTTAAATATTGCCGTTTTTAAAAAGATTAATCTGATGAACCCTTTAGAGGCTGAATCACCATTCACATATCTAGGTTCTAGTCTCCCTTTTTTGATAAAAATTCTAATCATTGCATGACACTGTAAAATTTGGCTTTTCCTCTTTTAGTTAATATTTTGGGAAGAAAATTTTTATATATGATAAATTAATAAATTTCTTTCCAGCTTAAGTATGCTTCAAAAAGTTGTCAGGAGGATTTTTTATACTAACGTCGCACTTATAAGCTACACGACGGCTATCGGCTCCAACGTCAAAATTCTGAGTCACAATCAAGTCATGAGGTCATCTCTTGAATGAGTGAGAGTTTATTTACGTCCCACTGTATAGCAACACGAGAGCGTTTGATCATGGGCCTCGTAACTTTGAACCTCGATCAAATGACGAGGACGACACCTAAGTTGGAACCTCTACTCACCATACTACCCCAGCATCGCAATGGATGGACTTTTCCAAACTATCGGCTACTTCTAATGTTTATAAAGTGTTGCGGTCCCCACAATGACGTAGGTATGGCCAATCTGTATTAAAATTATATGTTTTATTTATATACACGTGATTTCGACAGTTCAACCCTTTTTTAAAATACTACACAGATTACTCTTTTTTGGACAAAAACATAAAATCATCAAGTTGAATGCTTTGACAGCAGAGAGAATGCTAAACTGTGCATCAATGACATAGTCGATGAAGTGAGCAGGGAACATACGTAAACCGATGAATCTGAAACCGAAATATGTGCTTAATGTAGTCACGGCCGATTCCCGCACCATCGCAGGACCTAGCATAAACAAGAGAACCCAATCCCGTTGAAGCTCAGGGTGTGGAATGATGTCTCAATAGCCAATCCTGTCCGTCGCGAGAAGAGTCAATCATCAACATTTATTCTTCCCTTCAATCGGCGTGTAGGGAAAAATTCATTTCAAAGGCTGACATCGCAGCGATCCCTTTTCCTCAACAGTTACAGACTGAACGTGTTAAGTGTCATCATTTGCTTCCAATGAAGGTACATGTGTATGTGTTTACACATCCATCGGCTCATTTGCTTAAGTAACACATAACCGCTTTGATTGTGAAAAGCCGATTCTCCAATCTAACTGGTGCCGGTGTTCCATAAATAGGTTTCTTGTAGTATGTAATAAGAGGTTGGACGGTCCCCGTTTTTCGCTGAGGGCGTCTGAAGGATTTCCCTTCTGCTCCCCCTTTTGTTGTTTGGTAATTTCTATATTTGCCCCTTTGATCGGATGTGGTTGCATTCTTTCGGAAAGGGATCGTCTCCCACTCCTCGGGATGGTGGACCCATAAATTTTACAAAATGTAACTCTTCGCGATTGGGAACACCCAATCAGAGACTCAGATTGGAAGACAGTAGAGAGTTCGGCCCCAGGATTTAGAAGTGATCCGATTCACTATTCAAAGAGACGCACGCCAATTTCGGGGGGAGACTTTTCCTTAAAATTTATAGATTAAAAATGTATAATTGCCAACGCAAAAACATCCAAGATCTCGGCCCAACAGGTGCTTCCCTCTCTTGGAGCACACTAAAGCTAAGTTGTTAATTGTTTTCTTTTTTTGTAATTATAAAATTTAACTTTTACGTCTAATAGAGATAGTTTAATCTTTGAATTCAGTAGTTCATTTAACATTAGCTATGAAGTGAACGAAAATCCAATCGAAGTTTGGTCTTTGAGTTTTAGAGAATTGTAATTCTATGACCTCATATCGTGTAGACGCACTCAGCGAAAAACGGGGGCCGTCCAGCCATTTATCATACGCGCATCTTGTGTCCCAAAAGATCTTGGCCAGGGGTGGGCAAACTTTTCCAGGGTGTGGGTTACTTCTAATTTTTTCAAGGTGTTGCCGTCCACCCAGTTTCAGTGGCACACACGAAAGAGGGAGGCTCCACGGGTCCGGACCCTCCTCTGTAGCCCATGAATTTTTCCCCGATCGATTATAATCCTATGTATGTAGTACGTAAAATTCAATTAAGTATTTGGAATTAATAATTTTTTTATTAATGAATGCTAAATTCTTATTCTATAATTTATTTCTTACTGCTCTTTGTTCCTGACAAACTGCAAAATGAAAAAAAAATGTTTGGCTGCGGGGTAGACATTCGACCCTCCGCATCCCCTTTGTAAAATTAAAAAGTGCGCCCACTTCCCAGTGTCGTACATGTGGTGAGGTAAGGAAAAGGTCAACACAATATTTATTATAACTTAATAATAAATACGTAATATGTACTTACGTAAATAAAATAACCACTTTTTTGAAACCGCGATTAAAGAAAACGCAAAATACAAACATAATAACCACACATATAAGATCAAATGATGCATTTATAATAAAACAATTCAAAATGCATTAAAAAAATATAACATTTTAATGTAAAGTTAGTTCTCTAAACTATACCTGCAGTCTAGAAGATTTAGTTTGCGTACTATCAGCCCATCTTGAATATTTCCGTTTATAATTACCAACTACTAATCTTCAGGCGGTCACTTCAAATTGTCTTGGCGGTCCACCAGTCGATCGTGATCGACGTAAAGCCTACCCCGGATCTTGGCTGTCCACCGGTCGATCGTGATTGACTTAATGTCCATCTCTAACTTAGAGCATTGTCAGATTCATGGTGCATCGGCTGCCTTTAACATAGGGCCGGGGTGGGCATTACATCGATCGCGATCGACCGGTGGACCACCGAGACATTTTGGGGTGACCGCCGGAAATTTTTAGCAGTTAGTAATTATATAAGGAAATATTCAAGATTGTCTTAAGTATGCAGACTACAAGTCTTCTACTGACCATAACAACGAGAACTAACTTTAGTTAAAAATGCTTTATTTTTTATGTATTTTGAATTTTTTGATTCAAATGTGTAATTTGTGTGATACTATGTGGCTATTATTATTATGCTTGTAATTTGCGTTTTGCTTTAAACGCTGTTTTAATAGGGTTAGTTCATTTTATTTTAGTTCTGTATGTTTGCTTTAAACGCAGTATAATTACATATTCCGTATTTATTATTAATTTATAATAAATATTGCAGATCTTTCCCTACCAACCACGCCACTAGATATTGGCTCACAGAAGAATTTTTCAAGGGGAGGGAAGCGAAGATCGAAAGTCTACCATTCTAGTATTATACCACAATACTCAGCCAAACATATTTTCTTAATTTTGTAGATTGTCGGGAACAAAAAACAGCAAGAAATAAACTAGTCAATAAATACTGAGCATTAAATAATAAAAAAATATTAATAATAATAACTTAAATAAGTTTTACCAACATGGAATTAATATTAATTGGTAAAAAAATCAAGGGCTGTGGGGAATAGTCCTGACCAGTGCACCCCCTCCTTGTGTGCGCCACTGACATTGGGTGGACCGCAAAAGCTTGAAAAAATTAAAAGTAGACCGCACCTTGGAAAAGTCTGCCCCCCCCCTGACATAGGGTCTTCAACAGAGCTATACTGGAACTCATGATACACCAGCACGAGTTCGTGATCATATCCACTAGGATAATACAGCCACTGGATAAACCTGAACAGGCACCATGCTGTCCAAGCTTCTACTTAACGTCACTTGAGGATATCTGAGTCAGCATCGGCACATTTAACTTGCAATTGTTCTCCTATATATTTGGTCTTTTGTGGAATCGTGACTCGAACCCTAAACTATACAGAATCAATGCCATCCACGAGTTCGTGGCCATGATCACTAGGATATCATAAGGATAGAAGAACTTATATTTCCTCTGTAACAGAAATTGAATTAAATTTAAGAAAATGTTTCTCTGTGTAACTGATGCGACAAATCTAAACTAACAGCTTCCGTACGTTTTTTTTTTCAGGCTCATCAAGAAAATGAGTGTTTATTTAATGACGTAGAAACATTTTTAAAAAAGAGATTCATTGCATTTCACGGTAATAAAATAATCGAAGGTCGTAAAAGCTGATCAAACAGAGCGAAGACGAGGCCGTTAAGATCTCGGTTGTTTTGGAAACGGTGATGAAAACATGGTGAAATCGAAATGAAACATACGAGTACATTTCTTGGCATGATCACGCAATCTGCGAAGGGAGTTTCTCCCGTGATTATTTCCAATATTATCTTTATGTTAATCATTTTAAAAATCCCAAACGGTAGAAAGTTTAAAAATTCAGGAATCGCCGTCTTTTGTTTTTCGAATGTTTTCGTGGAGTGAATGTCTGCAGCTTTTATTTATGTTATATATTGTTATTAGGTTCTCCATGGTTGCATTCAATTACAAAAAGTTACACTTAAAAGTTAAGAGTATTTATATGTTCAAAACTTCTAAAGAAAAAAAATCGAACTTGTGAAAATTTTTTTTTAGTATATTGAGGTTAATATTAAAAAACTTCCCAATATTTTATATAAATGAATTTTACATAAGGTATCCGACTACGTTCGGAACCTTGATTTTGCAAAATCATATAAATGGACAATATTTATGATATTTAGTGTTACTTAGATTAGGAAACGTATATAAAGTTGTTGTAAGAATATTATAACAATAAAAAAGAGTATTTAAGTGCAATATTTTGACAAAAAATGAACATAGAATTACCAATTTTCAAAACATTCTCCTTTTATGAAAAATGCTTCTATGGCAATAATATTTTAACTGTATATATAGCTCTGTACAGAGGCTCAGAAAGAATTTTTGAAATATATAACTTAGAAGTGGATTTATCCATATTTTACTATATCAGAGGGGAGAAAATGTAAGAAAAAAACCCGCCGATAATGATTTTAATTGGTAGTAACTCTGAAAATAATGTGAATTTTTCAAAATTCCTAGTTAAGACTATCTGGAGAACTTTTTACTTTATATAAGCAAAATATTATTATAGAAGCGTTTTTTATAAAAGGAGAACGTTTTGAAAAAAGGTTATTGTAAGTTAATTTTTCGCCAAAATATTGTATTTAAATAATTATTTTTATCATAATGTCCTTAAAACAACTTTAGACATGTATTCTAATCTAAGTGACACTAAATATCACGAAAATTATTAATTTATGCACCTTTTTAAAATCACCATTCCGAACGTAGTCGGATACCTTAAATTGTACCAGCAATAGCCTAAACAACATGCTAAGTTTTCACGATGTTATATTTATTTTAAAAAATATTTTCCTTGCTTATTAGATAATTAGACATGTTTCTTTATAAAGAAGAAGATATTAGAAGTGGGTTTATCCATGTCTTACGACAACAGAGGGGAGAAATTTTAAGAAAAACGCCGATAATTTTTTTCAATTCGTTGTAACTGAAAATAATGTGAATTTTTTCAAAAATCACAGTTGAGCCTCTGTACAGAGGTCTGAGCTATATACAGGCAAAATATTATTATAATAGAAGCATTTTTGACAAAAGGAGAACGTTTTGAAAAAAGGTTATTCTAAGTTAATTTTTGCCAGAATATTGTATCTAAATAATTATTTTTATCATAATGTCCTTAAAACAACTTTAGACATGTATTCTAATCTAAGTGACACTAAATATCACGAAAATTATTAATTTATGCACCGTTTTAAAATCACCATTCCGAACGTAGTCGGATACCTTAAATTGTACCAGCAATAGCCTAAACAACATGCTAAGTTTTCACGATGTTATATTTATTTCAAAAAATGTTTTCCTTGCTTATTAGATAATTAGACATGTTTCTTTATAAAGTTATTTATTACATTAAATAACTTCGAATGAGTGTAACTTTAGAATAACTTTTAAATATATTTTTTTTTGTTTGTGAATATATCCCACTTTCTAATTTAAAGTATTAAGTTTCTTTCTCTCTCTCTCTTTTGTGAACTTTTGCAGAGGACATGGAATTTACTAAATGTTCTTGACGCAATTTATCCAAAGAGTAATTTTTATGGTAAGATTTTGATATTTTGCAATAAAATAGAAAATAGCAGGACATAAACAAAAGTTTGTTAAAGTTGTAATGCACATAGAAGATTAAATAAAATTAAGAAAGGAGGTATTTACATTTACAGGAGTAAAATACTTTTAGTATAAAAATAGGATACAGAAAATTACGTATTATTTCTTAACAAGCTTCATAATAGTTTTTTGTAGAAAAAGTATAAAAAAATATCGAAATACATTTTATGCATAATTTTTTTTTTAAAACGAATTGTATTTTTTTAAAAACAAATTGTCAATGTAATGTTTATTTTATTTATTCTGAAAAAAAGACTATTCAATAATGTGATACATTTTAAATGACAGATGTATCTCATATTCTAATTTGTTTTAATTTCTGATGTATAAGTTACGATATTTAGTCACTTATACAACAGAAAATATATACGGAAAGGAATTTATTGTTTATTTTTTTAGGTTGGGGAAATCATGAAGTCCATGAGATAACCCTACCAGGAGTCAATGAAACCCTGATTAAGAAATTCTTTATTAAAATCGATGGGACATTATTTAATTAAAGTGCATATGCGAGATTATTATATTTTAAAAGCGACTGTAATAATCCTTTGAGACGAATTCTTCATTTGAATCCGTAATTGCAAAATCTAACAATCTTCCCGGTGCGGATTAATTTAAAATTGAACAAGGTCGCATTCGGAAAGCTTAGTACTTTAGGACATTGCTTGTCTTACAAATTATTATAATATATGCACAATGCATACTATTTTGTAAACACTTATTTTCAAATTTCTCATTTCATCTTTATAAACTCTAGTTACCGATGATTGAAAGATGAAATGTATACCATAGTTACTGTAAAAATATATAACAGTTTACAAAGGTGCTCAGAACAATTAACATATAACTCTTTTTAGAATTTAAAAATGTAAAAAACAATAATCTGTATTTTATAATATTTTGCATCTATATATGTATATTATTAAATATAGATTACAATTAATATTGTCACGAAAGGCATGTGGAATATAATGCAGAAATTTCTTAGATGCTTCAATGCTGCTAATATTTTGAAATTCTCAAATCCAAAATTTTGTTTGTTTATCTCTAACAATTTAAGAAATTTTTGGGAAAAAATCAGAATTATCATTTTTGATTGTTAAAGAGCTTTTTTAGAAATCAATGGTTTATAATTATCCGTCAGTTTGTGATGCGTCGGTATTGGGATAAGAAAAACTATAAATAAGTTTTTTTATTAAACTAATAACATCAGTTAAAAGGGAAAAAATGTTATTATTTCAAAAATAAATTATATATATATGTTTAAAAAAATGTTCTGTAAAATGCATGCGTTTTTTAGAAAATCTTTAGGTACTTAGACGGGCCTTTTTTTAAAAAAAACAATAATAAATAATACCAACATTGACATCAAAAATAATAACAGAGACAAAGATAACAACATCAAAACTGAGAGTATTTGAAAATACAGTCTGACCCTGATTTATTGAATTCATTGGGACCGAACGTACTGTTCATTAATTCGGGTTATTCGTTATAACAGGGTCCAAATAAAATACAAATTTTTTACTCTTACGTTTGGAAATTCTACAAGCAATTTCATTCAACAGCTAAAAATTCTATTAGTGAATTATTACGCATAAGTTAATAGGAAATTTTAAAATACTGTCTAATAGTAGATGCTTGAAATTCTTTTTGATTCCGTTTTCGAAGAGTTCTGTTTTGACTTAATGTAGAGGAGAAGAAATAACTGCGTCACATTTACATCCTGCTGCATGTGAGGTATGTTTTACATTTCCAAATAATGTTAAACATTAGAAAATGTAACAGTTTTGATAGAAATTTCACTATCAATTTCTGCATTAGTATCGCTATTCATTGGTTCCGACAAATCAAAAGTTTCTTCACCTTAAAATGCAGTTTTTCTTTAAATGTATCGCAATCGTTAAAGTACTAATATATGCCCTACATACACAAAAGGGATTGGTCCACCGTTAGGTGGATAGGGGGTACAAATGTAGAATTAAGTAAACTAATTAATTCTTCAATTAATAACATAGTTCCTTTTGAACTACGTTGATTTACATATTTATCTATGCATACCCTAAAAAGTATATATTTCATGAAATACCCAATGTATTAAATCTATTTTTGCTAGGAATGAATAAAAGATGTGCCGTAATTAGCATTATCAAAACAAAAAATGAACAAACCTATGATATGCAAATCAAGACAATACATTACCAGGTGGTAAATTAAGCGCTTTAGATAAATTGAGTACCTGGAATACTGCCTGCATCAGAAATTCTGATTTTCGGTGAGTAGGACTTAAAAGGGTTTGTCATAGATCTTAAGTATCATTTGGAAGAATCAGTGAAGTGAAGAATGCAGGACAGACAATAACGGAAGCAATCAGATATGTAAAGAGAGATAATCTCAAGGCTATGTAACAATTTCTTAATTCTGCAACTGTTGCAAGGAGGTCTGGACAAACTGCTTCTTAAGACTCATATGTAGCAATAACTAACAAATGTAACAAGGGGTCTACTGCTTGGCAGTTAATTTCAGAAATTGCAGCAGCTATTGGAAATGTTGCATAACAGCAAATTTTATACAGAATGTTTAATGAAGAAATGCCTTTTACGAAAATGTACGAAGATATTTGCTTCATGATTTTAATGACAAAATAAGGATCGATTTAACTGGTGCAAAGAGTATACGAACTGAAACAAATAATGCATGTTCTATTTACTGATGAGTCAAGGTTTGGTTTGATATTCGATTCTAAAGGCTTTTACACTTGGAAGAAGTCAGGAACACGAAGTCTGTTTTCAAATACTAAGGAACATGACGAATTTTATAGAATGGATTTTCTATGGGGAAGAATATTAATTAATCTACTGACGTCCCTATATACGTTTTCATTAAAAGATCTATTAATACCCAAAAATATAGAGATGAGATAATAATGTGCACTTCATGTAGCACTTTTCAGAGGAAAATACAAATCTGATGTTTTATTTATAAATGGGAAGAATTAGGACACCCCATCAACGATTTTTTTAAAAAGAAGCCATTGGGCAAATTCCTTAGACCGATGATCTTTTCATTTGAACTCCTATTTTGCTTGTTTTAATTATAATTTATATATATTTTTTGTTTTTGTCGCTAAAAATTTGTCTAAACTGAAAGCATTAAGAATCACTGTTTGTCAATTTCTGTATCAGTAAACAGTTTCATAAGATTACCAATAATATAACAAATTTTATAGGGTGCCTTTGTTACCGTTGTGATATTACTACTGACAAAACACTTTTTTGTTGTAAAGATTATTCAAAAAAGCCTATTTACCACCTCTTGAAAGAGATCTTCGAGGAAAAGTGTCATTGAATGTGTGATTACTGTTTATTGGTAATTTTTAAATACTGCACTTTCGTGACAAATCAAATAATTACTGAACTATGTTTGTTTTTTACTACCAAATAGTCACCTTCCCACTCATCTTGAAATCACCTTCCCACTCATCTTGAAATAATCTATTTTCATCGAATATTTTTCGCTTGCAAGATATGACAGATAGTTAAAAATTAGTTATATTCATAAAGGGGTCGCTACTCGAATGTTGTCTATTATCTAATTATCACTAATTAGGAAAAAAAAATATCAATTCGCGATTCAATTCAATTCAAATTCCATATGACATCGACAGCAAAAAGCAAAAAAACTGATACATTTGATTTTTCAACAAAGAATTTCCCACCGAATTTTCATAAGCAAATGAATTTTTTCAGAATCTATGACCAGGTCACTTAAAAAAGCCCAGTGGGCCGCGTGCGACCCTCGGGCCTCAGGTAGAGTATAGCTGCTCTAGAGATATAAGTGCCCTGGAGAGTGTGCATAGTTGATGGAGTGGAGCTTCATTTCTGAAACTGTGGTCTCAACAGCAATATTTTTGTTGTTAAATCCCTGCTACATTTCTTCTAAACGACTTTTATCGTACACTGATGGAGAAAGTGTTGCATGTTTTCGTATGTTTCAACCTAAACTAATTGATTAAGCCATAACTAAATAGTAGGTATAAGCATTCAGAACGGAAAAAAAATCCATTTTTGAGTTAAACGCTAAAATTTCATTATCCCTCCATTAAACTTTATGTTTGTTTACATTTGATTTTACTTTTTTAGTTTACTCAGAAGGAAACTTTACAAAAATTTCAAAAATAAATACTTAATGCTTGAATATACAGAATGTTATAACTGCAAAACAAATCGTTAAATAATCCGCAATTATTTCTTCAATTTTAAGAGTTAAACAACGTTAATTAAGCAATGAAAGATTCGAAAGACATATAGTCCTCTTTTAAATCCATTTCAGTGTAAATACCAATGAATATTTCAGAAGAAATTTTAATGATGAGATAAATTACACAAACTTATATATAACACACACAATATTTGCTTGACGTATAAGGTAAGCTTATCTCTGAAATGAACTCATCTGTATTCGAATGCGGGTGCTATATAAATTCGATATAATCTCGCGATTCATTTCATGACAAAGACATAAATCTCCTTCCATATAATGAGTAGAAATTATTTTACGTTTTAAATAGATCTGAGAAAGTGGATCTTGATATTTCCTTTCAAATCCTACTTAATATTAATCAGAAAGCAGAAGTTTGTATTGAGAGGATTTAAATATATATTTATTTTATTAACACTACGTTTAGAATTTGAACGGTTTTATTCAGATTAAACTTTCTCTTTAATTTTAAGGAAGATAAATTTAGAGAATATTTGCTATAATTCCTATGTATGAAACGAAACAAATCAGTCTTAAAAATACTCAAGCAAATTTTTCAAGTATTTTCTATAATTTATGAAATATTTTCAAATAACACGTTAAGTATTTGAATTTGTTGTATATTTTTCATTCGAATATTTAATAACAAACACATTAAACTCTTAATCTGTAGTTGTTGAAAAATTTGACAAAGGGAATTAAATATTAATAAATTTTATTAAATACGATACTTAAATATTTTATTTTAAAGAAAATAAAATAATTCATTTTATTTCCCTTCCTAAAATCCTTTAAATTAGTATGTTTTAAATAATCACACATTATTCATGAATTCTACTGCTTTACTAAATATTTAGACCAATTTAGTAACAGCAATATTTTTTAACTTCGTTCATTTTATAAATATTTTTATAAAACTAAAATGTCTTGTAGTAAGAAAATAACAATAATTAAATAAAAAAGAATAACATCTCTTGGTTTTACTCACTTTTATATTGCTATCTGATGAACCCGAAGCAACAAAATCTCCGTAAGGATGAAAATCAACGCACTTTACATTTCCTTTATGACCCAGCAACGTTCGAATAACTGAAATGCAAAATAAATAAATAAATTTATAATCAGCCGAAAGGTGAATGTAAATTTTTTTCCCTCAGTATCTATTTTCACATCACTGTCGAAGGTATATTTAATTATAAACTGCTAATTTTTAAAACTATTTTTAATCGCAAATTATTACATTACTCATACTATTAACCCCTTAAGTGTCACTGGCGTGTATAACAGTGTCTCTCAATAGGTGCGTTATGTGCCCCGGACGTATATATCCATCCTCTTTTCTTCCCGTGACTATCAGTAAAATTATTTCGAAGGCTTTGAAATGTATTAAAATTACATTGAAAGTGTTTGCAAATGATTTTCTTATTTTAGAGAGATATTTGCTTATCCGTGGCTTAAATTACGCATACGCAATCCTATGTTAAAATCGGTGGCATTATGGAGCGAATAGCATAACTTTAAACTGACAGTCAAGGGATTAATATGTAGCCTAATATATATTTAAAAGATTTATATTTAAGTAAAAACTTTATCAGCTCTATAACTTACGAAATATTTACTTAAAAACGCTGTTTTTTTTAAAAAGAAATTGTACACGTTGTAGTACTTCTATAAGTTAACTATCCAAGGAACTGATTGGGATATGTCAGGAAACATGCCTAACGTAAATTAATTATAATCCACTATTTATTAAAACGCTTTACATATTCTTTAAAACATTGCCAGTTTTTTTTATTGTTCCCCAGAAAAACTGGAGGAAAAATCATTTCGCCCTTTGTGTTCCTATTTTAAAAGTATTCGGAGAAATATTCTCTACTTTAGCAATATGCTATTATCAATAATCGTATAAAGAAAAAAAAATATATTTTTACATTGTACACATGTGAAATGTTCTCAAAGTGGGCAATTCTTGAAATTTTTTAAAAGTTAAGGGAAAAAAAGCCATCTAATCAGATATTTTCGAAGTGTTTGGAACGAAAGATATATAGATTTTTTTATAACTTTTTAAAAAAATAATTTTTGAGAAATGATAATAATATGAAAAATATATATTATTGAATGCATCTATCTAAACAAGTTGAATGTGATGGACTAAATATTTTTGTGCATTTCGGTTTCTCTCTCTTTTTTTTTTTCATAAGATTTTGCATCCGAAATTTCATGTAAATTTCTCCATTTGTCCAAGAAATATTTAAAACCTAATTTCTTGTTTAGAAGTTACGTTACTTTAGGGACCATACACTAGAATAAAAATCTTAATTGTTGGTCAAATCGTTGCGCGGTATAAGAAAAATAGCGGGAATCACTTGCTTTAGACACTTAACAGTTTTGCCCAGATATCTTCACGATTATAAGTTGGATATGACATTAGGAACATTGATCATTTAGACCATTTTGCACCGAAATTTAAAAACAATTTGGTTCTGTTTGGGAAAATTATCTCTTAGAAATTAATTATACTGGAGGAGTTAATTTTTTTTAAACTATTCATTTTGCGAAATTAATATTGATACCAATTACGTACAGATGCAATAATAATTATGAGTTACATTAGAGGTAACCCTTTTTTTAATTTATAGTAATCATTTTTTTAAAAAAACATTAGTGGTAAACTTCTTTATTTTTATGGGTATCTAAAATGTTATTTTTTTAAAAAAATAAAAAAAAAATTTCAGCCATAAAGGCTTTTCTTTGATATGTTTTAAAAAGCTCCTTATCTCTTTATTACATATTAAATTTGTGAAAATAAACTATTTATATTTTTTCGGTACTTTTTAAAATTTCTTTAAGTACTTAAAATTTATTTCTAATTTTATAAAAAGAGGTAGAAAGGGGTATGAAGAGACACAAATACACAGCATCTTTGTGTAAAATCAATGCAAGGTATCCTAAAAGTTTTAAAAATAAATGTTTGTAATTAAATAAAAATGATCCTAAAATAAGAAGTGTTGTGCGCATGTTTGCAAATATTATAATTTTAAAAGTATGCATATTAAAGTAAATCAATTGTTTATATAATAAAGTTCTTGTTTACTAATCGTATTTAACAAGCGTTTAAAAATAAAATATTTTTATTGTTTTATTTATTATCAGTTAAGAATAACATTTTTAATTCAGTGCATATGTATTCGGGTAATAAAATAAATCTCAAGTTATAAATTTTCTAAAACAGAAACATTTTATGACAAAACGGATAATCTCTGAAAATCCTGGCTTCACTTAGAAACATTCCCTTCTAAACGAATACTAGCAACCTTTTCTAGAAAGGAAAATAAAAATTTTCTTCTAGGGCGTGTTTTATGTATTTTTCTTTCATTTTATGCGAAACCCATGAAGTCCGCGGACGCAAATTATTGTATGTACTTCCTCTTTTATGACTCAAGAGAGATGATGGTGTGTACAGGTATTTATGACCTTGAATATTGGGGGAACTTGTGACATTTATTTCTTTCACCTGTTCGCCAATAATATCGGATTCAAAAAGAAATGTATCAGCAGTAGAGGAAAATGCTACGGTCGTTGTGTATGTATACATGCAAATATTTTCTATTCCTTAGTGAAAGTAAAATGAAATAAATCAGGCAAATATATGCATTTTTCCCTCAGATGTCCTAGAGTTTGTTATAGTAGCCGAAATAAAAATTGTACATTAACTAAAAAATGACTGATATTTGAACTGATAGGGTAAGTAGATGCAAACTGTTGAAAAGAATGTGAATATGGTTTTTAAACACATAAACCAATGAATTAAATATTCTATATATCGTAAAATACGGCGTATAATGCGCACTTTAAACACGGTTGAAATTTACGAGTGCGTGTTATACACCGGGTATAAGAAAGAGTGCTTTAAAAAATAGACGAGCATAGGAAAATATAGTTTTCTACATAGATCGAAATGTTGAATATTTGAAAAAAATAACATTCCTTATGAATTTAAAAAGTTGTTGTAGAAATACGCTATTTTTTCTAAAGTGTACGATAATATCTCGAAAAAATGACTTCAAAAAGATAGAGCATTGCGCACGTCCATTTCAGGTTTATTCGTAAGAAAAGGTATGCACGTTATACGGCGAATATACGTAAAAAATTAAAAATTGAAGCTTGAAAGTACAGATGCGTGTTATGCGCCGTATTTTACGGTATGTAAGTTTTTTTTTGAAAAAAAAATTTATTACAGTCATATTTTTAGGAAATTTATCCAAAAAAATTCAAAAGTACTTTAATTTGTATAAAGAAAATCAGAACAAATAATGAACTTTACAAAGAAATATCGAAAAAATACTGTATATACTGCAAAATATCATAGATGTTATTAATATACGGTTGAGCAGTTAAAGCTTTGCGCAGGACCTGATGTAAAAGACAACATTCCACATTATCGAAACAAGAGTTGTTATCGAAAGAAGCTTATCTTTTTTTGAAACAAAGGCTTATCCTGTTCACTAGTCATGGTTTATGCACGGATCCGATGTTTATCTGCTCCCAAACTGAAGTGGATTCTTCTCTCAATGCTACATAATGTCAGTCGACTAGTAGCCAAAAGGTTTGGTTACCACATAACTAAATGATTTTGCATATATTGTGGGCGTAAAGGAAAATGTCTTAAAGGTTGCTGTGAGAGTAACCGTGAGTTATAGTGGGTACTATGGAACAGGCGGTCAAGTCCTATTTTAACCCTACAACCCTACCAAAAGGTAGGAAATGGTAACCCTACGCAGACTGGCTTTTATTTTATCGTTTTTTCCGTGAGTTTTGGCAGAATAGTCGACTTGGATGACTTATAAGAAGCACTGGTTTTTATGGAATGGCAGAGGTAAAATTATGTCTGAAAATGAAGCGAAAAGAGGATTTTTCTATTTTTGAATGAAAATAGTAGGAAAAAAGTTATTTATTGGTGTATGAATAAATGATTGATATTATCTTGGTATGAAGGTCCAGAATGTGGAAATAATACGCGTTTGTTAGAGAGAAAGGGAAATCAATTAAATTGACCTAAAACATGTATTTCCTGTTTTTTCTCTCTGTTCTAATTTAGAAACCATGTTTTTCCGTTAAAAATTTTGGTAGCCATTTTGATCACCATGATATTTTTCTGCGTCAGTTGAAGAAGTTTTTGGTGCCATAAAATCAGGGTGTTTAACCGGGATTTGCCGAAAGAGGTCGTAGCACATGAAATAGAAGATAATGGCCTCACTAGGGAAGTTTTAACCAGTCATCTTGCTTCGCATTCTTCTACTTTGGCTTCTCAGTAACTTTATTCTGCCGATGAACATCTTGAAAAAGCCACTGCTACCCGAACTTTTGCACAGCTGTATCCATACAATGCAGATGGCAGCATATTGTCTGTTAGACGTATCTCAATTATGTGACCACATTCAAAGTTATCCACTTAACAATAAAATCTTTGAAGAGAAGTAACGGTATAATTGGTTTTGTCTTCAATAAACTGCAGAAAGAGCGAGAAAATTGAAATTGTCTTTAATAGTTACCTGCTTTATACAATTCCATTAGGCCGTAAAAGCGAGCGTTAAGGCCAAAAAAGTTAGTTTTGAAAGTTTAAGTTTTTCATGATTGGACTAAAATTAAATTCCCATGTGGATTTTCAAAATAAGTTTATTATTTATAAAGGGCACTTTGGGTTTTTTTTGTCCATGACTACTTATAAAGAATTATATCGGATCCTTACATTAGTCAAAGAAACCTAACAGTAGTCTTAAGCTTATTTAATCTCTTACAGATTTCTTGATGATACATACGGGTACTCATTTTGGTAGGGGTTCACAGTGAAATATTTTTTGTCTCCATGGAAGTAGCCAAAGGTAAGTCATTGATGAGTTCTCGTTCTTATTCAGTCTATATACATGAACCCAAGAGCATTTATGAAGTGAATGTTGTAAATACATACATGCAAATGCATTTAAGTTTTTTGTGATCCTCAAACACAACCCGGTATTCATATACTTTTTTATGTATATTTAAGAAGAAAGGAAAAATTGTATAACACAAAGTCGGAACTTACAGATTTCTTATTTATGTCCGCAAATATATAAGTTCACTACTTTCTATGTATTTCTATTAAAAAAAAATTACTATATATAATTTAAAGAGTTATACTAATTCGTAAAGAAATGCCAGTTTCATTAAGCATTGCATAAATTTTACTTGGTTTGTTTCAGTCAATCTATAGTTGAAGATATACATGACTTTTAATAGCTATAGAGGGATAGATTCAAAACCACCAAGTATGCCCGAAATAGTTCTAGTATACATAAATAATAAATTTTTAAAAATGATCTACAAAATTCATAGAACAGTGAATTTTTAATAAATATTATCAAACGCATTGATTGTTAGACACTTATACTATCCCAAATTCTGTTTTTTGAAGTATGTTATGTTATTTTATTTTTTTTCTTATTCATAGTTCTACGTTGCAGAAGCTTGATTAAATTAAACAGTTAAAAGTTACTCACACAATTAAAGAAATATCTTTTTCCGATGACTTATAGATTAAAAACCTAGTTCTTATGGTAATTTAATTTCTTATCAATATTTTGAAATTTTCTATCATTGATGCATTTTTACCTTATAATAAAGTAAAATAATTATCTTACTTTTGGCAGCTTCTAGGTCCCATATCTTCAAAGCTCCACTTGACGACCCTGCACAGACGATATCTTCGCACTGTCCGAATTTTACACATTCTATGGTTGAAGTGTGTCCACTTAGGCTCTGAAACAAAGGGCAATGGATTTCAATCATTTCTCGAAAGCGAATTTCTCACAACCGATATAAAAATCAACAATGAAAGAAAAGAAACACTATTCTTGCACCGAATCAGATGTTTTAATGGTGAATTCTTAACCAATTATCGAAGGATACATGGGTGTTTGTATTGTCTATAAGATACCTCGTTGTTAAGGAGTCTGAAAAGGGTTTCTCATATTTTATAAACTTATGATTGAATTTTTACCGTGGAAAAACAATACAAATACATTAAAATTTCAATATTATTTAATATGATACCTTGTTAAAATTTTGTTGATTGAATGGTTTGACTGTTCCCTGTTTGAATTCCATGTCTCCAAAGATATAATTTGAATTAATAGATCCAACCTGTGTGAAAATTCTGCAATGCTGTTGGAGATAAAAATACGTCTGCAAGATTCCAAAAATTCCCCAATCGATTGACATTAATACAGAGTTTGCAGGGTTATATTGAAACCATAGGCACAAAAAAATATACTATCTAAGTGTTATTTTTATGTTTATGTGAAGCGAAAAAGTAATTTACGAAATCAGTAAGAAACTGCTATTGGTACAAAAAATGTACTATAAAAACCTAATATCTACTGCTTCTTCGTTTGAATTTCAGATTTAACCATTCGAAAATCCCCATATTAGCTAAATCTTATGATTTTCGGGGATGACATTGAAAATTACTTTTTATTTTGCTTTAAATCATTCCAAAATTAGCATGCTGTAATGTGCAAAAACATATTTCTGCGTTGTGACTATCGTCATTTCTCTAATGATGAACCAATTTACTTCACAACTTCAGAAATGAATTTATCTATTATTCATATTAAAGGTTACTTAATGGAAAATATGTGATTACAACCGCACCGCTTTTGTCACAACTTCATGACTTTTTTTAAAGAGTTATTTGAACATTATTTTCAAAACATGAAATTATTAAAAACAAAATATTTTGAGGTAATCAATTTTTACTCAGTGGATGCAAGATAGTGTAATTGTAAATAGAATTTATAAAATAAATAAATAAATAAAAATTATAATAAAATAAATAAATAAAAATTTTAATAAAATATAAATAAATAAATAAAAATTTTAATAAAATAAATAAATAAATAAAATTTTTAATAAAATAAATAAATAAATAAAAATTTTAATAAAATAAATAAATAAATAAAAATTTTAATAAAATAAATAAATAAATAAAAATTTTAATAAAATAAATAAATAAATAAAAATTTTAATAAAATAAATAAATAAATAAAAATTTTAATAAAATAAATAAATACATAAAATTTTGAGAATAATTTATAAGTTAATTTTATTAATTTAACTAAAACTATTTTAATAAATAAATGTATGTCTTAGTAAGTTCTTCATCCTATTCTTTTTAAATAGCTCCTGTAATTATCTATGATGACAAAAATTATTATAAGCCCGTGCTTCTCAAACTTTCAATACTTGCGACCCAATTTTCAATCATAATTTTCATTGCGCCCCCTCCTGACAATAACAATGTATTGATTTAGATGCCAAAGCTACAGTACGTCATTAACCTCTTAAGTGCCACCGGCATATATAAAGGCTTCGCTCAGCCAGTGCGTAAATTGTCCCAGACGTATACATACGTCTTTCTGAAATACGATTTTTTTCTGTTTTTTTGTTATCTATAAAATGATTCCGAATGCTTTGGAATGTAATAATATGAGCTTGACAGTGTTTAAGACAGATTTACTTATTTCAGAAGATTTGCTTTTATTCGTTTTCTTTCTCCTCTTCCAATACACCACATACACGTGCATACCTGCAAAAGGGTGGCACTGGGGAGAGAATCACGTGACTTTTCATCCGCAGTTAAGGGATTAATTATAAACTGAACAAATTATGAACATAAATGTTACTTTTTGCATATAATTTTATGCATTCTACGCTCGTGGGGTCCCTGGTAATTATCAAACTGGTTCTTAACTTAGTATTGTTAAATTAATTAAAAGCACATTGTGCGGTGCTGATACATTTCTAAGAGTATTATATTAGTGTAAATGATGTTTTTTCATATATTATATCAGATTCTATTTTGATTGTCTACTTTCAATAAATTAATATTTTTTTAAGGTATCCGACTACTTGCGACAACTTTTTTTTTTGAAAAAAATGTAGATTTGGGGATTTTTTTTGTGATTTTTAGATGTATTTAGTATATTTTAAGGAAAAAATTCTAAAATTGAAAACAAAAATTTTTTTATTACTATTAAAATGTGAAAAAACTGGTAAAAATGTACAAAAAAATTACACAAACGGGGCCCACTCTATACAAAAATGTTATGAACAAATTCTCAATTTTTCGATTTTGATGTGTTACTTTGTTATTCATGTTTGAAATTACCTTCAGGATAAGAGATACTTTGAATTTTACAAAGACTAGAGCACTTTATCTTAGTGTCTACAGAAAATTGCTTAAAAAAACAGTAATTATATTCACATAAAGGACTGTAAATTTTGAAATAAAATAGTGATTGATAAATCTAAAGATTAACACTTTTACTGTTATACAGAATATACAGAAAAAATTTTATTAAATTATTTTAAAAAATTTTTGAGCAATCGCTGTCTCCGTTTGAGTATTTCGAAAAAACACATTTCGAGTAAAACACATTTTAAATTTTGACATCTTGTGTAAAGTTACGGCATCTGTTTTTACTAAAACATTTGTAGTTTTTGTTCTAGTGATTGGAAAATAAAAAACTTGGTATTTTTATATAGCTAATAAAATGGCATATAAAATAAAATCATGAAAAAAATTTGTCAGTTTTTGAAAAAATCATGATTTTAGGGTAGTCGGATACCTTAAATAATCTTTTGTTTTCGACTTTTCAAGATGCACGCACCCCTCCAGGGTTATCACGACCCTTAAGGGGGGCGCGCCCTACTGTTCGAGAAGTGCTGTAATAAGAAGAAAAATCAAAAAGGTGCATTTCTATATGTATGCAAAGGTTACTATACTAAAAACTTGCGTACATATATCTTAAACACCAAAACGTCAAAAAATTGGTACGATTTACTAGTCTAAGATTTGATAGGTTCAAGACGAGATTGAAATGTTACAGAAAAATACAAAGTATACTCCGCGAGCTTATTTGAAAAATTGTTTGCAATGCACTCCACAATTTAAACAAAACGTTGCATTTAAGTCGACTACAATAAGAATACATTTTAAATTCTTAGAATTCTTTGTAAGATAGCGCTTTACATAACACCTCAAAATAAATTCTGTTAGATTCGGATCTAAACTTGGAATACCAGAATTCCAGGCTCACAGGAATACTTTTTTTCTATAATGCGCCTTCTCGAGTGTTTACAGACGTTGTATCTATGTCGTTCAGTATTGAAGAGGACTCGAGTAAGTTGTTCCCACTTAACCATGGTATCTTGTCTAAGTTGCCCTCTTGGGAATTTAAAGCTTGTTGAAGCTTTAACATTGGATTATGCTGTTTTCTACGGCAGTGTATTCATGACTGTCATGCAAAACGATTCTTGAGTTTCAGAGAGTGAGGGTTCTCTTCTTTAAAACCCTACAGGTATGCTGGAATTCACGCAGCCACTAAATCTAAAAATCTAAAAATAAAGCAATGCAAAACAATTTGTTTTAAATTATAACTGAGAGGAAAAAGAAAGCTTATTTTTAAGTTTTTTTTCGTCATGTGAGATATTTAGTCTCATAAATTAACTTGCGTTTTAGGAAATATTGGTATCTAACTATATTTTGTTTTTAAATTACTTAAAAATGACTTCATATTTTCAAAATCATTTTTTTCTCGTGATCTTTATAGTAGGAAAAAGAATCAACATCATAAATATAATCAAAAATTTTCTGCTAACTGTACCCAATATTCCATTAAAGATACCATAGTTATTAGGAATTTTCATGCCCTTATTTCTCTGATTAAAAATTTCTGTTTTTGAAAAGTTCAAATCTCTGAAATAACATTTCTTACTTTTAAATTATTCTTTATGTATTTCTGACTCTATATGGTTCTTATTCGTGTTTTTAAATTTTAAAAATGTGCCAAAACTCGATAAATGAGCCTTATAGATTTTTACATTTTGGTATGAATTTTAAATATTTTCCGAAAGTAATAAATGTTTCATATTTTTAATAAGATCAATCCATGACAGTCACGTGATAAAGACAAACACATGCTCTCTATTGAAATCAAAAGAGAAATTAAACTAATTGTACTTGTTGTTCTATTTGAAAAACTCAATTGCTTAAAGATGTTTATATAAACGTTACAAAAAATCTTCAAAAAATTTTTAATTTTTCAAAATATCTTATTTAACGTATGTACTTTTAAATAAAATGTATTTTGTATACATATGTATTTTTTAAAAGAAAGTTTTTGCAAAGAGCAAAAGATGACAACACACAACGAAGTGCATGAATTGATTAGCTGGAAGCCCATGATTGATTTTATCGTGTGACTATGATGTTACATGAGTTTTTAAACTGATTAGCTAGAAACACGTTGTTATCATTATCATGTGACTATGACGCCACATAACTTTAACCTATTATGTACTTTTGAATAAGAATATTTTATTTTAGCTGTATATTTCCAACAATTCTTATCTTCATATTGAATATTGTTTTTTCTTTACAGTATAATGATTATTATTGGCTGTAAACTTCATTCTCTGTCCATTTTTACTTCACATATTCCAGTAAATTCACAGTATATTACTTTTAAACTTAAAAGTAATTCAGTTTAAAAGAAGAGTTTATTTTTGAAATGTTGCTGTAATAGTTTTCGAGCAAAAACTCAAAACCGTGGTAGCTGATTGGTCCAGGTTGAGAGCTTGTAGTTAGAGTAGATGATTCGTGGTTTCGAATACTTTTCGACTGAGGACCCACCATGCATATGGACTGATGCATGTTAAACCAGTGAAGGATTAAAGTTCTTAATTTGTTGTGGTGTGGAAGTTTTGAAATGATTGTGATACCCTGCGGCCCAAAGATACCATCTCTTCATCCACGTGACCTAGATTTGTAAGAAGAAATGATTGATCACCTAAATTCCTCATAATAAACCTAATTTATTCTTGTCTTAATATATTGATTAGCACAACACAAATCTTATTTATAGGGATGTAATCAGGAGTGATACAACGTAATTCCAAATTCTAAGTAAATAGTGCCTGAAATCCTAATCACTATCTTTATGATAAGCTATCCTAAGAATCTTTATCTGTCTTATATATATATATATATATATATATATATATATATATATATATATATATATATATATATACCTTAATACACTAATGTCCGTTCTATAATTATACTTTTATAATTAATATCTTACCGATATCTCACGGCGATCAGCCCCTTAGCTTTCTGTCTCCCTTTTCTATTCTATTCCTCTAGTGTTCTACTTCTATTATACTTCCATTCTACAAACACGAGAATACTAAAGCTCCTGTATATATCTAATAACTAATCGGCATATCACGGTTTCTTCTTGAGAGGATTGGATTGAGATACTGCCATTCTGGCTCCAAAGAGTCCCCAAGAGGATTAGTAAGAAAATCAGATAAAGCCCCGTCACAGGACTAGTACTATTTCAGGAGCCATCCTCGTAACTTGATCAAGGCTCAAAATTACTAAAATTTGTACGACAGTCAAATGATGAAAAATGCATTTTAGACTCTCTAAACTTCCACATCACATCCACATGAGAGCTTTGCGTCTTGATAGATTTTGCATACAACAGTCCCTCTAACCAGCGTGTCTTAAGTAGAATTAAGATAAGAACCCACTGAAACATCGAGATCACGAATCTTAATGCAACCACTCGGCTATGGCCTCAGGAACTCAGCATTATGCAAATGGATATACAGATACGATAAATTATCGATTTCTCCAACAGATTTTGATAGCGTAAGGGTTGCCAAAATGAAAAGTGGACATGGGCAATTGTGTCAGAATGATTGCAACTATGGCAGTGCCACAGAACACGTATATAAAGGGAGGTATGAAGTGTACATCGCACATGGTGTGCAATAACAAAACCTGTTTGTAGAAGAGGAAATAGATCAAAAGAAAAGTCATGCTATTCATCGATGTGTCCAGATCGGAACAATACGCGGTTTCTATGGTTTCTGGTTGAGGAAGATGAGCTGGATTCAGGTGTGTGAGTGAATAGAGCAGTCTTTTGCGAGCACTGCTTAGTTTGAACAATTGGTGCGACATTTTTTTTTTGCCAAACGATATCAGATCTCCGTAACAATGTCGGCACAAATCTGTAAAACCTAGACAAATTTATCAAAATTCTGTGGAAAATGGTGGAACACCAGCTGTATAGTCCGAATTTGCCTCCATGAAACCTTCCTTACTTTTCTTCCACGAAAGAGAGCATTACGTTTCCATTTGGACGATGAGGTAAAAGAAAGCTATGCAGGACTTCATCAAGAATCAACCACGATCTTTGCACAGAGAAAGCACATAACTGTTATCAAAACGATGGGATCTGTGCTACAAAGCTAAATGGCAATTTATTTTGATTTCCAATCAAGGTATTCTTTTTATTCAATTTTTCCACTTTTCATTTGAGCAACCCTGATATTTTTTTAACTTTTATTACAACAATATATTGTCCAGTTGTGTGCGGAATTTCACATAAATTACGTATGTGTATCCTGAAAAAGTGAGGAAAACATGAGAGTGGCAAGACAATAAATAAAGTGAATCTCTTTTTTTAAAAAATCGGAATAACAAAATGTTTAAACAATGATAAGTGAGCACAAAACTTTTAGAAATATTTGTATTGAGATATTGTTCTGTCTAAATGGTGAGGCGAAATTCAAAAAGTTCCCAATAAACTTTTAAACAACATTAAGTACTGAAACAATGATTACTCAAAAAAATTACACTAACGAATTACACTCAATAGCCACATAACTTCCAGCACACGCAAATTCCTAAAGGTATTTGTTGCAAATGAAACATGTCTATTTGTGAAATCTATTGTATTTAATGCAAGTACAATCGATATTTCAGGGAACATGTGGTTACGAAAGTTATTATTCGTGGCGGTAAGCTATAGCAGATGTATTACGTTGACCAAATGTTCTCACGTGTTTTCAGCGTTACTTATTTTAAAATAAATTTCGATGGCAATTGTCAACGATTTACATAATAAAAATATTTTGTAATGTTTATTGAAACAGTGACATTGCCTAAAAATAGAAGTTAGCGCTTAAAGTGCCATTTTATTTGCTAACCGGACCCTCGATGGATCTTGAGGCACTGTTAACGCAAGGATGAACAAAAGTTGACATTATGTTGTATGTTTCTATTCCCTTCATTGAACTTGCTCATTGGGTATAAAATCTTCAACTTTTTACGGACGTCTAATAATGTGATTACTTTGGTGTCTGCAATTTTTTAATCAGAAATAATTCTCCTATGCTCAGAATATTTTACTACTTTGGCGCATATCTATCTCGGTTATCCTTTTAAAAAGAAAAACCAGGATCTGCATTGTTTCTGCCACTTTCTTTCAATTTTTTAAACGAGTGAATTCAATAGAATTGCATCCACTCTTTAAATAAATAATTCCTCTAACTGAGAAGATAAAATTAACTAATAGAATTAGAACATTAATAAAATAATAATAACAAAATAAAAATAATAATAATAAAGTTAAATTATAAAAAAATTATATAAAAAATATATATATATATATATATATATATATATATATATACATATATGGTATTTTGGCGGAAAATGTTAACATAGCGATGTGTTGAGACGATATGTATACTTACTTTAACAAAATATTGCTTTCAAGGGAAATTAAGGGGCATTAAAGATAAATATTCCCATTTATGAACTGCTAGACCTGCAGATTTGAAATTTGATAGGGCAATTCTTTTTTTGAAGTACAGTTCCTCTAAGAGCGGGGTTTGCGAAAATCACCCCTCCTTCCTCCAAGGGGTAGTGCGAGTGCTGAAAGGACGTTAAGGATAAATATTCCCGTTTTTGAACTATTAGACGACCAGACTTAAAATTTGGTAGGTATGTTCTTTTCATAGAGAGAGTACAAATATTTTACAAAAGAAATTCTGCGAAGATCAACTCCCAAGGGGCCTAATGGGAGTCTAATAGCCGCGTTACAGTAAAATAATCACGTTTTTTAATTATTAGACCTACAGATTTGAAATTTGACAGGTATATTTCTTTCAAGGAGTAGAGAACCGCCGCTACAGAAGAAACTTATGAAAGATGATCCCCAAGGGGGTTGCGAGGGGTTAAAGGGGTACTGTAGACAAAAGATAATCCCATTTTTGAATTATTAAACCTAGAAATTTAGCTGGCTTTTTTTTTTTCATGGAGTAGAGATCCGCTAAGAAAATGTTTTACGAAAATTGACATCCAAGAAAGGTAGCGAGGGGTGTTTTATAGGAAAAAAATACTTTTTATAATTAACTAAATCTATAAACATGAAATTTAGAAATCATATAACTTTTTCTGGGCAGAGATCAGATAAGAAAAGATAAAAAGTTGACCCACATGGCTGTTTCGGGGGTGTTATAGATAAAAAAAAATCCCATTTTTCAACTACTACGCCAACATATTTCAAATTTAGCAAATATGTTTTTTTTGAGCAAATATATGCAACTAAAAACTTTTTTTGTTTAGTTTTCAATTTATTTAAATTTAATACATAACAATTTTTTTCCCTTTAATATCTATTGTTTTATTTTTCAATTCACCCGTGCGAAGAACGGGTATAATCTAGTATAATATAAATATCATAAGTAAGCATCATATATTCAAATACTTCTTATAATATAACATATATAATTTTACATATAAGAAAGTTCTAATTTTACAAAATGTGCGATATTTTTGCGTAGTATCAAAGGTAAAACTCCGTAGTGATATACTTAAAAAAACTATGTATTTATAAGAAAATTGTATTTGTGTTTGGATTGAAGGAAAACAGTTCCACTTTTTGATTCGTGATATCGCGAGGAATACAAAAATAAATTCTTTTCAAAAACGAAGAAATAAAAAAGGAATAAAATCTTGTCTCTAATATATCCACCCAATAAATGGTGGAAAAATAATTATTCATTGTATTGTGTTCATATTTTATTAAGAGACAATCTAAGTATTTATATTTGAGATAGGATGAAATGCACATTTTATTGTTGCGGTTTGAAGTGATGAACTGATTAACATAAAAATTTTTTAATTATTTTTGGTGTGGTAGTTTAGTATATACAGTGTGTCAAAATTATCGTGTGAAGATTATTTTGATTGTGTGTATGGCTCTAATTAATTTGTGTCGAGCGTTACATTGTATAAGTGCGTGTTTAAATGAGCTTTTTTTTTAAAAAAAATTAATTGTTCCTTTCTTTTTCTAATTTTTTTTTAGTTTTTTTGACAGATGATTAAATATAAATTTCATTTAAAATCTTTTGTTGGGTAATTTCTCAAATGTTGAATATTCAGGTGGAAGTTAAATTAAATAATGAGGTGTAAATATGCGATAGATTAAATTGTTTGAAAATCATATGAAACATATTAAAGCCAACTCATTAGTTTTTTAAAAGTGTGTTTATTCTTTTTCTCTTAAAGGGGTTACATCGAACTTTGTAAAGCGTGGGCTGGTTAAGTCGAAGGAACAAACGTAAATCTGAAAAATCGAATAGTTACAAATTGCACAGAAAAATTCAAAAAATCCTCCACGGACAACATATAAAAGCAAAATGAAAATTAAAAAATAAACGATGGAATTGTTAAATTGAAAAGTGACTGCCTTTTTAAAAACATCCGAAAAAAACATCTGCAAAAAATCAAAAATCAAGGGTTAGCAAATTATACAGTCTGCCAGAATGAATTCGTTATCTCACTTTGATATGTAGATAAAAATTGCCAAATCCAATGCCTCCCCTCCTCTGTTCTACACTTAAACCTTAAGATTTTAACATTAGCTTCTCTAAGCCTAAGCCCAAGTCTAAATGAAAAGTTTTAAAAAAATCTAGAACACCAAAAAACACTAAAGTATTCTGACATGTAAGGTTAATTATAAAGTATAGAAGTGGCTTTGTGTAGAAAATATGAACTGAAGTTTTTTTGGCAATAATCCGAATTTATTCATGTTCACTTTTTAATGCAATAATTAAAGATGGCGTGACAAGCGATATTTAGATTAATTGGCTACAGTTTGCAGTCTTTTTCACAGTCTTAATTGCCACTTTGACAACCATTTGGGGGGAGTTTTAAATGTGTGTGCTTTTAACTGGTCATTCCTTTATTAATGGATTTATTATACCATTAATTGATACTTCGTATAATACCATCGAAAAATGTCGCCAAATGCTGACATCATTACTGTGTTCGACAGTGTTGGGAATGGTTTCCACTATTGATTGTATATTGCAGCATTTGGCAACATCTTAACGAAATGGTCGCTATGGTATGATACAGAAATCACACTCTGAAAATAATTTGTATTCAGATTAAATATGTATTCTTTAAGAATTGGTTGGTAGGTATTAGCCTTAAAAGCAAATTTAGATTAATATTAATTTTTAAGTAGTTTTTATTTAAATTTGGATTTATTCTTGTTTCATTTTTTAATAGCTGTGCAATTTTAAAAGAAGGAAAATTAAATTTCATTTCTATATTTAAGAAAATTTAATGTAAAATTCAACCTTATTAGAAATTTTTAATTAATATTTAGTTTTCAATTAATGCATTAATTCCAACTTTTCATTTTATTATGCTTTTTGCCTTATTTGCAATGTTTATACGCATATTAAAAAAATCTAATGGCCAATGAATTTTTATTTTAACTTTTTAATGGAAACAAGTTTTTATTTCCTACAAAGAAATACTTTATAAATGGCGAAATATAAGACAAAGACATTAATTAGGCAAAAACATATGTTTGTATCCAATGTCTTATCCCTAATACAATATTTGAAGCTAAATAATATTATTGGTACTATAATTAAAATATTCTAAGAAGCTAATTAAATAAAGACATTACTACAATGAGAATTGGAACCAGACGATACAGTACAAGATCTGAAACACTTAGCATTCAAGCATACTACATAATTTATAGAATTTAGGGATGAATTTTTTCGAAAACTCTCAGCTTATTTAAAGATTTCACTGTAACTGCGATTCTATTTCAAGAAGTTTAGAAAATTAACCTGCTTATATGAATAACTATTTGACTTTTTTCCCTTTCAAATTAACTGACAAGGCATTCATTTCAATGCTTTGAGTGGTCCCGGTAAATTGGTGAGTGATGAAATCGATCTTAGTATTGCTGGAAACCCGCTGTGAAGAGCGTCTGATGCGCATTAAAACTATCGATGCTCTAAGTCCTCACGCTGGCGAGATATGGAAGTTCGGAGATTGATAATTCCAGCTCAGGTATCATCCTCGTCACTTAACTATGATTCAAACATGCGTCTGGCGGCAATAAGCCTCGTGTTGCTTTATATTTTGACGATAATAAACACTCATTCGCAAAACAACGAAGAATCGTGACGATTTCGCAGGGGAATTTAGGAATTTTTGAAAGATTTTATCTTTCATGTATAATAGTCATATATTGATTTACGAAGATTGATTACGTTGAGTAAACTATGTTAGAAAAAATGCACTGCGATTTGAAGGAGTTCGGAAGCAATTGGTTTAAACCAGTAGTCTTCTAACTACTTTTCACAGAGCCTTGGGGTTCCACAGGGTATACTAAGAATTTCTAAGAGCCAGAATAAAAAATCGAAAAGAAAAAATTAGAAATGCGTTCACGATCTATAAGAATTTAGAGTTACTACAAGTATCTATAACTCATTCCAGTCAATAAGATTGAAAAATTTGTCAATAAATAATGTGGTTATTTTTAATACTTTTTGCACTTTTATTGTAGCATAACAAGTAGTATAAAAAAAATTAAGTCAATTCCTACTTAGATCAAAGAGAAATTTTATTTTAGCTATTTTTTATTAAATAGATACAATTATTATAAATATGTATATACATATAACAAAGTCACAACGTTAAGTGGTAATTAATTTTTATTAATTATCATTAAAGTATCGTATTGTCACCCAAAACAGTCGTGTATGTAAAATTTCAGTTCAACTGAATGCTTTAAAACGTGAGAAAAAAAACCTTTTCAAGTTTTGACATAAGTCACCACAATGGTCGCTAAGTCACCAACGTGGCTGTATTTGTAATTCTTTAAATAATTAGTTTTAACCAATTAATTTTTATTAATTATAATTAAATTATTGTATTGTCATCCAAAATAATCATGTACATAAATTTTCAGCTCGATTGAGCGCTTTAAAATGCATTTTATTAACGATTGAAAATCCCACTAAGATAGATAAATATATAGAAATTGTGAGTTAATAAAGGAACTGAATAAAAGAATATTGAGAAATGGGTGTTTTTCTTTTCATTATATGTACTTCCTACCAGATTGTGAATGTTCTGTTGTTTACTATCCCAGGTTCCAAAACAACAATTGATATTGATCTAAAATAAAGTAACAGCGATAGTTGATGTAGGAATAGCTAACCACCTAGATAATATGAAGCATCTAGGTTTTAAAATAAAGTATTTTTCTGTTATTTCTGATTTTCAGGCGTGAATAAAGAGAGTGGAAATTGTGTATCTGTATTTCTCACAAAATAGGCTCGTAAGACACTCAAAATGAGAAAATAAATATGCACGAACACTTTATGGAAAAAAAGCCTCAATTCATAAAAGAGATACATTTTAAATGTAAAAGCATTTATTTTAAGGTATTCGACTATGTTCAGAACCGTGAATTTGCAAAAGCGTATAATTGGATAATATTTATGATATTTAATGTCACTTAGATTAGAAAATGTATGTAAAATTGTTTTAAGAATAGTATTACAATAAAAAAATAATTTAAGTACAATATTTTTACAAAAAATGGACATAGAATAACTAATTTCCAAAATTTTCTCCTTTTGTAAAAAATGCTTCTATTATAATAATATTTTGCCCGTATATAGCCTAGACTTCTGTACAGAGGCTCAACTAGAATTTTTGAAATATATAACTTAGAAGTGGGTTTATCCATGTTTTACGACAACAGAAGAAAGAAATTTTAAGAAAGAAACGTCGATAATTATTTCAATGGGTTGTAACTCTGAGAACATTTTGAAAAAATGTTCTTTTAAGTTATTTTTTGCCAGAATATTGTATTTAAATAATTTATTTTTGTCAAAATGTCCTTAAAACATAATTTTATACACATGTATTATATTCTAAGTGACACTAAATATCACGAAAAGTATCCATTTATACGCTTTTTTAAAATCAATGTTCCGAACGTAGTCGGATAACTTAATGCAAATTAAAAAAATTAATCTTTAAACTTGTGTGATTTTCTCAGTTTCTAAATTTCCCACTCTCGTACAATGTTGAAAAATAATAAGTTGCAGTGCTACCATATTTTATAAGCATACTGTACCTGTAGATTTGTATTCTGTATGCCTATGGGATAAGTAGAATTTATTTTGTAATATCATGAATACGAAAAAAAAAGTGCTTTTAAATTGTTTTAATTCCTTTTAATTTAAAAAACACTTAAATATGAGATAAATTTAAAATTGGAGGTTTACAGAGTCTAGGCATTCTTTAGCTATAATTTTATATACAAATATAGAATCTACCGTAAGTCTTTTAAACGTTATCTTGTGTGTAACAGAAAGAAAGCTATTTAGTTTTCATTATTTTGGTATTCATACTTTATGGTATTTTAAAAAGATACAATAATTCCATAGCAAAGCCTTTTCTATTATTTTAAACTATGCATACATTACTGCACAAGCTGTAAGAAACTCATACTAAAAGGAGAAGAGTTTGCTGGTTTATGAGGAATCGAAAAAGTACGTCAAAATATGCAATTTCAAAACTCCACAAGGTACTATTCCCCTAAAATACCTGTTTCGTTTTTTTATTATTGGATCATTCACACATTATTTCGATTTAAGTCACGCAGCCGTTATAAAATAAATATTGATACTAAAAGAGAATGAGAAATACTTTGTCAATCAAAATCGGACATTTAACGCATTGTTCCTTTCAAATAAGAAATAATTTTTTAAAGTTGTGTCTTGTAGGTTCCTTTTCTATAGAAATTTTTATTTCTTTAACGTTATGTCCGCTTGAAATATTTCAAAAAGAATTTGTTCCTTTTGGAAATAAGATTGCAAAATTGTCATTGTAAAACATCAAGCGTAACAAAGTATTGAAGATGAAAGTTTATTTAGATTAAGAATGTGTTTGTTTGTAAAAAACTTCAGGCGCTAGGATGCCGTGAACAACATATACAATTTTACCGCATTTCTTCTTAAAAGGAAACTATACATCTATGTTTTTTCCATCGATAAAATAAAAGCTACAAGAAAAAAGTCAAAAGGATGTTTACTAGATGGAACAAATGCATATATATATATTTAAAAAGATCACAATGAAAGTAAAAATAATTGTTTCTTCTTATAAATAAATGTTTTCTTAAACATCTTCTTGAAATCAGATCAAAACATTCTTTTGTGAAAATGTCCCTTTTTTTAACATAATCAAAATAATTTAAAAATAGTTGTTTACTTGAATATCTCATAAATAATTGACGTAAAAGAGAATAAACAATGTGAAATAATGTGAATGTGTTTTCCAATCTTTTCTTCAGTAAAGTTCCTTTGATTTCAATATACGATGTCCAATAAAATACTCTGTTCTTATAGGCATATGAACATTCTAAGATGATTTTTAAATATTCGACTAGTATGCCTGCGATTTAACGTGTTGTAGATGTGAATTCCAGTAACTTATTGACACATGTTAAAGAACTTGGCGAATCAAAAATTCTGATATCGAAGCTTCTAAAAAACCTCCATGCTGAAAAATGAGGATCTTTTACACTTTTAATTAAGCTTCTAAAAGTCATCACATTTTCAAGGTCTTTAAAAAATGAAGAATAGATTGATATTGCTTTAAATTATTCATAAAATTAAAAAAAGACTAACTGAGCATGAAAATAATTAATGAAATAATTCACAGAAACGAGAGAGAGATAACTTAATTCTTTCCTATCAGATCTAGAGATCAATACCCTAAGTATATTAAATTTGTTAAAAATTTGAATACACACACAAATGATATGCATCAAAATTATCGTTATATTTAATAGAGAAGGTTTCTTTTTTCTAATGAGGCCTGCAGATTGGTATATTTATCAATACCTACAGACCTAGTATATTCCCCAGGAGCTGGCATCACTTCTTAGTGCGGCATCATATAGGCGATACCAATTACAGCAAATAATTTTGACACACAGTCTCTTCCCCAAAGGGAGACACCTGTGCTCTGATGATGTGAACGTGTACTAGGAATTTTTAATCTTGCCGAAAACACCCAAGACAAACATTCACTCAAGGGATATTTGACATGCCGCATGATCACACTACATGTCACTGTTGATTTTTCTGCATCATAAAAATCCACCGACTTGGGAAGGTGTCGAACCTGCAACCTTAGGTGCAGAAGGCAAGGGACAAACCAATAACGTTACCAGTCGGCATGATATGGAATGATGTGTCAGAAGTATTAAAAATTACTTTTTTTAATAAAAGAAGATACTAAAAAGATATTCATATTTTTACTTTTTGTTTGTATTTATTTTTCTTTTAATTTATAACACCACTACGTTTACATTGATAAACTCAATTAAAATCGTATTTTCAAAAAAAAAGTTGTAGCTTAACACATTATAAAACTAACACTTCTAATGGTCAGTGACTAGGCATTTGCATAGTAATAAATTATCTAAATGTTTGTTAAGGTAGTTTTGCAGTATATTCAATGAAATAGACTGTGAGAAATAGAGATTCAAAGAAATTATTGAAAAACACTGAGCAATATTATCTAATGTTTTAAATTTGATCGCTCTCATTTTTATGCAATTTAAAGTACGGTTAAAAATTAAAAAGTTGAGGATAAAATTTTTCTGAAATATATGTAAATAAGTACTTTACAGAAAATATAATTTTTATTAAACGCAGCCATTGGATTTAAAATAAAAAGATTGCAAAAAATAAGCATTAAGAAGAAACTTAAAGTAAAAATGAAAGAATGCAAAGATACTAAAGATTCTTTTAAGCAGTTAAGAGCTTTTTAATAAATTGAAGACTTTATAAGCTTTACAAATTTGAAATCTAAAACGGAACAAAAAAAATAATAGGAAAGAAAGATAATGTATATGATAAAGTAAAAACTAGATAAACTGCAAAAAAATAAATTTAGCCTTTATTTTGAACAAATTATTTTATATGAAAAAAAAAGGAATTCTCATTCATTCTTTTTTGGTTGCGAGTAAAAAAATGAATGCGGACGAGATTGCATCATAAAAGATGCCAGTATCTAGAAGGTAATTAATTTTATACAATATTTAAGCAAAGGATCACAAAATTAAGATTAGGAATACTGTGTTATATCTTATATTTAAAAAAATAAGTATGGTATTTTGTAAAAAAAATATCTCACTTGGGAGTTTTATAAAATGCGTTTTAATTGAGTAAAGAAAAACAAATTTAAAGTTTTCGTTTTTAGTTTCATCTTTTTTTTTCTTTTTGCTGAAAATGCTTACATAAATGTTGATCCCTAATTAATTTGTTTTCATAGGGTAATTAATTTCTACTTCATAGCTATGAATTTATTTTAATTCTGTTTTTATTCTGTTGCGATACTCTTGATTTCATTATTATGAAAATAAGCAAATGGATAAGCCAGCAAAATATTGCAAAGTGTCAAGTTTGCTGATTCACTATGCGTTTACACTTTTTTTAATGATTTAACAGCAAAAAGCTTTTTTATTGAAACTAGTAATATGTAAGAAAAATTTTTTAACTCAATTTCTACATAAATCAACAAAGAAACATTTTATTTTAGCTACTTTTTATTAACTAGTTACAATTAATATAAATATGTAGGTATATACACATGAAAAAACCACAATATTAAGTGGTAATTAATGTTTATTAATTATCATTTAAGTGTCATATTGTCATGCAAAACAATCGTGTATATAAAATTTCAGTTCAACACTTAATTCTTTAAAACATAAGAATTTTTTTTTTAAAGTTTTGACCCTAGTCCCTGAAAATGAAACCAACGTGGCTGTATTTGTAATGCTTTACATAATTATTTTCAGTCAGTTAATTTTAATTAATTATAATTACATTATCGTGTTTTTATCCAAAACAATAGTGAATAGAAAACTTCAGCTCAAATGAGCGCTTTAAAATGTGAGAAAAAAAATCCTTTCTAAGTGCAACACAAGTCGCCAAAATGATGCCAACGTGGCTTGGAGTTATAATTTTTTGAATAATTAGTTTTAATATATTAATTTTTATTAATTATAATTAAATTAATGTATTGCCCTCCAAAATAATCATATACATAAAATTTCAGCTCAATTGAGCGCTTTAAAATGTACTTTATGAACGGTTGAAAATTCCACCAAGATAAATAAATATACAGAGATTGTGAGCTGATAGTAGGAATTGAAAAATAAAGGTTTGACAAACATTTGTAAAATCTATTTTTAATTCTAAGTTACGTAAAAAAAACGCTACTAAATTATATTCTTTTTTCCAAGCACCACAGCCGGTTATTACCGGCCATGGCTGTCTGAGTCAGCCTAGACCAGGGGTGGCCAACCCAAATGACCTCGCGGGGCACTTCGGAAGAACTTGACGATCCCGTCTGCCGCATATAAAAATATATATTTTTATATTAGATTTGGATCCATTACAAACAGTTGTTGGAGTGAAATTTCATAACAGACTGATATATTGTTATTGATTTCATTGTTTTTCATGTATACAAACATAGATAGTGTAATAATAATAATGCAATGATAAAATAATGTTTAATTTATTTAATTTGTGATATATCTGTTTTTCAACTCTTTCAAATAGTGTTTGCAAGTCGATCTCAATGCATAAGCATTTGCTAATCGTAATTGATGTTGCATATTTTTGTGCGTTAAGTTTGAGCACGATTTATGTTTGATAAATGTCAATTTAGAAAAAAAAATAGATTCGCATTAACAGAAGCAACGTGATAAAATAATATAACAGTTATGGAATTTATTTTTTATTAAAAAAATCTTTAAACAAAAGTATTGAACGAAATAGTCGAATTTTGTAAAGTTGTAAAGAATCGCGAGTTGGACACCCTTGGCCTAGACCATCTCGATCTATTTGATGCTATGTTCTTCCATCGGGTAACTCCCAAGTCCTTCAACCACTTTTCTACTTTATCCATCCACCTTGTTCTCGGTCTTCCTTTTTTCCTCTGGAATTTGGAAAGTTATTTTCTGTCCGAGCCACCTTATTTGGAAGCCTTGATCACACACTTTGACTAAGCTGGGTTCTTTTTATTTTGATTGAAGTTCAAGGTTGTATCCTATTCTGCAGATTCGGTTTTCTCTAACTGCACCAAAATGTTTTTCGTAAGATTTCATAACCAGTTTCTATTCGTCTTCTATTTTAATTGTCTAACATTCGCTGCCAAAACAATTGGTCTAACTAGAGTCTTCTATAACTGCATTTTTGTTTTGCTATTCATTATTTAGGTTTTAAATCCGTGATAACATCTATTATCACGGATAACATCTGCACGGTTCTGCAATCCGTGGTAACATATGCTGGCCATCTTGATTTTATTTTGATTTCATTTTTTATTTTATTACGATTTCTTACAATTGGACAAATTATATTATTGTGAATTAATATATTAGAGTTCTCTAAAATGTTTTATTCCAATAAGGAATATGTTTTCAAACAGAAATTTCAAATACCTTTTCTTTTTTCTCCTTATGTTTATTATAAATTTATTTTAAGCTAACACTTATACGAAGGAAAAAGATTATTGAGCTATGTATCACTAGGTATAAAACGTCCTACTAGTAAAATTGTGCACATATTAAAATATGCACAATAATGTATAAACAAGTATCACACAAATGATTTAATATAAATATTGCTGTTAAACTGAATGTGTTAAATCGCATAAAAGCGGAATTTTTTTCAATTTTGCTTTATTTAAAAATGTTTGCATATGTTTTATCTTTTCCTTTATTGAATGTATGATTTGAATGAATTACAGTTTAATTTAAAAATAAAATTTAATTTGCATTTTCATTTTATTTCTAACTAAAAATATTTTTTATTTAAAAAATTAGATGGAATTTTAGGTAAATTAACTCAGCAATTTTTTGGAATCAATCAAAAGTTTTGAGAATGTCTTTACATAGATGGTTAAATCAAAAGACATTTCATCAAATTAAAAACTGAAATGTCAATAATTTCAATCTTATCAATCAGTATTAAAATATCTTCTATTCATCAGTTTCTAGGGATACATATTTCCCTCATGAGAGTCGAATTTCCTTAATGTTAAACATAATAAAAAAAAAAGAGTCCACGAAAGTGTAATGCTACAAAATTGTTAAGAAAAATATGCCAAGTAAGAAGATAAAAAAAAAAAATTGTACGTTTTATAAATAATCACAATGAAATTTATATTAAAAAGCACAACATGCTTATAGTTTTTTATAGAGAATATGCCTTGCAACAAGAAAAAGGATTTCATACAATCTAAAAAACACATAATTAGTCCTGAATAATTTTTATAATTTTTACCAAAGTTGATTGAAATTTGTATCAACGTTAGTAGTTAAAATGGCGTACTTACCCCATTGCGTAACAAACCATAATCTATTACGCAATTATTGAACTTTTAAAACAAAAAAATTTTTACTTGTGAAATACAAGTGCTTTGTATAAATTAGGTGAGGGATATTCTATACCCAAGATGTTTTAAATTTTATTTTAATCCGACTTTTAATTTTAGATATACTTAGAAAAAATCTGTAAGGACGAAAAATTACACTATTTTAAAGCAATCATTTATACCATCCCCCAAGTTGTCTCTTGTTCTTCAGAACCCTTGACAATACATTGGTACAAGTACAAATCAATATGAACTACCTTAGCGAACTTTAAAACTGGACAAATTATCTTTTTACAAATGTGTATTAATTTTTTTTACAGAATTGAGCGCAAATTTAGAATAAGGTATGTTGTTTCTTAATACGTAAAAGTTGTTCCACAATATAGTTCAATTTTTTGTTAAATTTATTTAATATGCTGTGTTAAAAAGTTTACTACTGACTTTTTCAATTATTTCTTATTTTAAAAATTGGAAGTATATTGTCTATCGACGTGTGCAAACATATTTGGGAAACGCCAAATAGAAAAAACGTTTTATTGCCAAAAGTATTAATCACTCACGTAAAACATTAGGCAAAGTATTTTTTATCCTCCACCCACAAATCAACTAATTTTCATGATTATTAACAAATGTAACATTAGAAATACAAGCGTAATTTAAGGACGAAAAAACAGACAGTTGTAAAAAACTTGAATTCGTAAGGTAAAAAAGTCCTTTTTCAGAAATTGTGTTAGTTAAATAATTGGTTTGCAAGCATTATAGTTTAACTCTTTTGGAATCTACTATGATCAGCTGTAGTGAAAATTATGAATGACTCCTTTCATAGGGGTATAAATAACGAGGGAACAAAAACATATCCCTTAGAATTTAAGTTAACCATCCATTGGAAAAAATAAAATGTTATCCCTTGTTTGCTACAAAGGAAAAAATAAAGTAAGTGATGTAGTTTACAATGCCCCAATCCCACTAAAGACATAATTAAAGAGCATTCAAATAGATGCTTATCGTTGCACTTTTCAGTCCAGAGAGGAAAAAATTGTCACTCTTATTGGAAGACTTTTAAAATTTGATCTTAGATACGAGAAGTGCAGAGATCAAGGTATACGTCAAATTTTACACAGGCTTTGAATGTGTTGTTTACAAATTGTTGCTATTCTTTCTTCAGAAAGCTTCATATCTGTTACAGATCAATAATCGTCACCGTATCAGCAGTTCATCTACTTCATATATTATGCTCTTATTGCAATTAATAGATTACAATCCCTTGTTATATGATATGCTGTGCGTTATAACCTACCATTTGATTGTTTTAGTTTCCGAGTATCATGTATAAGTGATTTTTCCAAACTTTTTGTCTCACACACACGCATATAGACCTTTTACCATGTTTTTTTTTAATTTGGAGTTGAACCCTGCTTACCTAATACTGAATTTTTTCAAATTTATCAACTTAAATGTCTTTTGACAGCTTATGAACAACTGCATTTCACTACAGTTATAAACTCAAGACACTTTTCATCAAATTTCTAACTGTAGGGAATTATAATGTCCAAAACTTGAGAAACACATGTTAACTGATTACACTGAAGTTTAATTAATGCATAAAACAACTGATCAACAAGCAAAGGTTTTTAATGGGAAGGATGAACTAAGTACTTCAATAACAAATGTTCAACATTTGGCGTCAATTTTTTCAGGTTTAACCCTGAAACTCGTTGGTCAGTAGTGCCCAGTCTTTTTCTTTCTTTCTTTTTATTTTAGAGATAGGCAACCACGCTAAAAATCCTTATCCCTAGGAAAGACAACTAAGTACTGTCTCACAATACTCTATAATTTGGGATAAATAACAGGTATGTGTCTTTTTAAAGCCAAAACTGCTGACATCCTTCTAAATTTTTCATTAAGACTTCCTTTAATGCCTATTCCGATCAGTTTCTTTTTTAATATGACCTTTTTTTCAATGTGACCATAAGAATTCATTGCCTACTGTGGTATAGTTATAATGAAATCATTTTCAAACCTACAGAATCTGAATAAAGGCATTTAAATGTTGAACGTAGATTAAAACGTCATTTTTCTGGCGGATTATCTGCGTTCAATTGAAAAACTGCGAAAGCTCATGGCGTCCAATATTATGCTTCTTTAGCTTAATTCTGGCAGGAAAATTCTGAAATGATGGTCCCTGCTTTAATAAAATTTATGTTGTCTCCTTGTAATTGCAAATTAACCTCATTAAAATAAGTAAATAAATCTGTTAAATGAGTGAAATCTTGTTTGCATTTGATTACATTTCCTTTTAATATTAAAAACACGATCTGATTTAATGAGAGCCACTATCACGCTTGGACCTCCATTTACAACTCATGGACCTCCAAATTAGTTTTTCGCTGACGTGGGTCCCTTGAAGGTCGTCATAAACCACTGGGGGCTGAATAATTAATCAAATTACGGCATTTTTTTTCTCAACATTTGAAATTTTGCTTCGAGTATAGTGTGAGTCACGGTTTATTTTCTATTTTTAGATTGAAAATAATTGATACTTTATGTTCTACATGTTTATACTTATTTTGTAAAGCAGACAAATTGAGTAATTTTTTATTTATATTTTATATTATGAACATAAACAAAAAAATACGAATTGCCATTCAAAGACTCGAAATTTAGTTGCAGAATTTTTAGTCCCCCTCCCCTGTGTTTGTGCTAAAATATATTTTTAAGTCTCATTAATTTACTATCCTATAGCAAACAAATATAATAACAGGAAATTTTTAAATCGAATAAGAGACAGATGCTTAGAAAGCATTGTTTTTTAAAATCACTGTTATAGTGAACTGGAAATTTAATTAAAAAGTTCGAAGTATATACGTAAAAATAATACTCAACATATTGATATTCAGTTACATGAACAATTAAAATACAAAGTATTTGTTTTGCAAAACCTAATGAATACAACAAGTTTTACAAAATGTACACCACATTGCATTAAATCTACGCAAAATTTATTCCACAAAATACGGATTGATTTGTAGAATCGTTTCGTATTCGCAAAATTCATTACGTTGATGGATAAAATTTTTTTTTTATTAAATGATATACGAAAACATATTAAATGGCTCTCCGTAAGCAAATGCGCGCACCCTCATTATCTCTTATTTCTTCCTTGTTCTCCGAAAACCCCTTTCACCACGCCTTTAATCAAATGTACCGCACTATGAAACGAAAATCCGACACCGAAACCAATTACTAAGAGTCTTGTACAAAACCGCAGCCAAAACGGACATTGTCCCCTGACCGTGAAATCTCGCCAAATAATGCAATTCCATCATGTCAGTTGGTGTGTAGGTAATTAGAAGCCTATACCCAGAAACCCCGAGAGAGCAAAAGCATTCGCCAAAGTATCATGAATCACTCGAGATTAAATTTCCAGGAGCTTTAAATGCGAGTGTTAAAGTGGTCACGTTCATACAAAGGTCATTGAACCTAGTGATGTTAAGGTCGGACAGTAAAACAAAAAGAAAAACAAAACGTTATGGCGGGGCCATTACCTTGGTTTTATCGATTTGTTCTTTCTCCCTTGCATTTCCATTACTTGTAATACGGTGCTTAAATCCCTAGAGCGTTAAGCCTAGAGTTTTCCAGTACTCATATCCAAGAAATAATTCCGATAATGACCAACAATGGCTATGATGTGTTCAGTGAACTTGAAATTTTTTCTGGGAACTAATGAACAAGGGTACTAAGGGCACTTTGACGCTGTTATTTTTGGTCCATTCCCGGAATCTTCGGAGTTTTTCTGGATAATCCCCTTATCAAGTTCATTTCAAGCTCCATATGCTTTTGTTTTTGTTCTGCTCAATTTTACCATTATGTTACTTTTAAGCTTTTCTTACCATGGGTTTGCCCCTTTCTCATATTTTTTGGGAGGGGGGTTAAAAGGTTTTCCCCCCTTCCCTGATATTTTACTTTCGGCTGCTATTCGTTTACTTATTTTAATAGAAATAAAAAATGTATGTTTAGTTGCATTTTAGAGGCAAACCGATACTATAATATTTGAAAAAAAAATAATCTCCATCACTAAATTTTAAATTAAAATTATTCTTTTTAAAAGACATTTCAATGCTTAAAGTACACTAATATGTTAAATACTTGAATTTTGAAGAAAATATTGAACTTTTCTTATTTATTCAATAAAACAAATGTAAACTTAAATTTATAAAACTGACTTTTTTTAAAAGTTGCAAAATGTAGAAATGGAATTTTTAGTGTTTTAATGAGACGATTTCAAAGAGGAAAAAATTAAGTTAGTCTTTCCAAACAGGAAGCTGAAGTTCTTTCATACACATTCCTTTTTTTTCCTTTCTGATTGAAAAAATAATAATTATTATCTATGTTTAAAATATATTTAAAAGGTTTTATGCAAAGATTTTAATAATATTTAAAAAGTCAAAATATCAGATAAGGACACTCTGATTATGAATACTACTTTTCAGAACTATATAAATATGCACTGAGAGCTCTGAGAGATAGACTGATTTATATATATATATGGATGGATACAAAATTATAGAGCATATGATATTTCAGTAATCCAAAGAGAAAAGTCAACGAGCATGTCTTACAAACAATACATAATTAGGAAAAGAAAAAGAAAATTCACAGTGTGTTAAAAAGTTAACACTTGTTAGCAACGATGGACATTGATGATGCCAAAATATTTTGCAACAATGAAAATAAATGAAGAAATTACAGTACTTGTATAAGAGTATATATGTTACCATTAAAGTGTTAAATTCGTTATTTCACAGAAGAACTAGATATTTCATGAAATAACTAGTTAACTAGGTAGTTAAAGTATAAAAAATTATTGAATTCCACCCCATTTAACTAGATATTCTATAGAATAACGATTACTTCATGCAACTACTTAAGGTATGAAATACGGCACTCGAAATTTCCTTGAACCGGTTATAGCTTCCCTTAGCCATTTAATAGCCTATATCTGCTTTGCACAACACCTGCTTCAAAAATAATATTGAATGCAATTCAAAGTATCAACAAAGCAAGCATTGCTCAAATAAATAAGTAAAAGTGAAATTAAGGTATTTCATAAAATTTAAATTGATATTTTCTTAGATTTTTGTTGGAAAATGTTACAATGTTTCTATAACGCAACGGTTTTTCTTTCTATAGCACATGTATTTTTTGATATTTAAATATATCTATTTCTGCAACATATTCTTTTTTCTCTTTCTATTTATGTTATGTAGCAATATGAGAAATAATAAATTACATCATTTGCTTTCCATTATTATATTTATCAATTAATCATCTACAATAGGGATAAATGTATTTTTCAATAGATTTTAGCTATTTATAATCAACTAATTTATAAAATAACTTTGAAATGGATTATTTTCCACTTTATCTATCATTGGAATATTCATTAAATGGTATTGTCACGTTATTGGTATGTTCACCTATTATGAACTTTAACTGACTGGTCCAGTTATTTCATGAAATACGTAGTTGTTCTATGAAATAATTGAATTATACACTTTAACGGTAACACACACACACACACACATATATATATAACTCAAAATATTTTATTGATTCTCATAATATGGAATGAATGTCTTAATGAATTAAAAATGTAAACCAGTTCATATATACCTTAAACATAGAAAATTTAAATCATCAATTGTACGTTTTTTCTAGTTTTTCAAAATTTTACTAAACAGTGTTTCATTTTAGGGCGAAATAAATCAATGAACCTCAAAGCTTGATTCTGAAAGGAAAGTTAATTTGAAAGTCTAAAGGCTTTTACTTACCATGATACAGTTAGATTTTCCTACCGCCCACAGGTTTACTTTCTTGTCTTCTCCTCCTGTCACCATAACTCGCCCAGATTTCCGACCAAGCGCCAAGCAAGTGACGCTGGCACCATGAGCTACGAATTCCTCTGCAAGAGATAATTAAAACATGCTTAAATCAAATTACTTTAAAAGTAATTTTTCAAAAATATGAAAATGAATATATGAATGCACATATTTTACTCACTGTTGAAACTGAATGAAATTAGGCTTAACTTTTTTTTTTCTTTAAGATTGTACTACAGTATGTTAAGGCTGTCTTCGGTAAAAGTACGAGAGCGTGAACTAAACGCTAAGCGCATTTTTAGACTGAAAAACGCCTCAATTTCCATCGAAATTTCCAATATTATAGCTAATACCTCTGTTAACAATATGGTGTTCTTAAAAATTTAAAAAAAATCCAGGAATACATTCTTTTTCGTTTTAATACATTAAGGCATATCCCATTTAACATTACGGTATAAGAAAACAAACGCAAAACACATTTTATTCCAGAAAAAAATGAATCAACTCGGTTGAAAATGGGAAGTATGATAAAAAAAAATGCTGCTCTCTAAAGGATAGTGGAGCCAGAACATCATATTAATTTTTGAATTCTTTTATATCTCAAAATATGCTCCAAATTCGTGTCCTATTCTTTAACGTTAACCGAAGATAGCCTCAACGCAGATCTTATTGCTTCAAATTACCATCACACGTTAAAGATTATATCTGAACTAAACTTTTACTCTGTTACCTTTAACCCCTTAACTGGTTTGCCCGTACACCATATGGGCTACTAAAAGCTACCCACAACCAGTTTGCCCGTACGTTGTACGGGCACTGATATATTATTCTTTCTATCTTTGATTTCCCTACATTTTTCCCTAATTTTTATAGTGAGTTGATTAGTGCTACTGTTTTTAAGAAAGGGAGTTGATTCATGGTACTCAAATAATTCTCATTATTTGTGGTGAAGGTGGGAATATTTTGAAGGCAGGAGTTTAAATTCTTGAAAATATTCGATAAAAACAGGAATTGTCAAGGCAGTGTGCAATTTATTGCTTGAGAAGAAATGGAAATCAAAAAACAATAAAAAAGCCGATGTTATCTCTGTCCCCATTTCAATATAAGGCATAGTTTTACACCATACTTCAAATTGCGTATGCGTGTATATATATATATATATATATATATATATATATATATATATATATATATATATATATAATGCACACGCACATAAAAAAATTCACCCCATTTGATAAAGAGGTATGGATATGAAATTATTTTGTAAGTATGAGAGAGAGAAATTCTTTTAATATATATGAAACATTTTTCATAACTTGCATAGTGTTCTTTTAAAAAGCAAGCACTTAGGAGTTTTTGTGTTTCACAATTATAAAACAAAAAAAGGTGTGAAAGCTTTTGTATTCTGTTATTTATTAGATTTTGTTATATGCAATAAAGATTATTCTTTTTTTGAAACATTTTGGGCAAAATAATTTGACTGCTTTTTATGAATTAACAATCCACTCGTGAAATTCTTAGTCTCAATATTTATGCTGTAAAGCTGCGTTTCTCAAATTGTGGGGCGCGCCCCCTTGAGGGGCGTGATAACTCTACGAGGGGGCGCGAGACTATTGAAAAGTCAAAAACAAAAGGTTATTTAAAATATTTTCTGAAAGTAAACTAACAAAATACTTTCTGATATAATAAAATATAGAACACACATTTCCACTGATATATTACATTTTTGAGTAAATCAGTACTGATCAATGTATATTTTATTATTAATTTAACAATACTAAGTTAAGAACAAGTTTGATATTTATCAGTGGCCCCATGGGCTTGTATTAACACTTATCTTGATAATTTATACGGTTTATAATTAATTTCTCAACTGCTGATTAAATGTTAAGCGATTGGCTCGCCAATACCACCATTTACACGTAGAAAATTTAGATGTTTTTTGGAGGGGGAGGAGAAAAGAAATAAATAAGAAAATCCTCTGAAATAAGTAAATCCTTCGCTAATACTGCCAGGTTCCTTTTATTGCATTTCAAAGCCTTCGGAATGATTTTATGGATAGCACTGCACAGAAAAATCGTACTTCAGAAAGACGTATATATACGTCCAGAAAATTAATGCTTTGGCTGAGCGAAACGTTTATATACGTTGGTGGCACATAAGAGGTTAAAGTCGTATTGTAGCTTTAGTGTCAAGGTATAGTATTATTGAATTCAATACATTGCTTTTGTATGGAGGGGGGGCGCGATGAAAATGATGATTGAATAGTGGGTCGCGTGTATTGAAAGTTTGAGAAGCCCTTCTGTAAGGTGACCTTCAATGCTCCCCTATGAGCTGACTCTAAATTACCAGATTCGTCACGACGCAGTACTAATTGCATACCGTAACAATTGCACATATGTTTCATTTGTAGACACTTGCTTGCATGAGGATTCGCACTCATGATGCACGCGTAGCATAATAAAAAGTGGTGCTTTCATAACTTGTAAAAATCAAATATAGATAGAATTTATTGCAGGTAACAGGTGGCTGTTTTTTTGTATTATCCTACATACTGTGAGTTAATAAAATGTTTACGGCGAGTATATTTGATTTCTATAACTGTGCAACTTTCTATATAATTGCTAAATATTTTTTTAAATGTTATTTTATTAATTTAATGTAGCTCTGCATTTATTCATAACTGTTTAGCTCTCTTATGCCTTAAATACATTTTAAATGTGTATGTTGTTTGAAACTATATATATATATATTATAGGTCTCCAGTTTAGTTCAATGACTTTTTGTATCTACATTTGTTGTGTTTGCTGAATTCCAATTTCTTACTTCTTTAGCACAGTGGGTTCTAGTTATTCTTCACCTTTATTTTATTATCCTATATATATATATATATATATATATATATATATATATATATATATATATTAACTCAAACATAATGATATTAAAGTTTTGTATATTTTTAAAGACTGGCAACTTGGCTTTCAATATTGATTGTCATTGCTCGGTAGTACAATCTGATGGTGTTTGTGCTATCGTCAATCAATTACATTAATTGAGACTGATATTTTCTGTTAAGATGGAATATGATAAAATGAGACAGTTGTATAAGTGTGATTAACAGGAAGATAAGGGTCGCAGAAAACACGAGACAGCATGCAAAAAATTATAACTAAAATAAAAAAATATTTTTAAAAAAAGCGTTAGCTTTTTGTTCGTTGGTTAATGATACATTTTCAAGATTAGGAGTAAATGATAATCGATACACTAGGAAATATAAAATGCGTATTATTTGAAATACCGGTTTTGTAAGTAATTACTATGATGTATCGAAGTGGAAGAATTATGAATCGAAATGTAATTATTTTAAATATGACGAAAAATTTGATAACAGGTTTCATAGTGATTCGGATAACTTAAAATTGAAATTTAGAAAATGTGGGGATAAAAGATGCAAAACCTGCCCCATGATGCAACGTGAACAGAATAATGAAGAATCAGAATTTAAGTTCTGTAAAACATTCAACTGTGTATATATGTTGACATGCGGTGTCTGCGGCTTTAAGTATGTACATAGGTCAAACATCAGGAACTATGTACCTAAGAATTAATCAACATAGATCAGACACTAGAAAACATACACCAACAAAAATATAGGTAGGATAGAGATACAGCATTTTAATAAACATGATTTTGAATGTGCTGTGTTGAATATTATTAAGATTGTTTCAAATAAGAGAAAAAGATTATGGTATGAAAATGTTTACATTGTTGTTTATAACTCTATGTACCCTTACGGATTAAATGTAATATGGAATAACAAAAATTTAATATAGGCTGTGAAACAAGATGATAAGGAGTACATATATAATTGTAATAAGACTAAAAGAGAGTTTGAAAAGGTGGAAGCAAAAATCGAGGAAATGGAGTAAGGGAAACAATTAAAAAAGAATTAAATAAATTATTACAAGACTATGAGGATAATTTCAGTGTTGGACAAATAAAGTATTTCTTATTTGGACTTAAAAAATGAAATAATAATAGTTTTAAATTTATTAAAAAGTATAGGATTAACAAAAAATCACGGATCCCACTTAGTAATGGATCTATGCAAATATATTGCTAATAAATTAAAAATAAAGAAAGATTCTAAAGATGCTTATAATATAGAATATTGCACAGTGCTATATATGAACAAATCATATAATGGGATACATTTTTCCGAAATATTTAGGAAATACATGGATTTATTCCCGCTAAGAAATGTGTTGATAAAGCGAGTTGTTATGAATAAGAATAAGAATCGATTTAGAATTAGAATAATGAATATAGAATTAGAATCAATCATGTTAATTGGATGCCAATGTATTTCGACTTACTGCGAACTTGCTTCCATGCTGGACTCCCTAAAAACATTTTGATAGAAGCTTGAGGAAAAAATAATTTACGATGAGTCATTGAAAAACACGCAAAGAATTTTTCCTGTCTATATTTTACACACAAAAAAAAAACACACACACACACATACACAAGCACACCATTACATGAAGGAAAACATTGCGTAACGCAATCACAAAAAAAACGATGCTTCCATAACACACGAATACGAATCGAATCGAATGGCATTTTCCCCGCCAATAACAAATGCTTCTAGAATAAAAAAGTCCCAGTTCGTGGCGCCATCTCTGAACGGTGAAAGGAGTCAACTATTCTTAACATCCTCCGGGGGGCGAGAAGATGTAGTCGACGGTGGTAGGGGTAAGACTGCAACTTGAGAGACTGGTCTTGTCATGACTCCACTTGAGGTCTGGATAGTGACGACACGACATATTCCATCAGCTCCAAGATGTGTGGCCACAATCCGTCCGGGAGTCCACCTGGTGCTGAAAGAGGCTGGATTTTTGATGAGGACGAGGGATCCTACCGTTAGGTCTTTCTGGCCCTGCATCCATTTGGTTCGGGACTGCAGGGTGTTGAGGTAGGAGAGCTGCCAGCGAGACCAGAACATCATTTTCAACTTCATCAGAAGAAACCACCTAGAATGAATACTCAAAGATTGGTTAGTCAGACTGTGATCAGGGAGTTTGAGCAAGGGACACCCGATAAGAAAGAGTCCGGGTGTTAACACCTGGAGATCCTTAGGGTCTGATGATAGAGGATAAAGAGGACGTGAATTTATGCACGCTTCGATTTGGCACAATATTGTATCTAACTCTTCAAAGTTCAGCACAGCCGCCTTTAACGTTTTGAGCAAATGTTGCTTTGTGAGTTTGACTGATGCCTCCCACACACCTCCGAAATTCGGTGCATATGGAGGGATGAAGTGCCACTGAATGTTCTTGCTTGACGAATAGTCCTGGACATTAGAGTTGTGAAATAATTGAAACAAGTCCTTCAAGTAAGCTGAAGCACCAACGAAATTGGTACCGTTGTCAGAATAAATGTCTGATGGATAGCCACGGCGTGAAACAAATCGACGCAGTGCTGACAGTAATGCTGCTGCTGATAGCGAAGATACGAGTTCAAGGTGCACCGCTTTAGTACACATGCATATGAAGAGGCAGATGTAAGACTTGAAGTTGTTCGCCTTGCGAGTATGTTGGCACTTTGTCGTGATAGGTCCAGCAAAGTCAATTCCTACTTTTTCAAAAGCACGACAAGGGTTGATTCGTTCTATTGGTAGATCACCCATCATTTGAGAGACAGGTTTTGCCACCAGTTTAAAACAGTCTATGCAGTTGCGCAGTTCTTTCTTGACAGCTGATTTACCATGCAGGATCCAAAATTGTTGACGAATGAGGGATAAAACTAGTTCCTGTCCAGCATGGAAATTGACTCTATGAAAATGTCTAATGACTAAACTTGTAAAATGATGCTGTTTTGGTATGAGCATAGGATGCTTTTGTTCAAATTTAAGAGTTTGTTGGAGATGAAGACGTCCTCCGAGACACGAAGAATTCCCTCAGAATCAAGGAATACATTCAAAGACTGAAGTTTGCTAGATTTGGGAAGATGCTTGTTACATTTCAAGAGAGTAAGTTCTGTATGGTATTCTCCATTTTGTAACAATTTGACTACCTTTTTTATTGAAGTTTCTAATTCATGTGTGTATAAAGGCCCAGTAACTTTGGACACTGATTTAGAATTATGGTAGAATCTGAATATCCATGCAACAGTTCTAACTACTTTCATGTATGAGGAAAACTTATCCAAGAACCTAAGAGAATAATCAACACCAGTTGAAAGAACAGCAGAGTCACTTAATGATTCAGACTGATCAATAGGAACAAGTGAAACAGGTTGTTCAGAGAAAGGAATAAAAGAAATGGAAGAAGGATGGAAATCATGAAGCCATTTTGGACCTGCTACCTACTCTGAATTTTCAAGAAGTTGTTTCGGGTAGAGGCCTCTTGTTGCCCAATCTGCCGGGTTTAATTTTCCCGGAATGTGATGCCAAGATTCTTTTAAGGTTAGCGCGTGAATTTTCCCAACCCTGTGTTGCACAAATTGATTTCCTTTTACAGGTGGATTATTTATCCAACTCAGTGTAATTGTTGAGTCACACCATAAAAATGTATCGTGAGTGATGTTAAGAGATTTCTTAAATATATCTAGAAATTCAGCCAGAAGCAGAGCACCACAAAGCTCCAATTTAGGCAATGATATTGTTTGTACAGGTGCCACCCGAGTTTTTGAAGACATTAAGAATAAGTGTGGCGAATCAGAAACAACACGTAAGTATATTACAGCTGAATATGCCTTTGAGGAGGCGTCACAGAACCCGTGAATTTCACAGTGCTTAGCATTTTGTGTTTGAACATACCTAAGAACTTTTATTTGTTTCAGGCATGAAATTTCTGCCTGAAACCGATTCCATCTATTAAGAATGTCTGGTGATATCTCATCATCCCAGTCAAGCCCTGCCTTCCACAGGTCTTGAAGAATAATCTTTAAAATTATAGTTGAGGGAGAGACAAACCCCAGAGGATCAAAGATGCGTGCGATGATTGATAACATCTGTCTCTTGGTGGATACCTGGTCTGATAAGACTGCTCTTACTTTAAATGAATCCTCGTTTAAATCCCAGAATAAGCCAAGAATTTTCTGGGTGGACTCTTCATCAAATGAATGTGAGGAAATATTTGTTTTTAGAGTGTTTGGCAAGTCTGACAAGACTTCTGGATGAGTGCACGACCATTTCCGCAGCTCAAATCCACCGGCTGACATCAAATTTTGCAGTTCGTGAACAATTTTCCTAGCCGAGTCCAATGAGTCAGCACCGGCTAACAAATCATCAACATAGAAATGATCTTTTGCGAGCTTAGCTGCCTGTGGAAAGCGATGTTTTTCATCCTCACATAATTGTTTCAATGTTCGGATGGCAAGAAATGGGGCACAAGATGTACCATAGGTAACTGTATTTAATTTGAATATCACTAATGGTTCCTCTGGAGACTTCCTCCAAAATATTTGTTGAAAGCATGCATCATCTTGTGATATTAATATCTGTCTATACATTTTTGCAATGTCAGCAGAAAAGGCAATTGGGAAGAATCTGAATTTAAGTAAAGTTAGAAAAATGTCTGACTGTAGTTTTTTACCAGTCAGCAGAATGTCATTCAAAGAATTTCCATTTGTACTTTTGAATGAGCCGTCAAACACCACCCTTAATTTGGTTGTGGAACTATTATCATTAATCACACCATGATGTGGTAAGAAATAATGTGGAGATTTTACATCTGATGCGAGAGGAGTCATGTGACAAAGGTTTTGGTATTCCTCCATAAATTCTGTGTATTGTTCCTTTAATTGATTATTAGAGTGAAGTTTTCTTTCAAGAGAATAGAATCGTTTTAATGCACCCTCTTTACTATCTCCAATACTTGAATCATCTCTAAATGGCAGTTTTAGAATATATCTACCATCTGCATTACGAATATGAGAATTTACGAATCTAGACTCACATAGCTCATCCTCATCCTTTGACGGAATGTCCTTAGGAACAGATTCAAGTTCCCAAAATTGTTTCAAAGAATGGTCTATGTTTAAAAGAGTGTGACAGATTAGGGATGAATTTTGATTATATTGTGTGTTTATGGTACCTGACAATAAATGACCTAATTTTGTTGGCAATGCTGATGGTGTACCTTTGGGTCCCTTTATAGGAGTCCCTGAAATTAATGTCATAAAAACATCAGCACCTAGAAGAATGTCTATTTCATTTTCAATATAAAACCTTGGATCAGCAAGATTTAGATCTTAGAGAGGCCACTCAAAATATTTAATTGGAAAATTTGGCATAGCTGAAGTGACTTTCGATACTAACAAAGCTTTTACTTGGAATTTATCAGAGGAAACACAAGAAGAAAATTCAAAATTTGTTGAATATAATGAAGTTTCAGCAAATGTTTCATTTACACCTACTAATTTATGATTGGTGTGTTTTTTAATGGCAATTTTAAGCGATCAGCACATTGCTTGGAAATCAAAGAATTTTGAGAAGCATTGTCTATCAAAGCACGGCATTTTATTTGTTCACCATGTTTAGATTTAACATTTATTAATGCTGTGGACAAAAATACGTGACCTTCTGCCGATTGTGTGCAATTGTTAGACACTGTCACAACAGAATTTGCTTGAGTATCTGCTGAAGGACTGACTGAATATATATGTAATAATGTATGGTGTCTTTCAGAACAGTTTTTGCAAGAGAATCCTATTCTACATGTGTCAAGCCTGTGGTTACTCCTCAAACAATTGGTACATAAATTATTGTTCTGTACCACTTGCCATCTTTCATTTACATTCATAGAATTAAAAGTTGGACATTTGAATAAGGCATGGCTTTGATAACATAGAATGCAATTGTTACCTTTAACAACATCTGGTTTTACACCTGATTTTACTTGGTTACATTTGACAACAGTAGTATTTACATTTGATTTATTAAATGAATTTAATGGTTTAACATTACTTTTCTTAATGTCAGATTTTACAAATTTTAACTCATTCAGACCACGAGCTTCCCTTTCAATGAAAACTCTAAATTCCTCAAGAGTAGGAATTTTATTATTTTCCAAAGATAATTCCCACCGTTGACTAATACATGCATCCACTTTTGAAATGAGAAAATTTATTATGATCAACTCTGTTAATGAATTTGTTTCTAAATCCAAAGTTTTCAAATTTCGAATGACTTCATTACAAATATCTATTATTTCCAAAAGCAATTTTGAAGTATTTGCCCTGGAAATCTTAATACTAAATAGCTTATTTATTTGGCTAAGAGCTAATTGTCGTTTGTTTTCATACCGACTGCACAGTATATCCCAACAATTCTTAAGATTGTCCACAGTAATTGCAAAACCCCGAATTAATTTGGCTGCATCCCCGCGAACAGAAGCCTGTAGATATTGCAATTTTTCAAGATCACTTATTGATTTGTTATCTAGAATAGAAGACTTAAATAACTCTTTGAATGAAATCCAGTTCTCGCAATTTCCATAAAAATGCGGAACTTCAAGCTTTGGTAGATTAACTACTGAAGACTTTACATGAATACTACTATTTACTTCCTCAACCTGAGATTTTTCTTCAAGGTCAACAACCCAATTGAATAGTATATCTTTATACTTCATATAAATATCAAATGATTCATCACTTTCATGAGTTGACAATTCACTGAATATTTCAGTTAATTTAGTTTCGTATTGCAACAATAAAAGCTTTTAATTCTTTTATAATTAAATCAAATTTACCAATATTTTTCGATTGTTTTGGAGCCATGATTTATGAATGAAATTTTAAAATGCTTATAAAAATGGAATTTTAAAATTCTACACAAAATATACAACTGTACCACAATAATAAATGCCAACACCATGCAAATACAAACTATCAAAAAATGTTTATACAAAATAGAATAAACGAATAAATCTAGAATCAAATAATAAATAATATCAATCAAAATGTATAAGAATACTTCAAGAATTCGTATCAGAGTAAATGCACTAGAATAAGAATATCGAATATGAAACGAATAATTAAAATAACAAAGAATAAATCACATCAACAACTCTGAACTCGACGGACCACATGTTATGAATAAGAATAAGAATCGATTTAGAATTAGAATAATGAATATAGAATTAGAATCAATCATGTTAATTGGATGCCAATGTATTTCGACTTACCGCGAACTTGCTTCCATGCTGGACTCCCTAAAAATATTTTTTATAGAAGCTTGAGGAAAAAATAATTTACGATGAGTCATTGAAAAACACGCAAAGAATTTTTCCTGTCTATATTTTACAAAAAAAAAAAAAAAAAAAAAAAAAACACACACAAGCACACCATTACATGAAGGAAAACATTGCGTAACGCAATCACAAAAAAAAAACGATGCTTCCATAACACACGAATACGAATCGAATCGAAAGGCATTTTTCCCGCCAATAACAAATGCTTTTAGAATAAAAAAGCCCCAGTTCGTGGCGCCATCTCTGAACGGCGAAAGGAGTCAACTGTTCTTAACACGAGTGCTTAAGTATAATAAAAAATTGGTAGATCGATTTTTAACTATAATAATATTAAGGAAGTGGTAGATCAAAAAGAATGCAGATGCAATGATTAAAGGAAATACGTGGACGAATATCATGGGCACGTAGTAACAGGCAACTTAGAAAAAGTTCAAGATCAGAAATTAAGAGAAATTATGTGCAAATGCACTGATTATCGATTAACTATTTTGAATAGCAATTTAAATGTAAAAAAATAGCTCTCAGAAGATATTAACAAATGTATTCTCAATATTGTAATGAAATATAATTTACCTACTCTCAGGCCTTTAAGGAATATGGTTTTTATGCCCTCAGGGACTTAATGAATTTTAATTTTAGAACAAAAAAATATGTTTCTTATAGAGAAATTAAAAGACCAATAGAAAACTTGCAAAAACACTTTCTGATAGTCTATGTTGATAAAGTCCCAGGAAATTATGCAATAATATGCAACTATTAGAATAGTAAGTTAATAGATGATCATATAAAAATAATAATGCATATAAAGTAAGTAAATTTAGTATGAAAAAAATTAACAGCAGATTATTGGCATTTTGTAAACAATTAGATATTTCTAGCAATAAAATTAAATATCCCCATATATTTTTCACTCCTAAATTTCATAAAAATGCAGTCAAATTCCACAGTGTAACAAATGGGTTCAATTCTTATGTATCCAAATCGGGAAGAATTTTACAGAACATATTACAAGATACAATAGACAAATTTAAAGGTACTTCTATTATAAAAAACAGCCATGATGTAATAAAGAAGATTGAGCAACAGAAGGTATTTTCAGTGCATGGATTTGATTTCCAAGATTTATTTAACTCCATCAAAATAGAAGACATAATTCAGGTACTTTCAGGTGCATATGAGGAATTTGGATTGAATAGTTACATTAGCTTTTTGAAAAGTTTAATACACTAATTCAATTTGTAATACAGGAGAACTTCATTATTTTTGACAACAAACTTTATAAACAAATCAAAGGATTGCCTCAGAGAGGGGCTGCCAGTAATAGTCTCGCTAACCTATATTTACACCACTGCGATAGGGAATTTAAACCTAACATTAATTCTTATCCGGAATACTTAAAATTAATACAGACAAATTTTAACTCGAAAAAAGTTGAATTTTTAGATTTAGATTTATAGCAATATCTATGATAAAAGGGAATCAATGAACTTCAATGTTATAAAGATACCGAACTTCAATAGTTGTTTACATATATCAATATTTAGAAATATAATTTTAAATTTTTTGATGAGAAATAATAATTTAACTACACACGATATCGACAAATTCAAGAGCATGCAGAAATTTATATTTGGTTGCATACAGAATGATTATCCCATCAACTTCTTGAGAAAATACATAGATCAAAAATATTTCTTAAAAATATTTTTAAACTCATAAAGTTGGCAAATTTGTGAAGGGTTACGTTAGAATTTAGGAAATGCACAAATCCACCGCACAGCATTAGGTACACAAAGTCAGCTTGTTAGTGATCCAGCTGTGAAGAATATGTACATTCCACACACAGGATATATTTTAATACACACTTAGATCAATATTTACATGACTACACTTTAAAATTATTTATGACCCATCAAACAACTTTTTTGCATGCAATCTGGTTTGCATCTAATAACAAATAGTTAAATTCTAATGTGAGATTATGAATCCTTTGGATTGATATGGCACTAGTGGGAGTTATGAGCAATATAGGAGTGGTGATTGTTGTGGGAAATATGTGAAATCGTTCAGAAATTGAGAATTGAACTATTGATAGGATGCTCTTGGGTGAATTTTTGAAGATTTACGCTATTCATTTATGGATTTAATGGGTTTTTAATTTGAATTTTCGCATTTTAAATATTTTTTCTTCTTATACGACTATTATAAAGATGTGTGCATCATATTTGGTGTTCGATGGTTCAATCATATTTTGCACTTAATTATTTTAGAGTTTTAACATTTTAATGTTATAATATCCTTCAGAAAGCGATGGCGAATGGTTTAGTTTTTTAAGTATTAACTTTTTAAATTTTAAATTTTTGAGAATTGGATATTTCCCGATTAACTTACCAACTTGCAAAAGGGAGAAGGTTGGCGCCATGAAACTAGTTTAACTCCACTTATCGGTCATACGTCCGAGGTTGCACTTCGATATTTTATAAATTTTTATTTTATAAAATTTTTAATTTTGTTTCAAAAACGTTGGTATTTTACTTTCTATATTCACCATTGATATTTTGAAATGAGATTTAGTATTACAAAATTCATGTAATTTAAGTTTTTGAATTGATTTATACACACACACCCACACCCACCCACCCACCCACCCACCCACCCACACACACACACACACACATATATATACATATATATATATATATATATATATATTGTTACAATTTCACCGGTTTCAGGAATTGAACGGATTTTAACCCAGGCAGAGAAAAAGATATTTATTTACAGCTACTTCTAACTACTTTGGCATGAGTGTCTGCTTATCAGGACACGACATCAACATACAGGGATTGGTGGTTGAATAGTTCTGGAAAGTTCTCTGTTGGCAAAGTCACCAACTATGTTGCAAAAACAACAGAGGGTGTCTCACTGAACGGTCACACTGACTTTTATGTACTTTACGGAGAAACTCTGAATGCAGTGAAATAACATTGCTATATCCTTGATCCGTACGTTACATCATATGTTAGTGTTATTGGTGATGAATTCTTCCAAACGTATGATAATGCCCAACCTCAATGAGCTAATTGATGTACATATAAAGGATCATTGGTAGAAGGACCAGCCTCTTCTACAGATTCAATTAAGCCTTTTTGCACTTATTCGACCGATACAGGGTTGATTCTCCGAGATCATAAATGAGCTGTTATATGAGTACCTCTAAGGATGGACATTGCTTTCTTTGGAATCTGACATTTTAATTGTAAATAATGGAAGTTTAAACTATCAATCCATTACAAGAAGAGAACACTTATTTCTTACTACACATCCATCAATTCTTCTTTCACAAATATCTGAGATATTGATATAATTCTTCTGAAATCTAAATTGCTTTTCTTTGTTTTACTGCATATACATGCAATATGTTATTATTAACCTTTAGCAGATTATTGAAACAATTAATGAAGTTAACTGTTACTTTGAAAAACTATTACTAAGCGCTAAGTCTTAAAATACACGCATTGATTTTTACCTTTCTATGCAATTCGATTTTGATTTGGATGGAAATTTTGTATTATATTACGTTAAACCAAATATATGAAATAAAGAGATGTAATTAATCATATTTCGTTTATTATTAGAAATAATATCTTATTCCGAAGGTACATTTCCACAAATTTCTATTAAGAAAACGGTACTTTTCCATTTTTCTTGCTCAAACGATAAATTCACCAAAAATGATACAACCAATACCAAATGGAATATTCCAGCTGGTAGGCAAATTTTACCACCACATTTTCAAAAGAAGTAGCGGTCTTTTCTTATCTGTGGCATCTTCTTAATAATACATCAAAAATGCATGAAAAACTAATGAGAACTTACATTTATAACGTTTGTGCGTATTGTGTGCTGTCGCCAATAAAGCCTCCTTTGCGAGATTTGCATCGGCGAAACAGAAAAGTACCAAAAAACATGCATCATATGCATTGTAATTACTACTTTTCTTCTCAGAAGGGATTCCCCCAGTTTTCATTTTCCATTCCAAATATCCGTTAGTAAAATCTCTTGGAATAAGAATTATTATGAAATGTAACTAAATTTTAATGAGAAATCGGAAATGCGGAAAATGTAATTCCGAATTTTACCGTAACCTCTGAATACGACAAAGCAAAAAGCCTTTGCAGATAGATCTCTTCTTCCGTATGTAATGCCGGAAATAAGTGAATCATATTATCAATCGAAGTGCAATGACATATTCTCTCATTAAATGGCCTTCTCATCCCGGTCTATTCAGGATAAGTGTTCGCGTGCACGCAAATAGACATACTGATATTGGAAAGGATAGTCACTAAAGTTTAACTTTTACGTAGGCATTCTCCAATTACTGTCTATTACAGTTCAGTTTCCAAATGAACTGTTGCAGAATATAGTGAGAGAACGATATAAATATTTCATAGGTGGATGTAAAATTTCGCATGTAATATACTGAAAAGGAAGTATTATTAATCTGATTTGTGAAATTAATGAGCAATCTAGTGAGAACTAACTACATTATTTGTTGATAAGATTTATAGGAACTAAATATAGACAAGAATTAAATATAGCAGATATCGGCTAATCTAAAGTTATGTGTTTTCTGAATTTCAAGCTTATAGGTTTAGCTAGTCATAAAAAGGAATATTTTTTATATAAAAAACGGTCTCACAACCCCATTTGGATGTCAATTTTCGCAATACCCTCTCTCCATTAAAGTAACAGGCCAGCTAAATTTCAAATCAAGGTTTAATAGTTCGAAAAACTGAATTCTCTTTTATCTATAACACCCCCTTTACCCTTCGCAATCCCCTTCGGGTTCAATTTCCGTAAATGCTTCTTTTGTATAGTGGTTCTCTACTCTTTGAAAGACAAATTTTAAATCTGTAGGCCTGATAGTTAAAAAACGTGAATGTTTATCAACAATGGTCTTTAATCCTAAGCAAAACCTTCAGTGGTCGATATTGGCAAAACTCTTTTTGGAGGATCTATATTCCATGAAAGGAACATGTCTACCAAATTTCTAGTCTGAAGGTCTAACGGTTCAAAATTGGGAATATTTATCTTAACGCTCCATTGACTCATCATAACCACCCTTGGGGGTCTATTTTAGAAAATACTTTTTCGTAGCGGATCACTACTCTTCGAAAGGAACATGCCTGCCAAATTTCAAGTCTAAAGGGTGTATAGCTCAAAACGGGAAAAATTTCCTGTTACGGCACTTGACCCTTCGCAACCACCCTTGGTAATCTATTTTCAAAAATGCCATGTATTAGTGGATCTTTACTACATAAAAGGAACATGCCTACCAAATTTCAAGTCTGTTATAAAGTCATAAAAATGAGAATATACTTATCTATAACGCCCCGTAATTTTCTGCAATGCCACATGGGGGTCGATTTTCCTAAAACCATTTTGTGTGTGCAGTAAATCTCTACTCCATAAAATAATGCTTATCAAATTTCAAGACTGCACGTCTAATAGTTTAAAAAGGGAAATAACTATCTAAAACCCCTCTTAATCCCCCATAATGCCACTTGGGGACATAGCTTTACTAACTGGGAAACCTTCGCGGGCATACGTTCAACCATTCCCCAAAGTTTCATCGCAATCTAAGGCGCGGCTTAGGAAAACATGACAAACATACAGATACACACAAACATTCATTTTTATTTATATAAATGTAGTTACATGTATACAATATCGCAAAGATGTATGCATTTTTGATTTAGGATGCTGTAATCATGGCAATTAAAAAGAAACGACCCTTACAGTAGTCACATATGATGTGAAACACCTGACATGCTATCGTGGTAAATACGCAATAGTAACTTAAATCCTGAAAAAAATGAATCGAGTATGATTGGAAATAATTTTCTATCGAATAATTATATCTTTAATGAAAATTTTAGTTAGGAGTAATCTAATTTTTTATCAAAAGTATTTATTCTTGTTCAATTTGGGGAAGAATGGATACAATACACTTATGATAAGTAAAATAGGACACATGTACTTGTGATTTCAAAGTATTTAAAAACCGATGAAAAACAACTTCAATAACAGTACAACTGTTAGTTGTCAAAATATTTCGATTTGTATTCATTTCGAGCTTTAGTTCATCAGTCAAAAAAGCTATCAGCGACTCAACTTCTGGCAAACTAAGTTAACGTTGAAATCACCACTCAAAATAATGGGAAACGAGTGATAGTTTGCTTTTAAAACAGCAGAACCATCTTCGGTATAGGGTAAAAGTACAAAATACAGGAAATCTTTAATTTTTTGAACCGTTTGATTCGGAGAAAAGTATACGGCAACCGAAATCACTGTTTGTCCATTTTCAAATATGCATTCTGCCGCACATATGTCCTCAATATCTTGATTTGCAATACCCAGTCCACTTGTTTAACGATAAATAACGTCCATGTGAGGAGTTACAACATGTGAGTTGTTCTGTTTGCTATTTACAACGACAGGAATTAACCTCAAATTTTGAAAAACATACGCTCTAAAATATTTATTTGAATAATTCCATATCACTTAATCGTATATTCTTAAGAATGTTGAACTTTTTCAGACACTTAGCAGTAAATATAATTATTAATATAGTTAACAAATATAAATTAACCTCAGATTTCTTATACTACGAGTCCTGAGACTTTGACAATTGAGCGTAAGGATCGTAAGTTTATCCTAAATAAAAATTTGAATCTTTTGAAATGCTAACTTTAACAATATAAAAAAACAGCTATTTATTAGAGTTGTACCCGATGCGAGGGTAGTGAAGAGACACTATCACACAAGTTGGACTTTGATGCGAGGGTAACGAAGTGACATAATCACGCGCGCTCGTTGGTAAAATAAAAAATCGCGCGCTTACGTCACTTCCTGTTACCCACTTCCGTCCATTTTGACAAAATCACTCCAACAAAATTCGGCAATCGAGAGAAAAGATGTTACACATCAAAAATTCTAGACCTAGGTTAAATCATCGGTTATTGGGGGAATTTTAATATCAAGGGAGAGAGATTTAGCATCCTCTCTGCTCAGGTGCCAAACAAAATAGAGAATTTTCCTTTTCTACATTAAAAAAAAGTAGAAAATTAAAATAGAAATGTTACCGTACGAGTTGAAGTGAAAATAAATATTACTGGTTTTTAGAAATCACGCGTTTTAGGGAAAAGTTTCAAATGCTCAATAAGGTACTTCTAAGCTATTAAGATATTCTAGTTTTGGGAATTACGACAAATCTTTCAAAATATAGGTTTTATTCCTTTAAGGAGAAGTGAAATATGACTTTTATTTTGAACTTATTTATAATTATGATTCAGATAAAAAATAATTTTTAATTAGAGTTTAAAATAAATATCAAATTAAAGTATTTTATACGCACCGAGTAGCTAAATTATTATGACTAATTCGCACTTATAAAGCCCAGTGGCTGAGCCGTTGCGTTTCGCACTAATGCGCCACAAATTCGGGGTTCAAATCCCGAGCTGGGTAAGGTCGTCTGAGCCTTTCATCTCTTTAATGGGTGGCTAAATGAGTGTCAGGCTCGCTCGGGAACTAAACTCTGGTGGTTTCACGTCAGAATCACCGGAACATTTGCTCATGAACCTCAGCGCTCTAGGTCACGTATACTGAGATGAGTGCAGTAGATCTTAGCCCTTGTGGGCTGTTGTGCCACTGAGTTTAGTTTAGTTTGCGTTTATGCGCAGATCAGCTATAACTTCACGTAGTCTCCATTACAAGAAGAGATAGGTAATCAAAGGGAATGCAGTAAAAGTGAAGTATCAATTGAAGTTTGTTGCTTGGGAAGAAATAGGGGAAAAAAACGTGATTTAACTGTGTCTGTACGTGGGATGATTTTAGGTGCTCAAAACCTCGGGACCAGGATCAGCAAAATGGATGCACTTGTGAATTGTTCGAGCACAACAATTGTTTGCAGAGATTAGATTCCTAAACCGAAAACCGGGTCTCAACGTTCGGGGTGTGGTCATCACAGGCTACTGAAATTTTGCAAGAAGAGAGTGAGAGTTATATTTACGTCACATTATAAAGCTGCACGAGAGCTAATAGCAACGAAAAGCTAATGGTAATGGTTTTGAATCGTGACCAAGTGACATGAACGGACAGCCCTTCTCTTAACTTCCACATAACACCAACGGGAGGACGTTTGAGTCTTGAAATAGTTAAGGTGCATTGGTCTCCTCTGCACGGCGGGTATTCATCGGTGTCAAACCCGAACTCATGACATGTCAGCTTTCTTCAGCGTTTTCTTGACTATGCTGAGTTTCTTTAATAAGTGGGGAAGAACACTTGAATGCTTAAGCTATTTAAATGTCATCGCAGATTTTTATATTAATAAAGTCCTCGACCAGAAATGAATACTTTCAGCTGGACAATGCCCCCTGTTATAAAACTTGTGCTGTTCCCAGAGGATTCAAAAACATTACAGAAACGTTACCTTGTTTAATTGGTCTGCACTATCAGTAGATCTCAATCTAATTGAGAATCTGGGAAATAAGACCAAACAGAGCATCTGGTAGAAGGATCCAGTACCACCCTATCTGAAGACATTGGAAATTTCAATTCATCAGATATGGTCTTAAAATCCATATATCTCCTACCTGCAACTTATAGAGTTCATGCCATGAAGAATCCCTTCAGTATTAAGAGCAAAAGGTGGTCAAATATTGTATTGAAATGGGGGGGGAGTCAGAATAATTTGGTCACACAGTATATATATGTCCGTGTGTGTTATATCGTGCCTAACATAACTAACTCATTGGGTATATGTAACTCCTTTGTGATGCATAATTTTGCGAGTAGCAGTGAAAGGTCATACATATACCTTTAAAGTAAGAGTATAATACATCACTCAATAATCATTCATTATCGGGAATAAATTAACAGTAAAATTCCGGAAATAATATATTTTCGAAAATTCACCTCCCTCCCCTTTTACAATTAATTTGAATGTTTCCTGCATTTTAGAAAATATCTTACAAACCAAAATTTTTATCTATTAAATAATAAAATTTTAAGAGCTAAAGTTTTATACAAAAATAATCCCGTTTTAATGTTAGAAAAATTTATATTAAGTTAGAATGAAACAAATACATATTTATAGTTGATTTATTATTTAATGTTACACTTTGAAGTATCTCGCAAACTATTCATACATTATAAATCAAGAACTAAGATACTTTTTTTGAATTTAAGGTAAACAAGTTACACAGCATTAATCCTGTTCTCAAACAGGAATTCTTCTAATATAAATAACTTATAAAATAAACACATATCATCATCATTCAGTTCATAATTTGAAAGTATCCTACAGTACTGCAAAGAAAAATTCCTTGCATCTAAATATTTTTAATCCCAACGTGAAACCTTGTCACAGATTTTTTGCAAAGTTTGATAGATTCTAGACCTCATTTGTGGAACACTTGCTTTTCTTCAAGTAGTCACGCACGCAAATCGATTCGGGTTAACCACACCCCGTTTTAATAAGCATTCATAGGCTTAGTCATCAACATTCACCATTATTATGAAAATAAAATATCGTTTAAGGAATCCGACTGCCCTAAAATTGTAAACTTTGCCAAAATTTGCCAATTTCTTTATGCTTTAATTTTTAGACTATTATATTAGCTTTATAAAAATACCAAGTTTATCATTTTCCATTCACTAGAACAAAAATTACAAGTATTTTAGTAAGTGCCTAAATCATTATTTTAAGAATGATATCATACTATAAAATGCATTTTACTCGAAAAGTGTTTTTTTTTGGAAAAGCTCAAACGGGGCAGCGATTATCCAAAAAGTTTTGAAAATAATTAACTGAAATTTTTGTGTATGTTCTGTGTAATATAAATGTTCTCTAACCTTCAGATTTATCAACCACTGTTTTATTACAAAATATACTGTCACTTATGTGAATATAATCACTGATTTTTTAAGCAATTTCATACACCAAAACAAAGTGATTAACTTTCGTAAAAATTAAAAAATATCTCTTATTATAAATACCATTTCAAAAATAATAACAAAGCAACACATCAAAATTGAAATTTTTTTAATTTGTTCGTAAACATTTTCTGTAGAATTAGGCCCGTTTATGTAATTTTTTGTAACTTTTTACTATTTTTTTCCCATTTTAGTAATAATTTCTCTTTCTTTTCATAATTTTAGCATATTTTTCTTAAAATATACTAAATAAATTTAAAAACCACACAAAAACAAATCACCCATACCTCCATTTTTTTAAGAAAAAAGTTGTCGCAAGAAGTCGGATACCTTAAAATTTGTATAACTGAAAGAAAAATATAGACATTTTTATTTTCAAGCTTAATTCGAATTCTAGGTCATAAGCAACTAGATCAAAATTCTATGGGGTTCACTATTGGTCCAATCTTTGATTAGATAAGGAAACATTTTAATGAAAAATTAAAAACTACGAAGTTTCAGAGCACTCAAATATAGAGGTAAAGTTGTATCTATAAATGTTTAATATAAAATGAAAAAAAAAGAACAAAAAGGAGCTTCTGTTGCTAAATATCGTGGTTTCCCATCCATTGTAGCTGTAACAACCCTTGAAGGACAATGCCTCTCTCTCGAATCGAAATGCATCGAGAAATAAGAATGTTCCTAAATCATTAATGATGATGTATCGTAAATCGAGAAGGCTGGCTTAGAAGATATTGCATTTTACCTGGATCAATAATTTTTCTAATTCTACTGTAGTTACTGGATGTTCTAATGAAAAATTCTTTAAAATATTTTGGAAAAATAATTTGTAATTAATCCTTTTTTTAATCCAAATATGGAAAAAATGCATATATATATATATATATATATATATATATATATATATATATATATATATAAATTTACTCCTTGTTTTTGTGAAAAGGAGATGCAAAAGTTAACTCTTTTTTCACATAGTCAGTTCTTCTTTAAAATGAAATAGTGTTAAAGTTGGTTAAGTATATCTGGATTTTTCAAATAATCGAAAGAGAGAGAAAAAGTAAAGATTTTACTCTGCAGATTTATTTTTGGTTTCTTCTTTCGAATATATTCGAATAACTTCAATTCAAATTGTTTGCTTATTATTTACTTCGTAAAGGATATAATTATCCTCTTTGTATTTACTTCTAACTTTTCATAATTTTTGTTATGTTTATTTTTAAGATAGTTGAAATCACAGTATCAGAAAATAAAATAAATTAAAGTAGAAATTAAAAAAACAAATAAAATGCTGACGTATTGAATATCAAACAAATTAATTTTAATTTCATTGCATATTTATTATAATGTACAATTACTTTTCTTTATTCATTTTTTATGTATCAATTGAATACGCAAACTTCCAAAAAAAGCTTAACTTTGTTCAATATCTCAATTTCTTTTTTCCCCTTAATGTAAAAAACAAAATAAGACATAAAGATAGGCATAATTTATATATATATATGTATTGTATATATATATATATGTATTGTATATATATGTATGTACTATATATGTATATATATATATTGTATATATATATATTGTATATGTATTATATATATATATATGTATTGTATATATATATGTATTGTATATATATATGTATTGTATATATATATATGTATTGTATATATATATGTATATATATATATATATATATGTATTGTATATATATATATAGTTTTATTCTCTACAAACAAGAGATAACATCCAATATATTTATGTATAATTTCATTTGTTTTATTCAACGAATTTGCTTTTATGTTTATTTTTACGAATAAACATTATTGAGATTATTTTTAACCATTTTAATTCTCTGTTTGCATAAGCAGTTATAATGTGTGTGTGTGTGTGAATTTGAATTCTATTCTATAAATCTACTTTTGAAATTAATATTTGCGACGGTTTTATCGTTTAGCATACGTTTATTCAAAAACGTTTGAGTTTGGCGTAATATTCGGACGCCAAGCTTCGTTTCCAAGGTAACGCTGTCATATTCTGTGTTGTAAAGTAAATTAGCATTGAAGGAAAAGCAATCGTTTTTCATTGTTGACATTCACTTGTGTGCATTTTTCTAACAGCAACATTTATAAAGGATATTGATTGTTTTCGCCGGCACCATATTGATTTTGTAACTACATTAAATGATATATTTAGTCAGAACTTAAAAAATAACTAAGATATAATATTCATTGTGATCCATTGCTGAAGGTTCTATGTAAAGAGTAAAAATTTGACAAACATTATTTAAAAGTACAGTTTTGCTTAAGGAGAGTTACATTAAACAAATAAGCAATTCCTACACTAAACTAAAAATAATAATTATTATTATTTGAGGTTTAAACACGTTTACCCCTCTCACAATTAAAACTAATTTATAGTTTGATATGCTTAATTATTTTTAGATCTTTTTAGTAAAAGTTAGACTGGAAATTTCTATAACACTATATTTAAAAAACACAAATATTTGAAATTCATAAATAAATTATTATTTCCAGGCTCTTATAGTAACTATGTAAAACTATCTAAAAATATAAAAATTAATTAGAGCATCAAATGAAAACATCCTCTATGAAATTCCATACGTAAACAAAAATGACATTTATTTTGAGAAAAAGAACACACTCATCTGTTTCGTAAGTAATTGCTAATTTCAATTAAGCACATCGGAAATTGCGAATCACAAAATGTTCTATTTCGAAAGGAACACAATATGTCCTTTCTAATTAGTAAAATATTCTTAAATACTAGAAGCAATCTTCTATTCTTAATTAAGGAAGTGTAATTAATTATAAAAGGGAAAATAGCTCAACAAGTAAGAGGATAACTTTCTACCAGAAGGTGATGACACTTCAAAATTTTCGCAAAACTCTAACTTTAAAACTTTATTGAATATAATGATTTATAGGGAGAGTAAAACGAACGATGTCTTAGACGAACAAGTTATGTAACTGAAATAAGAATGCTTAATGTCTTTCAGTAAGCTCTTTCTATATATACATATATTTCAATTAGTTTAAGGATTTTTTAATATATATTAAAGAGTTTTATTGACTTAGCTAATTTTTTAATTAGATAATATGTGATACATGAAAATAGTAAATTTTGAATTTTATATTAAAATATAACGTATGGGATATCAATATATATTTGTAAAATATTTGAGTAATTAATATATTCATTCACTAACATATATATTTTCTTAATAAAATTTTTCAGTCTTATGGACATTGCACATTCATAACTTCATTACTCGCGATCGTGGGCGAAAAGTTTTGTTCTTTGGAATCTGTTAAGATTTTGAATTAAACATTCATTTTTTCTTTTTACTTAAGGGTTTCTCTTGTACTCATTATCTTTTTAATTTCATTACTTTTTCCGTTTCTATTTAGTAATATTTTTTTTTATCGTCTTATGCCTGAAATTATGTTTAAGTGCTTGAGCATAAGTGGTTATAGCTGAGCAGCTTGTTTAATTATCAATAGAATAAACCAATATTAGAAAGATAAATATAAAAAATATATAAACGATACATAAATTTAATAAATAACTGTTTAAATGAATTATTTTTGAATCAATTGTTCCAATTTTTAATTATTAGAAGGTTTAAAATTACAAAAAAAGAGATGTAATGTAAGTTAAATGTACTTAACAAACTTACACAATGATGATTTTTCTTAAAATTAATCAAATATGATGATATTTACGATTGCTTTTATAAACTTAAAATCCTATTCATGTTATAAAGTAAGTAACGCAATTCTATGATTTAATATTTGCATATTATTGGCAAAGACATTCAAATAAGAATCGTGGTTTTATTTAAAGCTGACTCTTACATTAGTCTTTTTAAAAAAAATAATTAGTTTAAGTAAGTTAAGATTTTTTCTTTCTTATGTAAAATTCTCTATCAACTTTCCTATTGAAGTCTGCCCATGATTTCACGCGTTTCGTAGTCCCTCCAACACGTGGCTCTTTCCACCTAATACCAAGCGATAAATTTTATTTTCACTCACCCCATCTCACTGAATAAGCTGCTTCTTTCCAATCCGCTGATGTCCGAGTGTCCGGTCGTTTTTCTACATAGAATATCGAACCGGGCTGCCTCCGAGGTGGGGATAGGCACCGCATATCCACACGACACACGCTGGACTGAGAAGTCCCTAAGTTTGGGAAACCTCTGATTAGAATGCGCGACTGCGTTCCTCCCACCCCGTCGACCCCCTCGCAACACCCTTGGCTCCGATGTCCAACGAAGGCCTTCTGCTTCTGTTTTATTCGTTTTCCTTTTTATTTTATTTTGCGGGTCGATAAATAATTCTTTGCTTTTTCCACTGACTGGAAAGCGTCCAAGGAAAGATAAAGAATAAAATCATCTGCGTTCGAGGGTTGCTCTGAGATGATCGTTTTCTGAGAAGATTCGTGTTTGGAGAGGACCTTCTCGCGATTTCTCTTTCAGACGATAAAACGAACGTATTTATCGAGAAAAAAAGCAATATTTTGAGAAGAGGGATTAGGGTTTGATGAACTCGACACGCACTTTGAGGTTCTTGTCAGATTTTGAAGGAGATCGTTTCCACGAAATAACGATTTAACGATATCCAATTCTCTGTGAAAAATATTTTAAGCTGTAAGTAGCGGTACTTCCTGGTTTGCTTTGCTATTTTAAGCAGAACTTATCGAGATCGTTATTATAATAACATATTAAATCCTTCTCTTTTAGTTTTCGAACGTAGAACTGACCATCTCTTTCTAAAAATAGTAAATTACATTAAATATAGGTATTGTAATGGGGAGTTTGCATCTGTTCTAAATTTAATTTAAAAACATTTTTTCAATTAAAAAAAAATCAATAATCTATTTCTTATTACAGCAGCGTTTCTCAAACTGTGGGAAGCTTCCCTCAGAGGGTGTAATAACTCTACGTGGGGGGGCGAGCATATTGAAAAATCGAAAATAAAAGATTATTTAAGAGAATTATGAAATTTTGGAAATTAAACAAACAAAATAAATTCTAACATAATAAAATATAAACTCGCCATTTACACTGATATAATACACTTATAAATGTATGAGCACTGCACAATGTATAGTATAGTTAATTTAACAATACTGAGTTATATAAGAACAAGTTTCTGAATTACTAATACCTCCCATGGGCTTGTCTTATATAAAATTATATGTAATAACTAATAATTACCTTGGTAATTTGTACAGTTTATAATTAATCCTTTAACTGCCTATTAAAATTAACGCGATTTGCATCCCAAAGTCACAGTTTTCTCCACGTAAGCGCGCGTTTGTGATGTATTGGGAGAGAGGGGGAGAAGAAGAAGAAATAAGGAAATCCTCTGCAAAAATGAATCATTCACAAACACTGTCAATGCCCTTTTATTTCATTCCAGACTTTGGAATAATTTTATGGATAACAGTTCACAGAGAAGATCGTACTTCAGAAACATGTATATATACGTTCAGGGCAATTAACGCTTTGGTTGAGCAAGACGTTTATCTACGTCGAGGCACTTAATGCCATGGGGGTATAGCTTTAGTGTCAAAGTATAGTATTATTGAATTCAATACCTTGTTATTGTGTGGCACGGGGGTTATGAAACTTTTGATTGAACATTGGGTCGCAAATAGTAAACGTATGATAAACACTGCATTACAGAATACATTTTGAAAATAAAAGATGTAAATAAACTTGAAAAAATTTTGGTGTACACAAACCACAACATGCGTCACATCGTGTCAACATATAAAACAGATATATAATATATATGACTTTATTTTCACTGAAAATATGTATAATTTTCTTTCTTACTAGTCTTTCACTATTTTCAAGAAATATCTGCCATCTACAAAAGCGGGGTTAAAGAAAACTAGTATGAAGTAAAAACAGCCGCATGAACCTAGTGCGAAAAAAAAAAAAAAAAAAATCGCGGATGCTTGAAGGTTGAAACTGTAGAACTGTTTCTTCCTTTTTGCCATACATATAGTTGGAAAAACATGAGAAGAGATTAAAGTGTAAGATTTAAAACAAACTCTCTTGTGGTATTCGTAATACATGTGCATGCCATTAAAATTGCTCCTATTGTTACATAACTTTTAAGTTTTTAATAATTAATTTAAAAACGATTATATTCAACCAGAATAACTAATTACTTTAATTTATAATGGGAAACAATTTTTCTGATAAATAATTTCTTTGTTCACTATATATATATATATATATATATATATATATATATATATATATATATATATATATATATATATATATATATATATATATAGGTATATATATATTTTTTATATAGTATATATATAGTATAGAATAGGGTGTTTTTTTTATAGAACTTTAAATTGCAATAAAACAACGATGTATTATTCGATTGACATGAATATTTTTTATTCGGAAGATAATCTTGTGGCATTACATTTTAAATATGATCAAGCAAGGCGTAGATTCGTCGAATGGGCCCAAAACGAGATTGCCGTTGTTCCCGATTTTCATAAGCGAATTTTGTTTAGCGATGAAGCGCACTTCTGGTTGAATGGCTACGTCAACAAACAAAACTGTCGCATTTGGAGTGAAGCTAATCCACAAGTGTATGTCGAAACACCGTTACATCCAGAAAAACTGACTGGTGCGCTTTATGGGCTGGTGGAATCCTTCTTCAAATACGATGAAGGCCACAACGTTACAGTCAATGGTGATCGGTATAGAGCCATGATTACTAACTTTTTCATTCCTGAATTGAACAATCATGATGTCCAGGAGCTGCGGTTCCAAAAAGACGGCGCAACATGTCGCATAGCTCGTGCCACAATAGATTTATTGAAAGACACGTTTGGCGACCGCCTAATTTCACGTTTTGGACCTGTGAATTGGCCTCCAAGATCTTGTGATTTAACACCGCTAGACTATTTTCTGTTGGGCTATGTAAAGTCATTGGTCTATGCGGATAAGCCACAAACGCTTGACCATTTGGAAGACAACATTCGTCATGTTATTGCCGATATACGGCCACGAATGTTGGAAAAAGTCATCGAAAATTGGACGTCCAGATTGGACTACATCCTAGCCAGCCGTGGCAGTCATATGTCAGAAATCATATTTAAAATGTGTAATGCCACAAGATTATCTTTCGAATAAAAAAAATTCATGTCAATCTAATAATACATCATTGTTTTATTGCAATTTAAAGTTCTATACCTCTAAAAAACACCCTTCATATAGTATATATATATATATATATATATATATATATATATATATATATATATATATATATATATATATATACTATATATATATATATATGTATATATATATATAAGCAGGAGTTTGTTATAGTACTACTGTGCCTATTTCTTCGGTTCTAACTATCTGTGTATTTTTATGTTTTGGATTATATATATATATATACACACACACACACATATATATATATTAATTTTTATTAATTTTTACATTTTCTAACTTACTTAAATGACATATTTTTAAATACATTTTTTAAAACATTGTTTTACCAAATTAAATCAATTGAACTTTTAAATTTTTAAATGGATTTTTTTGTCATTGTGTTGTGATACTTATTTTTCATAAGTTATAAAACTTAGAATATTTTCTCTTTCTGTGAATTTTATTATGTTACATTGACTCAAAATTTTTGTTTTGAATGTAAATAAAAAATGGTTTATTTAAAGTATATATGTGAAATGATATTGCTTTTTATATTCATAGCTTCGTTTATCGCATTGATAAAGGATAAGGTAAGAAGTACAAAATAATAATATAATTTTAAATTGATTATATAAAAAAATGATTAGCTAAGTTGAAATAAATGTAACGGAAAGTTGCTTAAACTGACTATTTTCAAAAAATACAAAGCGATTGTAATTGTAGAAGAGTTTAATACTTTTAGAATGAAAATTATGGATCATACTTAGGTTATATATAATAAATATTTTGAAAAACTAAATGTGGAATTATAATTTTCAAAAGAAAATAAGCTACTTTTATTAATCATCATAAATATTTCAATAAAATAATAACTAATTGTAAATAATGTTCAAATAACTTTGTTTAGAAATATGAGAATTCATTCAAAATCGTTGCAAACAATTTTCTTAATCTTATTTGTTTGCAATATGAACTCATATATTTGTAAATAGATATTTAATACATTCCTAGAATGAATTCCTTAATGGCTCACTTATTACTTATCTAAATGAAATCACAGAAGCATTAAGGAAATGAATTTAATTAAATGATAAAAGAAAAGAAACTTTCAAACGATTTAAAATATGTCTCATATAATTTAATTAAAAAAATATGCGCATTTATAATTAAATCGTTACTTATTCTTCAGATCAAAATGATATCATTTCAGAGACTTAAAAAAAGAGAAGATATTTAGCTATTAAAATGCTTTTTCTTTGCAATGCATCCGTTTAAGGGCTTGACATTTAAACAGATTCATTACATTATACTTGCAGTCAGGATTATATATAAAACGAAATATGTGAGTATAAAATTTGTGTGATATGTGAGTTTGTGTGATGCAAAATACTATGTTTTGAATTATTTATTATTTTATAAGCTGTGATTTTACATGCAAAGAATTTTTTAACAAATTTTTCGATATTAACTCTAGCGAATATGTTAACCTTTGTTTGGTAACTAAACGTTCTTCCGTTTCATATTTTTCATATTTTTATTGATACTGCAGAAGTTATTCAACTCTTCTTAAAATTTATACACTAATCACAATTATTTTGATATGTAGAAACTCAATGGATGAAAATATATTGGATGAAATTTTAAGTAGAGAGTAAGAGTACCGATCTTGATAGTGCCAATGTATATAGTTACAAATGCAGAGGATTTCAAAAATTACGAAAAAAAAATACTATTATTTTAAACTTATGTTTAGATCGAAAATTATATTCTATAGGAAAAGAAAAATAAGAACATAGCATAATTCATTAACATTTATAACGATTAAATTTAACGAAACCACATATTATCATTACATAAGCTCTAACAAATTAATAACATTTATCATTTTGGCAATTACCAAATTTAAGAATGTATTTGAAAAGAAGGAACTGAGTTGTCTTTCACACGGTATTAATTTATGACTCTTGGTTTTAAACAACATCTTTAATTTAGTGTAAAAAGAATTTGAACAAATACCGGCAGCTTCGTGCGGCAAGAAACTCTCTTAGCGAAAAACAGTACCGCAACTGAATATTCCACACATATTACACATTACACAAACAATTCGAAAACAAACAAAACGTCGCCATCGCGGAAAGGCTAAATACAGTCGATTGCGTTGGTAAGAAGCACGAGAATAAAACTATTTATTTTACAGAAAATACATATAAAATACAAATTGTAAATAATACTAAGAATTGAAGAGAAATTAAATATAACATATAAATGAACATACAAAGCACATTAATAATAAAAATACAGTTTGAATAATAATAATAAATACAATTCCACCAAATATACAAACAAAACGTTACCATCGCGAAAAGGCTAAATATATTTCATGCATAGGTAAAAAGCACGATAATAAAACTATTTATTTTACAGAAAATATATATAAAACAGAGATTGTAAATAATAATAATAATAATTGAATAGAAATTAAGTATAGTATATATGTTACCGGCATTCTATAGAATGCCTAGTCATTGTACAGAACCCCTGACTTTTTTAGGCAAACTATGAAGTATGAGAATTACTTCATACTTCGCCTAGGCATTGTATATAATGCTTAGGCATTCAATAGAATGACCAAAGCTGTTTAGGCAAAGTATGAAATAAGGTCATGATAAGGCTATTATATCAATGACGTACATTTCTAAAAAAAATGCAAATGTTATTCTTACAAAATAATGAGAGTGCCATTAAAAAATTATTCAAAATACATAAAGGAAAAATAAAGTTGCACCATTTATGTCTTTCTTTTATTAGGAAAAACAAAATTTTCAAATAAAAAATTAACCTACTTATTGAAACATGGTAGGCTTGAATCTTATTTTCAATTACATTTTTGTCGCAAAGACCATTCTTATTTTGGTACTTTGCCTTACACATACATTTGATGAATCCTTCGCTGCTTTCATTGGAATGAGCAATTGCAACTGACAGATGAGGAATTTCATGTTCAAGAATATCTTTAATTCTAAGCAAGTTCTTAGGACACAAAGTAAATTCTGATTTCACATATACTTATTTTAAAACTCCTTCAGAAGTTTCAAGTCAATAGAAACCATTCTATTTCTCACTCGTTACAAGTGCCAATATATTGGCATTCAGAAAAAAATCGAAAATTTCACAACAATGCTTCTTTTAAAAATAATTCATTTATTTTTTCTGGCCAGGTTCACAAAGGTTGATGTACAGTTCAGTATCATAAAATGTAACGTTTTTGTATTTGTTTGAAAGTTCATTCAGAATCCTATCACGTTCTCCGTGTACAATAGCCAAATGAGCTTCATGAAGTACGTATAAGTGAATACGCGACGTAATAATGTATAGAAGTGCTTTTCAACCTTTTTATCCCCACTGACCGGTGAACGTTTGATTTAATAATTTAATTGTATTTAAACATGCCTTAAAAATAAAATTCAGTTACTCCAAAATGAATATTAAGGGATTTTATATGAAATATAAAGTTATTTCCATGGAAAGTCAAACTAATACTAGATAAATACACCCCAGTAAATAAAATAGAAATAATGTAATACTCCTTGTGTGGCTCAATACTATTTGATTCACGGACCGGTTGTTGTGTGGGAACCATTCTGTATAGTACTAACACCTCCTTTAACAGGTTACATGAGTTTACTTTTACTTCCCCCAAACATCACATCATAGCTATTTAGCAACCGACTCTAGGTTCCTTTTTAGTAGTCATTTTGGCATTTTGTATATGAGTTATTCATTTTTAGTAGTAATTTCAGTTTTAAAAAAATACTTATATTTTTTGCAGCTTTAACTCGAACTTTCTGCAGTTTGGCGTCGAATGGTTGTTTCATGCCTATGGACCAGGAGTCGGCAATCTTATATATGTGGTATGTCAAAAACCAATCCATCAATTATGATTCAGCGTGCCACACAGTAGGGCCTTTTTAAAAGAATTCTATTCCCACGATAATGTACGCAATAGTTAGATAATAGAGTTCAATTATATAGATTTATAAGTTTATCACACATTAATTTTGCATCAGTTAAAAATATTTCTTAACATAGAAATAAACAGCACAAAATATAACATTCTTCAATAAAAATAATGAGTTTCAGCCCAGTACCACAAAAGACCCGCCGTGTAGGGGGGAACGATGCACGTTAAATCTGTTGAAAGCTCAAACGTCCTCCAGTTTGTGTGGTGTGGTAGTTATAAGTGAGGGGTGCCAGCTCAAGTGTCGTTCTTGTCACTTGACCATGGTTCAAAATTACGAGGTCCATCGCCAAAAGCCGTCATGTAGCTAAAAAGTGCGACGTTAATATTCACTCACTTAATCATCATTTAACAAAATTTTTTTGAAAAACTCGAAATTGTAGACATATTATGTTTACTAACAATATTTATTAAAATAAGAAATAGACAACATAAAATATAAGCATTTCCTTTCATTAAAGTTAATTAAAATTTTTAATATTAACTTGCTGCTGTTTCATTTTCATATCGCAAAAAATGTGATGTAATTTCTGACTTCCACCTTGACATGATTCTAAACATTCAGTTGTTAAACAATTTCTTTGCAGACTCGAAATATTTTTCATATGAGGAAAGATATTTTACTTTTAGATATGTAGAACTAAAAGTGGAAAAGCACAGATTACATGCAAATTTCTTTGCTCAAATAATTAAATCTCTCCAGCAATGACATTCAAAAAGTTACAAAATAGCTGTAATTATATCTTTAATTATCTTTCAGATTTTTTCGTAAATCCGTAATAGTTCCATAATTCTGGAGATGTTTGTCAAATAAGGTGGATTACAAATTTATGAAGTTTCATTTATTCAAAAATTGACAAATTTGTTGAATAGTGCTGAGTGCCACTGATAATTGTACCGTATGCTGTAAGTTGCCGACCCCTGTTATAGACCACGATTCCTTCTCCACAGTTTTCTTCTCCATTTTCATGCAGGGCAGAAAAAAACAATTTTTTGTTAAATAAGTTTAAGTAAAATTGAGTATTTTTACACCTCCGAACAAACCAGAATGGGCAACTGACAAATTGTGAGCCTGAGGCAAGCGTTAAAATTCTCGTGACTTACCACACAATATTCGAAAGGAATGGGAGATGTATTTCATACTTTGCCGGTTTCTCATTAGGCATTCTATAGAATGCCTAGGCAATGTGTGAAATAAGAATCATTTCATACATTGCCGGCTAGTTTTAGGCATTCTATACAATGCCGGATTTCATACTTTTCCGGTAACATATATAAATGAACATACATAAAGTACACACAGTAATAATTACAATTTGAATAATAATAAAAATGCAATTTGATCCACACATAAGTTATTCATTGAAAACATTCTGTATGAAAACATATTTCAATAATGTTAATGTTACTTTATTTAGAAACTTAATGTTTAACATTCCGATGAATTTGCTTCATTTGAGAAGCTCGGAGAAATATTTATTTGATAAACGTCATAATCTTATACATATATATATAATCTGCTTATAAAATCTTTGAATAATCAGTATCAAAAAATAAAATAATTATGTGGGGAAGTTTAATTTAACTCTACTTTGCAAGACGTTGGAAATTTCCATCATAACATTTAGTGAAAAAAATGCAATAAGAAAACAAGTGTATATGAATTTGGTTGTTGCTGGCAACTTTTTTCACGAATACTGCGAGATCAGGAACGTAGTTGTAAAAAAAAATCACATGTCACAATCATTATAGTGGATTTGAACTTGTTATTCCACTGTTTGTTATAGTTGGAAGAAACGTGTGACTTATTGAATATTTTTTATAACTAATCTGACACTTTTTTTGCTAATTAAAGTGATAATGAGTGGAAACAAGCAATATAAAAAAATTTAACTTAGATCAACAAAGAAAATTCTTATTTTCACTGCTTTTTATTAAGTAGTTCCATTTATTATAAATATGTATATACATATGACAGAATCACAAAATTAAGTGGTAATTCCAATCAATACTCTTATTTAATTATAAATAAAGCATCGTATTGTCATCCAAAGAAATCTCGTGTATATAAAACTTCAGTTCAACCGAATGCTTAAAAACGTGAGAAAACAACCTTTTCAGGTTTTGAAACAAGTCGCCAGAATGGTCGCTAAGTCGCCAACGTGGCTGTATTTGTAATTTTTTAAATAATTAGTTTTAATCAATTAATTTTAGTTAATTATAATTAAATTATTGTATTGTCTTCCAAAATAAAACCATGCATATTAAATTTCAGCTCAATTGAGTGTTTTAAAATATATTTTATTAACGATTGAAATTTCCACCAAGATAAATAAACAAATAAATAAATACATAGAGAGTGTGAGTTAATAGTAGGAATTGAAAAAGGTTTGTTTTTTGCGTTTCTGTTACTTTCTGTGCAATTTATATCGAATACCCCAAATGATCTTCCTGAAACCATGCGCGATAGAAATTTACATCATTATGCAGTTGTTTCACTTCTAATGTATGACGAAAATGTTACTTACTATATGTATGTTATATTATTTTTGCGGATAAATTTAGAAGAGAGGAACATTGAAGTTACTAAGATAAGTTAAAAGGCGATTGGCTAACAGAAGATTGGCCTTCATCACTGGAACTCTGACAACGAGATTGATGCAATTAGAATAATAATAATTGATTTTAATTATCATCAGGAATAAAAAGGTTACAAAGATATATTATTTTTTACTTATTTTGCACTACATGTTAGTTTGTATGATGATGGATATTTCCCTAATACTGTTTTTTTTTAATTATTTCATATTATACATTTATGTCGCAGGAAAATGATAGTAGGAATTTCATCAAATCCCTAAAGGAAATGATCAATTGATGGGAAATGTCAAAATAACGTCTCTTCAAGATCTTTTCCCTGATAAAAGTAAGAGATTTGAAGAAATCCCTGATCTGTTTCAGTGAAATAATGAAATAATATTGTCAAGAGTTTATAAGTGTTTATTTAACAAATAGGGTTCGTTATTAAATGTAGAAGTAGGTAATACAACAATAGTCAATGAAATACAAATTTTTTATTCGAAACTCTCGGTTGCTTACACACTAAAATATCAATTCCTATGGTACCATTTTTTTAAAGATATGGTGTTGGTATTTTGAAGGTCGATAGTAATACCTGTATGGTTAGGAAGAACAAGGACTCGACTCCCCAGGTGCCTCCCCCCTCCCTGGACAGCCTTTTGCCAATGCAAATCCAGACTAGTTCATTGCATCATTTCACTGAAACAGTTCAGGGTTTGATAAAATCACTTACTTTCAAGAGGGGAATGGCCCTGAAGGGACGTTATTTTAACATCTCCCGTCAATTGATGCTATCTTTTAGGGATTTGATGAAATTTCTAATTTCGTCTTTTTCTTGCGACATTTAGGACTAGGATTGAATAAACATTTTTTAATCTAGAGCATGAGTTATATCAACCTCATTTGTTTTACAAAAAAAAATTAAGCAAAGAAGAGTTTACCCGACTCTGATATATAAGGAGATTATAATACTAACAGTTCATTTTAAAATCTTAAGCAGTAGACGTCTAATAAAGTAATCCAATTAAAGCAGACACGCTGTGATTTTTTTCTGGAAAAACTACTCTAACTTCAGTAACACGTTTATTATATTGTTTAAATCTGCAATCTCTGTTCACTCTTTTCTCGTATAATTAATTCCTTCGTAATGCGTTCCGTACACTTTTACTTAATTAGTTATTCAAAGAAAAGTCATGGTTCATTCACACGGTAAAGTTTTCATACCAAAGCAACTCTAGATGTTAATTAAAGAAAAAACATAAGAAAACCTATTAGAACATGAAGCTTTTAAGAAATAATTCATAGATTAATCTTTTTTTACAGAAAGATTATTATTATTCTAAATTTATATATACATGATAAAAACTATTTTTCATATCATATTCCATTTTAAACCAATACAGATCTTAAATTTGTTTGATGTTTATTTCCAATATATGTTTTTAAAATCCAGGTTATAAGTAAAAAAAAGATTATTTGCTTTAATTTAAAGTATCAAAGTATTCGAAAACCATTATAAGATTTTTTTGAAAAAAAAAATGCTGTTTTTATTTAACACTTTTCAAAAATATTTCAAGATTGCATTAGAAAGCATCTCAAAAGAACCCTTTTCATGAAACAGGGGAAAAAACATTTCAATTAAATTCAGCCAAGCATTAACTTTCTTCGGAAATCTTTTTGCGGTTTGAAAAAGATCCTCAGAAAAGCTTTGATCACAGCTTTTTAAAATAAATCAGATACATTAAAGATTTACACAGTTAAAATTGTCTTTTGAAAGTACGTGCTAAAAGTATTAAGTGTCTATGGTTGTCTTTTCTTAGAATGTAATAAAATCTTGAAGATACTTGTATAAGGTAGCGTCTCTCAAATTGTGAGGCGCTCCCCCAGGGGGCGTGATATCCCTAGGAGGGGGTGTGCGAGCATATTGAAAAGTTGAAAACAAAAAATAATTTTAAAAACTTAAGATACTGAAAAAAATAAGCAAAATACATTCTAACTTAATAAAAAAAATAAAAAAACATGTACACGATGTAATACAAATATAAATGAATCAGTACTACACAATGTTTTCGATTATTAATATAACTATACTAAGTGAAGAATAAGTTTAGTAATCCCCAATGACGCCACGGGCTTTTCATATACAAAATTATATGCAAACATTAACTCTTATCTTGATAATTTGAGCAGTTTATAATTAATCCCTTAACTACCCATTAAATATTGCACGATTCGCTTCCAAATGCAACCGTTTTGCATGTATGCAAAAGTGTATAATATATTAGGGAGGAGGAGACAGAGGGAATAAATAAGAAAATCACCTGAAATAAGTAAATCCTTTGTGAAATTCATTTTATTGCATTAAAAAGACTTCGGAATAATTTTATAGATAGCAGTGAACAAAAAAGATCGTACTTCGGAAAGATGTATAAATACGCCCAGTGCAATTTACGCATTGGCAGAGATAAACGTTTATATAAATCGGAGGTACTTAAGAGGTTAAAGTCATATTATAGATTTTTAGCGTCAAAGTATCGTATTATCGAATTCAATACATTGTTGTTGTATGGAGGGGGCGCGATGAAAATTATGATTGAATAATGGGTCGCGAGTATTGAAAGTTTGAGAAACACTTGTAAAGGGTGTTTTTTTAGAGGTATAGAACTTTAAATTGCAATAAAACAACGATGTATTATTCGATTGACATGAATTTTTTTATTCGGAAGATAATCTTGTGGCATTACATTTTAAATATGATTTCTGGCATAGGACTGCCACGGCTGGCTCGGATGTAGTCCAATCTGGACGTCCAATTTTCGATGACTTTTTCCAACATTTGTGGCCGTATATCGGCAATAATACGGCGAATGTTGTCTTCCAAATGGTCAAGCGTGTGTGGCTTATCCGCATAGACCAATAAATTTACATAGCCCCACAGAAAATAGTCTAGCGGTGTTAAATCACAAGATCTTGGAGGCCAATTCACAGGTCCAAAACGTGAAATTAGGCGGTCACCAAACGTGTCTTTCAATAAATCGACTGTGGCACGAGTTGTGTGACATGTTGCGCCGACTTATTGGAACCACAGCTCCTGGACATCATGATTGTTCAATTCAGAAATGAAAAAGTTAGTAATCATGGCTCTATACTGATCACCATTGACTGTAACTTTGTGGCCTTCATCGTTTTTGAAGAAGTACGCACCAATGATTCCACCAGCCCATAAAGAGCACCAAACAGTCAGTTTTTCTGGATGTAACGGTGTTTTTACATACACTTGTGGATTAGCTTCACTCCAAATGCGGCAGTTTTGTTTGTTGACGTAGCCATTCAACCAGAAGTGCGCTTCATCGCTAAACAAAATTCGCTTATGAAAATCGGGAACAACGGCAATCTAATTTTGGGCCCATCCGACGAATCTTACCTTGCTTGATGATCGTTTGCTTCAATTCTTCCACGAGTTGGATTTTGTAAGCACGCAAACCAAGATCCTTCCGCAAAATCTTCCATAAAGTGGATGGACACAGATCCAATTCCTGTGCTCGATGGTGGATGGACTCATTCGGGTCTTCCTCAATGCTGCGCTCTACAGCAGCAATAGCTTCTTCTGTACGCACCGTACGGCGTCTCTGGGGATGTGAGTTATCAATTAGAGTAAACGTGGTGCGAAAACGTTCCATGGTTAATCGAATTAACTGCTCTGATGGACGATTTTGTCGACGATAAAATGGACGTAGTGCGAGATACGTATTCCGCACAGAACCATTATTTTCGAAATAAAATTGCACAATTTGAAAGCGTTGTTCAGGCGTGAGTCTATTCATGATGAATTGCCAAACCAAACTGAGAATAAATCACTTGACAGCTGTTAAATCGGTCGTCATCTTGGAAAGTAATGCCAACTTAAATTTCTATACCTGGGGAAAAAAACACTCTTTATAAGGACAATGAGACATACAATAAAATAATATTTAAAAAATACGCTTGAATATTTTCAGTTATATATATATATATATATATATATATATATATATATATATATATATATATATATATATATATATATATATATATATAAATTGTTATTTGTATAAAGAAATTCTAAATAGTAAGGATTAAAATTCCTTAGAACAATAGTAGTTCAATATTATAAATTTATCATTTTTCCTAGATATAGTTACCTAAGTATTATAATATTAGATAAAATTACTTACTATTATTTTTTAAATCATATATAACCCTATTGTCAATAAAGTAATGGTAGTTTGTAAATTCTCTCTGTTTAATTTTTATTTCTATTCTTTTTATACTTTTGGTAAGTGATTTGGGTCCAGAATTCGGCAATAACTTATTTATTGTACTCAGATTCAGCTTGGACACTAACTTTTTCAATGCATTGTTTAGGTAAGTTACCTTTATCTTGTAATGGATTTAGGTATTCTCTCCATTATTTTCAATAGGTTTTTGCTCAGCATTATTAACATAAAGGGGGAAGGTTCACTGGCCACAAAACATATTCATCTCTACTTTTATATAAATTATTTTATATATAAGTTGTCCTAAGTCAGCAGTGTTTATAATACTGTATTATCCATTTTGTATATATTTTAAACCCTATTATAATTTTAATTTCTCATGTATTCTTCAATGTCTGGTTATCTTACAATTTCAATTTTTTTCGGTATTGCTTGATGAATGTTCATCTCTCATTAGTAGATAATTTAGACTATATATATATGGCAAGTGTTTTGAGCCAGAATCAGACTTAATTTTAAAAATTGTCTTTATTCAAGGAATTCGCGACATCATCTGTCGCTAAGACGCAGAGAGAAAAAGGAACGCCAAAGCGAAAAAACTTAGTGGCTTATCACTTAAACACAGATGTTAGAAGTATCGTGGATTTTATGAGTGTACTTGAAATTTAATGCTGACAATATAATGATCTGCAATCAGAAATGTTTAGTGGAAAGGCTATATGTTTCGGAAAAATAATTGGGTGGTTAATTTGATACTTGAAGATGTAATGAAATATAAAAGTTAAGTGCTAGATAGATAATTTAATTTTTAATCTAATTTAACTATCCTTACATATATATATATATATATATATATATATATATATATATATATATATATATACATAGGGTGTCCATTCTTAAAGTGACCCAATAGCTAATTAACGAACCGTTCAGTTTAGACATGCTCTTCCAAATTGAAAAAATGTTTTAAAAAAGGTAAAGAATGTTTTTACGTGCTTTTCGAACCAAAAAACCCATTTAGAAAAAATACAAAAATTAAATTTTATACGGTCCCCAGGTCCTATTACTTATATTTACTTATATTTAGGAAAAGCTGCAGTACTCAAAAAGAGAGTAAAGACAAAAAGTTTAATTTTATTACGATAAAAACTGGCCGATTTATGGAACTTTTAAAATCATACAATTCATGCATTTTCTGGGCCAATTTCAAGAAGCTAGTAAGGGGCCGTCTCTAAAGTGAAATTAATTGGATTTTTGCCAGGAAACTTTCGCTCTTGCACGTCACTCTTATGTAAATCGTTTTTAAATTTGAAGTTAATATTACAATAATTGAGTACTTAAGAAGTAAAATTTATTATGTGTACATGTAAAACATAGACAAAATAAAATATTTTGGAGTAAGAAAACATTTCAAAAGCAGTTCCAAAAAATAGGTTTATTTGCTGCGGTACTGATCATGGCGAACATTAAAATCATGTTGTGTAGTCGTTTGAAATTGCATTTAGTCGTATTCTAATATTATGAATTCTAGCACGGGAGAACGAGATGTATACAAATGAAGAATACTACGAAATGGTACCGTTGTATGGTCAGTGTAATCGAAATAAGAGATAGTAGGCAAGACTTTATGCCATTAAATTTCCAAGTCTAATACATTCATCCTATTGTACAATTGCCAGTGCTGTTCAACGCTTGTATGAAACTGGGTATTATCATAGACGTAATCCCTTATCTCGTGCCACACACCTTCAGCAAATACCCACTGAGGATGTTCTAGGATATGCCCTAGCTCATCCTGAAAGTAGTGTCCTGGATATTAGCAAGGTTTGTTCCTACTCAAAATCGACGGTGTGAAACATATTACATACGTACGGTGCATATTCTTATCATCGAGTCCTGGCGCCGGAACTAATGCCCGGAGACCAGGAGCGTACTTTTGATTTTTGCAATTTCATGTTAAACACACTGGATGAAAATCCAGATTTTTTTAATTAAGTTTTGTGGTCGGATGAATGTCAGTTCTCGAGACAAGGCGCTATTAATACACAGAATAGGCATTATTGGTCCCTCTAAAACCCACATCTAATACGACTGAATGACCACCAAGTGCGTTGGTCGGTGAATGTGTAGTGTAGAATATGGAAGAGCACCTTAATTGGCCTAATATATTTTGATGGACCTTTAACATCAGAATCATACACGAAAATTTTATCTGGACCGTTAGCCGATTTTTTAGAAGATGAAAGTTCCTTACGGGATTTGTCACGCATATGGTACCAGCAGGATGGTGCCCTCGCACATAAATCTTGCGCAACCATGTACATTTTTGGCGCAGACATTTGGCACCCGAATAATCGGAAACGGAGGACAAGAGGTTGCAGAAACTACAGGCGGAGTTTCTGACGCGGGTTTGGTACTGCAATTCTGCGGAAGGCAGTCATTTTGAAAATTATTTTAGTTTGGTCATTTTAATATAATAAAGCCCCTGATTCATGATTGGAGCATCATTCCACATTATGCTATAATTTGAACGGTAAATCATGTATTTTTTGCTGCTATTTGTTTAAGGTATCCGATGACGTTCGGAATCGTGATTTTGCAAAGCGCATAAATGGATAATTTTCATGATATTTAGTGTCACTTATATTAGAATATATGCATAAAATTGTTTTAAGGGAACTTTGACAAAAAATATTTATTTAAATATAATATTTTGACAAGGAATTAACTTAAAATAATTTTTTTTCCAAATGTTCTCCTTTTGTGAAAAATGATTTTATTATAACATTTTGCCTGTATATATAGCTCAGACCTGTCTACAGAGGCTCAAGAAGAATTTTTGAAATATATAACTTACAAGTGGGTTTATTCATATTTTACGACAACAGAGGGGATCAATTTTAAGAGATGTCTGAGCTATATACAGGCAAAATATTATTATAATAGAACCATTTTTCACAAAAGGAAAACATTTGGAAAAAGAATATTCTAAGTTAATTGTTTGCCAAAATATTATATTTAAATAAATTTTTTTGTCAAAATCTCTAAAAAAATTTTTATGCATATATTCTAATTTGAGAGACACTAAATATCATGAAAATTATCCATTAATACGCTTTTTTAAAATCACGGTTCTGAACGTATTCGGATACCTAAAACAAGTTGTTTAAATCTTTTCGGTACAAGTTGTATTTCTTTAATTTAACTTTTATTGTTTACCATATATCAATACAAATTATCAATCTATGAGGGTTACTACGATTTTTTAATATTACTATGATGTTTTTCTTTTGATTTTTCTGTAGATAGTGAATTACTGTTCTCTAAACTCAATTTGTGTACAACCCCTTTTTCTGAGCAATTAAGATGCTTCAACTTTATGTAGGCATAACTCGATCAGTTTTTACCGTAATAAAATGAAACATTTATATTTATTTTGTTTTTGCGTACTGCATCTTTTAATAAATATAATTGATAGGACCTGGGGACCGCATAAAAATTCAATTTTTGTAAATGGAGTTTTTGGTTCGAAAAACACGTAAAAACATTATTTACCTTTTTAAAAACATTTTTCAAATTGGAAGTGCATGTCTAAACCGAACGGCTCGGGAATTTGCTTATGGGTCACTTTAAGGCTGGACTCCCTATATATATATATATATATATACATATTTATATTTTTCATTCATTTGTACACATATATGAGGCATGTCCGGAAACTAAGATTCATTTATGAAGACCTTGCTTTAAAATTCTTCCTAAGAAACAGAATTTATTTTTATAGGGAAGAGCATGTTGGAAGCTACTTTCTAACATAATTGCCACCATTATCGGGATATTCTTCTTATCGGAAAACCAACTCTTGTCAATACTCTTCTTATAAAAAGATACCACCAGGGAAGAGAATCACTGCTGAACAGTGGTTTGTAGAAACTTATCATGCAACAATCTTATTTTGAATCGTCAATTTCATGAACTTTCTTGTTCAATTTTTCAAACATACTATCTTTGACAACTTTAGGTTACCCAATTCTTGCTTCGTCATAAATATTGGTACGACTTTCATTGAGTTGCCAAACCCCCACTTTCTCACTATTTCATATCATTTAGTACATTTTCATCTTAAATCTATAAGTTATCGATTAATTTCAAATGGCTTAACATTCCTTGCGTTCCAAAAACGGTGAACAGGACGCACTTCTCATAGTCAGTGGAATCAACAAACATTTTGGTCGCTCACTAGCACGTATAAAAACAACACAATCCGACTATAATGGCGCAACTGGACATATAATCAATCAGAAACACACGCGTGAAAGCGTTGAATTGTGATTCTGCCGTCACGGTTGTGAGAGAACGAAATGGTACTTGGTTTCTTGACGCGCCGTTCTGTCTCTATATATGCACGAGGATGTTTTTGTTGCAGTGTCGCCAACGAACGTTTTGTACTACATGTTGATAATTGATATGCATTTATTTACTCGGGTTCAAGGCGACATTTTGTTAAACATATAAACAGAAATCTAGAATGCAATAAAGGACGAACCTTTAAATGCCCGATTCTCTTAAAAAATCTAAACATGCACAATTGCTTTTATTCATGAATATCTCGGGTCTAATTTTAAAAATTCTGAGCCGAAAGTTCATATTAAAATTCAAAGATTTGTGAAATAGTTTTCGAAAAAAATGGATTTATCCATCATTTAGTGCCTTGTAAAAATTAATATTAAAACGTTCTAAACTCAGATCACACAGGTGTGATCTTAGGCCTCGGAGCAGGGAAGACGAAATTACATATATGATACCCTGGGCCTAGGAGGGAAAAACGCTTGATCACACATGTGTGATAATAGTCTTGAACGGTTAAACACAAAATTGATGTGAGTGAAGTATTTTTTCGCGTTAAGGGAAATTACACACACACACACACACACACACACACACACACACACACACACACACACACACACACACATATATATATATATATATATATATACACATATATATATACACACACACACACATGCATATATATATATATATATATATATATATACATATATATATATATATATATATATATATATATATATATGCATGTGCATGAGATAAGGGTAATGTCACCTCGGGTTGAAAATGAAGAAGTAGCAGGAGCACTTCGTATTTTTAAGCATTTAATAAGTTAAAAAGAATACGGCACAACATAAATACTAAAACAGAGTGAATGAAAAGGAGGTCGGTGGGTGCCCTTGACATCAGCTGGTGAACTATCTGCACAACACGTCCATTCTCCTTTCCCTTCCTTTTGCGCTCAGCCTTATATGTCGCCACAATCACAGCTACAGTGAATGTGGGTGGTTGCAGTTAATAGTCACTGCCACGCTAACTGGTGGGTGGATAATACAAACGGCCATTATGACCGTAGCAGCTGTTCTCAGTGTCATAAACAGGATCACATGTGAAGAGGAATCTGAAAGGAACAAAAGACGAAACAGAAAATTATACACATTAAAACATGAAAAAAATAGAGGTTGCTGTTGTTAATTGCAGTGAATTATGCAATTAGGTGATGTCACCACTCAGTTTCATATGGTCAGTAGCTGGTTTTAAGGCGTTTTTTATATTGTCGTGTGTATTCGTGGGCTTTTTCTAGCACTTATTCGACATTTTCCTTCGTTAAAATCTTGCGGTTTTTCACAATGGTTCTTGACAGCCTCAAGTTCAACTTCCTGTTCTCTTAGATCCAAGTGAGCTTAGAAAACTTAAGTTATTCAGGTGTGTTGCTGATTTCTAGAATTTTGTGAATGGTATGTGCTATTTCTATCGTTTGAAGTTTTTTCTCCAGCTACTTAACATCAGCTTCAAGTTGGGATATTTTTTCGTTTTTAAGGATTAATTCTTCAGAAAGGACCCTATGTGTTATGTATTTTCAATCTGAGACTTCTTCTTCCAGCAATCTTCATCTCGAGCTCTTCCACTTTGCAATTTAAGGTTTTATTCTCTTGTTTTAATTTGTCGTTTTCTTCTTTCAGAGAGTGATTTAACTTTTTAAAATATTCAATTTCTTCCTCTGGCTTCTTTTCTTCCTTTAATAAGAGATCTCAGGGGTGTTAACTTTCTCTAGAAGACCGAAAAAATATAAATAATATTCAAATATATATAACTCTTTGAAATTAAAATTAAATAATTCGAATCTCGTACACATTATTTATAAAAGAATTGGGCTTCAGAAAAGTGTAAAATATTTAAAATATAATCATAATTTTAAAATTTATAAGCATATGAAAATAGGAAACATTTCTATAAGAAATATTAATTAAGTTTTACGTTGCGCATGCTATTTTTTAAAATAGTAGCTTTATTTACTAGCAATAAGTTGATTTATAAAGCTAAATGTATCTTTATTACACTGTAGTATTTTTATATAAATAGAACAATAAATTATATTTTTTAAAAATAAAAAAATTGCATTTCCAATTTTTTTAAAATAACAATACTTTTCAAATATTTTGAAATACAAAAGATATATTATTCTTAAATTAAGTAGGGCTTAATGAGTATGATACATTTCATAACTCTAATTTTTTATACATCAAATGCTGCTATTTTAAAAAAATAGCGTGCAAAACACAATATAATTACTTAATATTTATTATAAAATTATTTCTTATTTTCATATGGTTACAATGTTTTAAAATTATGATTATTTATTAAACAATTTGAAACGGTAATACTTTGTAAATAATGTGTTAAAGACTCGAATTATTTAATTTAAATTTAAAAGAGTTACACCTTGTGACAAATCTATACGGAACTTTATCACTAACCTTCTGAGTTGTCTTTTTTAGGGAAATTTAATTCCCTACCTATTTCCAATCAGCTCCAAAGAGAGGACATGATTCCTTGTTATGCAGATTAGATAAAGTATTTAAGTCAAACGGAATAGTAAAGTTAGAGCAATAGGAGAGAGAGATTAAAGCAGAAAGTGATAATAGTGAAGTTAAATTTATAATTGAAGATTTCTTGTTGGATAATTTAATCTCAAGAAGACTTGAGATTCAGTGTGGTAAATATTAATTTATATTTGAAGTCTCACTAAAGATTTATATTAGGAGCGAGATTAAAGTTAAATGTTCAATAAGAACAATATAGAATATAATTCTGGGATCTCTTATCTTGGTAATCTCTGCGTGATCGATATTCTAATTGTTAATTAATTGGATCATTAAATATTTAAGTTAATTTAAAGGACATTCCCTTTAAAAAAAACCTCATAATATTAGTTAGATATATTTGTTAATAAGTCTTTGATTCTATTTGGATAAGATAACCAAATAAAGTAAGTTATTTATAAAAATGGCTACTGGCTCTTATCTGACTCCTACTTATTCTCGTTCTCAAAGTGAGGTCCAAGGGGACCTTCACAACCTGTTTGAAAATTGTTATATTGTCACTCCTCCAGACAAAATTAACTCCTGAGACCTCTTAACTTTCCAAATCTTTTGTTTCTTCTCAGTGTTTATTATTTACAATGTAAGAAATATTAACTACAGAGATGGTTTCATCGCAAACATTAGCAATATTTACAAGCAGATCATCATCAATTTTGCCGCATTTACGAATGCCGTTTTTATAAAAGGTAAACCGAGTTTCTGTCGTAACAAGTCAAGGCCAATAATCACATCAAGGGGAATACATTTTCATTAAGGACATGGATTGTCGCGAGTAGAGTTGAATGGTATTGTTGTCCTGAAAGAAGCCAACGCTTTGGACTTTATCTTTACCAATACCGAAAAAAGTTGTTTGGGAAAGGTACAAAGGAGGGGAACTGATAGATAAGTTTTCTTATTTATAATATTGGCTTGTGAACCAGTGTCACAAAGAGCACACACAGTTTTAACTTATTATCTTTAATTAAAACTTCAACATGCATATTATTTCACAGAAATTTTTTCAAATGATTGTAAAATAGAATGGGCATTCCTATTAGAAGGATCTTTAATTTTGTTGTTAGGTGTTGAGTAGTTTTGATTTTGAGGGCAATGAGCATGTACATGGCTGAAATCTTTGCTACAGTAACATTTTTTTCTGCGTTGCTTATTGGTGCAATGGGTACTCTTATGTCCTTTTAAACCACAAGAATAACAAACGAACTGTCAGTTTGGGGACAGCCTACATTCAAATTTTGCATTACTAAGGGTATCATCAAATTTTCTTTCATTATTTTGCTTAACATTTCTGGAAACATTTAACTATTTTTCAAAAATTTTAAGTTTGTCTTTAAATTCATGCCTCATGTGTTTTTAACAATATGAAATTCTTTTTGGTAAAATTAAGTTATTTTTTCTTTCTTTCTTTAATAATAATTATTAATAATTAATTTTTTTGGTGTGATGTGGTGTCTTGACAGCAAAATGGCAGTTCAGATGTCAGTTTTACCACTTCACTAAGACTCGAAATGACGAGTACCGACACCAACAGCCCTCAGGTAGTTTCAAAATGCGACATTAATAAAAATGAAATCAAATTCTTTTTTTATTGTACCTTTATATTTATAATATGCATGGCGTTAAGAGAAAGATCAGTGTGAGGATGAGATAATCTAATTTAGGGCCCACGTGAGAATAAGTTCTTCTGAGGAAAAGACTACAAGTCCTCCTCAGAAGGCAGGATTGCACCTGTTTTTCACCTTAAATGCAAAACATGGCCATAGAAGAAAACAGTTAAGAACTTTTACCTAATGATCTTATTCATTAAACAGTAGCTATAGCTTCTTAAGCGGAAACATGTTAATTTTCGTTTGCATTACTTTTACACAAACTTGTTTAGAAAGCTCGATGCTCAAGTTCCTTAAAAACCTTTGGTAATCTTAGTTATGAAATAATGAAAAACATTCTGAAAATGGTACGTATAGCAGAAAATAAGACTCTTAGTAATGTTTTTTTTTACTTCACTTCTCTATGATGTAATAAGATCCCAGCATTTGTTTCAAAAGAAAAAAAATATGTATTTAATAAAGATATATGAACTTACTTGGATGGTATCCAAATAACAGTATTTGATGTACCGTTTAGGAAGATGGATAATGGGATTTCCTCTATATTGATTTTTTTTTATTTTCCATTCCTCAATTAATATCAATTTGGAGGTAGCTGTAAGGATTAAAACACACATTTTTACTTAATTTAAATATCCTCTTTAATGTAAATGATCTTTTGATTATTATAAACATTATGATCATTTATACTCACCATTTATTAATTTACAGCTTAAAAAATTAATTTACATGTAAATGGGGGGTAATTAATGTTTCATACAATGCGTTTGTTAGGAAAAAATAAAAAAAATCACTTTCAGTTAAGAATAATTATGTGCTTTAATTACTACTGAGAGATTATAATAATGAGATAAACTACTACTTTTTTACACGAAATAAAATTAATTTCCAACACTTTTAACCAGGATTAAGTATTAGCTTTGGAATTATTTTAAAATAATAAAATTTTTGAACTACCTAAACTTGTCTTTGTCCACTGCATAATGTTCTGAGGCATGTGGTTAATTATTCTGATAACCTCAATATGGTTTTAATTACTCCTCTGCGTGCGTTAATGGATAAAAAATAATTACAACACTTTGGGATTTAGAATAAAGGAAATTTAGTGTTCAGTCGAAGAAATCTAATTATTTCGCCTCACAGATTCCTAAGAATAATTTAAAAAAAAATTATATATAATGAGTTGAAAACAATCTAAGAAAGAATTTTTATAAAATGGATCAAGAAACAGTACTATTCAAGTTAAAATAATTTTAAACAGGTTAAATATTACCAAAATGAATATCTACCACTTCTAAAATAAAGAAATAAAAGTTTGCATCTAGTATACCCAACTCTTTTTTTTACACGGTGAATACGTTCTTCAGAGAACCGCGCGAACAAAACATGCAGCATGTGGTATATTTGAGAACATGTTCCACAATTTAAAAAACCCATGAAAGATGAAAAATATTTAAATATTTTCTCAAAATACAGTGCTCAAAATAGTTATAATAAAATTCATGTTAAACCTTTACAAAACAAAAACAATGCATTTGTATTATAAAAGAAAATAAATTTGGTGTATAAAGTGAACGTTCCCAATCTATAAGTTTAAATATATATAATACAAAATTTAAAACCAATATATATATATATATATATATATATACAAATATATAAACTAAAATATAAAAATAAACAGATAGTTATAAACCTAAGATAACTATAAATAGGCAGAAGAAGGCACAGTTGTATAATTACAAATTTCCTGGCCTTAGGAACCAGGATTGCAGGTTTAGACATGTTTTGGGGCCGGTCAACCTTCACCTTTAGTTTGTCATACTATGTGAATTACATATGAGGAATTTAAATATTAAAAAATCATTAAACTAATAACATATGAACAAAAATATAACCTACTATTATTCGCAGTGTAGACGTAGGTCGGGAGTGCATCAACTAGTAATGTGTTTCCCGCCAAATACAAGGAAGTGAAAACAGATGCGCATAAAATTAATTACGATAGGATATTAATAAATTTATATCTATATACTTTTAAAAAAATCATAAAAAAAATATTCATATAAATATTAGTGTAAAATATAAATGATACGCAAAGATATATAAATATTATTAAAATTTAATAAGCATGTGGCGCCATCTATTTAATTATTGTAGAATTAATTAAAAATTGTAGAATTATTTAAAAAAGCCTTACAAAATCATAATGACAGTGAATAATTACAGTAATACAAATTGTATCATTAAAAACCATTATAAATATAATTACAAAGAAAGTTAGCAGGATATCCATGTTCAATACAGTGATTAAAAATTTATTAAGATTTAAAAAAAAATATTAGCTTTATCGCTAACTAATACATTATTACGATAAATACAGTTAAAAATAATATTTCTATATATAGATATTGATAAATTTAATTCCAGTAAGGTACTTTGATGATATTAAAATTAAAGGCATCTCTTTTATCATAAATATTACTATGTAATTTCAAATCATTAATATACATTCTTACATCTAAGTAATTAGTTTTGATTGGATTATTATTAATTTTAACTAAGTTTAAGTAAGCCGGATAAAAATTAATAATGGGATTTAAATTATCATTTTTACCAAAAATAATTAAATCATCAATATATCTAAAAATATAGTAGTCATTTTTAATAATATGATTATGTTCATAAAAGTGTAAATATAGATTAGCCAAATTATTGCTTGCTGGGCCCCCTTGTGGAAGTCCTTTTTCTTGTTTTTTTTAAAGTGTCATTAAAATTAATGTAATTTTCTTTTAAGACGAAATCTATGAGAGTTTTAAATTTGTTAAAACTAATATTAAAATTATACATACTGTGGTTTTGTAAAATTACTTTAATAATATCATATATATCAATGGAATTGAAAAGATCTTTAAAGTCATAATTATGAACTGAATAAAATTTTTATTATTAAAAAAATCTATAGTATCTTTACTATTTTTAATTATAGCTTTATTACATTGCTGATTAATGAAGTTTTGTATAATATATGAAGTAATTTGCCTGAAGTAGTAATATATGTTTTAAAACCATTTGTCACGGTTCTAAATTTAACAGGACTTTTATGGAATTTTGGGGTTAAACATATATATTGATACTTAATTTTAGGAATACAAAAACCTAATTTTTTATAAATAGCAGTAATACGATTACTAATTTCATTATGTGACAAATCTAATTTTTTATAAGATCCATTATTTAGAAAGTGATCATTAAGAATATTATAATATAAATACTTACAAATCACAGCATAGTTACCAGGTACTTTATCAATGTAAACTATGATAAAATTCTTTTGTAAATCATAAATTTTCTGTTTTATATCTTAAAAAGTAGCTTCATATTGAGAATGGTAGCTAAATTTAATAAGGTGTTTTAAAATATTGTACTTATACTCATGAAATGCCTCAATAGGCAGTCCAAATTTAATTGCAGATTTTGTAATAAAATTATCTATATCTTTAATAATTTGTTTTTTAACAGTATTGTTGTTTTTAGAAACATTTAATCTAAAACTAGTGCCTTTACTCATAATAGCTTTTAAAATATTGTCATTGATTATTTCTAAGTTGCCAGTGACTACATGTTTATGATAATGAATATAGTTAAAAATAATATTTCTGTATATAGATATTGATAAATCTGAATTCTAGTAAGGCACTTTGATGATATTAAAATTAAAGGCATCTCTTTTATCATAGATATTACTATGTAATATCAAATCCTTAATATACATTGTTAGATCTAAGTAATTAGTTTTGATTGGATTATTATTAGTTTTAACTAAGTTTAAGTAAGCCGGATAAAAATTAATAATGGGATTTAAATTATCATTTTTACCAAAAATAGTTCAATCATCAATATATCTAAAAATATAGTAGTCATTATTAATAATATAATTATGTTCATAAAAGTGTAAATATAGATTAGCCAAACTATTGCTTGCTGGGCCCCCTTGTGGGAGTGCTTTCTCTTGTTTATATAAAGAACCATTAAATATATATATATATATTTAATGGTTATATATATATATATATATATATCACATATTAAAATTTGAAATGAAGTTCGGAATAAGACTACTAACTAACTATTACGAACAAGACCAGAAGTGTCACATCCATAAATGTGTCAGATAGGTCTAGTAAAACTGTCAGCTTTGATTCAAATGAAAAATTTTGTTCGTTATTAGCGGCCTCTGTTGATTTTTCTGTTGTTGTTATAGTCTTATTAGCGGTTTTTTTTGGTTTCTCAAGTTGAATATATATATCTTGATACACAAGACTACGTAGAAACTTTAACCCTTTATGAACCGACGATACTTATAAGTACCAATTAATTTTAAATTACATAGAATAACCATTTTTATGAAGATTCTTCGAAATCCACTCTTCCAACATATATTGCAGCACGGATTTTATGACGAGTTTTTTAGTGGGGAAGGTGAATAGTTTTATAGCAGAAATTACGTTTTCAGCTAACCACGTTTTCTGTGGATTCCGAAGATTATCATTTTTGTTCCGAAAAAACAGTTAATGTCAAAATTTAAGTGTCTTATTTTTTATTATGTTAATGAAGACTTTAGAAAACTATTTGACTATTTATTTTAAGTGAACATGCTATATAATTAATTTTACAGTGGAATAAATTTAATTAATTAATTAGCTCTAATGGATTAAATTTTCCAAAGTTGAGTATTTTGTTTATGTATAGTCCTTAATTTTTTTAACGTTGAGATCCAAAAAATAATTATTCCATGAAAAACATTTGCAGTAAATCATAAAGAATTAATGCGCGATCTATGTCAGGATCATAGGTAACAAAGTGTTGTTCGATACTTGTAGCAAATTTGATGTCCTGGCGTATTAAATGAGCTGTTAATAGCTGAACTTCACTTTTGACTTCATCATCATAAACTCGTTCAAATCGTACTCGTCCAAAGGGACGCGGCTCCAATTTTTTTTTGGAAATTAATGTAAAAAAAAAATAATTAAATTCGTGTTAGGTGTTATTTCAAAATTGTACTAAAAAGATGTAAAAAAATAGTTGGGTGTATATCTTATTTCAGCAAGTGTAAGCGCGCACCCAAACTCACACACAAGCGCGCACGATCTGTCTAAAAGTGTGCGTACAATCAATGGTACAAAAGGGAACTGCCTGCCAAATTTAAAATCTATAGATTTTAGATCTTGTGATGTGAGAGATTGAGTAGTTTTTCTCCAATATGTATATGAAATATTTCCATAATTCTGGAGAGTGGTAATGATAACTACAATGTCGTGGCGAGTGGATTGTACTGTAACGAACGCAATGATAGGGCGTGGGTATTGGAAGTGATTTCTTAATATTGGATTCATTTTTAAATATTGTTGTCGCTGCTTACTTATGATATTGACGAGGCAGTCTTGTGATTAATTAAAGCCGTTTTATTCCACAACTTGAAACACATAAACATATTAAATATAAAACATGGGATGGATGGCCCAATAAAGAACAAAGAAACTACGACACAACGTAATGCAGCCGACTACATGATTAAAGACACAGACATAAGAGAGCTGGATTTTCCAGAGTCTCGCTTTTATACCAAGCGGGAAATCACGTTATTTGAGTGGGGGTGAGGTGGATGGATGTAGTTACAGAAGTTCCCATTAGGCGGGTAACTAATTAAAATAATTGAACGGTTGCCCTGAAGAACTGGATCCTGGATAAATCAAGAGCTAATAAAGTTAAATTACTGTGCATTACTACATATACATAATGCTGAAAACTGAATTTTAAATGTTGAAGAAAGTTTAGCATTTAATTATGAAAGTCGTGCGAATTATGTTCGGTATAGATTTTTTTTACAAATGGAATGAATTACTTTAGGGGGATTTGTGTCATAAATTATTCATTCCGTTCATTTGATACATTTGGAGTGTCAAACCATGCTACTTGTTTCAATTGTTGAATATCGCTCATTTTGTATGCTATAGAGATGTATATCTTACATTCATGAGAAAATGATCAGAATTGATCTTCTTATTTTTACCTTGCCGAATAAATGACACAGCTTAAGCCATGCTGTTTGTTGAATTTCCAGTATTACATTTAATTTAGCAGCATAAACTATTGTGTGTCTCTCATGTGAAAGAATATTTGGCAGTCTATTAAAGCCCCGTTGATTAAACTTGTCATAAATTTTGATCGTCAGATATGACACCGAGTTAAAAATGCTGTGTGTGAATTTTCTTTTTAAATTACTTATAAAAGTTCTTGAGAAACAATGCTTCATATTTAAAATAAAAGGTAATTAGTAATTATTTTATGATTTATATTTTAGTGTTTTTTTAAAACTCCACTATTAATAAAAGTATATAATTCAAAACATTCTCAAAATGAAAAGTAAAGCAAATAATAAATAAACAAACATCTTTTTATCTTCAATTATAATACAGACATGTAATTATTATTTCTTAAAGAAATCTTTTCATGCAGGAGAAATAACACACACTACTTTTATAATATACTACTGTGAACAAACTTAATGTTTTTTCACACTACAAAGTTCTTTGAAATATGAAACATTTATTCTTAAGCTTATTTATTACAAAGCTTATTATACGTTCCTTTTCAAAAAACTGTATGGACGGAGGACGGGGAAGGGGATAGGGGAGAATTTAATATATATCTGCTGTTCACATATAATTAAGTCCATTTACAATGAAGCGTTAGTATTAATAACACAAATCGGAAATGAACTGTTCTTTACATCAGAAAAGAATGAAAGTGCCTTGATTCTTCTTGTGTAGTGAGTGAGTTAATATCAACGTCGCACTGTTCAGCTACACGAGGGCTTTTGGCGACGGACCACGTAATTTTGAACCATGGTCAAGTGACGTGGGCGACACCTGAGCTGGCACCCCTCTCTCCTAACTACCACACCACACCAACGGGAGGACGTTTCAGCTCTCGACAGATTTAACGTGCATCGCTGCTCTACACGGCGGGTCTTTAGTGGTACTGGGATCGAACTCATGACATGCCTGCCATGGTTGGATACCTTAACCACTGGGCTACCGCAGCCCTTCTTCTTGTGTAACCAAGTGTTTTACATCTACAAAAGGATTATTCAAACTTTCTTCAAAAAGGTGTATAATATTCCTATCTTATTTTTAAGAAATGAAAACTGATTTCATATATTAAAAGAAGAGTGTTTAGTTTTTGTACAACTATTATATATATGAAGTTGTATAAATATATATTGTTTAGATATATATAAATTATGGGCATCTAAATCCTAGCATTAAGAATTGGATTGTATTGAAAAATATACTTATACATGTAACTCTCTCCTCAATATAAAAAAAGAGAGAGAAGGCAGAACTTCTAATTAAAAATTTCTAAAAATCTCTAAAACTAAAGTAGAATGATTTTTTGCGCTCTAGTGACCCAATAACCAAGGGGATTTCTGCAAAATCGATTTTTAGTGCATCTCTATCCCGTAAAATAAACATGTGTGCCACATTTCAAGTCTAAATCTAATACAACAAAACAAGAATTTTTTATTAATAATCCTATTACACAACGTGAGCGAAAAAGTAGTTTGGTGGTCCATATGGTGCACGTGAAGGTCTACGATAGTTGCTTTCATTAAACCATATCGTGACTTTTAAAAGAAATTTTAATGAAATGGAAACCTGATTTCACCCATTTAAAAGATTTTTTTACTAAATTTAATGATGTTAATTTGTAGTTACAAGGTGACAGATTAAATTTTATTAAAACAAGGACCATTATTTCAGTGTTTTCTTGCCAGAAATAAGCTAAAGTAATATAATATTGGGTATCGGGAAAAAAAAAATTTCCCAGTTTTTCAATTAATTGCAGATGATCTGCCAGGAAAATAACATTTCAACCTACGTTCGATATTTAAATGCCCTTTATTTAGATTTTGAAACTAGATTTGAGAAGACTTTGCCTATGGTAATTACCACAGTAGGAAATTAATTGATACGGTCACATTGAAAAAAATTGCTAATTACAAGAGGAACTGATCGAAATCGGCAGTAGCGGAGATATTAAAGTAGAATTTAGAAACGGATGTCAGCGATTTTGGCTTTCAAATGACATACCTGTTACTTAATCCGAATTATGAAGTGTTGTGAGAAAGTTTTTAATTTTTTTTTCTTACTTTTTCCGAAGGAGTGAGAGCGTGGTTGCAAATCTTCAAAATCAGAAAGATGAAAGAAAGTAAAAGAGACGGATCACTTCTAACCGAAAAAGTTTAGGGTAAAATCTGATGAAATTGATACGAAATATCGAAAATTTGTTAATAAATCACCAGATTCATCTCTCCCGCAATGAACATTTGTTTTTTTATCAATTATTTTATGTGTTAATTAAATTAAAAATTTGTTTCTCAAGATTTAAGCACTGTAATTAATTCAAAATAGAAATTAAAATCTTTTAAAGCAAGTAGCTCTGTACCAGCTGTAAAAAAGAAAACAGCTAATCCCTAAATATTTGACACGGCCTAATACTTAGCGATGAATCCCCCTTTAGTTTTGCAACAGATGCCCACCAGATCCGTGTGAGGGGGACCATCAGTCCCTATTAACTCTTGTTTTACAGTTATACTGTCAATAGTCCTCAAGCGATGGTAAATTGTATTATCTTTATTGATAGCATAAACCGTTTATAGTCCTAATCGTACCTTCATCAACTCGCGCATTCTTCGTTTTTAACAGTTCAACGATAAGTTGAAGACATTCCACGGATGGATTCGTCACCCTTTATGACACATTATCTTGGAGTTCTTTACCAACTAGGCAATTCTTGGCTCCATATACGTTGTTGTTTCAAATGGAGTTGTATACACCAAGTCCATTTGACCTTTCCACAAAAGAACCCACAATCCAGATCCTGCTCATCAACAGCTGTCCCAGGGATATGCTCCTTCTGTCCAGATGATGAGCAAGAAAAGCAGGAATAGAACTCAGACATGTATAGAAAGACTTTACCCCTACACAAAGGTCACGCTACGCGGATGACCGCTTCCAAAGCGCGCCAAAGCCGTCGGAAGAGCCATGGATCTCCTGCTCTTTAGAGATAGTCCAGCATTCTAGGATGTTTCCCAGTGGTGAGAAGGGTTTCACCAAGTCAGATTCATTTTAACTCTGTGAAGGGAATTAATTTCAGACTGGCTCAAGACAGAGGAGCTGGGATTAAGGAGATCACAAACCCTACCAGCCAGCCCATCAGTGGTCTCATTCAAAGGGTGTGCCGAAATATTGACCACGCGAGGGCGCTGGTGTGCGCACATCTGTATTAAAATTGTAAAGACCGTTAGTGTGTGTGTGTGTGTAACTTGTATCATAGAATGTAAGCCGCATCGCGGCAATTCGTATCTAATTAAATATTACTATACCTAAATTATCTCATGAAACTACTTATTGTGGACTGACTAACTAATTCGCCCGGATACACACTCCTTTCGTTTCGAAATAATTATGGACATTGCTTCGTTTATAATTCGCTACATGGTGCATCGGCCGGGAAGGTCATTCGCTGCGTGATGGGGGGTGAGTACTTTCGTTTTGTCTAACTTTGAATTCGGTATTTGTCTAGTTAAGCTTATTTCTCATCATTTCTGATTTTGGTTTATTCGTAACTGTCGGTATTTGGAAGGTTGCTCTGGTATAGTTTTGTTTATTTGTATGCATATATTGTTAAGCTGAATTTTGTTTGAAAGTTGTACTAAGTTGCATTTGGAATTGGTGTTGTCATTTGTATATTTGTTTGCAATTATAGTGTTTTGGTTTAAAATGGATGCAGCAAGTAAGGATATATTAGAAAGAGCGAAAAGGACTCGATCTGTTTCGAGATCCCTCGTGACAAAACAAATTAATAAATTAGAACCCGAAATAAGCAATACAGCTGATAAAACAACAGTACATGAGATATATATGCAATTAATTTCTAAATTTGAAGAGCTGAGTACACTCGATAAGGAAATTGAGAATTTAATAGATATTGAGAGTCTAGAAGAAGAAATCGTAACTCACGAAGAATATCGAGATAAATTTATAATTTGGAAAATCCGTGCTGAACGTTATGTAGAATCAGTTTCGAACACTGCTATTCAAAATTCGGTGGAAAATTAACCACACACACACACAACATAACACTTCCTTTAAATAGTACAGTTAGTTCTATTTTAACAAATCAACCGCGTTTACCTAAACTCACATTAGAATCTTTTTCGGGCAAGGATATCAGTAGTTTTCCCAGTTTTTGGGCTAGATTTAAATCCGCAGTACATGAAAATTCGAGTTTAAATGATGTGGACAAATTTTCCTATTTAAAATCGGTTGTCACATCTGATGCAGAATTGGCTATACGAGGCTTAACTCTAACATCGGAAAATTATGCAAAAGCAATGAAAATTTTAGAAAATCGGTTCGGACGTAAAGAACTTATTGTTGACTTTCATATGAATCGCTTGTTAAATCTGACCCCTGTCCGTATATCGTTTGATGCTATTGCGTTAAGAAATTTATATGATCAGTATGAAATTAATATAAGGGGACTTGAATCTCTTGAAATCTCTCCCGATTCCTATAGTTGTCTCTTGTTTCCGATAATTATGATAGCTATTCCCTCTGATTTAGCATTAGAATATAATAAAAAACATAATGTGAAACACAATCACAAATCACTGATTTAATTGCATATTTGCGAAGCGAAGTAGAAAGTCGCGAACGCACAGAATTTCTAGTAAAACCGTATGACCTAGAATTGAAAAATAATAATTCCTATTCCAATACTAAGTATTTCGAAAGAACGTCTCATAGCTATCCACAGTCAAATCGAAGGGTTCAAGGTCATTCGCGATTCCACCCATCTCATAAATCGTTTTCCTCTGCAAACGAATTGCTGACGGCTGCATTTTCGAATTGCTTATTTTGTTCCCAGAATACTCATATGTCTGATTTGTGTGAGAATTTATGCGTTCAGAAAAAAAGAGCTAAATTAATTCAAGAAGGGAGATGTTTCATTTGTTGCAACACTGGTTGTTATGTTAAAAAGTGCAAGAAAGAGGTTTGTTCGTATTGTAAAGGTTGATATGCGCGTGCTATTTGTTTTAAGTTAGAAAAATATAAGCAAAATTCGCATTTGGATTTGGAGGAAAAGAATGTTGACGTTAAAACTACGTCTTCGAATTCTGTTTTTCATAACAGAGGTGGAGTTTTATTGCAATGTGTGAAGGCCGAAATTATAGGTCGTTCTTCATCGGATAAGATATTTTGCCTTTTTGATAATGGAAGTGAGAAGTCGTTCATCAAAAAAATGTGTCTCGGAGGTTGGGGTTGAAAATATTGGGTTCGGAAAGGCTAAATATTTTTTCGTTCGGTTGTAAAACTCCTAAAAAACAAACTTGTAGTAAGGTCGAGGTTAGGCTAAGGAATGTATTAAGCGGAGAAGAGACTGTGATTGAGGCATTGGAAATTGAGGAAATTTCAAAGGCAACACTTAGCCTACCTAATCCAGATGCGTGGGCAGAAATGGAGTCGAAAGGGTTTAGGCTAACATTCAGTTGTAATGAATCTTCTGAGAATTGTGAAATTTCATTGTTAATAGGTTCCGATTTTTATTGGTCTTTAACACATCGGATAAAAAGATTAGATTCATCATTGGTTGCAGTCGAGACTAGGCTAGGATGGTCTCTTCAGGGAAAGTGTGACGAGCGGAGTGATTGTACCTTGGTACATTTGGTTCACAGTGAAGAGGAATCGATTTCGACTGAGATAAGGAGATTTTGGGAGATAGAAAGTTTAGGAATACTTGACAAGGGTTCAGTGACTTTAGGTAATGGGGATGAAGAGATACTTAGTGAGTTTGATAAATCAGTTAATTTCGTAGATGGTCGATATCGTGTAAATTTGCCATGGAAACCAGGTATGAGAGAGGCTTTACAAAATAATAAAACTGTCGAACGTAAGCGTTTTGAGGGGTTGGTTCGTAGGTTTAAATGTGATCACGAGTTGTTCTGCGAGTATAAGGATGTGATTGATGACTATGTTAGGGAAGGTATTGTTGAGCGTACTTCTTGTGATTCTTTATTGGATAGTCAGGGATTTTACCTACCCCATTATGCAGTGATACGTAGCGACAAAAAAAGTCGTATTCGAATAGTATTTGATGGTTCAGCACACGAAAATGGACAATCATCGTTAAACCAAAGTTTATATACGGGACCAAATTTGCATCCCAACATTTTAGAACTGCTTTTATGTTTTCGAAAAAGTCTTGTAGCATTTACAGCTGATGTGAAATCGGCTTTTCTTCAAATTGAATTAGATTTCCGTGATCGAGGTTTTACACGTTTCTTCTGGACTGATAATTTGAATAACGAGCCATACGTTTTGAATTTCACGAGAGTTCTTTTTGGACTTCGACCTAGCCCATACCTTCTCGCAGCAACTTTAAAACATCATTTTAAGAAGTACAGAGAGAAATATCCTCATACATTTGAGTTGCTAAATAGTTCCATTTATGTTGATGACCTCATTTGTGGTCAGAATGATGTTCCGGACGCTCTACGTACTACCTTGGAGTTCTTGCAAATATTCAGTGACGCAGGCATGTTATTGCGCAAATGGCGAAGTAATTCGAAACAACTTAATTTGTTATGGCAGCAAGAAGGTGTCAAAACGGAATCCTCTGAAACTAGTGCTATTGATCTTAAACCTCCAACTAAGGTTTTAGGACTTGCTTGGGATCCAGAAAATGATTTAATTTATTTCGATCCAAAGGATCTATTGAAGTTTATGTCACGTAGAGGAGAATAGAAAACATTTATTCTAAGTGTGGTTGGTCGCATCTTCGACCCCATTGGAATTCTTGGCCCATTCGTTATCAAATTGAAGAAATGTCTACTTCAGGAACTTTGGATTCTAGGAGTAGAATGGGACTCTGAACTTCCCCCAAAGCTACGACACAAGTGGCAGCAGTGGAGTAGCGAAGCTGAGGGCTTGACGGAGATAAGGATACCACGGTTCTATTTAGGTAACATAGATCAAGAAATATCAAAGTGTGAAATACATTGTTTTTCAGACGCGAGTAAATCAGCTTATGGAACAATATTATGCTTGCGATTTGTTACTTGCAATAACGAAATCGAAACTAGTTTCATTTGCTCAAAAAGTCGTGTGGCACCTTTGAAATCATTGACGCTTCCTCGTCTTGAACTGACAGCAGCCTTATTGTCAGCTAGGTTGGCCAAACAGGTGTCATCTTGTCTCAAATTTGATGCTAATATATATTATTGGACCGATTCTCTCATTTCGTACTACTGGATACGCGGCGATTCTTCAGCGTTCAAACCATACATTAAAAATCATGTTCAAGAGATACAATTGCTCTCTGATCCGATGCAGTGAGGACACTGTCCAGGAAAGGACAACCCTGCTGATCTCCTTTCGCGTGGTACATCTGCCGTTAAGTTAGCACAGAATGAGCTGTGGTGGCATGGCCCACCTTGGCTTAAACTAACACCCGATCATTGGCCAAATCGTCGCCGAGATATTTTAGATTCGGAGCTCTGCTCGGAAGAATTAGAACATCGTTCTAGTGTGCATGTGGCACTTACTCAACAGAGGGAAGCTCTTGTTGACATAAATCGATTCAGCAGCCTTAAGAAACTTTTGAAAACGACTGCTTGGGTTTTCCGATTCGTGAACAATGCTAGAAACATTTACAAATCGATGGACTTCGACATTACTGCAGATGAAATACAAAATGCTGAATATTTTTGGCTTAAATGTGTTCAATCCGAATTTTATTCAGCTGAGATATTAGCCTTAAACCAAAACGAACAACTTCGATCTAGCTCTGAAATAAAGAGTTTAGTGCCGTATTTAGATGAAAACAATTTATTACGACTTACTGGACGGTTGCTTGAAGCAGACTTATGCTTTGGTGAAAAGCATCCTGTTATTCTTCCTTGACGCTGTAAATTTACAGAATTACTTGTTATTAGGGAACATGAACGAATCGGTCATTGTGGCGTATCTGCAACTTTGACTCAACTTCGGAAAAATATTGGATACCTAAGGGTCGTCAGTTAGTGAAAACAATGATTCGAATCTGTCTCGTTTGTAAAAAATACAGTGCCAAACCAGCTGACCAGTTAAGTGGTCAGTTGCCCCGAGATAGAATCACCCAATCTCCTCCTTTCCAAATTGTAGGAATTGATTTTACAGGTGCAATACTTGTTAAGGACAATCAAGGGACTCGCAAGTTTTATGTTTCTTTGTTTACATGTGCAGTCACTCGTGCCGTACACTTAGAACTTGTGACGGACATGTCCACAAAGTGTTTTTTACTTGCTTTACGGAGATTCCTCGCTCGTAGAGGTAATTGCAAGGTAATATACTCCGATAATGCACGTACATTTAAAGCAGCTGAAAGGGAATTAGCATATTTTGCCAACATCTTGAAAGACAGTGAATTTCAAAATTTTGTCGCAGATAAAGGTATTCACTGGAAGTTCATAGTTGAACGTGCGCCTTGGTGGGGTGGATTTTACGAACGTCTTGTTAAAATATAAAGGATCCTTTACGTAAAATACTTGGCAGGGCACTTCTAACATTTGAAGAACTTTCAACGATACTTTCAGAAGTTGAAGTCATCGTTAATCATCGACCACTGACACACGTGGAGAATGATCCAGGAGAGCCGGAACCACTAACACCGGCCCACTTCCTCGAGTTAGGTTATGGTGACTCTAAATGTCCTATACATTTCATTGAACTGATCGACGCCACTACGGCAAAGGGGTCGTACAAGAAAAGAAAGACTTACCGAACTCTTCTTTTAAAACAACTTTGGAGACGCTGGAAAGAACAGTATTTGCTCCAGTTAAAAACAGCTAATCATTTTAAAACATCATCTGTTCATAAGAATTTAAAATTAAACGACGTAGTTCTTGTTGAAGGAAATGTAAAATCAAAATTGTTGTGGGAACTTGGAATAATCAAAGAAATATTTATTGGAAGAGACGATAACGTTAGATCCTGTCTTGTAAAAACTTTTAAAGGTATCTTCAAAAAACCCATTCAATTGATGTACCCTTTAGAAATTGTATAATATACTTGTACTAATTTGTTTATATTTTTCAGATTAATGGTAGGAGATTACACATTATTAATTAATCTCTGTTAAATTCATTTTTTGTGAAATTTTGAGGTATGTATCCTAGTATTTGTTCGTTTGTAAATTGAAGCTTTGTCATCTTTAAGTTTCATTATATTGTGTACTTTAATGTATATTTACTTTTTCTTTCTAATATGTATAATTTAGATTTGATTAGTAGTATTGTATCAGTATTTTCTTTGTAAGAATTGTATTTGAATAATTGTTTGTATTAATTGTGGTTCGATATTTACTGGGGGAACATTCTGTTCACCGGTGGGGTGTGTGCCGAAATATTGACCACGCGAGGGCGCTGGTGTGCGCACATCTGTATTAAAATTGTAAAGATCGTTAGTGTGTGTGTGTGTGTAACTTGTATCGTAGAATGTAAGCCGCATCGCGGCAATTCGTATCTAATTAAACATTACTATACCTAAATTATCTCATGAAACTACTTATTGTGGACTGACTAACTAATTCGCCCGGATACACACTCCTTTCGTTTCGAAATAATTATGGACATTGCTTCGTTTATAATTCACTACAAAGGGACACCCACATCTGATGCTATTCATTGGAGACACACTTTTTTTCTCTTACCAAGCATTGCCGATTCGGAGATAATATTCAGACCAATACTGTCTATAATCTTTGACCAAGTCTTCTAATATTGGATCGAGCTCCTGCTGTCTGTCAGGATCCAGATAATGTCCTTATTACAGTTGAGAGTATGATCGATGGCACCACTGATATCTATGAGTTCCGATCTAAAGCCGAACAGTGGTGAGGATACCTGATGGTTTTTTTTCATCTATCGAGGGAGTGTTGCAAAATACACCACTCCCTGTTCTATCCGTACCCGAATGAATATTGTCTGTATAAATTATCCTCCATACGTATCATATATACAGGTATAGAACAGAATAATAGGAACACCTATGGCAAAATAAATTTCCTTTATTATTAAAGATTTGGTCTATCTTTCTCCTAAAAGACAGCGTTCATTCGACATGGGATTCTCAAATAAAGATGTTTAATAAAGTTCATCAGAATACGCACCCATTCATCGTGGAGACCCGTCCCTAGTCCAGATAGTGCGCGGGGAGCATGAAATCAAGAACGGACTTTGTTTTCTAAAATAACCCACACACACACATTCAATGATGTTCAAATCAGGTGACTAGGAACAGAGCTTTAGATGATCCATTTTATCATAATGCTCATGTAATTATATTTGAACACATTGAACAGGAGCGTTATCATCTTGGAACACAGGATGTTTTCTCAGAAAGAGTCTGAAGCATAGGGGAAAATTATCTGCGAGAATGCTTCCATAATGGGGATTATCTCCCTCAAGAACAAATAGAAGCCCTAATCTACGGAAATATATTGCTCCCCACTCAATCACAGAACCTCCTCCATGTTTCACATGGCATCATTCCACGTGAAATGGTTCTGCCCGTGTTTTTCAGATGAACACACACCCGGTGGTCTGGAATAATGTAAATAATGATTCATCAGACCAGTTCACTTGTTCCCTTTGCAGTTGTGTTCCGTTTAAGTGGTATCGGCACCTCTCTAGTCTCATTATAGCATTCCGTGCCGAATCTAATGGGTTAATAATAGCTACTCTGCCATGAATGTTTGCGGTAAGCAGCTCAATTCGAATAGTTTCTATGGATACTAGGATCTAAAGGTAGGTATTCTTTTTGGATGTTTTCTGCGTCAATGTAGTCTAGTGGTTTTGGGCGACAATCCTCTTCAACACCCATCTTTCTTGATCATTCAGCTTTGGCTTTCGGCTACTGTTGTGCTTTACAGAAGACACCTTACCCAGATTTGTGTGTGTAGGCTGTTATAAACCTTGACACAGTAGTCATCGAAAAACCTACAAGTTTGGTTGTTATGGACACAAACGCTCCAGCGAGGAGAACTCCAATTATCATTTCTCTTTTTCCCGTAGGAGAGGTCAGACACTATCACGCATTGCTACGAACAGAATTTTCACAAGCAACCCTGATACAGCCAAATTCTTGAATGATACCTTCCTTTTCGTTGCCACTAGGTGGTATGCTGTTGCGGCAATTTGCAGCCTTTTATTCGATGGTCGAAGAACGACTCATTTTTAAGTGGATGTTTCTATTATTTTGTCCTATACCTGTATATCTAGAACTCATTTGATGCTCTTTCTTGGCATTCAATGTCAGCAGACATTTCACCAATCAAACAGCTACGGTACATGGAAAGTACTTCGGTCACCTCACTATAGCCTATTTAAAACATTACTTGATGATACCTGGTAGAATGTATCACAAGGGGAGGTTAAATATCTTTATTATTTCTTACATCAGCTTCTACAAGTTAACATCGCCACTTGAGGAAGGGCTTCTATAGCAGCTGATTTTATCATTCACTGAGCAATTGCTGGCTATTGAGAGGCTTGTACGGCTTTAAGGTATGCGACTACGTTCAGAACCGTGATTTTGCATAAGCGTATAAATAGATAATATTTATGGTATTAAGTGTCAATTAGATTAGAAAATATTTATAAAATGTTTTAAGAATGGTATTACAATAAAAAATTATTTAAGTACAATATTTTGACAAAAAATGTACATAGAATGACCCATTTTAAAAATATTCTCCTTTTGCGAAAAATGCTTCTATCGTAATAATATTTTGCCTATATAGAGCTTAAGCCTCTGTACAGAGGCTCAACTAGAATTTTTGAAATATATGACTTAGAACTGGGTTTATACATGTTTTACGACAACAGAGGGGAGAAATTTTAAGAAAAAAACGCTGATAGTTACTTCATTTGGTTGTAAGTCTGAAAAAATGTGATTTTTTTAAAATTCCTAGTTGAGCCTCTGTGCAGATGTCTGAGTTATATACAGGCAAAATATTATTACAATAGAAGCATTTTTCACAAAAGGAGAACATTTTTAAAAACCGTTATTCTAAGTTAATTTTTTGCCGAAATATTGTGTTTAAATTTTTTTTTTATCTAAATCTCCTTAAAACAATTTTATACATGTATTCTAATCTAAGTGGCACTAAATTCCACGAAAATTATCCATTTATGCGCTTTTTTAAAATCACGCTTCCGAACGTAATAGATACCTTAAGTTTATATTCACTTTATTAACTGTATGTATGAGATTTTTGCGCATGTTTTTTCAATAAAAACAGTAACCTTCATACTGATTCGTTTTATTTGTAAAGGCGTAACTTCTTGATGAATTTTCCAAGGAAAATAAAACGCTGGTTTTGTGATCAGAATGAAAAGAACAAAAAAATTATTTCATGTTGTAACTTTTTGTTGTGTATATTGAACCATCCGTTTAACCAGCGAAATATAAATTCAACTTATTTGTTAGTTAAAAATCTCTTCTGTCAAAACAATGTCAAAAAATGCTCAAACTAATTTTTGATTCCTCCTGTTCTGTGCGTCAATTAAATGATTTTCTTTACTTTTATTTTACAAGGAAATGTTTGCAGCAAAATAAATTTTGGCAATTTTTTATGCATTAACATTGAATGATTTAAACTAAAAAAAGCTTTGAAATAACCTTCTTATTTTGCTAATCCAAATATTTTCGCTATTGGAAGATTCTTCCATACTTCTGTTTGCGTTTTTGTACTTAATATGTAAAAAAAATTAGCTCAAGGTATATATATAGGGGGTAATTCTCTATAATTATTCTCTAAAATATCTCTATAATTTTGTTCTTCATGTTCAGCTTTTATATTTTTATTACGCTATTTCTTGTTTTGTTCATTATCTATTATTTTCTTGTTTTTGATATATAATACATATTTCTTTCATATATATATATATATATATATATATATATATATATATATATATATATATTCTAAATGGTAAGGAACTATGATTTTTTTCTGCTTTTATCAGTTTATATTTAAAATAAAATAAAGACTGATACTATAAGCGTTAAAAAATTTTTACTAGGACATATTATAATTGAGATTTTTCTTTTATTGAATTTTCTTATTATCTCAGTAGTTTTAATCATTTAAAATGTCATTATTCCCTTGATTTGAAGAAGAAAATTATATGTATTTTCCTTGAATCATATAATAAAATCATTTTTTACAACTCTTTCTATTTACTAATATCGGATATGATAATAAAATTTTTGTTGAATATTTCTGTTTGGTTATTCTTTATTAGTGATTTATTTTATAAAGCCAACATAATTTTTATAGAAGATTAATATAATCCAAATAATTTCAACATTCCTTGCAAGAACTTTCATAAAAGTTTTAATTATTTTCGAAGCATAAAGTAGAAAATGTTTCTCAATATTGACTTTGAAATCACTTCCTATCACAAAAAATCTTAGAAATTGTGATCTATGAATTTCCAGCGGAAAATACCATGACGATATTAAATATTTTATTGAAAATAAAGAATTCAAAATCCAAAATATTAAATTATTTAAACATTGATTTTTATAGCTGGAGTTCATTTCGATTACCCTAACTGAATAAAAAGTTAACTGACTCCCAAAGAAAAATAGACTTTTGCTGATTTTCGAAAAGTTTAAATGCTAACAAGAAATACTGGGAAACCTTTTTTTTTCGTTTTAAATCACGTTTCGTTTCGCTTAACGCGTGTTTGCCGAGCTTCTTCCTAATGAAATTTTCCACGAGACACCACTGCGTAATGCAAATACGTTTCTTTTCCCATTACATTTCCAATTGGTCCAGTCTCTCCAGGGGAAGTAGTTTCTATTAGAAGAATGTCGAATGTTGCAAGACCTTACGTCAACGTTTTTCGAGTTCTTTGAATTTTCTTTGGTATCAAAACTTACTGGAGGAATGGTAGAGCTCTTTCCCAATACATTTTAAAATAAGATATAATTTAAGGAGGGGAAATGTAGTATTGTTATTATGTCTGTCCATTAAATATTATAAAATAGAGCTACTTATAGTAAATATAAGTTAGTAATTTCTCATATAAATTAATTCCCAGTATTAATATAAAATAGAACTATTTCTTGCTTTCTAAATAAGCATTTGTTATTTATATAAAATTACCTTAAAATACAGCGTATATAATGCGCACCTATACTTTCAAGCTGCAATTTTTAGTTTTTAGGTATATTTGCCGCATTACGTGCACCCCTTTTTTTACGAAGAAACCTGAAAAGTACATATGCAATGCTCTTATGTTTTAGAGTCATTTATTCGAAGTATTATCCCAGGCTTTAAAAAATATTTATGCTTCCAGAAATGCAACCCTTTAAGTTCATAAGAAATATCATTTTTTTAAATGAATAGTATTTCGATCTATGTAGAAGTTTATTATTTTTATATATACTCATCTTTTTTTTTATTTCCTTTTTTAAAGCTATCATTTTTATACCTGGCGTTTAACGCACATCCGTAAATATTGATCTCATTTTTTTGTTCGAATTTACGGTAATACTGAAACACGCCAAGTTTGTTGTTTTCTCCTGTTGTGACATACTGCCTGTGGGAATAAGTTTTACACTGAAAATTTGCTTTCCATTCTCAACTTGAATAAGATTATGGCAACCCTAAGAATGTGATCATGAAAACAAGATTGGTGTCTTTTTTCAACCTTGGTGACTAATTTGGCGAAAAATTATGTTGCCAAGGAACCATCGAGGAATCCCTGGAATTGATTCTTCTATAAATTTCCACGAGCCTATATAAGGGACCTTTAAGATGAAGGTCGATTCATTGAGTTAGAATCTGCTTTAGCCAGAGACTTTATCTACCTGAGTTCCTGTTATTAGAACTGTTGCCATTTTTGGAGCGCTATAAGGCTTGTTTAGAACGAGCGCGTTGTGCGTTTTCAATAACTGTAAATAATCTGTCTGTAAATAAGATTTTTTTGTGCATAAATGAAGATTTGTCTTCGTTCTTCTGATAGTCATTTGTTCGTTCATGTCTATTAATATATGTGCTATTATCCAAGCTGGTCCCAACGCAAATTCGCAACAATACTTATTGTTCACATAAAATAGTACTATTTATTGTATATATGAATTAGTAATTAATTCGTATAAGTTCATACTTTTTATTCATGCAAATTAATACTCATCACTCATATTAATTCTTTCTTTTTAAAGCATTTATGAATTAGTACTTATTATTCCCATAAATAAGTACACATTAATCTTATAAAATAGTATTTATAATAGTTACATAACAGGATTTTTGAAAATTTTCTAAAATAAATAAATAATAATATAACTGAAAAAATACGCTTTGAGTAGCTACAAGTAACTCCACCCATTATTAATATGTATATAGGAAAAAAAATGTCTTTATTTTATTTTTTTTTATTTAAAAACACAAGATTTAGAAGAAATAATTTTGGCAGACGCTTTTAAAAAAGTATTTCTAGGTGTTTTCATGAATATATTTCAGTTTCCATGCGAGATAAGCTTTTGCGTCCATTCACCGAACAATTAATTCATGAATAATATATTATTATTCTTCCTTCCTTGAATGATTTTACATTTTCTTTATGAAAGGGGACAGGTTTTACAGCAGAGAGTGGATTAGGTGTTTATGGAGGGAAATGTTTCAGAACATATATGCATATACGCAGTTAGTTCTAAAATTAGAAAATAATAAGTAATCCCATTAACAATAGTCATTTAAAATATTTAAAAGGCTTTTATTTATAACTATATTGAAAACAATACCATCGCATCAATATCATTAAAATTTCAAACAGAAATTTTTTACCACATGAAAATAGCTAATCTCTTTTTTTCAATCCCTACTATTAGCTCTCACACTCTCAAAATATTTATTTATTTATTTATCTTTGAGGGGAATTTTCAATCGTTAATAAAATACATAAATTTTATATGCATGATTATTTTGGATGACAATACAATAATTCAAAAAATTAATAGATTAAAACTATCTATTCAAAGAATTACAAATATAGTCACGTTGGCATCATTTTGGCGACTTAGCGACCATTTTGGCGACTTGTGTTAAAACATGAAAACGTTTTTTTTTCTCACATTTTAAAGATTTCATTTGAGCTGAAATTTTCTATACAATATTGTTTCCGGTAAAAACACGATAATTTAATTATAATTGATCAAAATTAATTGGCTGAAACTACTTATTTAAAAAATTACATACACAGCCGCGTTGGTTTCATATGTTTTAAAGCATTCAGTTGAACTGAAATCGTTAGTTCGGATGATCCCGATCAGGACAATGGAACAAAATTTTTAAATTATTGTATTGCCATCGGTCCATCGGCAAAATTTCGAATTAATCTGACCTTTTAAGTAGGTAAAAATTGAGTTCAAATATTCCGTTACATACAAGTGAAACTTATTAAAGGGTGTTAATTTTTTTTAAAATTATTGCAATGTAATCGGTCCTGGATAAGTGAGAAAATTTTCGAATTAATCTGACCTTTTAAAATGGGTAAAAACTGAGTTCAAACATTCCGTTACATACAAGTGAAACTTATTAAAGGATGTTAATTTTTTTAAAACTATTGTATTGTAATCGGTCCTGGATAAGTCAGCAAATTTTCGAATTAATTTGACCATTTGAAATGGGTAAAAATTGAGTTCAAATATTCCGCTAAATACAAGTGAAGCACATAAAAGGGTGTTAAAAAGAGCACAAATTACGTAAATGTTGAAACGGTTTTTATTCAATAGATGCAAATACACATATCTATGTAAGTAAAACGTACTCTAATAAACTTAATTTTGTTAAATATATGTTTTTTTTTTTTCCTTTTTTTTGGAATATTCATGAACACGAAATTCTCTTAAAACAAAAAATTATTTCTGTCCCCCTCAGTTTCGTCTTAAACTATTTTCACTGTACACAAATATGATGCTCAAATTTATGAGAACAGTTAAAAAATACAGTATGCATTGATATCAGAAGATACTAAATGCTCAATTTGATCAATCTACAATTTGCAGCAAATACAATAAATCCATAACAGTTTACTAACAACTTATTTATATTCCTTAATCAATACTATTTTTAATGTTGTATGAAGGCTGTCCTAAAATGTTTTCTAAAAAATGTGTCTAAATTAAGATACAACTCGCTTATCGAACTTTGCAATTATCATATCATAACCAGAAAGCACTTTTTTCGCCGAAAACTATTCCCAAATTCAATTATTCCCCCCTCTTACTATCATTTCTAGAATAAATTATTCATACGTTCAGAAATATTACGCATGACTGCTAATTCAAATTCAATTATCCTCATCTTGCTAAGAGTAGTTTCACGATGTGACGAATTCGGTACATTTTATCTGATGGGAGAAACTGTCACTGTTGACAATTAATTATTATAATCTCATAACATGTGAGACAATTTCTTACATAATAATTTATCAGTATCTTTAATGTGTGGAAACATATCATATAGAGAAAGTAGAGATACGTAAAAAGTTACTATATTGTGAATGACATTTCTTTAACTTTATAGCTGTAGTAATTCTGAAATAAAATGTTATCGCTATCTAATGTTGCATAAAATTATTGCAATGAATTCAGGAGAATATAAATATAAAGGTGTCTTTTAACCAGAAAAATATTAACTAGTGTGATTCACGAAGATTTTCGTGAAAGTTAAGCTTTAATGCATTCAGAAAACAGATAATATGTATTTACATTCACTTAATTCATCTCCATGGCAACCTTTTGTAAAGTAAAGTACAAAACAAATACGGGACTCTGACATTTCATTGCACTTTAGTATTTGTTCCATATTTTAATAGGATTTCTCTTTGAAAATATCAATAAAAGAATCAATTAAAAGTTTTACAATGTGTAAAGTTAAATTACTTATTAAAATATGACATCTAGTATTAACTTAATTCTATTGCTCATGTTGCTCGTTCAATGTAGCTAATTTCAATGCTTTAAAACTTCTGTCACAAATAATATTGTAAAAATTTTAGAATATCTATAAATATAACTACCTAATGAAAATTAATTTGTGCCAAAAGCAAAGATTTTGAGAAATTACTTATCATTTTAATCTTATTAAAATTGACAAAGGGGATAAATTAATTATACATGTTGTAAAAATTAAACTATGGACTTAATTAGACTATTGTAAAAATTAGATTCAAAGTTGTTCTTTAAATAGACGTTTTGGGATTTATGTTTCAACACAAAATTCAATTATTTGATAAAAAAAAAATGTTATTTTGAACATGCCAATTTAAATTTCAGTTGTATCTATTGCAGTATTTTAATCTTTAATAATTTAATTTTAATCTTTACACTAATTAAATTGTCTAATCCTTCTTTATATGCTAGTATTACTGATTTAAATTTATAACGGCTTTATCAACTTAAATTAATTACGGACTTATTATTCAGAACGAGGAAAATCGTTATGCTTTAGTGAAAGAAGCAATAAAGAAATATGTTCACCTTAGCTTTGAAGTATTGTATGATACTGTACTTACTAAATAAAACACTTACAATTTTCGCAATATACATACATAGTACGTTTGACTAAATTTGCAAAGAATTAACTTTGAAAACACATAAAGCTAAGTATTTGAATGCATGAATACCATATTTTGAATACATGAATGCAGAAAATTTTAAAATGGAATGATCGCTTTAAGTATAGGATAAACTTTCAATATTTGCGACCCAATTTTCAATCAGAATCATCGCCCCCCCCCCTCCATAAAATGACAATGTGTTTTGCCAATAATGATGTATTTGATGCTAAGGCTACTATAAGATTTTTATTATAAACCGTACACATTATCAAGATGACCATCAATTTATTTTGTTTATAATTTTATATATGACAAGCCCATGGGGTCATTGGTAATTATTAAACATGTTCTTTAATTAGTATTGTTAAATCAATTATCAAATACACCTTGTGCTGTACTGATACATTTATAAGTGCATGATATCGGTATAAATGTGTATTTTATTCTTTATTCTAACAGGATGTATTTTATTTTTTATTTTAACAGGATGTATTTTGTTTTGCTTCCTTTCAGTAAATTAATATTTTTTTAAAAAATAATCTTAGATTTTCCACTTTTTGATATATTCACGCCTCTCCGCAGAACTATCCCACAGTTGGAGAGACGCTGGTATAGGTTTGGTAATGAAATGTCACGTATAAGTGTGCGTCTAAATTATTCGCTACAAATAAGTAATAAAAGACAGGTAAAATCAAGGAATCTAACTTAACAACCAAACTTTTTACATTAGGTACTCGAAAGAGCTACGGTGTACAAGATTTTATGGCACGGTGTATGGATGGACGTATATTATCAAAAACATCAGGTTTGTCAGTCGCATTTCCAGCAGAAACTGACAATCTGCCACCAGGTTATCATAGAAGATAAATGGTATTGTCACAGACTATGATCTTAAGGATACCTTAGAAGAAGAAATTCAAGCATGTCAGATTAGCAAAGCGTGGTGGCCAAAAAGTAGATTCATCTTCCCCATCCAACCTATCATTCAGTAGACACTTCATTTCTATTTGCAGCTCTCTCCATGAAATGCATGTCAGCGAGCTCGGAATCGGTGTAACAAGGTATATCTTCAACTCAATGGATCGACTACTGTGCAGGAAGCAGTTACTGAAACCAGTCGATTTTTTTTATCTGTTGGTTCCCTTTACCATCTCTCAACACACGGCATTTCTACATCCACATTCTTTTCATTTTTCTATTAACCCTAAATGTGTAGCCACAGTAGCCTAGTGGTACTGACCATGGTCTCTTGGATAGAGTCCTGATAACACTGAAAAGCCTGTGCCGAGGCTTTACATTTATTAAACTTGCAATTTTTTTAATATAATTATCCTGAAACTTATACTGGCTCTCATGCACGAAAGAGTTGAACAAGATATTTCTTTGCAAATATTTTTTTTTTTTTACTGTTTTAATATTGAAGATAGAAATTCTAACAGAAAATATACGAATTTGTATTTTAATTCAGCAGACTTTTAATATATTAATATATATTATATTGGTACTTTCAAAACACAAGCGATATTTCTCAATAAAGAAGTATACAAAATAAAAAAAAATTAGGAACAGTAACATAAATATTTTAATGTAACCAACCGGTTTATGACAAAGAAAACTCCTATTTAGCACATTTATAATGATTACTTTGCAGTTGTTATATATTATAAACTAAACCAGTTGGCTGCGATAAATCTTCACTATTGTTTTTGAACATTATTTGTAATCTATTCAGATTCTTTCATTTCATAGGGGATTTCCCATTCACTGTAACCTTTCAAATAAAGTAACTCAATCCTACAATGAAATTCTATCTTCTTCATAGTGAGAGATACTTCAATCTATTGTTACGTATATGCGGGTTAGTGGATTTTATGCAAATAAGTCGCAAAGAGCAAGACAGTTTTTCACGAGCGATGGAAATTTATTGTCGAGAAAGAGTCTATAGAAATGCAGGAGACACAGAAAAAAATTCGCAGAATAAATCTCAGAAGGCCCCCACACCTTCTATGGCGTTCAAACAAAACTATTAGTGTCTAAAATACACGTATGTTAAAAATTATTCACACACACACACACACACACACACACACGCACTCACTCTTTATATTCAACAGTCGAGCTAATCCCTGGTCGACTCTTATGGTTCAAATCAATACTATTCTGCGACTCCCTATTTCAAGGTCTCACAGATTTTTCTCAAAAAATTCCCTTGTGTCATAAAATCGTAATATTAGTATATTTCTCCATTAATTTACAGAAGAATCCATAAGGTCACGAACTCGTCAACAAGGTCACCAAGTCGTCAAAATGGTCGCCAACTTGTTTGCCAAAAATAATTCCAACTTGGCTCTATCGCCAAGATTTTGACAAGTTTCCATGGAATCATAAAATAATTTATCATAAAATAAATGTAACTTAGAGCAATATAAATGTATAACATATCCACACACACACACACACAGATATAAATTATTTACTCAAATTTCATAACACTATGGATGTCTGAAACCAAACAAATCAACATAATTCGTAACATTTTGTACATAAGTGCAGATTAATACGCAGAGTACATTTTTTATCCAGTTATTTCGGTTTTCTTCGTAATAAATTAAATTTTAGGAAACCTTCACATAAATGATTCCTTATTGTATTCCTTCCCGATTACACACATTGACATTTCGATTGATGAAAACAAATGTATTATACTACCTGTCAAATTTTAGAAAAAGGGTTTTTCCCCCTCAAAATCGGAAACTCAAGAGGTATATAATTAAATTAAACCTAAAATAAGACTATGTTGGATATTTATTAAGTTTTTCATGGAATTCCATTTAAGTGGGTGGATAAAAGTTTCTTTTTAAAGACATTCTTCTTTGAAACGTAATGTATTAAATTCCCAGGGAAACAATGCTTATGATTAATTCTCCTAGAAGATTCTTAGAAACGAGAAGTCAAAACATGTTTATTTAGATAATATCTTTTGTATAAGTTAATCTCTTAGGCATACTTTAAATTTTAAAAAGACATCCACTTTTTGAGAACAAAAAATAACAGACTTTTTTTCTTTTGATGTATGAATAAATATATTTCCTTTCTTCATTTATAAGAATATGATTAATTAGTATATCATCCTTTTTTGGATGTAAACATTTTAGTCCATATTTTTGTTAGAGATATAAAACTATTTTCTGACACATTGAATGCTTTTAAAACGAAATTTTGAACTGAAAACATTTTAATAATTAATTAACGGATACTGAGAGGAGGCCTGGTTAATTTTGGTCTTTTGGACTAATTTTTAATACCTTTGAATGGAAAAGTCAGTATCAAATTATGGCTTTCGCCAGTGAAGGATCTAAGGCTTTGAGAAACAAACCTTTTGCTGAAATATCTTTATACAAAAATATTTAAAAAATACTTTACAGCTTCATGCTAATTACTAGCATATAGTATTATCGATATTTTTTTCATATTGGCGAATATATAAGTTTATATATGAAGACCACACACATTTAAAAAGATAATGTGTAATGTTATTCGTATGCATATTAAGTTATCTAAGTAATAAAATTGTGACTCATATTAAAATATATGTATTATTCTTCAGTAGCAAAAACTCTAAGTAACCTCAATATTTTAAAAACAGAAGAAAAAAAAGCATTTTAAAAGTGAAATCTCTCGGGAAGTTCAAATAAAATATTCGTATAATTGAATGTTATCTTTAGTTCCAAAATAGTGCCTCAAACATATATCATTAGAGGAGAGACTCTGTGTGGTAGATCTTAATGACATTATCTAACTATTTACCATTGCATAGTGTGCGAAAAAAATGTCTTTATGTATATGATAGCCAGAAATAAGTTATATCTCATTATGCTTTTTTATAGCTTTCACATAAATTATAAAAGGCAAGCTTCAAAATTCCCAATTTTGCTTTCGATTAAGAAATATTTAAATAGTGTGTATTTTCCATGCAGGATGCAGTGACACTTTAAATAGGCAGATTGGCTGCATTGCGTGCCTTCCTTGCAAATCAATGCAGGCATGGTATGCATTCTAAACATAATATTAATGTATTCCGAATATATAAGGATTGTACAAATGAAAAGTGGACAAGTTTAAAAAAAGAATACGTTTATTTGAAATCAAAATAAACTGACATGGATATTGTAAGACAGATCCCAGCGTTTCGACAGTAGGTCTATGCCTTAGCTGTTGAACAATGGTAGTTGATTATTCTTGATCGTGGTTGGAAATTCCTGCATATCATCCTTTACCTTATCGTTCAATTTAAAACGTAATATTCTCATAAGTTGCAAAATGTGTGGAAGGTTTCGGGGAGATAAATCCGGATTGTACTGCGGGTGTTTCCATTACTTTTCCACAGAATCTTCTTAAGGGTTATCTGGGATTCCTATAAGATGTTTAGGCTGGTATTGCTATGGAAATCGTTTTTGTGACATCGTCGATTGTTGTGAATCCCCATCTTTCGATTCACGATACGTTTTATGGTTTCACCAGCTGTTAAGGGACAAATACGGCGTCTTCGATTGTTGTGAACTCACACCCTTCGATTGTCCCTGAATTTTTAAGATCCACCAGTTGTAAAATGACCGGTGCACGTGCAGCAGGGGTTCATTATCACTTATTTAGCGTCTGGACTTTGGTGCCAGTTAGACTAGTAAAACAATAGTCTGGATGTACTACTGTGGACGAGATCGCTTCCAAGGCAGCTGACTGTCGCCTTACATACACAATGGCGAATTGTCCTCAAAGGCGGTAAAACGACGACAGTGGGCCGAAGGGGGTCGGCCGTCGAAGCATGTGTCGGACACCTGCTGGTTTGTGAAGAAACCAGGGAAGTGGACGATTGGCGGATTATGCGCCAATGGGCTCTAATGAGTTGAGGTTCAAGGATCTATTCATTTGGGCCGACCAATGAGAAAACGTGGGGGGAGAAATGGACAGCCCCTGATGTTTTAAAAGGCTGGAAAAACCGAGAGGAGTGAGGGAGAGGAGACGGAAAAAGAGAGGAAAAGAGACGAGAGAGAAAAAAAGAGAGGGGAAAAGGAAAAGAGACGAGAGAGAGAGAGGAGCCCGGCCTTGGATGGAGAAAAAGGGCTTAGTCCGAGATTGGAGTGGAAAGACGATGAACGCCGGTGGCGTTGAGAAATAGAATATAGACTGACTGCACCGGCTTGGCATATGAACTGAATTATTTTGCTTCATTAACAAATTGTTTAGCAAATAAACAATGCTTTTATTTTATATTAGGCAGTAACATTTTTTTATACTAGCTATACACGACGTTACATTTTCCACGCTTAACGAAACCTTTTTGCACTAATTGTTCGAACTAAGCAGTGCTCACCATAGACCAATGCTTCTCAAAGTTTCATTTTTCGTGACCCAATATTCAATCGCAATTTTCATCGTGCCCCCCTCAAACAATAATAATGTAATGAATTCAATAATATAATACTTTAACGCTAAAAAACTATGATGCGACTTTAACATTTTAAGTGCTTCGGCGTTCAGCCATTGCTTTCCATAAAACTATTCCGAAGACTTTGGAATGCAATAAAATGACCTTGAAAATGTTTGCGAAGGAAGAATTTCGGAGAATTTGCTTCGTTGTATTCCTCCCCCCAGTGCATCCCATACGAACGCCTACGTAGAAAACGGTTGGCTTTGGGAAGCGAATCACGTGACTTTAAATAGGCAGTTAAGAGATTAATTATAAACCGTACAAATTATTAAAGTGTTAATTTTTGTATATAATTTTAATCTATGATAATCTCAAAGGGAGACTCGTAATTATTACATGTTCTCTTAACTTAGTATTGTTAAATTAATTATAAAATGCATTGTGTAGCACTGATACATTTATAAGTGTAATATATCAGTGTAAATGTGTATTTTATTTTATATTAGAATGTATTTTGTATGTTTACTTTCAGTAAATTTATATATTTTTTAAATAATATTTTGTTTTCGACTTTTCAATATATTCGCGTCACCCTCGTAGATTTGTCAAGATGGGGTGCACTGCTTTACATTCGAGACGGGAATCCATTACAGGCGAAAGTCCGACTTCTTTTCCCGAAGAAAATACAACCATTTCTTACTCGGGATTCGAACCGAACCCCCTCAGTTACAAGCCGAGGGTCATCTCCACCATAAAGAGGCTGGACTACTTATATTAAGGTGTACAAAAAATAAGAAGACATCACGGTTCAAAGGAAATTTTAATAGAATATAAACACTGCTTTTTTTTGTTTTCAAAGTATTCAGAGGCAGACATTGCTCAAGCTTAAATTATCAGAATTTTTTTATTTTGTTTCTTATTTAGACTATTTAAACTATAGACTTTAAAGAAAAATATAGTAGTTCACACTGATTTTTAAAAAAAGTTTAAAAATTAGCTTTAACAGGAAATTCGAACAAATGTTTTTTTCTATTTTAAATTACGCTTCGTTTAGTCTCACAAGCATTTCCCAAACTGCTCTCGAATGAAATTTTTTGCTAGTTGCCACTTGTAATGCAAATACCACTTTTTTCTCGTTACTTTTCCAATTCCTGAAAATACTCCAGAGAGCGTCTGTCTTTCCAGACGGATTTCCGATGTTTCCAAGAACAGATTTTAAGTTTCTGTTTGTCTAGTTTAGAATTTTTTTCCTTCACATCTAGACATAAGGAATAAAAACCACGAGAAGTTATATTTAGTCATTGATCAATGGTTAAATAATGATAAAAAAATAACAAACTCATTTTTAATAGTTTTAAAACTCCTCTAAAATAATAAAAATAATTTGCTTCAAAAATAACAAAGCGTTTCGCAGAGAAAGAATTTAGAATTTTTAATAAGTCTCATTAAAAAATAATTGTCAAATGAGGCAAAATGGTTTTAAAATTTTTATTTCGAATTCCCCCCCTTTATCTGATATTTATTTCATTATCTACAAACTGTCTAATTGTTAATATATCCTAAATAAAAATATTCTTATGACATAATTCCCAGAAAGTTCTCAGTATTATTATTGATCAACGTAGATTTAAGTTTTCGTAAAGAAACTCAAATCTGAATGTGTTATTTTAATATGATACATGTTCTTAAATATTTTTGAATAGAGACTTTCCAAAAATTAATATTCTGCTTTGAGAAAATTCATTCTGTCTTAATTGAGGAAAATGTTTAAATGAGCAAGATTTTTCTCTAGAGTTTCCTGTTACCGTCACAAGCTAAAATAATTAACTTTCTTTTTCAAAAATGAGTCCAGATACAATTATTCCACAATCTCTTAATTATTAGTTTACAGCATTAATTACTCTTTCCCGTCAAGAATTATCACGCATTACTACCACTTCAAGTTCAGTTATCACAGTGAACTAAAGACTAGTTTTTGTTGTTGTTGTTATGAACACCAGTAGACAGAAGTTGACATTGGTGAAAATTAATTATTAAGCAATCAGTTGATACATTTACAAATTCTCATAATTAATTAATAAAGATTAATTTCACGGCCAATTTTTGCTTTAAAAATAGTTGAACATTTTACATTTTTGAATACATTGTCGTGCACGCAGTTTTACTCTCCTTACAGTTGAGCTATTATATCAAGAATAATGTTTTATTTTTTTAAAAAATGAACTTGTGCGAAGAGCCGGTGTTTCAGCCAGTATACGTTTAATGCATCAGTACTGAAGAATTTATTTCACAAATAATTTCTTAATACTAAATTAAGAACAAGTTTAATAATTATTAGGGACTTCCATGGGCTTGTCTAGTAAAACAAAGTTTTTCAAAGGAAGGTTTAATATCAGAAATTGACACTCCGAGTTATTTTTCTAATTTTAGCTGAGATCTATATTTTGTCTTCAAAGCATCCACCGCAGAAAATCCGGTTTAAAAAAGGTAGGATGTTGAAAATGGTAATAGTATACGAAGTGCTTTTATTTACAGTACAGATAATTGCTCATCCACCTCTACCCAAAATTCAAAGAGCGATTTATTACAAAATAGCCTTTTAATTTTTCACTGGATGTGAAATGTATGAAGGTTTCTTCTTCGGAAGTTGAGAGCCCTTCTGGAGTATCTTGAAATAGATCCCTAATCCACTCGTAACTTGCTACCAAGCTGTCCTCATCCGGAAAATACTTTTTTAAATTCTTTGCCAACTTAGCTAAATGATTTTACATGTTTTATGATTTTACATGTTTTAAGGCTACACAGTACCCTAAATATTTCATTTTTACCAAAAAAATTTTTTTTTGCATGTTTTGGTGGCCCATATCATTGAGATATTTGCCACGAAATTTCAGATCTGTTAGCAAATTAGTTTTTAAGATATCTGAAGTTTTATGAGCTATGGTTTTGGTTTCGGTTTCCTTTTAAAGCATTTTTCACACTTAAGTTGAATTAATTAAAAATATTTTTGAGCTTTTAGTTTGAAATGGTTATTAATTCCAATTTTCATTACTAAAATCATTTCTGCTTGATTATGTTTTGAGTTTTTTGAGTTCTCATAATTAATTAATAAAGATTAATTTCACGGCCAATTTTTGCTTTAAAAGTTTATATAAAATTTAAAAGCTTTATCATTAATTTTTTCCTGTAGAGAAAATGCCATGGCAAATGCGTTCTGGGTTTCTGTGAGAAACAATATTTCTAAGAGATGGAATATTACTGAAACTGATGCATCTAAAAATCAGTCCTCAGCTGATTCTGCAATTAGACTTCCGAATACAAGTATTCTGAATTCAAATGCTGCAGATATAACTGAATATTTCCTTGATGTACCAAACTACATTATACTAAAAATATTGTAGTACTATACTTTAGTATTTTAAAGTCGTACGACAAGAGCTAAAACTTCCTAAACTGCCCCTATTTAAAACTAAAAAAAATTAAATTTTATGAGTAAACCTGACTATTTTTAGCTTAAGTTAGTATCATTATTATTTCGTACATAAATGCTTCGTGTTTCATATTTTTTGTTAAATATTAGGTTAAGATAAAGCTGAATAAACTGACGTCTTAACAAATGCTATCAATATTATGCAAAAATATATTTTGAAGTAAAAATATAATTTTCAGTCATATTTAATAAAAATAGTGTTTTAATGTAGAACATACATTGGAAAATAACATATTAAAAAATTAGAGTTTTAACGGGCATTATAAGTTTTTGTTTTATGACTTTACAAACTTTAAATGCGTTTTTCTCAGACTTTTATTTTTGAAGGTATAAATGTTTTCTAATCCCTAAGGCTTTTTTCTATTCAAGATAGAGCCTTGAATTTTTTTGTATATACTCCCAAATGTATATTCTATAAAAGTTGGTATAGATTTAGGGCTGAGAGAGAGAGAGAGAGAGAGAGAGAACTCTAGTTATTTTTCTTAAAAATGCTAAAGTTGATATTTTAAAAATTTTCGTGTTTTTTCCCAGTTTTTCTAGAAAAATAATTATTAAAAATCAACAAGGGAATAGATTTTCAAATTCATACTAAATATTGTTTGTAATAATCTAAGAATCATAAATAACTTAAAATTACTAAAAAAGTTTAAAAATTGTGTATTTTATAAGAGTTTGAAAAAACTTCAAAATTGTAAAATAATGGCTGGTCAGCCTGACTTTTTGCTTACAGAATCAGCTTAATAATATAGTCTAAATATAAAACATCAATTATTTTTACTGCAACTGTCTCCAAAAATCTTTTTTGAAAAAGGATACCGTGTAGCCTTAAAAACAACTTTCGCATGTTGTTCTACAGATTTGTGTAAGTTTTAAAACATATCGAGCTGGGGCTTTTTTTTCCATAATTTTTTTCAGTAGTGGTAAATCCAAAATTTAAGTATTTTTGAGAATATCGCCTTGATTTAATTTTCGGAACCATGCTCGTTCGTCTGTTTACTTGTTGATTCTTTATTATCATCGAATGCTTGCTTACGACTTAAAAATATATGTATGATTTTGTTTTAATCTACTGCCATAAATACTTAATTACCGTGAATTACAATTAACGTGTAAATTTAAAAAAATGTACATTTAAGCTAGATTCGGTAGCTATAGGAGTATCGAGTCGACCAAAACTGACTGGAATTGTACGAGGAAAAGCATTTTTACATGTTTTGCGCAGACGTTCGATAGGTTGCCCAGACTCACCCAAACGTACCCGGTAATGCCAGATGTGATGGATATGATAGAGAGCAACATAGACTAGACTATTTTTCTAATGACATTTGTACTTTGAGAAATGAATGCTGAAGGAAATAAATCTTTAATTAAATATATCATTTTGCGATCTGTTCCAATTTAAAAATTAGAGAAAGAAAAATAACATAATAATAAGTAAGTAATATATATTTTAAGTAAATTTTTCTTAAAATATATATTACTTAAAAGTTACATATACACAAAATTTAATATACTTATCGTATTAATTTGCACAGTTTATAATTAAGATCGTATTGCAACTTTAGCGTCTCTCTCTCAAAGTGCATTTTTACTGCAGTAAATACATTATTGTACAGGGGGGGGGCGACAAAAATTATGATTGAAAATTGGGTCACCAGTATTGAAACTTTGAGAAACACTGAGGTAGTCTATGACGTGCAATGATTAGAGTGAAAGGCCGATAAAAATTTTCGTAAGGGGCAAAAAAGGGAAGCATTTGATCTCCATGACAATACCAGCTCACACGTCTTCCATGAGACCCAGATGATCTTAAACAAATTCCTTTGGAAAATGTTTGAACATCCACCATACAGTTCGGATCTGTCACCCTAGGGACTTCCGCAGCTTTTTCCCTTTAAAAGAGCATTACGTTTTCATTTGGATGATGAAGTGTAGGAAGCTGTGCCGGACTTCCTCAAGAATTAACCACGATCTTTCTAAGGCAAATGGATAAGACCTGATGCAGAAACGAGGGTACATGTGTTACAACGTCCATGGAGATTTCTTTTGATTTTTAGTAAAGGTGCTCAATAAAGGTTTTTGTATTTGCACAACTCGTATACTTATTATAAAAATATTATTCATTAACTCTGTATAAAATTAACCACTGAAAAGAAATTAAACTACAGCGTTAACAACTTGTCTGATTAACTTCCAAAGCAGAATGTTTCCCTTATAGAATCTGACTTATTAAAAAATTTGGTAGACAATGATATCAATTACTTAGATATTCTTAATTTCTTTCGAACCTAATCATGAGTTTGTAAATATTCAGGAAATATACAATTTGTATGTATCAAGCATGCTCATCGGTTAAGGTATTAATTATAAACCAAACAAATTATCAAGATAAGTGTTAATTTTTGTATGTAATTGTATAGTCCCAAAAGAGCACTGGTAATTATTAAACTTGTTCTTAACTTAATACTGTTAAATTAATTTTAAAGTATATTGTGTAGCATTGATACATTTATAAGTGTAGTATATCAGTAGGGATGTGTATTTTATCTTTTATCATGTCAGAATGTATTTTTCGGTTTATTTTCAGTAAAATAATAACTTTTTAAAATAATATTTTGTTCTCGATTTTTTAATATGCTCGCACCCCGGGGAGGGTGCGTCCCACAGTCTGAGAAGCGCTGATGCAGCCACATTTGTATTCTTGGATCACATTATAAATAAATTATAACCCTTTTGATTAGCCACAAAAAATTATTTTCTTGATTTTCTCTAGTGCCATGCACCTACACTAGGATTTTTGATTTAGAATTATTCATCCAATCAAACTTTTAGTTTAAATTATTTTTATAAGCTAATTTCAATTTCTTCGTTATTTATTTCCCTTAGGATCAGCCATAAATTTATACTCATGAAGCAGAGAGATATTGAAGACGTTCCCAAAATGAGTAAAAAACGTGATTTTCTCTGCAGAAATATATACATTATTTTTATCATTACGTCTCATGCATACAGTGTTATTCATTAAAATGTTTCATTTTCACGTTCTATCGAACGCTTAACGTATAAGAAAAGAATTTTGTTGATATTTTCTATTACATATCAATACTTATTTGCGATGTTTAGACAAATTATATGCAAATAAATGCACTTTATAGAAAAAAAAGAAAAAAAAATCACAACCATTTTTACTATATAGGCCCATAACTGCTGACGAATTTTTAAATAAACATTTCTAATTTTTGGAATAAATTCTAAAACATAATGTGATGAAAAATGACTCTTCCCTCGCTTACAATTTAAGAAAATATCATATTTAATATTATAATCAGATATTAAGGAATATAATATTTTGATCACTCATTTTTTTCCATGAATGGTTTAAATGGTTTCAAATAATACAAAAAAAAATGTTCACATTTTCTGCTAAAAGTAGTGAAAAGCATTTCTTATTTTTTTAAATAAACACTAGTTTTTAAAACAAGTGTTCTTCACTTCGCAAATCTTCCCCTGCAATTTTAAATCTGCAATTTAAATATTTTTTTTTTTTTTTTAAAAAAAGAGCATAAATTTTATAATGTGTATCTTCTATTTAAAAAACATTCTTTCTAGGACATATTCTTTAAAGAAAACTTGAACTTTTTCCTGAAGGAGTCTTATATGAAAGCATAAAATCCTTTATAAAAGGAAATGCAATTAAAAGTTTTTTCACTCTTTTGTTATAATTAACCTTTTTAATATCGTAAGAGAAAAGACAAAGACCAAAACCCATATCCCTCTGAAATGAGACTCTTTTTACAGAATCCTTTTGCGTAACGCCGTAAATTGCAACACCAGATTTTTTTGTTCTATTTATCTCTCAGCATATCAAAGCGAAAGTAAAAAAACTTTTCCTTCTTGCTTGCTAGGTACTCACCTACTTCATTCGAATACACGGGGGAACACATTTCTAAGTCAATACCGTTTAATATCGACATGAACACGCAAAAGAAAAAGCTGCCGACAATTGAAAGAAATGTTTCTATGCAATAATTTGTATATCTTGTACCAGGAAATGTCCTAACGTGTCCTTTTAATTCACTTTCAAGTGGTTTTGGAACAGGTACCAGAATAATTTCCTGACAGAAAGTCTGGCTGCTATACAAAAAAAAAAAAAAAAAAAAAAAAAAAACCCAAACAAAAACCCAAACTTTTTTTTTCCTGTTTTACTTCCTGGTTATAAATTATTTTTTGAAAAGATTAGTGTTAAGGTGTGGAATTCAAGAATCTAAGTTTATGTACCATCATTTACATGAAAACGGTATTAAACAAACCTTTTTTCATAATTAATATCTAAATTAAAGAGCTGGATCATGTTTCCTGTTGTGAACGTCATTCGTAATGTATAAAAGTACATATACCTACATATTGCCCTAAAGTTACGCTCGAAAAATTTTGCTATGTAATGAAAATATCTACTGCAATAAACAAATATTTAATACGAGAAATAAAGAGTTAGTTTCCAAAAATTTAAAAAGTTGTACATTACTATATAATTAAGACAAATATCTATCAATATAAAAAGATAGTTTTCATGATGACGGAATAAATTTATTTATTTATCTCACACAAGAATAATAATAAAAGGTAGTAAGTCCTGTTCCCCATATTGTGATCGCAAATTGGCAATAAGGAGAAATTTTCAGTTCAATCAACTACTTCAAGCTGAAAGATTAACACAACTTACAACATAAATGTGAATCTGAAAATTGAATTAACGCATTTGTATTATTTGCAATCGAACCAAGCTCGATTGCGAACAGAATGTATCCAAGGATTGATAGACCATGTAATTTACATAGTGCTAAAACTACAGTTTTACAATTTGGGCAATGTGTATGAACAGTTGTATAATTTATACAATGGGGAGTTAAGGGCACCCCACTATCTTTATTAAAAAATTTTAAGAAATAATACATGTTAGTATGAGTTAAAAAATGTGTTTTTCGTCATCTCTATCGACTATTAACCGCCACTACTTATCTTTAAGAGACAATAACTTATTTTCGCCAAACATAGTTTAGAACTACGAGATTAACTCATAAGTTAAAGTTTTAAAGTATTAATAGCCCTTAAGGAGACTTGGCACCCTTTGAGCAAACTTCTTTATTTACGTATTTAAAAATTATATTTTAACATTTTATACAATGTTTCTATTCAAGAAAATGTTACCAGATGACAATTTTCATATATTATTCACACAATTTTAAAAATTTAAATTTTTTGAAGAAAATTGGGAAAATTTTAAAATCCTACTCCATTTGTAAAAATTAATTTTTTGACCTGAAATTTTTTTATAATATACTTATGGATGTTCTTAACAACTTTAGGGATCGATTTTAGAATAACTTCATTCGTTTTCGAGAAAAAAATAAAATGTTGATATACAGGCTAAAAATCAACGAAAAAGCCAACATGTCTTACATTTTATTTTTTTTTAAAAAAAGTATTCAGTTTATAGCAAAATGGATCCCTAATTTTATTACATGCTTTATTTTCAACACGCAGGAAAAAAATTGAAGTGATTGGTAAATAATTGTCGAAGGAGTAGCATTTTGAATGCGCTAAGGTTTCGAAAAACACAAACTGAGAAAAACCAGTTTAAAGTTTATAATTATGAAAAAATAATTATTATAAGCTTAATTAAACTTAAAATAACACTTTAAGATATTTCTTATACGTTTTTTTTAAAAATAATTGCATTTTCATATGTTTTAAACCCACACATTTTTATAAATGATCAACTTTTAGAGAGTACTAATTGCACAAGAAAACTCAAGAAAAACTTTAAATTTTTTTTTTTCTGTCACGACAGAAATTTTAGCTGTTTTTCTTCTTATAATATTAAAGTATTACATTTGTTTGAAAAATATATCAGGAATAAGAACTTAAATTATAAAATTATTAATATAAAATGCCTTAATTTAAAAATTTTACATGCACACATTTCACAAGGAAGAAAAATTACATTATTGTATTGCCTCGGAAATATTCTGCTTTTAATACTACACATTCTTTTTTTATAGTTATTATTTCTATTTATAAAATAGATTTTTTTTTTTATCATAACGCATTTTTAGCTTTTTTTTTTCTAAAAGGGGTGTGGCTGAATTGCCTAATTTGTTTTCAAATGAAGTTTTATTCAACTTCTAACTTTCCGACATGCACAAGTGATATATCAATCGAAAGATAATAATGCAAAGAATAAGATTAAATGAAAATAAAAAAAACGATAGGTTTGTGATTTTTAGGGTATCAAGTCCTCTTAAGTATGAATAGCACTTAAAAAATCTGCAGGAAAATCTGATAACTCGCACGCACTTGAATAAAAGATGCCAAATGAGATCAAATATATCTTTCTCTCTTAGGAGCTTTTGGGAGCCTTCCAAATTTCAAATAAATTAGTGTTTACTTTTAACAGTTTTTATTACAGTTCATGCTGTATGGTGGATTTACCCAATTATCGAACCGTGTTAGAATGAATCTGTACTATAAAAATGCAGTATTAACTATACATGTACAGAAAATGAAATCACCAAACCAAAATAGAAGCACAGATCAAAGTAAAATATAATTAGATAATAAAAAATAAATTATGCAGCTGCGATGAAAAAATTCGACCACTACAGGATGGCATACCTAACCATCTTCAATGTTGCATCGAACCATTTTGCGATACATGTTGCAACACAATCAGCATTCAATTGAGATGTCTGACGCTGTCCCGAAACTAAAATTGGCACAAATCTGAAACAGCCCACATGCATAGAAAGGTGGCATTTGGAATTTCAGCTACTCCTAGATATGTTCATGAGCTTACATATCTTAGTAGTGCGCAGATGATACATGAATAATATCCATATTTTTGTAACAATTTTATGTGATTTAAGACTGTTTCTTCGATCAACTTAGAGCTAAAAATGTGTAACTCGTAAGATTTCATAGGTGACCTGTTTTACACATAGACTTAACATTACTATTTCTGACCACGTTCAGTTTTGAAATACTGTGACAAAGGTGATATCTGCTATGGCATCCCACTCTCCAAACTTCCACTCCATATCAACGTGAAGGCATTGAATCTTGACAGGTTTAAAGTAATCAACCTTTCTGTATGGCACGTCTTTAATGGTATCAGAACTCAATTCAATAGAAACAAGGCTGTCAACGAGTTCAACTGACACAAGCATTCTGTTAAAACCATCTTTGATTCAATGGGCTCAATTCACGACGGTCACGTATTCTCCATTGAATTCATTGCAGACTTTCAACTAATTGTGCTTGTTCTATATGTAAAACTTTGGTGAAACTCGAATTTCAAAACTAGGTAAAGATGTTAAAATGTTAGGAAGAACAGTTTCATCAAAAAGGTTTTAAAATTTTAAATCTTATTCTGTGTATGTATTTTTAAATAAAATTAATTTTGTATGCCTATAAGGTCACATGAATTCAGCCCATTGATCTTGAAGTATATATATATATATATAGTATAATAAAATAAAATAAAACAGACAAAATGCAATTCATACAAAAGCTAAGAAAGAAGGAAATTGGATTTTAAGAAACATATAAAAACTCGCCAAAATAGGAGTAAAGCAGTGCTTCTCAAACTTTCAATGTTTACGACCCAGTATTCAATCATAATTTTCATTGCGCCCCCTCCATACAGTAACTATGCATTGAAATTGCTAAGGACGGATCACAAATTTCTATGCAGCAAAACATTAAGCGAGACATGAGGCCTAGTAGGATAAAATATAGTTGCCGCACTGTTCAGACATTAGAATAAAGAATATTTATTGTTCTGGAAAGTACAAGAGCTGTGAAACATCTGAAAGAAAAAAAAATGTTCATTTGATCTGCGTACGGAGAAATGGAACAATGCATATAAAAGTCAGCAGGCACCTTAAAGAAAGGTATCAGTAAGGGATATGTCCACCGTGGAGTGTGATGCAACATTCCACACGCCGTACCATACTTTTCACAACATTATCCAGCAGCTGTTGAGGCAATTTATCCCATTCCTCTGTGAGTGCACGGATGAGGGTGTTCTTGTTTGTCGGAGGATAGTTTCGACCAGCAACTTGCCTTCCCAAAGCATCCCACACATTTTCAATGGGGTTTTGATCTGGAGAACGCGCTGGCCATACGAAACGTTGAATACCCTCGCTGTCTAGACAATCCTGAACAGCGAGTGTTCGATGGCATGTTGCGTTGTCGTCCATAAAAACAAATTTATCACCGACAGCACCACGGAAAAGACGAACATGAGGAAGTAGAACTTCATCAATATATCGTTGGTCCGTCATAGTCCCATTCGCAACCACATGTAGACGCGTGCGGCCATTGATCACGATGCCGGCCCACACCATGATACTGCATGTCGGATATTGGTCCTTTTCCTGGATATTTTCTGGACGATAAGCAGTACCACTCTCGCGCCAGATCAGTTGGCGTCTACAATCCGATGACAGACTGAACCTACTCTCATCTGAGAATAGTACGCATGCCCAGTCCTGTTCAGTCCAATTGTGATGCTGACGACACCATTGCCAACGGGCAGTACGGTGCTGTCTGGTCAATGGGACACACACAACAGGTCTGCGTGCGTATAGTTCTCCTCCCCTCAAACGTCTGGCAACAGTTTTTCGGGAGATCTGCTTTCCTGAGGCAGCAAGAAACTGATTTGCCACCTGCTGAGCTGTGGTGCGCCTGTTCCTTTTCGCTGATAGGACGATATATCTGTCTTCTTCAGGCGTCGTACTTCTAACACGACCTCCCCCGTGCCGTCTATTACACATTCCAGTAGTTTTAAATGACTTCCACAGCCGTGAAACAACGCTGAGAGCGATGTTGAACTCCCTGGTAACATCTGTTATTTTTCGATCTTTCCAATAATTTGTCCACGCATAAAATCATCTATGTGATGTCGGGAAGACATGCCAAAAATTTTAAGTTCGTCTATTCAATCTTCCCTGTAAAACTTTGAGTTGAAACAACAACTGTCCACACGCGTCAAAACCTTTAAAGCTCTTATGAACGCTATCACGTGATGAACAGACGTGGAAAAAAAATTTGCAGACTCATACTTCTTCTTACTAATATCCCGCACTTATTCTAATTTTCCACATTTTGCTTCCTTTCATTTTGTGGTTACTATGGATGATAGTGTTATCCATCCTTAGCAATTGTCCAGCAGTGTACTATACCTTGACGCTGAAGCTACAATGCGACTTTAGTCTCTTAAGTGCCACTGACGTATATAAACATCTCACTCTAACAAAGCGTTAAATGCCCCTGACGTCTGTATACATCTTTCTGAACTACGATCTTCTGTGTGCACTGCTATCTATAAAATTATTTCGAAGGCTTTGGAATGTAATAAAAGGACTTTGATAGTGTTTTGCAGGATTTTCTAATTTTAGAGAAGGTTTTATTTATTTATTCTTTTCATCCTCCCCTCAATACATCCCATACAAGCACCAACGTGGAAAACGGTGACATTGGGGAGTGAACCCCGTAACTTTTAATCGGCAGTTTAGAGATTAATTATATACCGTGTAAATGATCAAGATAAGAGTTGATTTTAGTAAAAATATTACATATGACAAGGCTATGGGATCGCTGATAATTATTAAACTTGCTCTTAACTTAAAATTGTTGAATTCATTATGAAATACATTGTGCGGTACTGATACATTTATGTGGGTATTATATATATGAGTGCAAATGTGTATTTTATATTTTATTATGTTAGAAGGAATTGTGTTTGTTTAATTCGGTAAATTAATAATTTTTGTTTAAATAATCTTTTGTTTTTTTAATCTTTAATATAATCGCCCCCCGTAGGGTTATGACGCCCCCAAGGGGCACGTCCCACAGTTTGAGAAACGCTGGAGTAAAATTAATGGTGCAAAAGAATATTGTACTAAAATTAGACAAAAACAGAAATTACAAGAATTAGAGGTGTAGAGCCTTTAAAATTAAAAATTACGAAAGAGTCTTTGGACTAAAATGGAGAGCTATTAGCATTTTTAAACCTGTCCCTGAAATAGGCTAGTAAATTAGGGTTAAGTATTACTTTATGGATCCACTTCCCCATACAGCAGAAATTTTCGACATAATAGAAAAGAAAACTGTACTATATTGAAAAATAGGTCTATATCTATCTACGCGTGGAAGGAACTGAAGACAGTAAAATAAAATGAATATATATAGAATATATATATTACGAATGCTTGATTACATCCATTGCTGCCCTCCAAAACAACAAATATATATTTTGCTTTTTATAATTAGCTAATTCTGTGTTACATTAGGACTACGGTATGGCATGTGAATATATACCTTTTTTAATCAAAAAATTCCCAGATTTTAGGATACTTGTTGAAATCATTCACTTAATTCCATTAATATTTATCATTAATACAAGAAAAAAAAGTTTCTTATTTTAGTGATTAAGAAAATATCTTTTTAAAAGATGTTTCTACTGAATACAAATTATATCATTTTTCGCAACGAATATGCATTTCTAGCATATGTTCTTTCCTTACTTTACATCGTCTTTCATTGTATCAAGTCGGCTAAGTAAAGCGGAATAATGACTTTTCATTGAAATGTGGATAATTAAAAATCAAGTGTTTTAGTATTTCTTCCACAGCACAATTTTTACGGTATTTATTATGAGTAACCGAGAGAAAAATGGTTTCCACTGAAATGGATCTCGTTTACAGAATATTTTTAACAGAACGACCCTTTAGGGATAAAGAGAAATAATAAAAAAAGAAAACACTTTAGAATATGTACTTTTGTCTTTAGCTAACCTCAGAATAAGGGAGGAAAGGGTTTAAAGTGCTGTTCGTTCACTCCCGGTTGCTGAGTCTTAGTCTTTTCAAATGAAATAAGTTATTTCTGTCTTTTTGGAAAGTTAATCTTCTAAGTCAATATCGGTCACTATCAAAGATTTCTTCCTTGTCACGCTAAGAAAAAGTCATCGACATGCCAAGGAAAAGTTCTTACCTTTAAGTGTCTACATTTGTCGTGCAATTTTTCCCCCTGTAGTTTCAGAAGAAAATGTATCAAAATAAAAGTAACTTTTTTCTGATAAAAGATCCTGGAAACCACTATTAAGTAAAAAGATAAGATTTTTATCTTAAAGTTTTTATTACTATTTATAGGATTTTGTCTTGCTTAAAAAAGTAAAAGAGCAATAAATCCTATAGAGTATTGGAAAAGTAAGCATTGTAATCTTCCAGAATTCTGATTTAAAAAGTAAAAGTAAAATTTAATATTTTATTCTGTATATGTTCGAAGCAAAATTTAATATTTTTATTCTATATGTGTTCGAAGCAAAATTTCATATTTTAAATTTAAGCCTGCAATTTTTTTACGCGTATAACTCGTAACGTTATACTCTAAAATTACCTTATGGTAATGGAATAAGCCAAGGGGATTGCAATTAAAATGATTGTCTCTACAGGATAGCTACTAATTCTTACATGAAAAAATTTTGAAATGTTAGGAGAAATCAAAATTAAGAAACAATTTTGGTAGCACTTCTAATTTAGCTAAAACTTCTGCATGTTACTCGATATAAAATTTATCGCCATTATATTTAGTACTCCAAGAAATAATGGAGGCGAAAACTCCTATAATGAAATCAATAGCCTAACATAGAGCTTCTCAAACTTTCAATATTTGCGATCCAATTTTCAAACGTAATTTTCCTCCCTTGTCCCCTCCATACAATAACACACAATGTATTGAATACAATAATTTTCTTTGCCGCTAAAGCTACCGTTCGACTTTAATTATAAACCGTTGAAATTATCAAGATAAGTATGGAGTTTTGTATATAATTTCATACGTGACAAGCTCATAGGGGGTCCCTGGTAATCGTTAAACTTGTCCTTAACTTGGTATTGTTAAATTAATTATGATACATTTATAAGTGAATGCAAATAAGTATTTTTTGTTATGTTAGAATGCATTTTATTTTGCTTCCTTGCAGTCAATTAGCAATCTTTTTTTAAAAAAAATTAACCTTTGTTTTTGAAATTTCGATATGCTCGCGCCCTCCCGTAAGGTTATCACGTCCACCTAAGGATGCGTGCTCCACAGTTAGTGAAACGCTGGCCTAAAAGGACTGCATATTCATTAATTACTAATTATTAAATGGTTTTGGCGTACGACACAAAATTAATCTAAATAATATGTTTTACTTTTGAACTAGCAACATTGATTTTAAAATGCCTTATGTTGTACTTAGTAAGAAATGAAATATTTTTTGTAAAAACGTATTAAATTAGTAAAAAAATATTATTACAGAAAAAAGGTATTATAGAAGCAATTTATAAATACATTATTTTTAACATATTGTCTACTATACACACACACACAAACACAATTTTCTAATCTTTAAAAAAAAAAAAACTTTGAAACTAATGAAAGAATCTGGCTGAATTTTAAATATATTAAATATATGCGTATACCTATATTTAGATCTTCTCTACCTAATTGTACAAAAAATTCCATAATGGTTAAGTTTATATTTAGAAATAAATAAGGGGAAGGGGTGAAATCATTCATACACGTGCTTTTTTTTCTCGTCAAACAACTGGCAACTTGTTGCCTTGCAAGTAGCTTCTTCTGTACAATAGACAAGTGCAGAACGAGAACGATAGATTTAGCCCTTCATCTACCGCATTATGATTTACTGCAATTTTTTTCGTGCAATACTTTTTTTTATTCACTATATTCAAAATTAAGGGAAATACAAACATACACAACTTTGGGAAATTTCCCCCGTTTGATATAGTTAATTAAATTGGCACTTTACTGTCAATACACGAAGATCTAAAATATCCTTATAATCTAAAAAGATGGTATGACTTTTTTATACGGAGTTTTAACTCTCAAAAGTGGTAAATAACTAAAGAACATTAATATTTTACAACAAAAAAATTATTTTTGAAATTTATAAAATTTTTAAAATTTGCTTACTTTCTTTACACATAAAAACAGGCTTTACTTATAAACTTAATTTGATGATATTCAAAGAAACAGTTATTTTTTTTTATTAATACACAAAAATACTTTATATGTTGGGCATTTTCAGTGAATGTTTTTTAAAGCCCTGTATCTTGGGGAAGGAAATACTGTATTTTCTGAACAGGTACTACTGCACTTAGGATTTTGTTCAATTTCTTAATTGTCTTCTACAGAATCTGAGAAAATTTCCTGTAGATTATTTGCCGAGACTTTTTAATCTGTAGAATCATTTGTTAGTGCATCACTGCTTTCAGATGGTAGGCTCTGTAATAAATCTAAACCTTTCAAAGTCTGAGCTTCTATTTTTCCAGACGTTCTAAGAAGAGGGGGGGGGGATATAGCACCTTGATAACCTCCTATTATTGCTAAATATCAGTTACAAACTAAGAAATTAAAACACTAATTTAATTCCTACTATTAGCTCACATATATATTTATTTATCTTCGTGGAATTTTCAATCGTTAATAAAATACATTTTAAAGTGCTCAATAAAGCTAAGATTTTATATACATGATTATTTTGGATGACAATACAGTAATTTAATTATAATTAATAAAAAATTTTTAATTGATTAAAACTAATTTTTTTAAAAATTACACTTACAGCCACGCTGGCCTCATTTTTGACGACCATTTTGATGACATGTCAAAACTTGAAAATGATTTTTTTCTCTCGTTTTAAGACATTCAGTTGAACTGAAATTTTATATACACGATTCTTTTGGATGAGAAGAGGATACTTTAATGATAGTTAATAAAATTTAATTACCACTTAATGTTGTGATTCTGTCATATGTATATGCATATTTATATTAATTGTTGCAACTATTTAATAAAAAGTAGCTAAAATTTTTCTTTGTTGATATAAGTAGGTATTGACTTAAAACTTTTTCATATTACTTGTTTTTGAATAAATAATAAATCTTTAATTTCATTGTGTAGCAAAAAAAAGCAAGCTCAGACTCAAATCTCAAAATTTTTTGAAAACATTGGGAAAAAACATTAAAAAATCAAAATAAATAAGTCAAGCTAAAAAAAATGAATTGCCAAAAAATCATAATTCAATTACACTATAGTAATGACGTCACGACAAAACGATATGCTACACAGACGAAAGAAAAACAAAGTACTAACATCCAGTGTACTCTCGATACTTATATGTACTACAAAGTTATCCAACTGTAAAATCAATTATATAACACTTTTCACTTAAAATAAATAGTCGAATCATTATTTAATTTCTTATATAGCATATAAAATATATAAGACACTTAACTTTTGACTTTAAATACTTTTTCGGAACAAAAATGACAATCTTTGCAATACTACCGAAATGGCAGCTGAACATACAACTTCAGTTTTAAAATTATTCGTCTTCGCTAAAATATTCATCATGGAACGCGTGCTGTTATCAATACTGGAAGAGTGGAATTAAAATTGTATTCCTGCTAAGTACCGTCAGAATAATTATAAAATTGATTATTCTATGCAATTTTAACTTGGAGGGTACTTATAAGTACTCGTCAGTAGATAAAGAGTTCAATTCCTGTCTACTTTGTGAACAGGGCGCAACCATGAGTAAGGATCTCCTAAATATATGCCCTGCTGTTCTAAATTTTCCTTCTACGAGTGTTACTGACTGTGTCTTTCATGAAATTTTTTATCGTTCTTCATTTTATTGGGCTATTAATTAATTTATGAACGAAATGTCGGAAATGAACATGGGAGGGAAAAATTTTTGTTTTAGAAAAAAAGTGAAAATTATAAAGTTAAGTTTAATTTTTGGTAATTAATTGGCATTATATTTCAGTTCTCTTTTCGAATAATAAAAAGTGATAACGTTTTTATCAAACTACTTTGAAATCTTCGGAAGATTTTAAGGGCTCACTATTTTTCTTAGGTAACCGGGAAATACTTTAAGAGAAATATAAAGTATTCCATAATTTAATCAATCTTGTAATAAAAACTTATGTTTTAACTTTCGCTTTAAGTATTATTAAATATTCTTTATTTTACGTTGAAGAAAGATTTTGAGGAAATGGTTGATTCTCAATTTTCATTTCCTTAATTAAAAATGTTTTTAATTAAAAAAAGCTTAGAACACACACACACATAACTGCATTTACCGTGGTCTTTTTTCCTTAACAAGTAACCTAACCTCTCACGCAGAAACAAATATTCGTAAGTTTTTCGATAATTAAACAGCTTTATTACTTCCTCAAAATTAATATCTTAAGAACATTTTTGTTGAAAGAAATTTTAAGGCTTAAAAAATCTCATTTTATATGTGTGTGTTATTGCTTAACTTTTTCACTACATCTCTAAATGGTTAAAAATACATTTGTGTTCAATGATAATTACATTAAAGAACAAATTAAAAATTAATATTGTTTTAGACTATCAAATTTTTATGGTATATAAACTCTACAAACTGCTTTAAACATTTTTTTTTTATTTTTTTCAATTCTAAATAGTCTGCTTTTAATATGCGCCGATATAATTTCCAAGCAATTATGTTAATTAACACTTGGCATTTTTCATGACTAAGCTGGTTTTAGTTTCCACATCAATTCAAAATATTATTGAACCAATTAATTAACGAAAACAATCTTTGACAAAGAGTGGTTCATGCATTTAACTTCACTAATTTTGAATTTCTTAACAAAAATTAAAATACGAAAGATAAATGTTGTAAAACTGTTATCGCAGGTCGTAACTGAACTGGTATCATTAAGAAAGCTTGTAATTCTTAAAGCTAATAACTTAAAAATTTCTCTGTGAATAAAGACGGGATATAGTATCTATGAATCGATTGGTTCAGCATTTGTACCACATCCGAAGTAAATGAGAAAAAAAATTTACGGTACAGCATACAGCCATATTTTAAATGTTAAGGAATAAATCTTACAATAACGGGTGAAATACGTTTAACTCGAAAACGCTTAACACGAAATATCGGTTAACACGAAATAGTACAATGGTCCGGAAAAATTACTTTGTATTTTACTGCATTTTTTCTTTTAACACGAAATAAAAATCGTTTAACAGAAATTAATATTCCTTTGGAAATGAACAAAAACTGAAAACACCAGCCCCGCACTCGAGATTTAAGAGGGATGAGAAATGAAAGATGGGCATTTTTTCACGCGTTTCGTAGAAATAAGGCTAAATTTACTTTGAAATACCCACGGAACAGCCTGTGACAAGTCAATTTTGTTTATCTAAGCTACTTACACACTTCCCTCCTACAAACGCCACACATAAACAACTCATCAGTTTGCATTGGAATTCGGAGACGAGTGCATTGCATGTGAGTATAAATCAGCGAGTTTAGATAGCGTATTTTCTAATTTAGAAGAATTTTTGACGAGCACAATGGTAAAGAGCTCAGGGGGAAACAAACTGCTATTTCGCTTAACATATAGATATAGCTTCTTAAGGCTGGTGATCAAACAACAGATGAATATAAAGGGAAATCTCTAAAGAATTTGGTATAACTGTATTAAAATTCCTTAAGTTCTTGTGATTGGTTACGTTTCATTGAATTTATATTAAATACATGCATATATATATATATATATATATATATATATATATATATATATATATATATGTAAATAAAATGTACTCTAAAAATTTAATTTTGTTAATTATATATTTTCTCTTCAGCACTATCATTTAACACGAAGAAATATTTCAGTCCCCTCAGTTTCGTCTTAAACGATTTTCGCTGTGCTTCTAAAAATTTAAACAGACAATAACCATTAAAAAATATTTTTTCACTATCCCTCAGCTCACTAAAACATTTTTTATTGTAATGCAATATCCTTTATATATTTAAAATATTTTGCGATTAAGGAGTGTGGCGCGGTAGCCTAGTGGTCAATGTCAAGGTTTCATGTCTGGCGTGTCATGAGTTAGAGGCTGGTGCCGCTGAATACCACCGTGTAAAGAAGCCCGATGCCTGTTAAATCTGTCGAGGCTTAGTTTCCTCCTATTGGTGTGATGTGGAAGTAAGAAAAGGGAGGTGCCAGCTAAGGTATCATCCCTCGTTACTTGACCATGGTTCAAAAGGTCCGTTGTAATATCCCTCGTACACCTTTGTAGTGCGATGTTAATGTTACTCACCTGCGGAGGAGTGTGCAACGAAAGATTGCATATGCACATTTTAGCAAGAAAAACATTAACCCTTTATCTACCGACGGTACTTATAAGTACCACTCAGTTTAAAATTACATAAAATAACCATTTTTTCGAATACCCTGATGATACTTAACAGCAATATTATTTTATGTCCACTTTTCCAAGATAAATGGCAGCACTAGCTCTGTGATGAGTATTTTAGCGGGGAAGGATAATAGTTTTATAGCAGAAATTGCGTTTTCAGCGGATTGCAAAGACTGTCGTTTTTGTTCAAAAAAATAGTTAATATCAAGAGGTAAGTGTCTTACTTTATATTGTATGTTAAGGAAGACCTTAGAAAACGATTTGACTATTTATTTTAAGTGAATAATATATATATAATTAATTTTAGAGTTGAAAATTTTTAGTTAACTATTTAGATCTAACGGATAAAATTTCCCAAAGTTGAGTATTTTGTTTATGTTTATCTCTTAATTTTCAATGTAGTGATTCAAAAAAAATTATTGCACGAAAGAAACTGCAGTAAATCATAATGCGGTAGATAAAAGGTTAAATCATTACGAACTTCGAAATAAATTTGTCTCTTCATGGTTGAGTTTTCTGAAATTTCATGTATATATATGCGTTAGTTAAATTATTTCACAACACTTTATCTACCACATTATGATTTACTGCAGTTTTAGACGTGACATATTTTTTTAATCACTACATTGAAAAATAAGAGATATACATAAACAAAACAGTCAACTTTGGGAAATGTAATTAGTTAGAGCTAATTAATGAATTAAAGGTATTCAACTGTAAAATTAATTATACACAATGTTCACTTAAAATAAATAGTCAAATCGTTTTCTAAGTTCTTCCTTAACATACAAAAAAATAAGACACTTAACTTTTGACATTAACGATTTTTTCGGAACAAAAATAACAATCTTCGCAATCCCCGCTGAAATCGTCGTCAGCTGAAAACGAAATTTCTGCTATCAAACCATTTGCCTCCCCAACTAAAATGCTCATCTCAGAACCTGTGCTGCCATATATCTTGAAAGAATGGATTTAAAAGAATATTCCTGCTAAGTATCGACAGAGTAATCGTATAAATGGTTATACTATGTAAATTTTATAAGTACCACTCACTTTAAATTTACATAGTATAACCATTTATACGATTACTCTGTCGATACTTAGCAGGAATATTCTTGTAATATTTTCTTATAGTATTTTCGTGCATTCGATGTTATTTATAACATCGGTAGATAAAGGGTTAAACTTGATTAGGCTGTATTTTAATTATTTTAATTGGTTTATTTGATGTTTGGCAACTTCTATTTGAAGCAGTTTTATATAAAAAAGCACTTCTACATTATTCTGAGTGGATAATGAAGTAAGATCAGGATAAACAGATTATAAAAAAGAATTATTGAGAACAGATTATGTATACAGTAAATGTTAAAACGTAAATTTCATAGGAATACATATGTAATACTGAAATATTTTTCACAAACCAATGATGGTGATTTTCGGGTTGTTTATAAACTCATTTGTAGTAGTTCATTAGTATTCGTTGAGTGCAAGAGTTCAACTCATTTTTATTACCCTTAAAGATAAACAAATAAACACAAAATGTTCATTACCTATGATTGTGAATAATCCCCATTGATATCTATGAACTCTTGCCCTCTTTCTAGTAGGAGATGGCAGTAAAATTCTTGCGATTTCGAGTTAAAAAAGGTCTTCGATGGCAGTTCTCACAGCATCAAGATCATCAAAGACTTTCTGACAAAAGGAATTAATTGTTTAACGTACAAATAGGTGATAGTTCTTTGATGCCAAGTCAGGTGAATAGGGACTGCGGGGTAAAGCCTCCCAACCAAAGTTCATTAACTTTCGGCGAGTGATGACAACATAGAGTGGCCTGGCATTATTGTAATGAAGGATTACACCGCGACGATTGATAAGACCTTGCCACTTTTCCACTACATTTGACTGCAGCCTGTTTAACTGCAGACAGTAGAAGGCAGCATTGATGGTTTGGTTGAGTAGCATGACCTCCTAGTGAACTATTCCCTGCACATCCTTCGAAACACTCAAACGCACCTTCTTGGTTTGAAGTTCAGCTTTCAAAGTCAATGCAGTTGGATCAGAAGGGCGACACACAGTTTGACAACGACTTTCGTTAAGGTACATAGCCCACTTCTCATCTCCTATCACAGTTCGTCTCAGGAATGGGGCCGTTTTTGTACCAGGGAAGCAAGAAAGCATAGGTGGCGATTCATTTATCCGGTTTCTTTGCTATCAGGGATGACTGCTGGCACGATTGGATTCGGGTTGTTTCTTGTAACTTGAATCAACATCGTCTTCTTCAATGGGTGATGGCCATCCACTTCTAGCCTGATCTTGACAGTTTCTGCCTCAATCCTTAAATTTACGAAACCATTGGTGACGTGTGCTTTCGTCTAATGCATCTTCCCCATAAACTTGAAAAACATTACCAAACTATGTGGAAGTACTACTCTTTCTATCAAACTCCTATAACAAACAATGTTTCAAATGCTCCTTCTCGTTTTTCATATTAGACACTTTAAGACTTTTTAAAATGATTTACTTGTGAGACGCGAGACATTTATGTTTTATGCATCCACACGTTTGATTATCCAATGAGTTTTATCATTAGAACTTCATGTTTCGAGTCAATTCCTTTGCAAATTTGCATATTCAAATACGAGTAGAATGTTCACACTCCGCCGATATTAATAATAAAATTGTTGTAGCTGCGGTAGCCGTGTTGTCACAATCATGAATTCGTAGCCAACATTGTCAAGTCGTGGGTACGAGTCATGGTATCACTGAGCAACCGCCATGCAAATGGGCGGATGCACGTTAAATCTGTCGAACGTGAAGGTCCTCCCCTTGGCTCGGAATGTAAACTTGGAAAGTGGGATACCAGAGTTCAGGTGCTGACATCAACCCTCGAGCGGCATCAAAGAGCGGCGTGAATAAAAAATCAAACCAAATAAGAATTATAATACACTGCTGGACAATTGCTAAGGACGGATAACACTATCATCCATAGCAACCACAAAATGAAAGGAAGCAAAATGTGGAAAATTAGAATAAGTGCGGGATATTAGTAAGAAGAAGTATGAGTATGCAAATTTTTTTTCCACGTCTGTTCATCACGTGATAGCTTTCATAAGAGCTTTAAAGGTTTTGACGCGTGTGGACAGTTGTTGTTTCAAGTCAAAGTTTTACAGGAAAGATTTAATAGACGAACTTAAAATTTTTGGTATGTCTTCCCGACATCACATAGATGATTTTATGCGTGGCCAAATTGCGATCGAAGAAGGGCGAAAAATAACAGATGTTGCCAGGGAGTTCGACATCGCTCACAGCGTTGTTTCACGGCTGTGGAAGTCATTTAAAACTACTGGAATGTGTAGTAGACGGCACGGGGGAGGCCGTGTTAGAAGTACGACGCCTGCAGAAGACTGATATATCGTCCTATCAGCAAAAAGGAACAGGCGCACCATAGCTCAGCAGGTGGAAAATCAGATTCTTGCTGCCTCAGAAAAGCAGATCTCCCGAAAAACTGTTGCCAGGCGTTTGAGGGGAGGAGGCCTATACGCACGCAGACCTGTTATGTGTGTCCCATTGACCAGACAGCACCGTATTGCCCGTTTGCAATGGTGTCGTGAGCATCACAATTGGACTGAACAGGACTGGGCATGCGTACTATTCTCAGATGAGAGTAGGTTCAGTCTGTCATCGGATCGTAGACGCCAACTGATCTGGCGCGAGAGTGGTACTGCTTATCGTCCAGAAAATATCCAGGAAAAGGACCGATATCCGACATGCAGTATCATTGTGTGGGCCGGCATCATGATCAATGGCCGCACGCGCCTACATGTGGTTGCGAATGGGACTATGAGGGGCCAACGATACATTGATGAAGTTCTACTTCCTCATGTTCGTCTTTTCCGTGGTGCTGTCGGTGATAAATTTGTTTTTATGGACGACAACGCAACATGTCATCGAACACTCGCTGTTCAGGATTGTCTAGACAGCGAGGGTATTCAACGTCTCGTATGGCCAGCGCGTTCTCCAGATCTAAACCCCATTGAAAATGTGTGGGATACTTCGGGGAGGCAAGTTGCTGGTCGAAACTATCCTCCGACAAACAAGAACACCCTCATTCGTGCACTCACAGAGGAATGGGATAAATTGCCTCAACAGTTGCTAGATAATGGTTTGCAAAGTATGGTACGACGTGTGGAATGTTGCATCACACTCCACGGTGGACATATCCCGTACTGATACCTTTCTTTAAGGTGCCTGCTGACTTTTAGATGCATTGTTCCATTTCTCCATGTGGTCGCGGTAGCCGGGTGGTATAGGTATCGGATCGTGGCTTGCCTGGTCACGAGTTCGAGCCCAGTACCACTAAAGACCCGCCGTGTAGGGCAGCGATGCACGTTAAATCTGTCGAGAGCTGAAACGTCCTCCCGTTGGTGTGGTAGTTAGGAGAGGGGGGTGCCAGCTCAGGTGTCGTCCACGTCACTTGACCATGGTTCAAAATTACGTGGTCCGTCGCCAAAAGCCCTCGTGTAGCTGAACAGTGCGACGTTAATATTCAATCAATCCATTTCTCCATACGCAGATCAAATGAACATTTTTTTTTCTTTCAGATGTTTCACAGCTTTTGTACTTCCCAGAACAATAAATATTCTTTATTCTAATGTCTGAACAGTGGTGTGCCAACTATATTTTATCCTACTAGGCCTCATGTCTCGCTTAATGTTATGCTACATAGCAATTTGTGATTCGTCCTTAGCAATTGTCCAGCAGTGTATAATAGTAAATTATTTTTCATTTTAAACACTTCGGTTATGAACTGTAAAATTAATGAATAATAATTTGCTGTTTAAAAAAAATAGTTTCAAGAAAATATAAGCGATATTCAATACACTTTTGAGTATTTTTTATAGTATCAATACCATAAGGCATTTTTAAAAAGAAATAAACTTTGAAGTAGATGTTCTATTTATTAAGTTTCCATTTAAAAGGAAACACTTAGACTTTTCCTATTGTAGACTTTTCTGTAAAGCTTTCAGTATCTCGAAGAACTCTTGTTCGTTTCGTTTGCTTGACACTTCAAAATTTATCAGATTGCAACTTAGGTGAACTCGCTAATGAAAAAGAATATAGTAAGAAAAAAAAGACTTAATTTTCGAGGAGAAGCCGCCCTTTCTTTTAAAAGTAATAAAAGAATTGTAAAGTATAGTTTGAATTAAGGAACACCCTGAAAATAAAGGGAAAAGTAAAAAAATGGACATGCGATATTTTTTTTCTTCAGACTCAGAATTTCCAATCATAGAATAACTTTGATTCCATTCCACTTGTAAAGGTTAAGTGTTTTTGATTTTAAAAAATATTTTTTCATCATTTAGCTTTTAAAATGAGTTTTGAGTTCTAAAGAAAATTAATGTATCCACGTAAATACTAAAGAGTCATTTATAAAATAATGCAAGAAGAATTAACTGTATAACCTTACTTTTCTTTGTTTGTACTGTTATTTCTTTCTGTTCGAAGAATTCTTATTTTTGATTAAAAGAAGATTTTTTTGACTAGGTTTTAAAATTGAGTCAAAATTCTATAATGATTGAAGAGTCTACTAAATAGCCTTTAAAATATTTAACGAGCAACTCTATAAGCGTAATTTTACTTTTTTTCTTCATTACATAAAAAGAGTAAAACAGAAAGAAAATGTTAAATGTGAAGATTTTGGCTGGAAGTAATGCGAACTTAGCTATTCTTCAAACAATTATGGAAGTAATAATATCAAAGTATGTATTATAACAAAGATATATATATATGGGGGCACTGGTCAGGAATGGCACTTCGTTTATGATTAAATATAGATTTAATTACTTGTACTCATTTACATGATATATACAATGCGGATAACTACACAGTTCATCATCGTAATGTCCGTCAACGTCTTATTTAAACACGAGGCGTCATCGTCTATTCGTCGTTGTCGTCCATGCTTACGTCTTTCTACCAAGGCGTCGTAGCACGTTCTTATTCCGTCGGCTCCCGCCACGTCGAGCGTCTAACGACTGGCAGGTTCCCAAAACACTCAGTGCGTTAGTCAGCATGAGGAGTAGAATAATTGGAGGGGTTTGGAAATAGCGGTTGGCACCACACACACACACACACACACACATATATATATATGTCATGATTTTTAAGACAGAATCAGATTAAAGTTAGAAAAGTGAAAAGACGACCTTTATTCTTTCAATTGTACATCTGTTCTGACATCGAGAGCAGGGAGGAAAAAACACGCCATGGTGGTGGTTTCAAGTGGATAACACTTGAAAAACATATGGTAAGTATCGCTGCTTTGAAGAGGTTGCTTGCAAGTTAATGCTGACATATGTTGACTATTAAATCTAACGATCTGGAATTAGACATGTTTATTGGCTAGGCCATATGTTCGGAAGAAATAAATGGGTGATTAGTTTGATACTTGAAGATGGGAACTGAGAAAGATGAGTCAAGTGCTAGATAGGGAATTTAATTTTTAATCTAATTTTATTATCCTTACATATATATATATATATAACATAAAGTGAAGATCGTTTAACATATAACTTTTCGTGTTATAAGAATTTCATGTTAAAGGATATTGCAAAAAAATGTATACATTCAACCAAATTAAGTTTATTAGAGTATGTTTTATTTACATAGATATGTATATATTCTTGTATTTAATAAAAGTTAATGCAGCTAAAACATTCACAGGAATTTTAATACATTACGTTACATTCTATAACAAAAAAAAAATGACGCACCAAGAAGTAGTTGCCCAAATGTAATGAAATTTCGTATGCAAAGACATTTGTGCCGAACATGCAAATTTTACAAATTGGTGTCCAATTAATGAATAGCGGAAGATACAGCTCATGGCAACTGGGCACTCAGCAGGTGTCTATAAGAAGTGATTCTCAATCTGATGGTCAGAATTTCTGTTGCATTTCGATTTACGATACCTTCCAACGATTGAAAAAATGCCTCGCTGCAGGATTCAAGTTCATTACGAGCAATTGTCAGAGTTTGAAAGAGGTCGTATCATTGGATTGAAACAGGCAGGTTGGGCAAATCGGAGAAGCGCTCGTAATATAGGTTGAAGAGATGATGGCACTAGAAGATGCTGGCAAAAAGGGAGTACAATGCAAGATTTCAGCTTCCTGATGGTAGTGGTTGACTTAGTCACAGCAGATCGGGAGGATAGATTGATTGTTAAATCAGCTGTCACTGCGCCTGATTCATCGTTATCAACCATCAGACATGCGATCCACACACGAGTGTCTGCCATGACCTTTCACAGACGGCTGATAGAGCGAAACGTAGCTTGTACCGACCGCTACGCCAGTTGCCCCTCACGCCTACACACTGTCAAGCCAGATTACAACGGTGCTTGGTTCGATAAGATTGGAATCATGCTGACTGGGGATGTATAGTGTTTAGGGAATATTCCAACTTCCAACTGTGCCCTGACGATCATCAAAGACTTGTCTGGAGAAGCCCAGGGCAACTTGCCGATCCTGCTTTCCCTATTGCACGCCACACAGGCCCTCAACTAGGAGTTACGATCTAGGGTGCTATTTCTTTTCAAGGCCTGACCCTGTGGTCGTCATTAGAGGCATATTTACAGCACAGTGGTACGTCCACGACATTCTGAGAACTATTGTGTAATCATTCCTTTTGCAGTACACTTATTTTTCAGCAAGATAATGCCAGACCACATACGTCACGCGTTGCCATGAACTGTCTTACAGCTTGCCAAATTCTTTCTTGGGCAGCCAGATCTCTCTCCAATCGAGCATGTCTGGGATATGATGGTAAGACGACTGCACCTACAAGGGAATGTTGATAACCTGGCCTGACAATTGCAATAAATTTAGCAAGAGATATCGCATGAGATCATCATGGTTTTCTATCACTCTATGCCACGTAATGTGGCAGCTTACATCCACGTTAGAGGTGGGTCAACACCTTATTGAGCTCCTTTATTTTGTAACTATATAACTCTGAACTAAATAATTCAATTTTCCTGAAAATTTTGATTCATTGTTTATTCTGTACATAATCTTTCTACCCACCAATTTTTGTCTCTATCGGACAACTCATTTTTTAGCGTGGGTTTTATGTTATAGAGTGTAATACACAATTTCTCAATTTTTTTTGAAAAACAAAACATTTATTGAGTATTTAGAAAATAATCTGGTATTTTTCTTTGCACTACCCTTTTTAGCATCAAATTGTCAACAAGCTGTTCGTTTTCGTCCATTTTGTTATTCCTTTCACCATTGGAATGTGTGTCTAAATAATTGCGGATTCTTTTCTTGATGTTCCTCATTTCGGATAACATGAAAACAAGAACTTCAATTATTTATTTAATTTTCGTCTTCAGAATCTGCGTCAATGATATATTTTATCAAACTCCAGAACGTCTGCCACAATTGTGGCTGTACATACAGTATCATCATTTCCTGGAACGAATTCTTCGGATGATACGATAGGACAATCCAATAATACAGAAACTTTCTCAAAAATTTCATTAAGTGTCGGCTCAGTTCCAATGTCTTCCTTCTTCAGAAGGGAAATCTTTTCGAGTTAAGTGATTTTCATTTCGTGTTAAGAAGAAAAATGTATAAAAATACATTGTAGTTAGCCGGGATTGTTCTATTATTTCGTGTTAACAAATGTTTCTTCTTAAGCGTTTTCGTGTTAAACGTATTTCACTGTATTATATGTTAAAAAGAAATCTTTTATCAAAAGAGTGAAAGCGTAAAAGTATCGCTTTGAAATTTGTGAAAATTGTCATTTTTCTTACGATAACTGCTTCTGAGCAAAATATTTTAGGAAAATCTCCAAGAAAGTAGCTCCATTATATATAGTTAAATATTATTTACGTGCTGTAAAAATTGCAAGTACTTTCATTCCTTATTTTCTATGAAAAATGTACACGCACTTTGAAAACAACCATTTTGAGATAATTGCATTTTAAGTGTAAAAAGACAATTACAAAAATAATGAATTACAACATGTATTTGCCCTATTTTATTAAACATTAGTATCTTATTAATTTTTTAAGCATAAAATAAGAAACAATAAAGCCTTAAAATGTTCAGAAAACACATATATAGTAATTTTCAGTTTTTGTTCAACGAGATTTTTTTTAGCATTTTGCAACAATTTTTGCAAATTATGTAACAAACTGTGAAGAATTTTTAACTTCAATGCATTATAAATATCAAATTTGACTTTATAACATCAAAAATATAATGTAAATAAATATGAATATGTAAAAGTCATGATTTGGGAATATGTGATTTTACGACGTTAAAAAAATTTAATTATTGATTTGTATGTTCCCATGCAAACACAATTTCTAAAAGTTTCAAAATTCAAAATTTTCTCTAAACTGTACAAAGGATTTCTATAAAAGTAAAAAATAACAGTTTTTTTGTTTTTAAATATGAAATTGGTGTATTTTTATGCATGTAACAAACTTCTCGCAACGACAAAAAGCATTACACATCTGAGTTGTTTTAGTTACCTATTATTGAAAAAACTTTTGAATTATTAAGACAACTTGATACCCTCAAAATCACAGACATATCGTTTTTTTTTATTTTCATTTAATCTTATTCTTTGCATTATTATCTTTCGATTGATGTATTACTTGTGCATGTCGAAAAGTTAGAAGTTGAATAAAACTTCATTTGAAAACAAATTAGGCAATTCAGCCACGCCCCCTCTTTAGAAAAAAATGCTGAAAAAACCGTTTTGATAAAAAAAAATCTATTCTATAAAAAGAGAAATAATAACATTAAAAAATAATGTGTAATATATAAAGCGAATATTTCCGAGGCAATACATCCAATCATTTTTTTTCTTTGTGAAATGTGTGCATGTAAAATTTTTAAATTAAGGCTTTTTATATTAATAGTTTTATAATTTCAGTCCTTATTTCTGATATATTTTTCATACAAATGTAATACTTTTATATAATAAGAAGAAAAACAGCTAAAATTTCTGTCGTGACAGAAAAAAAAATTTTTTAACGTTTTTCTTGAATTTTCTTGTGCAATTAGTACTCTCTAAAAGTTGATAATTTTTAAAAATGTGTGGGTTGAAAAAAAATGAAAATGCAATTATTTTAAAGAAAATGTATATCTAATATCTTAAAGTGGTATTCTATAAGTTTAATTAATCTTATAATAATTTTTTTTCAGAATTAAGAACTTTAAAGTGGTTTTTCTCTGTGTTTTTCGAAACCTTAGTGCATTCAAAATGCTACTTCTTCAACAACTACTTACCAATCACTTCCATTTTTTCCTGCATGTTAAAAAAAAGCATTCAATAAAATTAGGGATCCATTTTGCTATAAACTGAATACTTTTTTTAAAAAAAAATAAAATGTAAGACATGTTGGCTTTTTCGTTGATTTTTAAACTGTATATCAACATTTTATTTATTTTCTCAAAAACGAATAAAGTTATTGTAAAAACGATCCCTAAAGTTGTTTAGAACATCTATAAGAATATTATTAAAAAAATTCAGGTCAAAAAATTTTTACAAAAGGAGTAGGATTTTAAAATTTTCCAAATATTCTTCAAAAAATTTAAAATTTTAAAATTGTGTGAATAATATGTGAAAATTTCATCTCGTATCATTTTCTTGAATAGAAACAATGCATAAAATGCTAAAATATAATTTTTAAATACATAAATAAAGAAAGTTGCTCAAAGGGTACCAAGTTACCTTAAAGCTTAAAATCTTGTCTGAACAATAAATAAACATTAATATTTGCAATTAAGTGAAATATTTAAAATATATTGTTTAGTTTTCTCAAAAACATGTAACATAAAAATATCACTATGAATTTTTAAAAAAATTGACATTTTTTGTCACGAGAGATATATGGACTCCAGTCAAATATTTTGGGAAATTCACCAAAAAACTCACATGAATATGTATATATAGTTACATATAAGTAACATTAGGGGAAAAAAATTCATTACTTTCATACATTATAATCTGAGAAAACCATGAATACAGTTTTAAAAACATCATTTTTGAGAAAATTGAATTTTTACTATAAAGTGCCACTTAATCACAAAAATAATGAATTACAACATGTATTTGTCCCATTTTATTGAACATTAGCATCTTTGCAATTTATTTTGCATAAAATAGTAAGCAAAAAAAGTCTTAAATTGTCCAGAAGAGCATTTTTCAGTTTTTTTTAACGAGATAATTTCTATTATTACATCAATTTTCTCAATTCTGTATCAATTTTTGAAGAATAAGTAGCTTTCATGCTTTATAGATATCAAAGTTGAACAAAAAGCAACGTAAATATAATGTGAAAATGTATCAATATGGTTTTTGTATGAATTTGAGATGGTATTTAAAAATACCTGATTATATATATATATACGACATTTTGAAATTTTTCGCTGGGATTTTGTAAAGTTATCATTAGGTTTTGTTGTTGCAGACATTTTCTAAGTTTTAAACTTCAAAAATTACTCTAAACTGGTCCAAAAAAACCCCGCCAAAATAAAACTATTTTTATGTTTTTAAACATGAAATTTATGTATTTTTAAGTATGTAACAAGCTTCTGGCAAAGACAACAAACATTACATTTGAGGTATCATCTCATACCTTTATCTCAGAAATTATTAAACATATAAACTCAAGACTTCGACTATATGTATTAATTATACATTTATATTTATACTGAAGTGAAATTTTTTAAATATATTAATTAGTTTTTTCAAAAACAAACTTTTAGTTTAGCGAGTAAATATGATTATTAGGAATTTATTGAAAATTCTCATTTTTTGTTATGATATCTGCTTAAGAATATTTCAAAAATGTCACTTCAGTATACACAATTGCATTTAAGAAGCATAGTTAATATATACAATTTGAAAAAAAAACATTTAGAAAACAATTTTTACAAAAAATATTACCTTGTAAAAGTATCCTATTTTCTTCATCACATATTATATTCATTATCCCTTATCCAGTTATATAAAATGAAGATTCATTACGTAAATATTTCTCACCTAGTCACAATTATACATCCTAATTTTTTTCTTTTAACGCTACTTAAACACCCGAATATTTATTAATCATTAATTAACTAATTAAAAATGAATTTAAACTAAAGAAAGGACCTAAATTTCAGTAAAAAATGCCTACATTTTAAGTATAACATTTACTAAAACCCACATGAAAATCTGAAATTGCCTCCAAAGGTTTTTAGCAAATCTAACACTTGCAGTTATACAATTATCTAAAATAAATTTAAGTATTAAAAAATAAAAATTAATCGAGGCTTTGCAGCTTTTCTCCAGTTTTAAAAAGGCAATGTTTACATTTCTATTTGTCAAAATGGACGTGGTAAATCAACCGATTATTTTTTAAAAATTATTTTAAAATACTTCTAATTCATATAATGGCTTGTTTGTTATATCATTGTAAAGGTCTTCATTTGGAGATTTCAGAATTATGAAAAACTCAAAATCTATTTTTAAAAGGGGTTTACCCTACTGACTGCTCTTAATAATAGAATAATATCAAGATTCATAGACAGATTGATATAATTATGTTATGAATTCATGATTAATAAATGTAGTTATTTAATAACGAATTAATTATATGTTCAATAAATTAGTTCATCTTATTATTTATTAATTACTCTTATCATGTACTAATCTAATTTACATTGAATTAATTTCGTGCTTAACAAATTAATTTCATTATCTATCGGGTTGTAGGGAAAGTTCTGTCGTATTTTAAAGAAAATATTTGAATGCATTTCTAAAAATATGTGTTTAATATTATTCAATTATATATGCTCCATTACTTGTTACAACTTGTTGCCATCTTTCAGTAACATATTAATTCCTATTTTGTAGAAGTCCTCTTCCTTGGAGTCAAAATAGTCAGCAACTGCCTTAGAAACACTTTCAAAAGACTTGGATTTTTTTCCATTAGATAATTTTGCAGAGATCTGAACAGGTAATAATCAGATGGTGCAATATCACTTGAATACGGTGGGTGACCAAGGGCTTCCCATCCTATCACATTCAGTTTTTGTTGTGTTACTATTGCGGTATGCGGTCGAGCATTATCGTGGTGGAACACTATTCCTTTTCTGGACGCTAAAGCTGGCCTTTTTCATTGATAGCTGTATTCAATTTATCCAGTTGATTGCAGTACAGATCCGCGTTGATGGTTTTTCCTGTTTCATCAACTCGTAGTATACTGGACTTTTCCTGTCCCACCACAAACAAAGCAATACTTTTCGTTGAAGTATACTTGGTTTTGGAATTGTTGCTGAGGATGTTCCTGGTTTTCAGTAAGATTTTTTTCTCTTAATATTCTCGTAAAGAATCCACTTTTCATCTCCAGTAATCAGCTTGTCCAAAAGCAGCTCCACATTGTGTATAATCACATGTGATGAGCACATTCTTACAAGATCAGACAAATTCTTTTCCGTTAAATCGTGTGGAACCCAAAAGCTTCGCTTTAACACAAACCCAAGAGATTTAATGTGACCTCCAACAGTTGTATGATGAATGCCAAACTCTTCTGCAATTTCTTGACTTGTACAATGTGGATTATTTTTCAACATGAATCGCAAAACATCATTATCGATCTTGGATGGTCGTTCAGATCTATCACTTTCTTGGAGGATCAGTTCCTCGGAACGAAATTTGCTAAACCATCTTTGACAAGTATGAACATTTACAATATCTTTTTCAAATACCGCACATAAATTTTTACATGCAACCAATGTGTTGCTTCCTTTTTGGAATTCATACAAAATGCAGTGTCATAAATGTACTTTTTCTACTGACATGTTTTTCAATTTAAATATTACAAGTAAATGATAAACGGTAAAAAATAACTCCTTTTATATTATACAACAGCTAAAAAAACAACAACAAAAAAAATCCGAATGACTCACTTGCCAGATGTTTTTTTTAATCTACAACCAAAATCACCTGCCTATTTAATATACGACAGAACTTTCCCTCCAACTCAATATATTAATTTTTTATATTTTACTAATAATAGATTAATTTAAACATAACTAAACTAATTTTATTATTAATATATAAATTAATTAGCTCTTTACGAGTAGAGAATTGACAAGCTTTTTTTAAAAACGTTTCGATTTGCAGAATTGGAAAGGTCAAGAGCATCGAGCTGAAAGTTTACTTTCGAGTAATGCAAATTTGACCACGTGATGACAGTAATGACTGAACTCAAAAGTATACTTACTTTCTATCATTTGGTGATTTTCAACTAATAGGACTAAAACCCCGATTTTTCATTCACTGATCTACTACATGTCTAAAAGATAAAATGGAACAGACAAAAACATTCGTAAGTTTAGGAATTCTAATACGTTCGGATCCGTGATTTTGCAAAAGCGTATAAATGAATATTTTTTAAAATATATTTTATGTCACTTTAATTAAAATACATAAATAAAATATTTTAACGTATCCGAATACGTTTGGAATACCTTTTAAAAAAAATAGCATACTAAACACTGTATAAGTATTTTAGGGATCAATATCAATAAATACTAATATTTAACTAACAATATATTTAAAAACGTTACCCAAATTCAACAAAAATTACGCTTGCAACTGAAAGTTTAACAATGTTATTAAAAAACGAAAAGAAATTACAGGAAAAGTATAAATACGACAAATTAGATGATTTTATCTTTAGAATGGACTAAAATTTTAATGTTTCATTAAAGTTTTAAAATGTTGGAGCTACTCGAGTAGATATTTTAAGAAATGTGACATTCTCTCTATTTATGAGACCATTACTTAAATAACAGGCTAAAGCTAAAAAAATACTCTTACAATAGCAGTACATTCTCTAGAAAAAAATGTAAATATCAAGTTCAAAAAGTATTATGGAAAACCATTTGTAATAATTTGAGTCAACAAATTCGTCATGATAATTTTTTAACAATTTAAATGTCCATTTCTGGTAGATTAAATGATCACTTATGGCGTTTCTAATTTTATAAAATTGATTGTAACTTGGCAATCTGCCTAACGTAAAAGCAAAAAAAAATTTTTTTTTTTTGTAAAGCTAAAAGAAAGCTCTTTTCAGTAAAATAAGAAACAAAATATCTGTTTTGACCGAATTTGGTCATTTCAACGTGTTTGAATACGTTAAAGAATATTATTATTAAAAGAAAAAATAATTTAAGTACCATTCCACTTCCATAGATTGATTGATTTAATATTAATGTCGCACTGTTCAGCTACACGAGGGCTTTTGGCGACGGACCACGTAATTTTGAACCATGGTCAGGTGACGTGGACGACGTCTGAGCTGGCACCCCCTCTCCTAACTACCACACCACACCAACGGGAGGACGTTTCAGCTCTCGACAGATTTAACGTGCATCGCTGCCCTACACGGCGGGTCTTTAGTGGTACTGGGATCGAACTCATGACCAGGCAAGCCACGATCTGATACCTATACCACTCGGCTACCGCGGCCACACCACTTCCATAGAGAGCCTGAACTAGAATTTTTAAAAACTTTGTATTTATTTCAAAGTACGTTCAAATATTATTTTAATAACGAAATAATAAACGGTTTTAAATATTACACTTTCTCTATTCGGATATATTACAATATATGTGTGTGTGAATAAATCCACTTCTAAATTTATATATTTCGAAAATAATTGCTCTGTGAAAATATGGTGAAAATCGTTTAACGCTAAACTTAGGGGGACTGGAATATTTTTTCGCGTCAAGGAATTTCGTCTTGAAGGATATTAAAAAAAAAACAAAGAAAAAATATATATTAACAAAATTGAGTTTATTCGAGTATATATGCATGCATTCAATAAAAATATATGAAACAAAAACATTCATAAGAACTTAATGAAATTTATTACAAACTTTTCAAGTTTCTTTTTTTTTTGATAAACAAAACTTTTATTGCATTTTTGGAAAATAATCTGATACTTTTCTTTCCATCGTCTTATTTAGTGTCAAATTGTCAACAAATTGTTCGATGTCGTCCCTTTTGTTGTGACCGTGGTAGCCTAGTGGTCAAGCGAACGGTCTCATGACTGGCGTGTCAAGAGCTCGAGCCTGGTACCACTGAAGACTGAGCAGAGAAGGCCGATGCATATTAAATATGTCGAGTCTCAAAGATCCTACCATTAGTATGGTGTGCAAGATAAGAGAGGGGATGACAGCTTAGGTATCGTCCTCGACACTTAACATTGTTTCGAAATTGTGATGTACGTTGACAAAAACCTCGAGTAGCTGAATAGTACGACGTTATAATACTCACCACTCTCTTATCCATTTTATTATTAATTTCTCAGCTGGATTGTGCGTCAAAAAAACTGTGCATACTTTTCAGTATTTCCTCAGGAGCTGCAATAGTTATTTCATTTTCGTCGTCAGAATATGCCTCAATACCTTTTGAAGCTTTGAACAGAGTCCAAAATTTCTTTGCCATAACTGAGGCTGTACACATTGTTACTACGGCGAATTCTTCCGATGAGAGCATTCCAATAATTTAGAAATGTTTTCAAACATTTCATTAAATGTATGTCGCCCCTCTTAAATCTCGCCTGAGTGGCTGGGTTTTTTTTCGCATTTTTTCCATTCCGAAAATGGAAAACTTTTCGTGTTAAGAAAACATGAAAATATATAACAGTTTGTCGGGAACAATGTATTATTTCGTGTTAACCAACATTTCAAGCATTTTCACGTTAATTGAATTTCACAGTATACATATATATAGGTAAAATATTATTATAGAAGTATTTTCCATAAGAGGAGAAAAATTTGAAAATATGTAATTTTTTCTCCATTTTTTGTCAATAAATTGCATTTAAATAATTTTTATTTTAATAATATTCTTAAGACAATTTTATTTGTTATACTAATTCATTTGACACTAAATATTAAAAACATTAATTTGATCGGAATGATTGGAATTTCAGAAATCAATATAAATTCTACGTCAAGCAATTTTTTTTTTACTGCATTGAACTTTCATTATAAGTTAAAAAAAAACTCTTCCTAAAATTGTAAAACTGTTTTACTTATATTTCTTTTAGGCAATATATAACCTAACTAGATGAGTATGTCTGAAACTTCAATTTCAAATCATATTGATAAGCACATTAAAGTATGAAAGGAATCAAAAATTCCATACAATTCTATACAAGATATTTTTATATTTGAAGTTGAAATTCACATTTCTTTATATATAGTTAACTTCACGGCTGAAAACAGTATTCTATGATGGAAAATAAAAACGGCATCGAAATCATATATCACTTGAAATTTTGTTTACTGCAGAATGAGAAATTTTTCAGTAATGTAAATATACTCTAGATTAGATTTCGTTACAGAGCACAGTGCAAATATTTTTTGCCAGAACTTTTCTAATCTGTTCTTACAACAGACTTTTGTATTGCTTTGACATAGTTAGTATAGTTTGAGTAAAGTGTTATTCAAAGTAATTTCAAAGTAAACAAAGTTTTGGTCAACTATTTTTATATAAAGAAAGAGCAATACCTTACAAAATTTAACATTTTCAAGTTTTTTTTGTGTTGGTCTATATATAGCATATATATAGTATATATATAGTATATATAGTATATATAGTATATATAGTATATATATATATATATGTGTGTGTGTGTGTGTGTGTACAAATTTTAAAAAAATTCTCTATATTTTACTTTATAAGATGGGATAACCTTATATATATATATATACATATATATATAGAGAGAGAGAGAGAGAGAAGGTAATTATTTTTCAAACTGTTATTTCAAAACTAATTACAAAATGTTTATGCATTTATCATTACATAGTTTGGAAAAATAACATAAAATCTCTAACTGTAGAAAATTAATTAAACAAAATACCCATACCTACTTTGCAGTCATAAATTCAATAGTAAAAAGGGACATTTTGTACACGCTCATGTAATTATAAAGTTTTTAGTACACCATCCTGTTAATTTATATTCTAATAAAAAGTTGATTTGATGATTTTTTTTTACTGAATTTAATGTATGGCGGGTTCTCAACGCGATTTCTACGAACGTCCAGGAAAATCTATTTTATGCATTGTTAGATTAATTTGAGAACCTTGCCTTGTAAAGATGCCATGATAGATTCAGATTAGGTTTGTAATTTAAAAGGATTTGCTGTGAAAACTTAGAGAACTTTTGAGATTATAATTGTAAGGAGAGGTTTTGCAATTGTGTAAGTGTAAAGATTGGTTTTGATTATTTGCTATTAGAACTCTTGAATTTGATTAAAACTCATGAAGCGTTGTGGGGTTGCTAGTTGGTTTTATATTAAATTTAGATTTTTTTAAAATTTACTTCCCATTACGTTAGCTTATTACAGACGGCCATAGTAACTTTTAACCTAGTTTATGAGTTGAGGATGACAATTGACCTATCAATTTTGGGGGTTTCACTCTTTTTTTTTTTTTTTATCTTGGCTAAATAATCTTGTTCAAAAAATATGAACAGAAATTTTTTTTTGCTTATCAATAGTGATAAATTGTTTTTTAAGTGTGTTTTTATGAATATCATTTTGTAAATGTTGTCGTTCAGCATATTGAAATCAAATGGTTTTTAATTTGATACATTTTAAACAAAACTGGAGAAATAATTTATATATATATATATATATATATATATATATATATCATAAGTTTATTTTTAATAAAAATCATTTCACAGATACTCGAAGTGTATATTCTGAATATATAATATATTAATATTATAATGTACTCTTGAATATGTTCGTGTGTTTTGAAGTCGAGACCGATATTTCCGAGTATTAAAATATTTAAGCGAGTCACCAGCATTAAATAAAAGACGAATGGTATGAAGTCAGTTGGCTGAGTACAGAAATTAAAACAGAATATAATGAAACTTGTAAAACTAGGCATAATATTGTGTACGTATTAAGTTGACGCACTTAAACATTTATGTGATTCGAAAAAAATATATACCTACGTTTTTATACGCGCAGCGGCATTAAAACCAAAATATTAGAGGGATATCATTCAAGTCCATATCATTCATTTCATAGTGTGGAATAAGATTAACAGCTCAATTGACGATTTGTTAAGACTACACAGTGCCCTTTTTCAATAAATTTTTCTGGAGACACTAACAGTAAAAATAATTTATGTTTTACATTCAGATTATATTATTAAGTTGATTCTGAAAATAAAAAGTCTCAGCTTGACCAGCCATTGCTTCACAATTTTAAAAAAAATAAAAAATTTTGAAGTTTTTCAAACTTTTTATAAAATGCTTACTTTTTTTTTTTAAGATTTTTTAGTCATTTTCAGTTATTTAAGTTTCTTTGATTATTGCAAACAAAAGTTAGCATGTATTTGAAAATATTTTCCTTTGTTTAAATTTTATTATTATTTTTCCAGAAAAACCTCGAAAAAACACAAAATTTTTAAAATAGTAACTTCACAGCAATTTGTAAAAAATAACTAGAGATCTATCAGCCTTAAATCCATGCTAGAACATATGTTTGGGAGTACATGCAAAAACTTTCAAGGCTCTATGATGAACAGAAAAAAAGCCTTAGGGACTGGAAAACACACTTTCAAAATTGAAAGTCTGAGAAAAACGCATTTAAAGTTTGTAAAGCCACAAAACAATAAGTTATAATGTCCGTAAAGCTCTAGTTTTTTAATATCTTACTTTTCAATGTATGTTGTAAATTAAAACACACTATTTTAGTTAAATATGACTGAAAATATTTTTTTTTAAATTCAAAATATATTTTTGCATGATATCGATAGCATTTGTTACGACGACAAATTCTTCAGCTTCATCTTAACCTAATATTTTTACAAAAGTTTTGAAACACAAAACATTTATGTACAAAATAACAATGATACTAACTTAAGCTAAAAATAGACAAATTTGTTCATAAAATTGAATTTTCTTCAGTTTTAAATCAGGTAGCTTAGGAAGTTTTAGCTCTTGTTGTACGACTTTAAAATGCCAAAATATATAATTACAATATGTTTAGTATAATGTAGTTTACAACGTCAAGGAAATAAGTTGTTAATTTGCAATACTTGAATTTAGAATACTTGTATTCGGAAGTCTAGTTGCAGTATCAGCTGAGAACTGATTTTTAGATACATCAGTTTCAGTAGTATTCCACCTCTTCAAAATATTGTTTCTCACAGCAATCTGAGAATGTTTTGTGAGTGGTATTTTCTCAACAGAGAGAGAGAAGAAACTAATGATAAAGCTTCTAAGTTATATAAACTATTTTTAAAGAAGAAATTGGCCTTGAAATTAATTTTAATCAATTAGTTACGAGAAATCAAACAAATCAAAACCTATAATCAAATAGAAATAATTTCAGTAATGAAAACTGAAATTAATAAACATTTCGCACTAAAAAAGTTGATTCTGCTCAAAAATACTTTTAATGAATTCAATTTCAGAGGGAAAAAATGCTTTAAAATATAAAACTGGAATCAAAACCATAGCTCAGAAATCTTCAAATATCTTAAAAGCTCTCAGGACTTTTAAATTGAAAAATTTCAAATTTTGAAAAAAAAAAGTATATTTTAAAGCCTCAATATTTCTGAACATTTTGGCTTCAAAATTGTGTTGATACTGTGAAAATTTCTGAAGTTATTGAGAAATAAGTAATGAAATTTAAACGAAAAAAAACCTATATCTCTTTCCTATCTTATAAAAATATATTTTATATTATCTTATAATAATCTTATAAAAAATTTTAGCTCACATGCAGGATTTCTCAGAAACTATTTATGATATCAATTGGAAATTTCATAAACGAGTTCAAAATAAGGCTCTTCTTAACTTACACATCTATTTTCAAAAAACAAAAAAAATAGAGTTTTTTTATTCGAATTTTAATTAATTTTTTTTTCTTAAAATTTTAAAATTTTCGTGTGTTGTTGTTGTTGTTGTCGCTAATGCCACCTGTCTGACGTAGTCAGAACGAGGCCCACGAAATTCATCGTGGCATGGGCAGGAGGTACGCCTGTCGTTGGCCTTGAGCACCATACAGGTGACAGTGCGATTTAAGCTCAGAGAAACTTCCCCGAAGGGACGATAGATGGCGACACGACCTCTATCTCCACCTCCACAATTTCTGCAAATGAACTGAAGGGGCGGGAAATATTCTCCAGTTCCTGCGCTAAGATATGTTATATAATTGTATTCACAAAAATATTTTTTTTCTCTAAATTTCTTGAAAGTTAGTATAACTTCAAAAGTGAACATTTTTATACCAAGTAAAATTAATTTTATAAATGTTGATCAATTTTATACTTCAGAATCCTGCTCAGTATAAAATACTGATTTTCATATTTTTAAAAAAAATTGTCCAATTTTTATTTCTTTATAATTTTTTTAATTTTTTCCTCAAATTCTATGAAAATTTGAGATTTAATATAAATATATATCATTATCATGTGGTAAAAATTTCAAATTTTGTTTTGTTTTATTACTAAGTTACATTGGTTTTAAGAAGGATGTTTTTTTTCGAGTGCATGGATATCTGTTAAGGTTCTTGAGAGAGCTTAAAAACCTAATTTGCTAACAGATGTGAAATTTGGTTGCAAGCTTCTCAATAATGAGATCCACAAGAAACTGCAAAAAAAAAATCCTTAATAACGAAATTTGAAGGGTACTGTATAGTCTTAATCAGACTGTGTGTCACAGTTAAGATGTTCAACATATATGACACAGGATGTCCCAAAAATAGAATCCAAACTCTGCACAGTTATATTCTTCGTTAGGAGTACATAAAAAATGCTCGATCTGTTCTTGCAAAATCCCTTGTTTACGAGAAAAATACGGTTAATGATGACGAATGATTGAAGATGCATGATAGTTCATGTTTGGGCTTTGAAGTATTTCTGTGGTCCTGTCCATGATTGGCTTGATATGGGGTTCTCTAGCCCCTGTTTTAAACGTGGCTCCGGTTCTATTGCCACCATGATCACCAGATCTGTTGAATCTCTTTTTGTTATGGGGCAATCTAAAGGATTTGGTGTATTGAAACGTAGTGAGATGGAAGTGGCTGCTCGTCTGTATATGGCTTGCACGTCGGTGGATGTGTGCACTCATCTATTCCAAGGCATGTTCAAGCCTCCCATTCTGAACAAGAAATACTCCACCTGCTGCCCGAAGGCCGCATGTGTCCCCCAAGACTTTTCTAAGAAGACTCGCGTAGTAACAGATGCGAAACCCTCACAAAGGGAGAGAAAGATGGCTAGTCGAGAAATCAGGACAAAAGAGAAAGAGGCGCCACATTCACTCCACTCCCTTCTCCAATAATCATTGCACCCGAAGGCAGCCGAAACAACAGCCGAGAAGGAATACAAGCCAGACTTCCAAAATTGCAGAAGGAAAATATAAAAGGGGTCGGGCTGACTCTGGTCAAAACACGAGAACCATCAAAAAAGGGGGATACCTTCTCGCTAATATTCCTTACCTTCCTATTGTGGCAATTCCTTTTGGAAGTGGTTTCCCTCAGGTCCTATGTCTTTTTCAGAGTCTTTCCTTCTCATTAGAAGATAGTACCTTTGTGTGTGTGTTTTTTCTTTCTGTGTTTGCATTGTAATTGTAAAATGCTTTTGCTGAATTTTGGGAGACTGTCCCTCATTCGGGACCTTTTTTAGTATATGTTTTTCGTACAGTTTACAAATAAAATAACTTCTCGGAGGGTCGGATGCAGCTCTAAACCCTTTGAGTGAGCTCGATTCTCTTGAGTAAGTAAGAACCTTTCTGAGTGAAAGGTCGTACTGAGACAGATTCAATTATTTAAGAAAATTGCATTAAATATTAGCGAGAAAATCTATGAATTAAACAATCCAATGTATAAATTTTGCTGTCCATGTCGTGCTGATATGAATTTTGAGAAAACTTTTTTTTTTGTAATTGTAGCGGTTAGTGATAACAAATAGCATTGGAGTAATGACCATTTTATGGTATAAATTAATTTTTAATTAACCCTTATGTCTTCCAAGTGAAAAATATATGAAGAATATATAGTCGAACCTCTCCATGTAACGAACCTCTCAATTGCGATTTTTTTCTATTTTTCTGCTTTCTGTTTCTGAAACTATTTCCTGGAACCAAGAACACATTTCACGATTTTCTTCGTACAACAAACTTCCAATAGCTAAGGACGATTTCTCTACGATGAACTTTTTCTCTTGTGATTCAATTTTTTTTCTACCTTTTTTTCAGTATTTCTGGACATTTCAACTTTGGATTATAAACAAGAAAACTTGGAGAATGAAAGTCAACAAGAGGTCACTATGGAGGAATCTTCAAAGGAAGACACTGGTCCATGAGGCGCAATCTTGCCAGACGTGATCATATGAAATATATGAATTGATGCAAAAATTGTTAGATTGTTTCTCTCTTAAATGCTTCCGATGTACTCTTTGATAAAATTTCTGTTACTATCTCTGATATACTTGTTTTTCAGTAAAATCAAAAATTATTCAAATAAATCTGAAATTTGAAACAAAAGTGCACAAGCAAAAGCATGTGCTAATTTTAAACAAATAATACTGATTTCAGTCTGGAATTCAGCTAAAACTCTTTGCTACCATTCTGCACTAGATAAATATGTCCTTGATCTTATAGTGTCAACCCCCCATTAATCCTCATGTTGCAGCACGTGTGAAATAGTTACCATCTGGTCATATATATGTGGCCCGGGGCAAAGAAATGTTGAGTACCCCTGCTCCGAATGTTTGCCTTTTTAAAAATATTTGCAATTACTGTTATCGATGTGCCCCATACGGTGTTTCTTCCTCGCACTGGGATGCTTTGTTTTTCGTATTTTCTCGTAACTTATAGATCCGGGGTCAGCATTTCGTCGATCGCGATCGAGCGGTGGACCAACAAGACAATTTGCGGTGACTGCCTGTAGGTTAGCATTAGTAATTGTATACTAAAATATTCAAGATTGGCTGACAATACGCATACTAAGTCTTCTACTGACTATAATTATGAGAGCTAACTTTAGATCAAAATAATTTATTTTTAATGTATTTTGAATTGTTTGACAATTAATACATCATTAGATATTATTATATTTATGGCTATTATTATTGTTTGTATTTTGCGTTTTTCTTTAAATGCGGTTTAGAAAAAGTGAATTTTTTTATTTTGCTTACATAGGTAAGCATATATTCAGTATTTATTAAATTTTAATAAATATTGTTGACCTATTCCTTGCCTCACCACACCTACGATACTGGAAAGTGGGCGCATGCGTGAATTTTTCAAAGGGGGCGCACCACAGAGGCTTAGGGTCGAATGTCTACCATTTTCCTATACTACCCCGATACGCAGCCAAACAATTTTTTTTTATTTTGTAGACTGTCGAGAACAAAGAAAAGTAAGAAATACATTATTGAATAAATAGTTATTAATAACTTTTTTCTAATTGATGTGCTAACATATACTTAATTAAATTTTACGTACTATATACATGGGATTATAATCGCGCAGAAAAAAAAATCATGGACTATGGAGGAGGTTCCGGACCCGTGGAGTCCCCCTTTTGAGTGTGCCGCTTATACTGGGTGGACCGGAACATCTTGAAAAAATTGGAAGTAGCTCGTACTCTGAAAAAGTCTGCCACCCCTGCTACAGATCGTACTAGTACAGTATTTTTGGTCATTTTGTATGTTTCCTCGACGAGGAATCTAATTGTGCAGAGTTTGGGTCTTATTTTTGGGATATCCTATATGCAGAATTAAAATTTTGATTTGATAGAACATGCTAGGTATCGGGAATGTGAAAAATTATATATAGTTCAATTTAAGAAGGTTATCAACATAGAGAAACTCCTATGAAATTCTTGGGAAGTTGTACCTCTGAAAGTGTGTTATTGTACGCCAGAAATTTTTTCTTTTAATTTTGTTTAACCTTGCTCCAATAAAAATTAGTTCTACGCATGTTTCTACAAAAGCATGCTCCAAATTATGATTAAAGTTTCTTTGAAGAACACTAACGTTAGAATTACTATTAATTTTAGAAAGTGTGTTTACGAAGTGGACTTGACATACATTTTCAGAATTCAAAAGCAAGATTAATTCGTGTTTTGTGGCACGAACGTTCTCAGTACGTGCCCGTATTCACGCATTGAAGATGAAAAGGAATATGCTCATAACAACTGTTATTGTCACGAGATCTCTATTGAATAAGGGTATCATTTTATTTTCACGGTTTAAAATATTTTTTTGAAGATACTTTAAACTTCTCTCTTGTATTTATTCATGACGAAGTGTTTTATGAACTACAATCAGTTATTCATTATTCTTGTTGATGATATATTTCGATGCACCATTTAAATAGAATTTTTTTATTTTTTATTAAATGAAGAAGAATGGAATAGAAATGAAAATAAAAAAAGAGTTTAGTGACCATGGTAGCTGAATGATTTGACCGTGAGTTTGAACTTGTGATATTTCATTCGATTCGCATGTTTAAGTCCTGATTCTGACGAGTGTCTGAAATGAAGAGTTTTGTTCACCTCTCTTTTCTAAGTCATCACGATAGCATAACATGTATGTGGAGGGAAGAGTGCCAGTTCAAGTATCAACCTCGTCATACGATCATGGTTTAAAATTGAAGCATACCAGTTGTCCTTAGAAGATATATTTTTTGTGCATGAGTACATATTAACGTCGTTGTTGTTATTGCTAATGCCAAAGACAAAAGCCTGATAAAGGCCCACGAAATTCATTATGGCAAAGGGCTAAGTGTTGCATGTCGTTATCCGTAGCTCTGAGCACCATACAGGTGAGAGACAACGTCGTAGATTTCGCACACTTTAACGTAGTACTTAAAGAAACTCGAAATCTATTAGCTTCAGGTACAGTTTTTTGAACCATGGCCAAGTGATGAGGATGGCATCTGAACCGGGACTTCAATCTCCAAACATCCGTATTATGCTGACGTGAGAACTTCGAGCCACAACTGGTTTAACGTGCATCAGTCCTTTCTTCACGGTGATTCCTTAGTGGCATCAAGACTCAAACCCGTGGCTCGACAAAGTAGACCTCGAGTTCATGGCCATGACCACTAGACTACCATAACTTCTTTTATTTTGGGTATAAACAGGGAAATGAAACTATCCAGACACGCACACAATGAGTAATCAACATAATTTTACATGCATTTAAAGGGATGCGACTAAATCAAAAGGATATTTTTTAAAGGAAAATACATTTATTTCCCTTGCAATTATATCTTTTCTGCCGCACACAAAAGGATTTACTTAAGGGGGTTCACCCATGTAATGCCCTTTTTTAAGCATTTTTAGGAAATTTTTTGATGACCAGTAAAATGATAGAACTTTAAGTTTTTTTTATCATTTATTAATATAATACGTATCTTAAAAATATGTATATAAATGTTTAGCCCAAAATATCCTACAGAACGTGCGGCCGCGGTAGCCGAGTGGTATAGGTATCGGGTCGTGGCTGAATTTGCCACGAGTTCTAGCCCTGTACCACTTAAGACCCACCGTGTAGGGCAGCGATACACGCTAAATCTGTCGAGAGCTGACATGTCCTCCCGTTGATGTGGTGTGGTAGTTAGGAGAGGGTGCCAGCTCAGGTGTCGTCCATGTCACTTGACCATGGTTCAAAATTACGTAGTCCGTCACCAAAAGCCCTCCTGTAGCTTAACAGTGAGATGTTAATATTCATTCACTCACCCTATAGAACGTGCGTTATAGAGCTCTGAACACACTCGCCTCGAAAAAATGAATGCTCATACCCTCCACGATTCCGACTGATTGGCTTATCTGAAATAAAAAAAAATTAAGGGCGTTTTAATCTCTAAGCTTAAATGCACCGAATGTGAACTATACTGAACTGAAAATATCAAAGATTGGATTTTTTTTTTTTTGTAAAAATAGAAACAACTTTTGAACTCTGGTATGATCGTAGTTCATTTGGTGCATATATATGTGCTGAGTCTACCCTATAAATTTGAAATCATTCCGTCAAACTGTTCTTCATATATGATGGAGGAAAGTTTGAAAAACAGTTTTGAGGAAAACGTGTTTTAAGATTTAATTCCGATTAAAACAGTGAAAATCTTAACTTCGCGTTACGAAAAGCTGTTCTTCTAACACCTGCTTCTTTATAACGACTTCGAATTTTAAAAAATCACTTTACCACCGTATTCTAGGCATGTTAAGAAAGTAATTCCTGAAAAAAAAATCGTTTTTATTTTTTGAACCCATCACATGAGTGAACTCCTTAAGTATGTTAATCTGATTTCTTAAACATATTAATTTAAATATTGCGCTATACATATAAAGCAAAATATTTACACAACACTCTTTCCCATATTTCTGTCATGAAGATAAAATTGAATTCAGAAGTCGCGTCAGTGAATTCTCTTTCAGGAATTCAGAATGGTGCCAAATACGCCAACGCATTTTCTCACAATTCGCCCAGCATTTTCCAGATTTAGTACGCTTCGTTCGTCTTTTTATTCCCCAATAAGAAAATAAAATTAAAAAGCTAACATTTCGACAGTGTTTTAGTGATTCAAACAGAATCGCAAGCAAAGTTTGTTAAGATCGCGGAAACAATGCGTATAAATTTACGAAAATGCATAAAGATCCAGTATAGCTGATAATTTCGGATGGAAACTAAAACAAAAACCAGCAATTCTCGGTATGATATTAATCTTAATTATTTTATATAGTTTCTCTCTCTCACACAAAATTCAAAAATGGAATTTTACACAAATTTAATATTTTCTTGTTTTATTATGGAGCCTGGATTTTGTACATTATATATTTTTTTTTATTTAAATCATAATGGGTTTTGTGTTTTTATAAAGTAGTGTCGAGGAAATTCAAGAAAAATTATTATTTAACTCTGTACAATCTATAATCATATATATATGTATATCGAAGTGCTGTGAAATCTAGAACTTATATTACGTTGTAAATCTTCGATAAAATTATTACATTTTCTATTATTATTTTATATATTTTTTTTTAAAATAAGGTAAATTTTCGATTAAAAAGTTTAAATATAATTCTATTACATACCAAAAATTAATATGTTTCATTGTAAATAAAATTTCAACATAAAAGAAATAGAAAAAAATATTCTAAGAAAAATTATAGCAACTGGGAAAGGAACCTTCTTTTAGATAAATTGGATATTTGTTATTCAATCGATGGGCTTAAGGGATTCTTTGCAACACAAATAAGGACTTCTTAGAACCTAAACAATGAGTCTATGGAAAAGGTTTTCGAAAATATTATAAATGCATACTATTCTGTAAATAATTGTGCTGTTAAAATTCAATATATTACATGTATCTTATTTTTCAAAAATTCCTTTAAAATATTTTTCTCATTTTTCTAAAGTACTTGTTTTTCTTAATAACAGTGTTAAATAATATTTAGCTCTGTTGGAAACGAATAAAAAAACTTTCTAGAAGAAAAATAAAAATATTCTATGTTATAACTTACAATAATAGAAATTTTCTTGTAAAATAGAAAAAATAGTTTCATGATTCCAAGTCAAATGTACATTTGATGTTGCAATTTTCATTTTTTAACCCTTATTTTTAGATTGGTGAAATATTATGATAATTAAATCCATAACCATAACATGTAATGTTCGAAACTTGCAGGAAATATATATAAAAACGTATATATATATATATATATATATATATATATATATATATATATATATATATATATATATATATATATATATATATATATGACATGTTTTGATTCCAGAATCAGACTTAGTTTTTTAAAAATGGATCTTTATTCGATGAAATCGGTACAAGTTCTGACGCCGAGACGGAGAGAGAAAAAAAACGCCAAAGTGAAATCTAAGTGTTTTACCACTTAAAAAGCAGATGTGATAATTATCGTGGATTTTATGTGTACTTGAAAATTAATGCTGACATATGGGCAATTAAATATAACAATCTGGAATTAGACATGTTTATTGGCTAGGTCATATGTTCGGAAGAAATAAATGGGTGATTAGTTTGATACTTGAAGATCAAATGAAAAAAAAATATGAGTTAAGTGCTAGATAGGGAATTTAATTTTTAATCTAATTTAACTATCCTTACATTTATATATAGATATAATATATATAAAATATATAATATATATATATATATATATATATATATATATATAGATATACACAGGATTATTCATAATTCACTCCAAATGCTTCAAAGCACTATAATTGAAAGACTAAGTTCCTGAAGCACTTAATTAAACGGTAGTATTAAAGTTATTGACAGCATTTGTTATTCTTTCCGTGATGATCTTTTGTATTTTACATAAGACTAAGTTTCCGTACCCCTTTTGCCTCGTGATGTAGCAGAAATGTATGAAAAGACATAACGTTCTATCAATAGCGTTGATAGTATCATATTTTTGACATCTGACACTTGAATTCATAAATGATACACCTCATCAGGCGTTGATAGTTTATACAGAAGGTAGCCGTTCGGATACATGTAATAGGGTGTGGTATATTTAGTACGACTCCCTGCATCAAATCATGGAAAATCAGCATCATGAATGCTGACCACTGTCCTGTCTTTCGATCAGAACTCATTGCTATGAGTGGTGCTCTGAAGCATGATCTCACTCTAATAAGGACAGTATTTGGACCTGACAGATAGCAAGAGTTCCATCCAATATTTGAAGAATTGATCAAAGATTATGGACAGTACTAGTTTGAATCTTTTTTTCCCAATTTTGCTAGACTTGGTCAGAGGAAGCAAGTGTGTCTCCAATGGATACCGTCGCATGTGGTAGTGTCTTTGAACGAGACCACTGAGGGGCTGACTGGTAGGGGTTGTAATTTCTCTGACCACAGTTCCTCTGTCATGAGCCATTGTGAAACTCATTCCCTCCAAAGAGTTTAAATAAATTTTTCCCTCTTTGATTTGTTGAAACCTCTCTGCTCACCCCTGGTATGCAGCTAAGGGTCCTGGCCTATCTCTACAGTGCAGGAGATCCAGGGCTCTACCGACGGCTTTGGCGCATTTTAGAAGCAGTCACCTGCGTGGTATGACCTTTGTGCGGGGTAAATTCTTTCTATTCATGTCTCTTCTCTCTCCCTGTTTCACCTGCTCCTCTTCTGGATTGCTGGAGCATATCTCTGGGACAGATGTTTGATGAGCAAGATCTGGCTTGTGACATTCTTTTACGGAAAGGTCAAATGGACTTCTTGTAGTCTTTCTTGGTCCAAAGGTATCTGAAACATATTGAGTAGAGTAGCAAGAACTGGACTATATGAATTATATATGTCGTATAACCAATATTTCACACACGCATAAATACCTGTAAGGTATTATAATAGAGCTTGAATTGTTTCTGTATACTTTCACATGCACTTTTTTTACTGAATTCATCTTAGTTTTTTACTGTAGCGCTTTGAAGAACTGGAGGTAATTATGAATAACTATGTATATTATATTGTTTTTTTGTTGTTATTTTTTTATTCCAAAACCACCACACAACACTAGGTAAGTGGTCTTCAAAGTTGGTTGATTCATGGAACTCTTAAATGTACCGGAGGGTTTGGAGTAACCCTATTCCCCCTTAGAAGAATACATCCAAAAGTGTTTGAAATAGATCAGCATGTAATATATTTTACGTAAAGAAGTTAAAGAAAATATTGCTGTATTTCTTGCTAAAGAGTTTTAATATAGTTTATTCATTAATTCGTGGTCTAAGTGTCAGTTTTCATTGCATTATATTTTCTGATTAATATAATAAATATGCGCGTATATATGTGTTTTTTTAACAATCTCTCAAAATTTAAGTCCCTTGAAGTTATATGCAATCACATTTCATATTCTACTTTAAGTTGGATTCTATATTTTGTTTTAGTTGCCAGATTTTTTGAGGAAACATCTTCACTTAAAGTCGTTGTTCCGAATGTTTATAAAAATGTTTATTAATAAAATGTTTATAAGTGAGTGAGAGCCTTCTGCGTTTATTGCATGAATTTACGACTAAAAAGTTAGGATTTGTTCTTGCTTAAATTTAGATTTTACCGTCGAATATATTGATAGGTTGTTCCCACTCCTTCGCTGAGAAGCTATCTGATTTATCATAACACTTGAAAAAGATTTTTGTCCCTCTGTATGCTAAGATTCCTCTTCTAGAAAATATTCTCTTACAGTTTTCTTATTCAAAAAATTGTGTATCATTATAAAATTTTAATACTATTATCTAAAAATTCAGATAATTTTTATTTAATTCATTTTCGTTAGTAGAAAGCTTGTTATTTTTTCAAAGCATTGTACGTCATTCTGTTCGAGATATGATGACCACAAGTTAAGCTTTCACACAAACCAATGTATTCATTTTTCTTTAATTTTTATAATACGTACATTCACACACACAGTTGAATGGTTATAATATATTCTCATTTATAATTGCAACCACATCTGTTAAATAAGATAAACTCTTTGTAACCATATTTTATCACATAATTATGGAGCATACTCATGACTATTTATTTAGAAATAACCAAAATTCTGAATGTAAAAGCAGGAATCTATGGTTTCTAAATAATTCTCCACTCAATCTGTCGTGGCCCGAAGGTTGAGTGTGCAAGAAGGTTCAAGGAAGAAATAGACATGATCTTATAAATAGCTATTTTTATTCTACCTTTAACACTTTATGAAATATACACTTTTATAACCTAATTCTGGGAACAATTAGAAATTTTATCCAGTAACCAGGTATACTAGATTATTGAATTCCATTTGTCTCGAGTTAATGCTCCTTGAATCCTTCTCGAATCATGATAGCTCGGTCAGCTCCAGGTTTTTTTTTATCTTACCCTATTATCTTCTATTTTCTTTACAAAAAGTGCATGATTTATAAATTCATATGAATATATTATTCAAGCAGAAACCATCTCAATATGTCTAAGACACAACAGATAAAATGTAAGAACATTTGATACATTCTTCGATAAACTGTTTCAATGGAGGATACTGATGGAACATTTAAGATTATGATATCGATGTATATACATTTACTCTCATCTGCATAGACAAGTTTGGATTTCAATTCAAATTTAGAGCTCTGTAATCGATATCTATAATTCATGCTTTCCTATTCATCCAATATTGTATACGATGTAGATTATAAAGAATTACAATATGTGTGTATAAGCAGGTTAAAATGCAGTACATATATTTTATTGAAGAATGTATAAATTTTCTATTGATATACTTTATTTCTTAGTGTTTGAAAACAGCAAAATATCTGTTCTTGAAAAGGTTTGAATTAAAAACTATAAATTGTACATAAAATATATAAGTTTTAGTCATATAGCAAGTCAATAAATTTTCATCAAATCTAAGTAAATCTAAAACTGAAATAATCAAAATAAACTTCGATTTTATCACCAAAAAACTAACTTTTTAAGATGTGGCTGTTAAAAGTTCAATATAATCTTAGAAAATTTGAAATAATGGCATTATATTCTCATCGCATACTCATCTGGAGAGAGCGGGGAAGCCGCAATCATCCCTCGAACGTCAGGTATGGAGGTCGCGGTGTTCTCGTTTGGGGAGGCATCATGCTTGGTAGTCGTACAGACCTTCACATCTTCCACGCAGGTTCAGTCTACGGGACCCGTTATTGTAACGAGATTCTTCTTCCATATGTGCGTCTTTTTAGAGGCGCTATGGGTCTGCAGTTCCTTTTCATGGACGACAATGCACCATGTCATCGCACAGTAGCTGCCGAACAGCTCTTAGAGAGTGAGGATATTGAACGTATGGATTGGCCGGCACGATTTCCGGATCTCAATCCCATCGAGCATGTATGTGATTTTCTAGGCATACGCTTGGCAGCTCGTACCTTACCACCAGTAACGATTCGAGAGCTTCGATTGGCGCTGCAAGACGAATGGGCAGCAATGCCTCAACAACTCATTGATACCCTCATTCTCAGCATGGGCAGACGCTGTGAAACCTGCCTAGCAGTCAGGGGAGATCATATCCTCTACTAATGACCGGATGTTTCTTGCTGGACACCCATCACAGGGATGTTTCGGCCTTCAGTCGCATTGCGCTCCATGCTACTTTTTCAATCAAGCTTCTTTTTATCCCTCTGATTTCTCTTTTAGTAAGTGTTGTTTACATTACACATGTCCTTACGTATTGGGGATCTTACGGTATTAAATGTGTTGATTTGGAAAGCTTTTGTACAAAGTTATATTGAAAAAACCGTCTCGTCCTTAATTTTTGCACACCAGTGTAGTTTTTATTAAAATATCAATTTGAAGACAAAAATATATATGCTGCTACTATTCCTTTTCAATGCGTTAAATTTTATTATTACTTAAATATTTTCCAACACAAAATCTGGCAATTTATTGTTTTACCCAGCTTTGTCTTCTTATTTTTCTTATAGTATTGGTTAGCTTCATTTGTTGTTAATATACATGCAATTTATGGCAAGATATTGTTATATAAAATTTTTTGAATTATTCCGTAGTTGGAAATTTCATTTTAAACTTTAAATCTGAATATGTATTGGAGAGAGTTCTCATTTGAAACACATATTTTCTATATTTCGTATTTTCTATATCTATGCTTACTTATATATTTTGACCTAGACTTTTAGAATATTCATTTACTGAATTTAATTATAAACTTATAATATTTCAAACATATAATTATCACTAATGATTGCAGGAAGTTCATTACTAATTCCACTGTGTTAAAAAGTGAAAATCTTCACAAATAACATACATGATATAGCAAACATTACTGAAATATAATTCCATGATTTTCAGGAAATTTTCTTAATGAGAAATAAAACTGAGTGAATTTTTAATATATTTAAAAAAATAATAACTATATGTTTTGAAAGTAGAATGTAAGTCCCGTTAAATTTTAACCCTGTTTTCTTCTATTATATATACAGTACTATGCAAATTAATTGGGATAACATATTTTTTACAGAAAACTGAAAACTGTTCATTTCATGGGGATTTTCTGCCTCAAACCAAATTCAACTGCATTTCCTTACAATGCGCTACCGCTCTTGAATAGTCTTATCTGGTTTGACCACGTGATCATGACATGTCGAAAATTTTATCCTTCAGCTGCTGAAAGAAGTGGTCGCTTGTATGAATTGTCTCCTTTGGAAGTGTATTTAAAAAATGGATATCTCTCCCAAGAAAAGGACTAGAATTGCTACCCTTAGTCAGCATACTTCTATGACTGTGAGGTATATTGCTGCAGCAGTTGGAATTGGAAATTCTAGTGTTTCTAGGATTATTAATCAGCAAAAGTATTTTGTGTTAGTGTCTCCAAAACGAAAATGTGGACGCAAACTCAAGACCGCGCCTCGAACCGACACAGTACAATGCATCATTACAAAACCAGTAGAGATCTTCAGAAAGAATTATTAGCCACTGGTGTGAGCCTGGATTCCTTGATAGTTGGACGAAGGCTTATTGAAGCTTAGAGATTTGCAAGAAAACCGACAAAAAAAACCAACTATTAACACCTGTAATGAAGAAAAAACTTTTAAATTGGGCCAGAAATATCAGTACTGGACCGCACAAGATTGGAAGAAGGATGTATTCAGCGAGGAAACGCAGTTTTTGTGCAAGGGTTTTTACCAAGAATTGGGGGCTGCAGTATTCTAGTGGTCAAGGCATCGGATCGTGGCTGGCGTGTCAAGAGTTCGAGTCCAGTATCACTAAACACCCGCCGTGTAGGGGCGCAATGCACTTTAAATCGGTCGAGAGCTCAAACATTCTCCCGTAGGTGTGGTGTGGTAGTTTGGAGATGGGGTACCAGCTCAGTTGTCATCCTCGTCACTTAATCATGATTTAAAATTACGAAGTCCGCCGCCAAAAGCCCTCGTATAGCTTAACAGTGTGACGTTAATGTTCACTCACTCTCTCGTCCAAGATTTGTCAATGGTGGAGAACCCATCAGAAAACAACAACTTATTCAAACAGTTAAGCACTCTTAAAAACAGATGTTTTGGGGTTATTTTATTTTTCGATGACCTAGCAGCTTAGTACTAGTTGAAAAAAAAGGGATGATGAACTCTAAACAATGCATTTCTATAATAGAAAGAAAAGTTGTGCCTATGGTGCAAACTGTTGTTATTTTGTGAAATCACTTCTACTACGGTATCTTGGGACATCACATTTATTTATATACATACGAAAATATTGATCGCGGATACTGCACACAGCAAGTCTGACCCAAAAGCACACAGCGAACGGTCAGCTCGTCAACCTCGTAGAAGGAATGCGCGGGAGTGAAGGCGGGAAAAAGAGCGCGTGGGCGGATCACTCAGTTATCCTTCCGCCAGAAAAAATAGTTTACTCGCCTCACCCCAACATACCCCTCCTGCGAGTGATACATTTTTTTTTCAAACAATACAAACATTATAGACATATACACAATACACATAAAATATAACAATAAACACAGTGACATAAAATCAAGAGAGTAATGCAATTTTTTGCATTGAATATTCCAACTTTTCTACATTCATGGCTTTCGTAAGGAAATCTGCAATTAAAAATTCTGTTTGGACATATTCTAATTTAATTACAGTATCTTCAATTAAATCCTTTATAAAATGAAAACGTAAGTTCATATGCCTTGATTTATTTGAAGAACGGGTACCCTTAATCCACTGAATTGCTGCTTGGCTATCTGAATTTAAAGTTACAGCATTATTTATAAATTTTTCACATTTTAATTCAGTTAACAAATTTACAGTCCAAATTATATCTTTACAAATTTCAGAAATAGAAAATAACTCTGCTTCACATGTTGATAAACTAACACTCTTTTGTTTACGACATTTCCATAAAATTAATGAATTACCTAGTAAAACTACACCTCCAGAAAATGATTTTCCATTTTCTGCATTTCAACTAGCATCTGAACTAGCATTTAAAATACCAAATTCATTTTCATAAAACAATTTTTTATCTTTTGAGCCCATCAAATATCTTAACACTCGTTTAGCCAAATTGTAATGTCTCTTCTCTGGATTATGATTAAATTGGGATAAATAAGATATTACAAAAGAAATATCAGGTCGAGTTCTATTAGCTAAATATAAAAGTTCACCAATTAATTCCTGATACATAGTAATATCAATAAATTCATTTGTAGAGGGAAAAATTTTGTCTTCCCCCTTCACAATTGGAGTTTTCACACTTTTACAATTTTCTAAATTATGTTTGACTAATAATGAATTAATGTAGTCACACTGGGATAAATAAATACCATTTTCACATTTTTCAATTTCCATGCCTAAAAACTTATTAGTTTTGTTTTCAACCACTTCAAATACATTTTTAATCTTATTAACAATATCTTCATACATTTTATCATTGTTACAAACAATTGCTAAATCATCTACATACATACATAATATAAGAACACTTTGATTAACAGATTTAATAAAAACACAATTATCAGAAGCTAATTGTTTTAAACCAAAATTTTCTAATTCACCCTTTATTTTCATGTACCAGTTTCTACCAGACTGTGGCAAACCATAAATACTCTTTTTTAATTTACAAACTTTATCATCTCCAATTAATTTTTCATAACCAGGAGGGGATAACACATACACCGTCTCCTCTAAATCACCATATAAGTATGCAGTTTTTACATCAAAGAAATTAACATTTAACTTTAATTTAGCTGCAAGTGCAATTAACAATCGAAAAGATTCAATATTTACAACTGGTGAATACGACTCTGAATAATCTATGTTTTTAATTTGATTAAAACCAGCTGCTACAAGCCTTGCTTTGTATTTTATATTTTTCCCAGCATCATCTTGTTTTAAGCTATATACCCATTTAGTTTTTATTAATTTTGATTTCGCAGGTTTTTGTACAATTTCCCAAACTTTATGTTTATATAACGAATCTAATTCATTCTCCATTGCTAATTTCCAATTTTTCCAATTAGCACTATTTTCTGCCTCAAAATAAGAGTTTGGTACATTATTCACCAAATGGACAGACATCAGCTTAGATTTTAGTCTTTCCGATCTTCTAACAGGGATTTGATTTTGCACATCATTCAATTCAAGTACCGGAATTTGGATTCTGCCTGTCCGAGGTGATGACGTGGTCTGAAGGGGAATTGAGTTATCATTCTCAATTGCTCCAGGTCCATTATTTATATCAAAATTATACAACACTCCATTCTCTGTATTTTGATTAATTTCGTTTCTTTCGGGAGAGACTTCAAAAAATGAGTCAATATCCCATGTTTCAATTTCTATCTCACCTAAATAATTACTACCCTTTAAATATTCATTAAATTTAACTGATCTCTCCTCAATTACTTTTTGATTTTTAATATCATAAATTCGATATCCCCTCCTTTCTCTAGCATATCCTAGCATAATTCCACGTCTTCCTGGAACTTCAAATTTATTTCTCAATACTTTCGGAACGTGAAAATAGGCCACACAGCCAAATTTTTTCAGATAATTTAATTTTGGTTTATTACCTGTCCAAATTTCTAACGGGATTTTTTCTTTCCCTTTTCGTGGTGTAACATTAGATACTTGAGTACTACAATTAATAGCTTCAGCCCAAAATTTTAAAGGAAGTTTACTTTCATATAATAAAGATCTAGCCCTTTCTAGAAGAACACGGTTGGCTCTTTCTGCCTTGCCATTTGATTCACTATTGTATGGAATAGTTTTTTCATGAAATATTCCTGAATTAGCCAGGTAAGTATCTAGTTGTTCATTTACAAATTCTAACCCATTATCAGTTCTTATCTTTTAATCCTTTTATCAGTTAAATTTTCATATTTGGCTTTAAATTGAGAAAATATATCAAACACTTCATATTTATTTTTTAAGAAATAAGTAAAGTACATGCCAGAAAAATCATCTACAATTACCATAAAATATTTTGCACCACCATGCGATTCGATATTAATTGGACCACACAGGTCGGCATGGAGCAACTCAAGAATTTGTGAGCTTTGATATATATCAATACTATGATGAGTTTTTCTGGTTACCTTACTTATATCACAAGTTTCACATGTGAAATTATTTACATTATCAATATCAATATAATCTTTCATTTTAAGCATATATTTACAATTTAAATGACATATATATATATAACCTGTTATGCCAAATTTCATAATTATTAGTAGATTGGTCAGAAATAAAACATTCAGAATTATACATAGGTTCTAATTTAATTTCTAATCTACCATTATTTTTAAATGCTTTAGTTATTAACTTATCATTTTTATCATATATCAATACACAATTATTTTCTGATTTAATCTTACAACCGTTATCCATTAAACATGTTACAGACAGTAAATTACATCTTAATTGAGGAACATAACTGACATCAGTAATTGTTAGATTAATAGAATTACAATGTTTTGTACTCACAGTTTTAGCTGAAACGTTTCCAGTTCCTTGGCTCATCATTTTAGAATTTTTATCGGCTAAGTAAATGTCCATCACTTCTGGACTAATATTTTTGAACCACACAGGTTCTTTAGCCATATGACAGGATGCACCACTATCCAGAATCCAGATATTGTCACAAGGTTTTTCTTCTCGATGGGAAGCTGTAAATACGTGTCCATTTCTAGAAGAATTGTTTCTTTGGCTTGTACTTGGAGAGTGTGTTCTTGTTTCTATAATAACAGTCCTTAGCTAGATGATTTGATTTTCTGCAAATATAACACAGTCTCGTTTGCTTTTCATTTTTTCTCTTACAATAAAATGCTTCATTAAATCCATCCATGCGAGTTTTAATTGGCAAGTTTAAAGTTGCTTCTTCTTCCCTTAAAATTTGTAATATTTCGTCCATGCTCTTTCCTCTTTGCGTTTTCAGAATATCCCGCACTTTGGAGAATTTTCCATTTAATCCTCTAACGGTATGGTAGACCAATTCCCTCGGCGACACATCCAGTCCAAGGGAGTGACACTTAGTCGAAATCCCCCGCGCTCTTGCAATATAATTTGCTACAGTTTCGCCATTTTTCATTCGGATGTTCTTGAGTTCATTGCCCGAGTCAATTTTTCGGTCTTCACCTTCGCCCATGTAAGTCGCTCTAATTTTATCCCACAGCACTTTCGCGTTGTCTTCCGCCGCGAACTGTAAGGCTTGCTCATCTGCGAGTGATAACTTAATGTATGCTATTGCATCTGAGTTTTTCGTAATCAGTCCATTTCATCTTTACGGGTAAGGTCTTCAGGCTTATCCTCTAAGATTAGAGGGGCCAATCTTTTTTTAAGCTAAGGGCAGCTTTCATCTTAAGCTCCCAAATGAAGTAGTTCGTTCCGTTTAAATCGGGAATAGTTATTTTATCCATTGTAAGTAGAAAGGTTTAAACGTTCACAAAGTCAACTAACTCGTCACACAGATTAACCACGCTCTGCTACCACTTGTTGTTCTTTTGTGAAATCACTTCTACTACGGTATCTTGGGACATCACATTTATTTATATACATACGAAAATATTGATCGCGGATACTGCACACAGCAAGTCTGACCCAAAAGCACACAGCGAACGGTCAGCTCGTCAACCTCGTAGAAGGAATGCGCGGGAGTGAAGGCGGGAAAAAGAGCGCGTGGGCGGATCACTCAGTTATCCTTCCGCCAGAAAAAATAGTTTACTCGCCTCACCCCAACACAAACGTTCGTTGACGGTGTTGATATCTTTCAACAAGATCTTTTGCTCCATGCTATACTTCTAAGCTAACAATGAATTTTTTTTTCAAAAACAGAAAATAACAGTATTGGATTAGCCCGGTAATTCTCTTGATGTAAATCCCATTGAAAATTAGTGGACATTGTAAAGATACTTGTGAGTAAAATGGATTGCTCTACAAAGAAAACCTGATTGAATGTACTATAAAAGTTTGGTTTCGTGATGACTATATCAAAAATGTATATTCTAATTTAGGGGAATATATGCCAAACCTTGTACGAGATCCCATTCAAGCTAGAGGAGGACATATTTTGCATTAGATTGCTATATTGTGCATGTAAGTTCATTTAACTCATTGTGTTTGTCACAATTAATTTTCGCAGTACTGTATATATATATATATATATATATATATATATATATATATATATATATACTGCTGGACAATTGCTAAGGACGGATCACAAATTGCTATGTAGCATAACATTAAGCGAGACATGAGGCCTAGTAGGATAAAATATAGTTGCCACACTGTTCAGACATTAGAATAAAGAAATTTTTTTTTGTTTTGGAAAATACAAAAGCTGTGAAACATCTGAAAGAAAAAATGTTCATTTGATCTGCGTACGGAGAAATGGAACAATGCATCTAAAAGTCAGCAGGCACCTTAAAGAAAGGTATCAGTACGGGACATGTCCACCGTGGAGTGTGATGCAACATTCCACACGTCGTACCATACTTTGCACAACATTATCCAGCAGCTGTTGAGGCAATTTATCCCATTCCTCTGTGAGTGCACGGATGAGGGTGTTCTTGTTTGTCGGAGAATAGTTTCGACCAGCAACTTGCCTCCCCAAAGCATCCCACACATTTTCAATGGGGTTTAGATCTGGAGAACGCGCTGGCCATACGAGACGTTGAATACCCTCGCTGTCTAGACAATCCTGAACAGCGAGTGTTCGATGACATGTTGCGTTGTCGTCCATAAAAACAAATTTATCACCGACAGCACCACGGAAAAGACGAACATGAGGAAGTAGAACTTCATCAATGTATCGTTGGCCCGTCATAGTCCCATTCGCAACCACATGTAGGCGCGTGCGGCCATTGATCATGATGCCGGCCCACACCATGATACTGCATGTCGGATATCGGTCCTTTTCCTGGATATTTTCTGGACGATAAACAGTACCACTCTCGCGCCAGATCATTTGGCGTCTACAATCCGATGACAGACTGAACCTACACTCATCTGAGAATAGTACGCATGCCCAGTCCTGTTCAGTCCAATTGTGATGCTCACGACACCATTGCAAACGGGCAGTACGGTGCTGTCTGGTCAATGGGACACACACAACAGGTCTGCGTGCGTATAGTCCTCCTCCCCTCAAACGTCTGGCAACAGTTTTTCGGGGGATCTGCTTTCCTGAGGCAGCAAGAAACTGATTTGCCACCTGCTGAGCTGTGGTGCGCCTGTTCCCTTTTGCTGATAGGACGATATATTTGTCTTCTGCAGGCGTCGTACTTCTAACACGACCTCCCCCGTGCCGTCTACTACACATTCCAATAGTTTTAAATGACTTCCACAGCCGTGAAACAACGCTGTGGCCGATGTCGAACTCCCTGGTAACGTCTGTTATTTTTCGCCCTTCTCTTCGATCTTTCCAGTAATTCGGCCACGCATAAAATCATCTATGTGATGTCGGAAAGACATGCCAAAAATTTTAAGTTCGTCTATTAAATCTTTCCTGTACAACTTTGACTTGAAACAACAACTGTCCACACGCGTCAAAACCTTTAAAGCTCTTATGAACGCTATCACGTGATGAACAGACGTGGAAAAAAATTTGCGTACTCATACTTCTTCTTACTAATATCCTGCACTTTTTCTAATTTTCCACAATTTGCTTCCTTTCATTTTGTGGTTGCTATGGATGATAGTGTTATCCGTCCTTAGCAATTGTCCAGCAGTGTATATATATATATACAGCCATCAAATATTTTCAAAAATATTTCAACTTTAACATAAAGCTGCTTTCAGTAAGCACTTAAGAAAGTCGGAATAATTATCCGTGCTTCATTTTAGTTTTCTGTCGTCTTCAAAGATGCCGCAAATTTGAAATGATAATACTTGAGAGAACTAATTGTCATGTAAGTCACTTTGTATTTTGTATTTTGTAACACATTGAGTAGTTGTATTTGTAACACATTTTGTATTTGTAACGCATTGAGTTTGTAACATTGAGTAGATACTTTTCATTATCTGTAGAGTTTTCAAAAGTTCTTCGGTTTTGAAGTGTGTCTAGACTCGCACAATCTTGATAGTACAAATAAAAAATATTTTTCAGTGTCTGAATTTCAGGGAATACTTCACACTATATTCGTACTTACATAAATATACATTAAATCATAACAAACATGAGTTGCATCCACATTATGGATGAATCCAAACAAATTACTACAATTATTGTTATTAGCTAGACAGTGCTATTTTAATAGTGAAAATGAAATAATCTTTAAAATGAAGCAAAATGGTAAAAAAAATGCATTTATATGACAATAAATTATATGAAAGAATTCTGAACAACAGCACTAAACTAGAAGTTGATATATGAAGTACGAACGTGGGCTAAATACACTCTGCGACAAAAAAATGTACATGCACTCAAAAGAAATCAAGCTACTGTCAGAATACTTCGTAGGAGTGTAGTCCGTTAATAGATATGCAAATGATTAAAATGTCGACGTCAATAAGACAAGGGTAAGCGCGCTATGTGCATATAATATGCAGGGCAGGGAGAGTATAAAAGCAGGATTGTTCGTGCCATAGGATTGTACAAACCAATCTGTCGATTTGAATGGCGGTATTGTGATTAGAGATGCCTTAGAGACTTAACCGCTGACAGTACTAGCACTTGTCGGACTTTGAGAGTGGGACGTATAATAGACCTCAAAGAAGCAGGTTAGTCAAACAGGCATATCAACCACCAACTGCGTCAGAGCGATATGGTAGTTTCTCGGTGTATGTAACAATGGTTTACGGAATGAATAGTCTTCCGTCCCTAAGGATCGGGGAGTTCAAGGAACACAAATGCGCGATCATAAGAGCGGTCACGTCCTCCCCAACAACGTCACTCACCATCCACATAGCCGGTGGTATCAAGAAGACGACTGACCGACGCAGGTATAAGAAATCAACATCCATTAAGACGCCAACTCATCACCTCACATCATAGGCATGTTGACTGGCGTGTGAGACGTGTGATCTTCAGCAATGAATCCCGATTCAATCTTAATGCTGATAACTAGCGCATATGCGTATAGAGGCAGTCATGCCACCACTCCAATTAGGCATTTGTTGTTGAAAGGCATACGGTGATTACACAAGTTGTGAGAGTATGGGGAGGGATTTGTTGGGACACACGATTACCTCTAGTCATCCTTCAACACACTTTCACGGCACCCAGTTACGTGGAAAAGAATTTAATGTCATTTTTTTGCCTATGCTATCAAGTCACTCAGGTGAAATTTATCAGCAGGACACACTCATCCACATTCTGCGAGACTCTCCCAATAATGTCTTATAGGAAATGACATGCTCCCACATGGCCTGCCAAGTCACCAGATCATTCGTCAAGAGAGTACGTCAGGGGCGTGGTTGTAAGGCGATTGGTGTTGCCCTGGAATACTGGTGAATTATCTGCCCCGTTGAAAAGCGTAGGGCATGATGTCCCACAGGTGGTCATACATGAACTCATTCATTCACCGTGTTTCGGCTTGTAGAGCTTTCGAATGTGGATTTACTACCTACTGTTTTGTAACATTTTTGATGCCATATATTCTTAATAAAACAAAATGAATTTGCAAACATTTTGCTATCTCATCTACACTACAAACATGTCGAGGTATGTGACTACCAAAAATTCGCCATTTTGGTGAAAATTTACAAAATTTCTTTTACGATTTAATTTTAAAGCCCATACCATAGATTCCTAACACGCTCGATTTTTGTTTCTACAATATTTAGAAGCAAAGTTATAGCACATATAGTAAACCGGAAATAGATGCCTGCACAAAATCTTTTTAAGATATTGAATTGAAATTTTCAGAATATGTTTTATTTAGTTCTATATCAGTTAGGAATCAAAACCTAATTGTTATGTATATATTTTTTACTGGTTTGCTTTTTTTATGAAAACAAATCATTATTTTTTTAAAAAAAATCGAGTTTTTGCATAAAATTTGGCACGTTAAAATTTTTTTTTCAAAATTATTACAAATCTTTTAACTTCTAATACATATAAAGGTCTTATTTATGTACTGTATAAATATTACTTGAATACATTTATTAGAATTTTGTGTGAAAGAACGTAACTGCAATTTTTCATCAACATTTCATTAAAAACGACAATTCTTTCAGTCTATAAAGCTCTCCAGAAAACTGCAAAAGGTTAAAAAAAGTCCAAATTAGTTAAACATGAAGCTAAAGAGAACTTGAACTATAAATATGGTGAATTTAAAAAATCTACAATCAGTAGAAAATTTTTGGCACTGTATTAAAATCTTTAAATGCATTTTCTAAGAAGCTATGTTTTTCAATTTTTGCATCACAGTAAAGTTCACTACAGAATTTCTTTTTAAGATATTGAATTTAAATTTTCAGAAAATGTTTATTTAGTTTTATCTTCAGTATAGATTATAATCTAATCTCTGTGTATATATTTATGCATTTTATTGCACTTTTTGTGAGAAAATAACATTAGTGTTTTGTAAAAAATTGAGTTCCTGCATAGGAAATGATATATTTCAAAAACTTTCAAAAGTATTGAAAATCTTATAGCTCAAAGCACAAATAATGATGTTATTTATGTACTATATAAACATTTTTCAAACATATTTATTAGAATTTTTAGTACAAGGTCTACCGTAACTGCAATTTTTTACTAAAATTTCACTCAAATTAATTTCCAAAATTATTTTTAATTTTGCGGAAATTGTACTTGAATTCCTAGTTTTATTCCCCATTTCAAATAAAAAAATGTTTATTTAGTTGAAAATTTATATATTTAAAAATAAATAAATAACTCCGAAGGTAGTCACATACCTTAAGTTTCGTGATAGTAGCTTGTTTCCTTCTAGGTGCATATATATATATATTTGTGATATAGTGTATATTAATGAGAACGTTTTTAAAAAATATTTACCGAAATATTATTTAAATAAATACCTCCTCCTCAACACACATGCTAGTTTTCAATATACCTTTTCCATAGCAGACGAGTGGTCATGGTCGCCAGCTCATGGCCGGCGTTGTCGAGTTGTGGGTTTCAAATCTAGTGCCACTGAAGATCTGCCGTCTGGTGTATGTTAAATCTGTTGAGACTAAATTATTCCCCTTGGTGTTGCGAGACAATGTAGAAAAGGGATTGCCTATCCATGTGCCATCTTCATCAGTTGACCAATGTTTCTAGGAGGGCTGTTCAATATATATATATATATATATATATATATATATATATATATATATATATATAAGTAATAAGACTAACATTATAAAAAAACAATACACATTTAATCAATATCATTTACATGGTATTTTTAAAAATAACTTCGTGGCACGTAATGACTGTATCCCAACGTTCTGTCCACTTCTTAAAAACATGCAAAAGTCCATTTTGTGAGAGCTTTATCGAAATCGTCTCCCAGCCTTTACTTATGTTTTGTTGCTTGCGAAACGTTTGCCTCGTAATGGTTTCTTAAGTTAAGGAAAGAGTCAGAAATTGCATGGAGGTTTTTCGAAGTTAATTGTGTGGAGTGTGTGGAAAAATCTCTACGTTATTCTGCTGTGAAACATCCAGTACGCAACGAGCATTATGTGGTCAAGCATTGTTATGGTGCAATAGGAAGCCATTTTGGAGCAATGGACGTTTCCTTTTAACGTGCTGTATCATTGTTCGCAGGACATTCGCGTAGTAAGAGCAGTTTACAGTAGTACCGGGTTCGAGAGCGTAGTGTTACACAATTCCTTCATAAACAAAGAAAATTATGATCACAACTTTACAAGCCAATTTCACAATTTTTGCTTTCTTGGGAGTAGGTGAAGACGGATGTTTCCGTTCACTGCTTTGTTGTTTTATGGTTGGATCAGTGATACAACCAAGCTTTGTCTGCTGTGATGAAACGTTTTAAGATATTGCCGCTTTCTTGCTTCAGTCTTTAATCATATCGTGTCTTATCAATGGTTATCTTGTCGTAACTTATCCTGTTACTGAGACCTTCGATATACCCTGTAAATTATGGTTTAGCTCTTCCTCCCTTCATTAGGTGCGGGAATCTGAGATGCATATTAAAAATTATTTTGCTGTCACGTCCACACGATGGGCAGTATCCTCCTCCTTCTATCAGATTTTCTTCACTCGCAATAGGATTCCATGCTGACGTGGCCGACCACTTCACATTTCGGGTGGAAGAGACCTTTAAATTTCACAGATTCCAACAACGTAATTTTTAGTCTTTTCCAGTATTTCGTTAATTTTCCCGTTTTTTTATAACATAGAGTGCCTTTTTTAGTTTTACACTAAAATTACTCAAATCAAGTATTTTGCAACTTCTTTAACATGATTCTTTCTGCTGAGAATTGAGATTATTTCATCTAAGAGATACCACGCAAAATGACGGCATCTGTGAAGACTGGCTGAGAGAAGCATTCACAAGCCTCGCGCGTTCATTAAAACTCAGGATTGACGCAGCATTTGATGTACAACGCGTTATTCATGATGAAGAATCAAGAGAAACAACCCCGAGAACTTTGAAGAAAAGCTATAATACCACTTTATAGAAGATCAAAAAAAGAGGAAAAATCAAAATTTTACTGCATAAAATGCGAAAACTTCAAATAAAAAAAATCAAGATTTTCTATCTTTCTTCAAAAATTCACTGAAATACATGGCATAAATTGTTTATCTGTCGTAAAAAAATCACTGACCACAATACCTCGTGAATTCAAACAAACAATAACGAGAACCTTTCCGGCAAATAACCGAACTTTTTGTCTGGTGCAGTTTCATTTTTGTGGTCCATAACAAATTGAACCACTTTGCCTCAAGAGCTTCCAACTTTAGTCCCAAGTAAGGATTAGATTAAAATACATTTCCTTCTACCATAATGATTGAGATGTCTTGAAAAGTTTTACTGTTCTTGCCACCTTCTTTTGTTTACTTTCAAAGCGCGAACTAAGTTTCTCTTTTTTTTACGACAATGCAACTTATTCCAGAAAATGATTTGCTCATTTCCATAATTTATGCATTGCTTGAGCTAATTTCATTAACTGTTATCTCGCTGTCAGGAATCTGCAGAGCTTACACTCCAATGATAAGTTCTTAGTTCAATCAATTTAAATTCTACATTGACCAATTTTAAACAATGCATACTTCAGTTCTCTATAAAGTGCCAATTACCAAACAGGACACAGATGCTACTACAAAGTGTGCACGAATAGTTTTACGCTTTTATAAAAACTCTCTTTTATATTTGATCCTCTTTTGTATGCAAGAGCAAAAAAAAAAGCAAACTGTATATTTCAGTTAAGAAGTAGTTTATGGCGTTCTTTGATGCACTCGGAAGAAAATATTAAGGAATTGGAAATTTTTTTTCCCAATCTATGTTGTGTGTATAACTTCGTTGCTAAACTTACGTCTCTTATGCATTTCTATCCTACTTATAAAAAACTAACCAATTTTTTCAATAAGCTTTATTATTGTGTTTATCAAATCTGAAAACAAAATACTATTGTCTTACCTCTGTGGCAGATGATCGTGTAAATTATTTGGATAAATGAAGAAGTATTGCATACATCACGAAAAAATACATGAAAAGACATACGCTATTTGTACATATTTTTTTATAAGCCAGTTTGGCTATTTGCCCCTCTTCCTCAAAGGTCCACTTTTTCTTTCAGAAACATGAGTTTGGTATAGTTATTGTTATTTTACCCGATTTAACTAATCATCATAATAAATAATATGTAATAAATAATTATTTTGTCAAAATAATTAGTACTATAAATAAAGCTTTTTTAATCACTTATACATTTTTATTACATAATAAAAAAATTATCATGTCACTGGCTTTAGATTTCAAAAGTCTGAAACTGGCCCTATTTCACACTGCTAAAATGAAGGACTAATTCTCGTGAAATATTGTATTCTAATTTCTATCATTCACTCTAGCACTGGCATCTATTAATAAAAGAAACAACTACTTTGTAACAGAATACACACATTTGTAACGTTTAAAATATATTGCAAAATCCAGATGGACGCTTGCGACGCGTCCGTTATGCTAAGCGATAGATTGGGATGAACGTGCTCAGCGTGTTCGTAATGTGACTAAAGGGCTAAATATAATGAACTTAATTTTGTATGTATTACAAATAATAAAAATCAATACTTTTTTCTTTGTATTTCGACATTTTGACATGTATTGATATTTATAGAAATAGTTTTTGATTGTTTTATAATCAGTCAACGAAATTTGTATTAGTTAATTTTAAAGCACTTATTGAAGTAGAAAATATGTATAGAATAAGCTACTCATTATTTCATTCATAAAACATGCATTCATAAACCAAAACTAAAGACAATCACAAATAGTTTAATCGTTTTATCATCAGAAGAATGTTACATTTTCAAAGTTTATAAAAAAGTCAATGCCACACATCAAGCTTATGTTGTTATTGATGCTAATCCGTTAGACCGTTGACCCTTAAACAGTCGAGTAAAAAGAGGGGATCCGTATAGATATCTTTACTTGTGAGATCCGTAAAACTCATTATATGCTTGAGAGAAGCCTGTTGGTATTGACACTTTGCACAGATGGAAATCTTTTTGTTTTCTGAGAAGATGTAATTACTGCAGTGCTTCTCAAACTTTCAATACTGGCGCCCCCCTTTTCGATCACAATTTTTATCGCGCCCCCTTATAGATTACTAATGCACTGAATGCAATAATATTGCACTTTGACGCTAAAGCTACAATAGGCGGTCTTAATTATAAACCATACAAATTAGTAACATAAATATTAAAATTTTGTATACTACTTTTAAGCAAAAAATAAATAAATAAAATAATAGGATAATTATTATGTTATTTTTCCTTTCTCTAATTTTCAAATTGAACATATTGCAAAAATGTGGTAGCTGCTTAGAAGACAAAATATACATACCTGCGCTAAATATAGAAAATGAACTCAGAGGGTGAATTTATTATCATAAGCATTTTTCTTATAAAAACTTTGCTTTGAAAGACAAACCCATGGAAGTCATTAATACTTATTAAACTTGTTATTAACTTAGTATTAATTAATTAGTTATAAAATACTCTGTGCAGCACTGATACATTAAAACTATACCGGCTGAAGCGCCCGCTCTTTGCACGAGTTCATTTATAAGAAAATAAAACATTATTGATGTAATAGCTGAATTGTAAGGAGTGCAAAGCTAAATGCTTGACAATGTTTACAAAATTTAAAATGATTTTTTTTAAAAGGGTTGCTCAAATTATAATTAGTTTTAAGCGAATGGTAATTTTAAGCCTCACAGAATTAGCATTTATATTTGATGTTAAATAATGAACAATAATATAAAATGCCGATGAAGAATAACTGTATTATTTTTAATATTTAAAGCGAAAAGACTTCAACATATTTTAACCTCGAAGCAGGCACGCACTCGATACGGTCGAGCGGTATTATTGAGTCACCCGAATCCTTTTTTTATATATAATTATTTTATTGTACCGGATACAAATCGTGATTCCTGGGAATAATTTATTTATGAGAAAGTTTACTTACCTACTTTCATGGGCTTTTCAATTTTTCTTAGTTAACAAATAAACAGTTTTGCCAGAATTAACGATTTCGTAATCTGTGCGTCCCGCGCGACCACTTCCGGGTAAAAAGTGTATTCATTATGATTATATGAATTTATGTAAAACGTTTTTCGCGGTACGCTTCATATGTATAGAAAACTCGTAAAAATAAGTGTTGGCCAAGTAATCCCTCTAAGTGTGTGTGTGTTCTCCGTGTTTTTTTCCAAATATCATAAAACTCTTTTGCATGCAAAAAGCCTATCAGAGAAATACATTACTTACAACTTCCCTATATAAATGAGAAACAAACACATAAGACAGAAGTCATAACTAACTGTACCAATAACTTAGAAGGTTAAACAGATTACAGCTTTAATGTGCAGTATTTCAAGAATAATGGCAGTGATGAATTTTTTATGTTCCTAAATTTTTTCGATTCTGCGTCTGGGGTTTGTTTTTTCTCTGAAAGAGTTGTATGTTAGGTTTAAACAGAAAGCGTAATAAAAAAATCTCTCATCATGAGATTACAGCAAATCAAATAAAAGTTTTTTTTTATTTGGTTATAGGATCAAAGTTAGCTAATTAGGTATTGAAGAAGTTTTTATTTCTGATGACTTAATGTTGCGCGCGCGCCTATAAATTATATTAGAGTAAAAGTGCATTTTTTTATTATGTCTGAAAGTATTTTGTTTTAATTCATTCCAGTAAATTAATTATTTTAAAATTTTTTACTTTCGATATGCTCGCACTCCCCTCGTAGGGTTATCGCGCCCTGCAGGGGGTGCACCCCACAGTTTGAGAAACATTGTGTTAATGACATCCCATCACACCCCGCGCACAATGATTAATCTTTACGCAGATGACACCACTATTTCTGCCACCTAGAAAAACATAAAATCTGTTTCAATAGCTCTAAACAAACACCTGGCCCTACTAGAAAACTACTTCAATTCTCAAACTTTCACTACTGGCGCCCCCTTTTCAATTACAATTTTTATCGCGCCCCCCCTTATACATTAATAATGTACTGAATACTATAATAATGCACTTTGAGGCTAAAGCTACAATACGATCATAATTATAAACCGTACAAATTAACAAGATAAGTATTAAATTTTGTATATCTTAATTTTAAGCAATATATATATATATATATATATATATATATATATATATATATATATATATATATATATATATTGCTTTTTAGTTCGATTCGCTATAAAAGCGTGTTTTTTAGTTCGTTTTAAAACTATAATTTATTTTATAGTTATTTTTACTATACACTATAAAAATCACAATTCCAGTGAATAATTTTACTAAGAGAAAATATACTTACCTACTTTCAAGGATTTTTCAATTTTTCTTAGAAAATTTGAGAAAAAATCCAATAAAACTAAAGAAAATGTTCCAAATGTGCGTGTCCTTATTAAAGGACATAAATCACAGACACTTTTCGCTAACAACACAGGAACGTTATTTTCCAGCTACACTCAAATCAACTCAAACGTTTCATGTCTCACGATTTTCTAATACTTACTTTCGCTATATATATATATATTTATATATATCTTGATTAATATGCATTATTTTAGTAGGTTCTTCAATTGCTTGATCAGTTTCAACTTCCTTTAATAGGGATCACAGATGCCCATTTTTTTAATATTCTGCTTATTTATATTTATAAACCATAATAAGTTGAGGCCCATTTAAAATTAACTCATTAAAATTTCTTTATCTTTCAATATTTATTTATTTTATTTTTCAATTCACCCGTGTGAAGAGCTAGTATGCAAGTACATGTAAGTATGTCAAAACCAAAAAACAAACAAACAATTAGGGTTAATTTGCTTGTAATTACTTTTTAAATAAAGGGAATAAAAGAAAGGCTTTCAAAACTTAAAACAACTGCTGAAACCATCTTCGCCATATGTGCAAACTGTATATTTATGTAAACCCTATGCTTATCAGCAGTCAATTGGCCCTTTTCTTTTGGCAAAGTACGTCTCCCTGGAAAAATAATCTACAGTTTAAATTTAGAAGTACATACTCAAATGCTTTTAAATATTCACATGGTTATTTAAATAGAACATAGTTTTAAAGGCATATTGAATTGCTTGGATTTGTACTCAAAAAGTATGTTTTGAGAAATTAATTTTAAAGAATAGTGCATATTTTAAACTTTAGCATTATTTCAGAACTTCAAAGCAAATAAATTGTTGAATGCTGATAAATATTCAATAATCTTGAATTTTCAATATAATTTGAAAAATAAAGGAATTTCAATACTTAAAGAGAGGTGTGTTTATAAACTTTGAAGCGGTGTTTTAAAATGTCTTTCAATAAACAAAAAAACTGTCTAAAGCTCTTTTAAAGAATTCATTGATTTTTTTAATTAATATTACATTACAGAACTACCCATGGGCTGTTGGATACGGATCTTTCATCTTTCACTCGGTCAAGTGGGCGAGAAAGACATATGAGCAAGCCCCTCACTCTAAACTTCCACATCAACGGAAAAGACTCTGAGTTTTGGAATTTTTAATGAGCGCCAGAAATTTAGTGACATTAGGACTCAAACAAATGGTTCGACATAAATAATATCGAACGGAAGCTTGTGGATATGACATCTTGTTTACTCCGGCCACAGTGTATCATATTCACTGTCACGTAGTTTATATTTATCTCTATTGCAAGACACGAAAAAAATTACTTCAAACTTGATGAAATTGTACATATTTCTTTGCTGAATAACGTAACTTTATTTTGGAACTAGTTTGATATCGGGGGTAATGGCGCCAATCAGCGTTTTGTTGCGGAATAAAATCCAATATGGTAGCCTTGCGGTAATTTATTGATACACAATTTTAAAGAATTGTTTTGAAATATATTGAAATGTATTTCAAATAAAGAATATAGGAAGAGATTGAGAATAACCTAGATCAATCAATAAATAATGAATATCAATAATATGTAATAAAAAGTAACTTGTACTAATAATAGTATTATAAGCAGCATATAATAATCTTATAAAATACTATTTTATCGTAATTATATATAATATTCATATAGTTCAATTTAATAACACTTATTAGAAATAATAATCATATAATATAATTTAATAGTAATTATAAAAAAGAATAAACGTCGAATTGTAAAAAAATAAAAATAATGCATAGGATTACTCGCATTACATAATTACAAATAAATAATAAAAGAATAGCTGTTAATAAGCAACAAAAATAGTTATAAATAAATAACATAATAATTATAAATAAATAATAATATTAATTATAAATAAATAACAATATGTAATAATATTTATAAATAAATGTTAAAAGAAACAATTATAAATAACGAATATCATAGGATTAATATACATAGCAATAATTGAACTTTTGTATTACATTACGAATAAAAGAATTACATAATGTGTATGTTAAAACTAATTAAGAATATCAATTACCAATTAGTGGAAGCTTGCAATATTAAACTTACACTGCAAGTTCCTTCAACGAATTTCATCGAACAAAGAACGTAAAAAAACATTTTTAAAACGTAAAATAAAACGAAAATAAACGATTTATAGCGATAATTAAAAGTACAACACTTATTCCTTTAAGAAAAAAAACATTCCAGTACTCACTCATTTTAGAACTATCCATATTTGAAAATAGCTAAGAATTAAACAGAAGACGGCTAACAACAGAAAAAGTTACGCTGAAAATGGTTAATTTTTTAAAGAAATCATCTGAAATTTATAGGGTTACCGCGGGAAAAAAAACCAATAAAAGTTATTTCTAATATACGCGTTATCCCCATGACAACCACATCGACGAACGATATAAGTATTAAGGTAACCATATTGTAATGTTATCGCCCATCTTGGCGAACATAAACAACAACTTGGCGCTATTACCCCCGAGAAATCAAACTAGTACTTTTATTTTTCTTTTTGCCTTAAGTTAGCGCTTTTTTTTAAACTGGGGGGGGGGGCGCTCCCCTAGGGGGCATGATAGCCTTGCGTGTGGCGGGTGTACGATCATGTCCAAAATAAAAGATTATTTTAAAAATTATTACTCAAAGGAAGCAAAAAAATACATTGACATAATATAAAATTAAATACACATTTACACCGATATAATATCCTTATAAATATATTAATGCTGCACAATGTATTTGCTAATTAAATTATCAATACTAAATTAAGAACACGTTTAAAAAGTACTACTGATTCCAATGTGCTTGTGATATACAGAATTTAATACTTAAGGTATCCGACTACGTTGAAAACGTCAATTTTGGCGAAAAGTTCGATTTTTATTTTTTGGCTAAATATTAAAATTCAAACGATTTGCCTTCTAAAACTGTTCTTGCTTTGTTAGTACGATAATTAGAAAAAAGTTACAGCATTTTAAAACAAGTCAAATTCATCAAAAACAACCGGAAGCTGCGATTTCGAAGCCGGAAGTCGTATTCTGTATTCATATTTTGTGTATTTTTATGTAACTTTTCATCTGAAATTGAATAATTTTACTTGCAGAATGATCTATCTTTTAGCCCCATTGTTTTAGTATTGAATTTTGTTTTGAAGAAGTGGCAACGATCATTCTGATTTCATTTGAAAGTATTGCTTGTTTACGTTTTTGCTGTGGCTTTTCTTGAATCATTTTGCTAAAATTATTTCTATTTTTCTCACGTAATTTAACATTTAAAGTATTTTAATATTACGTAAAATAATCTCGTTATTATTTGATATGGGAAATCGCAAGAATAAATCTCGTTCGCAAAAGCGAAAATTTATTGGGAATCGTTTTACAGAACGTACCAAGCCATTAGATGTACCAACAGTAAGTGAGCAGAAGTTGAAGACCACATCTGTCTCTTTTGAAAATATTCCATCTAAAGATGATAAAATGTCGGGGAATCGAATCTTTGATGTGGAAATTCTACGTACTGTATTCAATTGTTTGTGTTGTCCCTCCTGTTTGTCAGTGAATCTTCAGTTGACAGAAGATTCAATCTTTGGATTATCTTCAGGTATGACTTTGAAGTGCAAAAATTGTATGTTTGTGTATGCTTTTTCAAAGTACAAGAAAAGCAAATAAAATGAACGACATAAATTTGCAGTTTGTGTGGGGAATGAGAATAATTGAAAAGGCCATTCATCTTCGAAGAAACTGTGTGCCAGTTTGAACATTCCTTCATTGTCAAAAGCTGCATACAGATCTTGTGAAAAAAAATTATTGAATGTTGTTTCTGTCGTATCAAAGAATGCTATGATTGAAGCTGCTGATGAAGTTAGAAAACTGAAAAACACTTCAAATGTTGCGGAATGGGGAGTTTCAGTCGATGGTACATGGCAAAGACGGGGACATTCATCGTTAAATGGTTGTGTCGCTGTTCTTTCAATTGACACAGGCAAAGTCCTGGATTTAGAAGTGATGTCGAAATGGTGCAGAAAACTGTAACACATCAAAGAGTTCAGAAAAAAAGTAAACATATAAAGAAACACCAATGCTCGTGCAATCATCAGGGATCAGTTCGAAGCATGGAGCCTGTCGGAGCATATAGACTATTTGAGCGTTCCCGTGAAACCAGGAAACTTCAATATGTAGAATTTTATGGTGATGGCGACTCAAAAAGTCATTTAGCTGTTAAAGATATCTATGGAATAGATAGCGTAAGAAATATGAGTGTATAGGGCACATTCAAAAGAGAGTGGGCAGCAAACTGAGAATTATAAAAACTAAGGAAAAAGGACTTGGAGGTAAGGGTAAACTTTCTGACTCATTTATAGACAAAATTCAGAATTATTATGGTATTGCTATTAGGAGCAACATTGGTAATTTGAAGAAATGCAAAGGGCTGTGATTGCAGCCTTTTATCATTGTTGTTCCGGTAAAAGCAATCCCATGCATGGCCAGTGTCCATTGGGCTCCGAGAGCTGGTGTACCTACCAGCGAGCACAATCTGCTGGCAAAGTGTTTTACGACAAAAATGCTGGTCTTCCCAAGAGTATTATTAACAAAATTAAGCCGACATATCTTCAGCTATGTGATCAAAATCTTTTGAGGAAATGCCTTCACGGGAAGACTCAGAATGCAAATGAGGCATTCAACGGATGTCTGTGGAACGTAGTTCCAAAAGAAATATTTGTAGAACTTCAAACATTTTCTCTGGGATCTTATATAGCTGTAATAACCTTTAACAAAGGTTTTAAAGGGCTATTGTCTGTATTAGAAGCCCTAGATATAAAAATTGGGTCTTACACTTTACGAGGTTATGCAGCCATTGATCAAACTCGTATCGAGGACTCAAAACGACACTCTTTGCCCAGTGCAAAAGTTACAAGAAAAAAATTCGAGCTATTAAAAAGAGAAAAGTTGTTAATACTGAAAAACATGAAGGTGTAACATATAAATCTGGAGCATTTTAGGTAATATTATTTATTTTTGTAATAGTTATGTCTTTTTAAATTCTTTAAATGTGTTTTTCTCAAAACTGTTTTTTTGATAAAATGTCGTAACTTCAAACATGATATCTTAAAATCTAATAAAGTTACATAAGTGAAACTTTGTACAAGTGTTTTTGAATACATATTCTAGAGAATGACCTATGGACTTAGTAAAATAATAATAATTAGTATTATTATTGCTCATGTTTTTATTAAGAAACAGAAAAATTTGTCGAAAAGTGATATTAGTAAGTTCGATTCATGATAACTTTTGACTCAAGTTAACAAACTTAAATATAATAGGTCATTCTCTAGTAAGGTGGTCAAGAAGTAAATTGCAATGAAAAACTTTGAAATATGTAGATTTTTTTTTTACGAAGTAGGAGTGTTTGAAAAAATATTAAAATTTAATTAAAATTTCTGTAAAATTTTTAAATTTATTAAAAAGTGTGTTCCGGTATTTAATTTTAACTGAAATTTTGTATGTTATTAAGAAAAATGAATGTTATAATGCAACAAGATTTTTACATTTTGCAGTTTTTCAAAAAAAGTTCTCCGAACGTAGTCGGATACCTTAACTTGAAAATTTCTACGGTGTATGTGAATGAATAAAAAAAAATGAGTGAATATCAACATCGCACTGTTCAGCTACACGAGAGTCTTTGGCGGAGGACTTCTACAGCGTATAAGTGAAGTCGTATTGTTGATTTAGCGACAAAGAACATGATTAACGCAAACAATGCATTGCTGTTTTGTGGAGGGGGTGACGAAAATTATGATAGAAAATTGAGTAGTAAATTTTAAAAGTTTGAGAAGCACTGTTTAAAGTCATCTCTTTCGAAAGTTTTTAACTACTTCAGCGAGAGCGAGGGGAAATGCACATCCCAATCAGTTATAATATCGTTTAGAAATGATACCATATCTTCTCATTATTTTAAGCTCTTCAGCTATTATTTCTGTTAAATTTCTAAACTATAGCAGGAAATTAAACCTCCATAAAATTTAAAAAAAGCATAATCTCAAAAGTTTTTCCGTGATCGAAAAAATTTCATATGTTCCCTTATTATTTATCAATTTATCAAAACAATATTATAGTATTTTCAAATTTTGCTATTATATATAACATAATTTAATAAGCAAACATTCTAATGTCGTAGATTATGAAAAGAAAATATTGTCCAGTGATATATATAAATTAAAAATTTGTATTTCATAGATAAAAAGAAATATTTAAAGGAAAATAGCTAGTTTTTTGTGTGGTATTTTTTGTGTGGTATCTTTTAGTTCTTAGAATTGTAAGATATGTAATATCGTTAAAAAATAGACAAAATATCAAAAAGTACTCCTCTAAATTTTTAAAAAATTAAAATATTATTAGCACTCATTCATAATTGGACAAGTCATATATTTTTATCAAGATCCAATGGTTTATTTAAGGTTACAAAATGCATTAAAATATTTTAAAAATATATTGAAATCAAAACTAATGCTATAAGTGGTGCTGGATATGAAACGCAATAAAAAAAACTATCGAAGAAAAATTTTGAAAAATATTCAAATAAAAGCTTTTTTAAATTACCTTCATATCCGACGTACAACACGTACTTTAAACACAAAAAATACGATCAAAATTTACGGGTGCATGTCTTACGCCGGGTATTCAAATGATAGATTTAAAAATAAAAATAAGTGTTAAGCACATAGAAATATTAGACTTCTACATATTTCTAAATGTTGTCTATTTAAATGAAATGACATATCTAATGAACTTGAAAAGTTATAGTTCGAGAAGTATACTAGCTGTTCAAAAGTCAGGGATAATACCTCGAATAAATTATTACAAAACATAAAGACATTGCATACGTATATTTCGGGTATCTTCGTAAAAAAGGGGTGCGTGTTATACGTAGAATGTACCTAAACATTTAAAAATGCAGCTTGAAAGTATAGATGTGCGTTATACATCAGTGCGTGGGATACCCCGGACTTAACTGTACATTTTATTTGGAATTCTTTTACTTCTATAAAATTTAGTTAATATCCAAACTAAAACAAGCATGCCATAATAAGAATTTTAATTATAATTTCGTGCAGACAACCAAATATCCCGTCAAGGAACAAATAGTTCTTCAGTTAAACTGTAAGAAATGTAACTGGGAAGAAAAAGAAAAGTGAATGTTACATATCTCCCTAAAGAAAAATAATATAAAGTTTCAAATACATTCACAGGAATTTAAGAAAAACTTTGTCTATCGATATCAGAAGTACACGGATGGACCTATTGAATAAACTCTGTTCCAGACATCCCAATTACCCAGATGATCCTGGAGTCTTACTAAGAGGATTCTTAGCCGATATTCCCGTGTCTTGAATTATATGTGTAAACATTATTCAACCAGAGATGATTCGAAATATCCAAAATGCATTGATATGTTATTCGACAGAGGAAGGTGAGACAATGAAACAGTTTGCGAATGAGTAGATAGATCATTACGGTTTCACACCAAGAAAAGAATTCTAGAAGTTTGAAGTTCACATCTATATGTAAAGCGATAAATTTTGATCCAATATTTCTTTACATTATATTATTTCTTATTAGAATGTATATGCGTTTCGTATAATTCGTATTTAACATTTCAAATGGTATATTAGTCATACGAGTACTAAGTCATCAAGTACTAACATACTTTTAAATTCAAAAACTGTTTTTCAAAATATGATGCTTAGAAATATTACTTTATAAATGAAACTATATTTTTGCATAAAGCAAATTTCTTAAAATAAATTATTCAACGCATTTGGAGCGAAAGAGTTAATTTTAGAAGTTTAAAGGACTTTAAAAAATTACATATTAAACTAATAATATAAATATTAGTTAAAATAAATAATTATATATATAATAATAATTAAGTTTTTTACCGCTACATATTTTTTTCCAATCGATCGCATTTTCATTTAGACGAATTTCTTTCAGTCTTTCAAATTCTTTAGGAGTCAGTTTCTTACCATACATATTAACTAATGTTTTAAGAAGCCACGTCGCTGCCATGGATGTAGATTTAAAACCTAGAGTTACTGAAGACTCGTTATTTAGATAGTCTGATATACATTCAATTGGTCGAGGTTTGAAGCCCTGCTACTGACATATTGTAGAAGTTAGGAGATAGGATTGACAGACCGGTATCGTCTTTGCCACGTGACCGCGGTTCAAAATTATGAAAGTTACCATTAGTCGTGTTATTTCAGAATGCGTCGGAAATTAAAATAAAGTTAGTCCTAGGTTTCTGTAAACTTCGTTATAATAGAAACATCCACGTTATCTTCTCAACACATTTTATACAAACGGTAATGCAAAAAGATGCAGATAAGATAATTATAGCAACAGACTCCAAGATTAAACTAAAACTATAAAATTGTTATTTTTGACAAATTCTATTTGATAAATCAGTTACAGAAACAGATATCAGTCAGACAGTATGGCAAACGATTTATTTAAACAAATTTAGTATACCTTTGTATTAAAAACAACCAAACGATTTGTGAGAATATTTATAATTAATCCTCCAAAAGATATATTAACAACAACTTTATTTTGAAAAGGGGTCGATATAAGAGTTGGTATAGTTATCAAAACTAATATACCGTAAGCGGATTAACACGAAAAAACATAATAAACATCTATCGCACGATGATTTAAAGGGAATGTTTGTGACACAAATCCTTCAATAATATCAAAGATAGGCAAAAAATGAACTACTTATTTTTAAATGTTTTTTGTCAGAAGGAATGTATTGCTTATTCAATTTTTTTCATGTATTCCCGATAAAATAATCCTTAATTCTGTCACATCCATACTCTCTCTGTCAATATTGGTAGGGGTTTATTGAAATACATTTTTATTATTGGAACTTTGCCATGAGCATTTAACTTCATTAGAAAAGCAAAGGATCTACAGTAGCATAAATTTAAAAATAAATGTCTTATAGAATATAATGATGCATAGGAAAAAACGGAAAAATATTTAATCGATAATCAAAATCAAAATCATGCACTTGAAACTTATTAACCTATAAGCGTATCACATATAATATTCTTTGTTTATCAATCTCACACTTTGAAGCAACACATGGGCTATTGACGACGGACCAGCTAATTTTGAAACACAGTAGTGTAAAGAAGACTACAATTTTTAAAATTATACTTGGATTAGTAAAGAGCATATTGGGTATCGGGTCGTTAAGAAAATCTTTTGGGAGCGTTTTTAGGACTAATGTTTATTATTAATTATTTCTTCATTAAAAAAATAGCAACAAAATAGACAGTGAAAAGTCTTTTACCATATCTTCGTGTATAAGTAAGGTGACCATTTTTTTACAATAAAAAGGAAGACGAAAAATTTAAGAAGAAATTACTACTTAAATTTATGAAACGTTATATTAATTCTAACAAAGATAAGCTAATTACGCTTACATTCTTTTTAATTATTATCTTAAACAAGAATTTTTCCCATTAAATGATTTTTTTTGTCAACATATCATTTTTTAATATATCGGAAATTTCGGGTAAAAAATATCCTTCATACTGAGTTTTACGGTAAGCACTGTAGTTAAAATATTAACATTCAATTCTGATTTCTTACTAGTCACACACTTCACAAAAACCATTACCAACTGATAAATACTCTTTCAAATGCTGCATTAGTTCCAGGGCAGCACAACGTAAATCCAATTAGAATAACTACAATTTTATATGGAATGTGCTCATTTTTGAAAACATTAAGTATTTCCACTCATCTTTTAACAATTTCAGCATGTTGGTGTTCCAGTTGTTTCAATTTATTAAAATTTAAATGTACATTTTAGTCTTCCAATTTCATCAAGCAAACCATTGTCAACGATTTTAATATCAGGCATTTCTTTTGATAAAAAAACCCAACTCAGGTTTCTATATCTGACCAATTTACTTGTGATGAAGTCAAAAAACACCATGGAAATCTGTTATTCCCTGTGATATTTGTTTCAGACCATTCTTCGACATTTTGGAAACATATTTGGTTCACCTCTGAAAAGAGAGATTAACAGATCAATTTTAAAATATTGAAAAGTGGGCACTTTTCGAGGAAGGACAGAACCTATAAAAGGAGGACGTTTGAGTACCTTAGTATAAGTTAAACTTGATAACCGGATTAATAATTTAGATTCATGCACTAGCATATCGGTTTCTAAGACACTGAATTCTCATTTGTAATATCAAAACTATTTAAGAAATTACTGAAAGAAATTGTGAGAGGTATTTTAGAATAAAATATTTTATATCATGAGAAATTCAACTACGTAAAAAAAAACTTTTAAACTACAATTAGCATTCTTCCGTAAGTGCATTTATTATACGGTTAAACAAGGAAAGTCCGAATTCCATGTTACCACTATTTAAAAAACTTTAAATGTTTTCGTTATTTTGATTACAGCTTCCTCAATATCGGCCACCATAACAGTAAACCATTATCTTTCCGATGTTTCAATAATAGTTTCAACTGTACTTACGAACATGGAAATCCGTCGCTTGTTTTAAGCAGAATAAGTTAATGCTAGGTGAAAAAAAAAGGTCTAAAAGAGGTCTACAAGATTGAAATATTTGATTTCATCAAATATTTCATTTTGTCCGTTTTGTAAAGTGGCGAATATTATTTAGAATTAAAGCAGAAATTTGAAATAAATGTATACATTCTGAAACGAAAGAAAGAAACTTTCGAGTTTATTTTACGTATAATTACTTTTTAAACAAAGGAAGTAAGGGGAAGACAGTTTCAAAGGTTAAAACAACTTCTGAAAACTCCTCCGCCATATGTGCAAACTGTATATTTATGTATTTTCTATGTGCTTGCAGTAGTCAACTGGATCTTTCTTTTCATTCTACAAAGAATGTCTTTCTGGAAGAATAACCTACTGTTTAAAATTGGAAATACTCGTTCGTTTTTAAAAGCTTTTAAATATGTAAGTGGATTACTTAAATGTTTAGTAGATCGTTTTCAAAATAATATTGTATGCATAGCTTCCTATTTAAAATTATATTTTTGGAAAAACATTTTTAAGCATTACATTTTAACCTTTAACATTGTTGGAAAACTTCCAACCAAATATATCAAATGATATTTTATAACGTATTTTTAAAGCAATTTTAAGGAATAAAAATATCTTGACATGTATGTAGTGCTACTGTTTGGAAATTTTGAAAGGAGTTTTTTTAAACATATCCTGCAATAAACAAATAAACTATCTTAAGCTCGTCAAAGAATTGGTCATTTGATGTCTAACTGATTTCGCAATATAAAGCTATACAAAGACTATCAGGGGTTGATTTTGTTAATACGGACCCCGATCTAGTAACAAAAAGGACATCTGACCTTTCACCCCACCCTTCGAACTTTAACACTAACGTGAACCACGACAAATTTAATATCCACCAACCATCTACAGGTGGATCTTTAGAGGTTCTAAGACTTGAACCTACTGCTCAACAGAAATAATATTTCGGTAACATGATCCATTCGGTCCCACGGCTGTGTTTTATATTCACTGTCACGTAGTATGTATTCATTTCTATTGTAAAGGTTTGCTCGTAGAATATTATCTCACACTAGATGAAATTATACAGTTTCAAGCAATAATGACATCACAGAATGTTTTTTATTTTCGTCTTAAATCATCTCCTTCTAACGTTTTTATTTTCTTGTGAGTGAGTGGGGAAACGCACAGTCAGTTTTGACATCGCTTAGAAATGATCCCACATTTTCGCGTTCTTTTAAGCTCTTCAGCTATTATTCCTATTAAATTTCAAAATTCTAGCATGAAATGAAGCCCGTGTAAAATTGAAAATGTGCCATCTCAAAAGCCTCACCTTGTTTGAAAATTGAACATAGTTTGAATGTTATTTATAAATTTATCAAAACAATTTAATTTTATTTTCAAATTTTATTATTATATGTAACGTATTCTAATATGTAATTATTCTAATATCGCTGATTACGAAAGGAAAATAATGCGCAGAGGTGCATATAAATTCATACTTTAGTATTTCAGAGATAAAAAGTAACACATGCAGGATAATAGAGATATTCTAGTTAGTTTTCTGTTCTTCGAATTTTGAAACAGCTGTACTTATTTTTTTAAAAAGCTAAATACAAAATTTCAAAAAAGTATTGCTGAAATTTCAAATAATGATTAGAATTTATTCATATATTGATCACTTCGTATATTTATATATAAAAAAACTTTTGTTTTAAGTCATAAAATGCATTAAAATTTTCTTAATATCTTAAGCTAAGAGTAATTGGAAAGTAAATAATCAAGACACACATGGAAAATTAATAAATATAAAGAAAGTAATTGTTTTTAAAAAAAAGACAAAGAAATTTTTTTTGAATTATATGTTACTTGGGATTATCTTAGCTCTTTATTTAGAGTTTACTATCACATAAAACAACCAAATAAGCCTTAGCAAGAATTTTAAATATAATTTCTCGAAAGCAGCTACATCAAAAGACGAACTTTTTAATAATAAACAATATAATAAATACCAAGACAGAAAACATTCATTAAAACAAAGAAAAAAATCTGCATCGAATTTATGTCTAAAGTCAAATAATCGAAATCAAACAAATTCAAAATACATTTACTGAGTACATGAATTTAAAACAAATTTGATCTATTCATACAAAAAGTATAAGAAATGAAACTATTCAATAAATTCTGTTCCAGACATTCCAATCACCCAGATGACTCTTAAGTATTACTAAGAGTATTCTTACGTCGTGATATCTTAGCGTCTTCAATTGCCTATATAAACATTATTCAATCAGAGATTATTTCAAATATCCAGAAGGCATCGATATGCTACAAGACAGAGAAAGGTGAGACAATGCAACAGTTTGAAAATGAGCAGATATAAAAGTTTGATAATGAAAAAAATATTCCAGATGTTTGAAATATTTCAGATGTTTACATCTATATACAAAAGAGATACTTTTTTTATCTAATATTTCTAATATTTATTTTAATTGTTTTTTATTAGAATGTATCTGCGTTTCGTATAATACAAATTTAATATTCAATTTATTATATTAGTCGTATCAAGTACCCCAGGTTATTAAATTCAAAAGCTGTTTTTACAAATAACATGTTTTGAAATATTTTTTTTTCAATTCCTACTATTATATATATATATATATATATATATATATATATATATATATATATATATATATATATATATAACTCACACTCTCTACATATTTATTTATTTATTTATTCATCTTGGTGGAATTTTCAATCGTTAATAAACTACATTTTAAAGTGCTCAATTGAGCTGAAATTTTATATACATGGTTATTTTGGATGACAATACAGTAATTTAATTATAATTAATAAAAATTAACTGATTAAAACTAATCATTTGAGTAATGACAAATACAGCCTCGTTGGCATCATTTTTGGCGACTTAGCGAACCTTTTGGCGACTTGTGTTAAAACTTAATTATGATTTTTCTCCCGTTTTAAAGCATTCAGTTGAACTGAAATTTTATATATACGATTGTTTTGGATGACAATACGATACTTTAATGATATTTAATAAAAATTAATTACCACTTAATGTTGTGATTCTGTTATATGTAAATACATATTTATATTAATTGTAATTATTTAATAAAAAGTAGCTAAAATAAAAATTTTCTTTGATCTAAGTAGGAATTGACTTAAATTTTTTTTATATTACTTGAGAGAGAGAGAGAAAGAGAGAGAGATTGTTATCTAACGTGTTTTTAAATTTTACTTTTTATAAATGTATCTATTTTTAGCATGAAGATATTTTTTTAAAAAATATTATTCTCTGCACTACGAGTCGAAGAACTATTTTGTCAACTTAAAGGATTTTAATATATATATATATATATATATATATATATATATAGCTAAAAATAAAAAAATGCTGATTAATATAAAACGATTACCAATATAATAATAATAAAGCTCTCTTTCTTTTATGCTATACATTTTTTTTTCTCATTTAATTCCATTTTCATCTTGACGAATTTTTTTCAATCGTTGTTCATCAAGAGTTACTTTCTTATGTTAGCATATTAATAACCATTTTTAGTGTCTACAGCAGCCTAGTAGTCATGGTCATGGATTCATGGTCGTAAATTCAAAACGTGTTATTGAAGACTTATTGTGTACAGGGGCTGATGCCCGTTAAACTTGAAGAGGTACAAAACTCTTAAGCAGCGAAGATATATGAATCTGAAGAGGGGTGTAATCATTTTCTCTTGACTGTGGTTCAAAATTACAAGTTCCGTCACCAGTAACTTTCGTGGCCGCGGTTGTCTAGTGGCTGGAGTGTCTTGAACTCGTGCCTAGTACCACTGAAGATCCGCGATGTAATGGAATGATGCACATTAAATCTGTCGAGAACTCAAACGTCCTTCCGTTGGTGTGGTGTGGAAGTTAGGAGAGGTAGGTGCCACCTTAAAAAGTGTTGTTCTCGTCACTTCCCCATGGTTAAAAAAAACGAAGTCGCCAAAAGCCCTTGAGTAGCTGAACAGTGAGACGTTAATATTCCTTCACTCACCCAAGATTAAACTCCAAATGTGGAATTATTATTTTTAATAAATTCTATTTAATAAGATAGTTACGGAAACAATATTCAGTCATACAGTAATAGCATATGATGTATTTAATCGTATGCAGTATAATCGTGTATTTATTACCAAACAATTTATAGAAAATATAAAATTAATCCAGCAAAAGATATTTCAACGGCGACTTTTATTTTTAAAAAAATTTCGAAGGCAAATTCGTTTAATTAATAAAACCTCTAAATCCTAAAATGGCTAAGAAACGATTGATTCTTAGAAATTTATTTACACATATAAGCGAATATGTCCAAGGGGAAAACACGTTGATTTACAGCGATCGTTTGTGACACAAATCTTTGACTACAATCAAAGATAGAGGAGGGGGGGGGGATTGAGCTATTTATTTTAAAATGTTTTCCATCGCAAGGAATGTATTGCGAATTTAATATTTTTTCATATACTCCCGATAAAATAATCTTTAAGACTGTCTTATTCATATTGGCCCTGTCTATATTGACATGAGTTATTTAAGTATTTTTTTGTTATTGGAACTTTGCCACGAGCAGTTGCTTTAAAAAAATGATGAATCTACAGGAAGTAACAGACGTCACTTCTAAGGGAAGTCCTCAAAAATAAATTTGAAAATAAATATCCCGTGGAGTTTCATAACGCATAGGTAAAAGTAGAAATATATTTTGTCCATAATTGCGATCAATAAGATGCACTTTGAACATCTTTAGACGTGTGGCTTATATATTACCAATAAATTGATTCATTATTAGGAAGTCTAAAGCAACACGGGGGCTATTGGCGATGGACTTTCTAATTTTGAACCACATTCAAATAGAGATGACATTCGATTAATAAAATACTTCGATTTATGTCTTCTCAAAGGACCATGTATAAAAATGTAATATTATTACGATTATTACAATTTAATATTATTACAAGTATTAAAATTTAACATTATTACAAAATACTATAACAATATACAATTTTTAATTTCTCTTAAAATGACACAAAAAATTTAAATATAATGCAATTTGCTTTCTTTCATAAAAGTATTTAATATTGCCCTCACTTATTTATATTTTCCATTATAATTTCATTTTTCGAATTTTTTTTTCTGTTTTTGGAATTTGAAGAAAAGAAAAATTATAAATTGTGTTTAGCATGAAAAGTCACGCAAACTGTCATATTGAAATGTTTTTATTGCCAGTTATTTGAGACACTTGTTTAACTTATACCTCTAATACTTTGAAGCACACTTTTCTGACACTTGAAACTTTGGCTAATTATATAATGAGAAATTAAATACGTAAAAAGATTGGATTCATAGAAGAAAATATTAGAAGTAGATTGTAATAACTATAAGCAAATAAATTAATCAATTGAGTTGTTTTCTGGGATATTTACATTTAAACTAGCTTTGACTGATTTGAAGCAAAAATAGTACAATGACGAATAAATATGATGACGTTTGCTAAATTTACTCTTTTCGAATGGTAAATAAATACATAGCTTTCAAGAACATTTCTAGCACCAAGTTTTTTAAATTGATGTAACATATAAATTATCACAGACATTTTAAACATTTCCATTCCTCTTGAAGGAAAATATTTAGCTTTTAACACTTCAAGTCATTTTAATTTTCCTGTAAAACTTTGACGCATGAAAAATGAAACCGGTTTTCAAAAATGAGGTAAACATACGAATAATTGATAAACTTTATTTTTTCTTAAGTAGAAATACTATTCACGAAATGTTATATATTTTTAGTTAACTGCATTAAAGAGACATTTTACAAAGATTTAAATATCTAAAGAAGAAAAGAGCCTGAAAAAAATTCATGTTTCTATTTTCAATTCGTAGATAAAACATCAGAACCTGAGACAATATTTCCCCCCAGTAATAATAACACTTCAAATAAAACCACTTGGTGTTTATAAAAAATATTACGGGCTAATATCCTTCAAAAAGGTATATTTTTACAACGTTTGTTTCCTTATAACTCATGATATCTCTTTTAAATTAAAAGCACTCCATGAAATCAAGTGCTCTTTTTAACCATACCTCACTACACGAATTTGCTGAAATGATTATAACATGAAAAACATTCTCCTGAAAAATACTAATTCGTAAAAAAGCTAAGTTTCAATCATTATTACAATACATTCAATGGCATAGTAAACATTTAATAATACTCTGTACTGAATTTTTTGAAACCTCCAATGCAATATTTTGTTGACAGCTTTTGCAATAAAGACACAATCAAATTATTAACTGATGCTTTGCATTCAAATCGTCACGACCCCGCGGTAGTTGGTGAATTTAGAGACACAAAGTCAAAAGACATTTTATAAAAATCAACTTTTTAGTTAACTTTCAAAGTACTAGCAAAAGTTTATTCAAGTGAAGGGGAGGCAGTTTAATTAACTTAAAGTTCCATAATAATTATTAAAGTACCTATCTTGTCGGTAAGATCCAACACAATGCTACTCTCCCTGACTAGACGAAATATCTTGATCCGCTTAGCGTAGGATCTTCTTACTTAAACTCCGACAGCTAAAATTATTATAGCACTGACACTCTTTCAGTTTCAGCCTGACGACGATGGACAATCTCTCTAACTATCTCTTCGCTTGACTTTAAATAGCAACTCATATTAGCATAAATCAAGGTTTCTAAGCTGAGAGAAAGCAATTTTATAATCATACAGCAGTTAAACATTCTTCGTAAGAGGATTGGTAAGAAATGAAAAGAGAGAGAGAGAGAGAACAAGTTATATACAAAGCCAATATCAGTGTTACTTATTTTTTACGCTTTTTTATGTTAAAATGCTTTTTTTAATGTATAATAATATATAAACTTAGTGTTTTAAGTTGTTTCTCGTAATGTAACTTCAAAAATTATTTTCAATGTGTAAATTAATAGCGAAGAAGTCGGGTATTTAGGCAAACTTTCACATACCAAGCCAAATTTTTCCGTAGCCTGCACTTTTACATATGCTACTGTTAGTCTGATTTTTTGGTCTTATTATGATTGGTTAGTTAATAACAACCAACTAAGCCGATTAAAGTAAAACATTTATCAGACTTTATTATACTTACCAGTTAATATTAATATCTATCAATGAAGTTTCTTCAATGCATATGGAGCATAAACAATATTTAGAAGATAAGAAAACCAAAATTAACTGTTTTCAGAAAACATACACATTTTCTGGGCAAGCCCTTTTTTTAGTGAGTATTTTCAAGAATCTTAATTCCTGTCTTCCATGAAAAAAATTCCCGCGTTTATACCATAAAGAAATTCCCGGATGAGAAGTACTTTAGCACCATAGACAAACTGCATCTCTCAAAAACACTAGCACTGATAATCTCACTGTAAGAATTAAAAATATGTGTAAATCAAAGATGGAAAGAAGAAAATATCAGTACCAGTACAGCGTACGGGCAAACCGGTTGTGGCCAGCTTTTCGGTAGCCCGTACGGTGTACGGTCAAATCAGTTAAAGGGTTAATGTGCATTCTTTATCACATTTATCAAAAACGTAGCTATTATTAATGACAACAGATGATTATTAATAATATACATATTTCTTACTTTATCAATAACATATATATTATTTGAGCTGGAGTGAAATGCATATAGATTTAACTGAAATTCGGAAAAGGCAAACATATTTAATTTTTTACGCATATAGAATTTGTAGATAAACTAGTAAAGATAGTAGTAGCAATGCACAAATAAGATTAATTCAAATAAAAATGCTTTAAGAAAATATGGCCGTATAACAAGAAAGCTTTTGAAAATATATTGAGTTAACCTGTCATACAATAACGAAGGTATTGAAATGAGTAATATTAGTTGGAAATAGCAGCAAGGTAAAGAAAGCTACACGACAATCTTTACCGGAAGGCATACAATTCTTTCAAACAGAATTTGAATGAATCGAACTTAACAGAAAAAAAAAAAAAAAAGCCTGTATATATATATATATATATATATATATATATATATATATATATATATATATATATATATATATATATATACAGGGTGTTTCGGCTAAGATGTTACAAACTTCTAGGAGAGGTAGGGGACAACAAGACGACTCGAAGTATATAGGCAATGCTGGGTCGGAAATGCTTTCCTAAGGCTCCACGCGCCGACAAAATTTAGAGTGCAAAACTTCAACTGGTCTTAAAAACGGGAAAAATTGTCGAAACGCGTTGGGTTTTGGTCAAAATTATTGTTATTATTTATTATTTCATAAAAAAATTTCTGAGCAATAATGCTGCTAAAACATCGCTAGAGGGCGCTTTAGACTTTGGAACGCTAAGGAAAAACTTTTCAATATTTTCTTAAGTTTTTTGATGGTTTTCATAAGTTGAAACTTTAACTTGAATTTTGATACCAGATTTGGTATCCTCCGGGGAAAATTGATGTAAAAAATCGAATATTGTTCAGGGCACTTAAAGCACAAACGGTGCTAAAAAACGAGCAAAATGTTGGATTTCGGTGCGGTTTGCGCGAAAAAGCATTCCCTTGCTGACTAATTTGTTCAAAACAATATTTGACATTATTGCAAAATTTAAAACCAGAGGTGCTTCAGACAAGTAAAAAGGCATTTCCGACCGACCTTTCCTATGTGATTCCGAGTCATCTAGGTGTACTCTTCCACCAACGAGATAGAGTAAACCTAGACGACTCGGAATAACATAAGAAAGGTGGTCCCGAAATGCCTTCCTGAAGCAATAAGACCACCGAAAGCCTGATACGTAGTCCAGGAATTGCAAGTGACGTGGCAGTGAATAAAGCGAGCAGGGTTCTCAGCGAAAATTTTAGCGAGAGAGTGTTAAAGGCAGAATATACAAATTTCACCGTCGAGAGTTGAATTAGCCGCCAGAGGGACAGAACGATAAGAAGGAGTCCGCTGGAAGGAAGCTTTATTTCCATCGCACACAGACTGGCTGTACGATGGCAGAGTACACGAACGCAGAGAAAGCAGATATGATTCTGGCGTACGGGGCCTCAGATTGCAATGGTCGAGCCGCTCAGAGGTTGTACGCCGAAAGGCATCCTGTCAGACGGACTCCTGCTCATACCATGTTTGCTCGCCTACACCAGTAATTATGTGAGACCGGTTCATTCCAGAAGGCAGCACGTAATCGAGATTGGACGGCACGTACCGAATTGAACGAGGAAATTGTACTAGATATGGTAGAGACCTCTCCCAATTTAAGTACACGAAGTATCGCTAATGAAATCGGGATTTCATACAGTAGCGTTTGGAGGACTCTTGATGTTAGTGCCCTGCATCCATTTCACTACCAGCGCGTCCAGTCACTAAAAGAATGTGACTTTGCACCTCGTCAGGCCTTTTCACAGTGGTACTTGCAGCAACGAATTGCAAATCCCTTTTTTGCAGCCTCCGTGTTGTTCACAGATGAGGCGTCTTTTTCGAGAGAAGATATTTTCAACACCCATAGCAGCCATTTGTGGGTAGCAGCGAATCCACATGTAACACGTACTCGGACTGCACAGGATCGTTTCCTGGTCAACGTATGGACTGGCATTCTAGGGGATCATCTAATAGGACCCTACATTCTGCATGATCGCCTGACTGGTCCACGCTACCTGATATTCTTGGAACAAGTTTTGCCAGAGTTATTGGACAGCGCACACGTTACCGCTGCGACCCGTACTTCCATGTGGTTCCAGCAACATGGAGTCCCCGCACATTTCAGTATTTCTGTTCGGAATCACTTGGATGCAACATGTGGTGAACGATGGATTGGCCGTGGAGGTCCAGTGCATTGGCCTCCCTGATCGCCAGACCTTTCCTGTCTGTATTATTTCTTCTGGGGGCAAATGAAATCCTTGGTGTACGAAACATCCGTAAACAGCACCGAGGAACTTGTAGCACGCATCAGTGCAGCAGCCGGGGAAATACGAAACACTCCAGAAATGTTATCGAATGTTCGACGCTCCATGAAGCGAAGATGTGAAGCCTGCATCACATGCGGCGGGCGTCAGTTCGAACACCTCCTTTGACAGTAGTTTTTCCTTCTTTTCTTTACTTTTTCTTTTATGATTATGCATAGCAGTTAGTAAACAGCTTTTTTCCTCCTATTTTGAGTCTTTCCTTGTGCTTTAATTCTTGTGATTTGGTACTTGTATTTTTTACCCTCTTTTACTAAAATTTTTTGCTATAAAATTACTTTTTTGCAACACAGACCAACTCGAATCTCATTTAGGAGGAAAAATTGCTAGTAATTATTTGGCTTACACCCAACCACAAAATTATCCAAATGAGTTTCCAAGTTGCAATGTCTAAAAGCGCCCTCTGGCTTTGATTAATGGCTACCAAGTCAAAATTTATTTTGAACAAATTAGTCAGTAACGGAATGCTTTTCGCGCAAACCGCACCGAAATCCAACATTTTGCTCGTTTTTTAGCACCGTTTGTGCTTTAAGTGCCCTGAACAATGTTCGATTTTTACAATCAATTTTTTCCCCGGAGGATACCAAATCTGGTATCAAAATTCAAGTTAAAGTTTCAACTTATGAAAGCCATAAAAAAACTTAAGAAAATATTGAAAATTTTTTTCCTTAGCGTTCCAAAGTCTAAAGCGCCCTCTAGCGATGTTTTAGCAGCAATATTGCTCAGAATTTTTTTATGAAATAATAAATAATAACAATAATTTTGACCAAAACCCAACGCGTTTCGACAATTTTTCCCGTTTTTAAGACCAGTTGAAGTTTTGCACCCTAAATTTTGTCGGCGCGTGGAGCCTTAGGAAAGCATTTCCGACCCAGCATTGCCTATATACTTCGAGTCGTCTTGTTGTCCCCTACCTCTCCTAGAGGTTTGTAACATCTTAGCTGAAACACCCTGTATATATATATTGGATTAAATTCAATAGAAAATGTTTTTTTACGGTTACGTGGGCGTAGTTCTTCCCCAATGTATAGAATTTTTTCGGGTACAAAGTAAGCAAATGGCAAATAATGTACGAATGATATCGAAATGCTGTTTGTTACTTTATTTTACTTATTGTCAAAGTTGTTTTCGAAGATGATGTAATACAGGCTTAGTAAACAGAGTTGTATATGTATGAGGATCTGTATGCGTATATTCAATTATTTCCATAAAATACCAGTTAAAAATCATATTTATTTTTTAAAGAAATATTGAAACCATTAAAGACAAATTAATGTAGAAGATTAATAAACAACATGTATAAAAGAAGAATTACTTTCTAAATATAATGTTTTCCATGGAAATTTTCTTAACATAAAAAAACCAAGTATAATTTTTGTAATGTTGTATAAACATCATGGTTTAATAGAAATGCTATCCAAACATCGGTTACATTATATAAAATAAAAAGTGATAGTACGTGATTGTGTTGTTATTTATTTTACTTAGTAGCTCACTGTCTGTCATAGTTTCTTTAGTTTTGCTACAAATAAGAATATTTCAATCGAAGATTAGTTAGTAAATACTTTTAAACATTGTAAAACTGATATATATATATATATATATATATATATATGTTTATATATATGAAAGAAATTTGTATTATATATCAAAAACAAGAACTAATAGATAATGAACATAACAAGAAATAACGTAATAAAAATATAAAAGCTAAACACGAAGATCAAAATTATAGAAAAATAAAAAAAAGAAACTACAAAAAAAAAGAACCTAGCGAGCCAGAGAGCAATTTCGGACTTAGGACCGAATAAGTGGGGTTAAACTAGTTTGAAGGCGCCAAACTTCCCCCTTTGCAACTCGGTAGTAAAAACCAAATAAAATAAAATAAACAAAAATTCAGAGTATGTAAAAACTCAGAGAGTATGATAAAACCACTCACTACTATTATGTAACAAATTCTCCCAAACTCTCAATGCAGAAAAATCACAAAACAATTACGTAAGAAAAGTAGAAAAAATCCTAAAACAATCACATAAGAAAAGTATTTTTTAAAAAATAATTTAATAAAATTTCTTTACTCACAGAGCTTTTACCAAGAGAATCAAGGTCTTGACATCAATGAAAAAATCAATTATTCACCAAGTTAAAAAATTCGAATGTACAAAAACACATCTTTTGAGCTAACTTTTAAACCATCCAGCAAAGACAGATATCAAAAGAGATGACAATCAAATATGGCAGAATTTGAACCGGTTGATTGTCAAAAATGTAAATTTGCTAGGCTCTAATTTGGTTGGTTGTCAACAATGTGTAAGATGTTCAAGATGTGTGTGGAAAAAATGTAAACTGTGATATGAGTGTTATGATATAATCTTCACAGCAAGACCACTAACATGCTGACTTTGAAAAATCCTATTGTTGTGTGGTGGTTTTGGAATTAGAAGTAGCAAGACGGTTATTGTATTTGTGATGAATATAAGTTCTTAAGAAATTAAAAGGGTATTCATGATCTAAACAACATTGAAATTTTTTTTACATATATATATATAAATATCGCGACAGGGAATTTAAACCTAGCATGAAGGGGTTATACCTTTTAAAATTTCCGGAAAATTAATTTTTTATTATTATTTTATTTTATAGAGTAAATCTTTCTGAGTGTTCTAAAAGAAACCGCATGCAGATATTCCCAATAGAACGGACGTTATTAAGAAAATAAAAAGAGTAGAAAAGGTGATTTAAATATTGTTTACATTTGGCTCCAGGGTGACAGCTGCATTTCTCTGCTTCTAATATTTTCAATCTAATTATTATCAAATGCTTGAATCTAAGCCTCAAATATTATTATTGTTGTTCTGAATATTAACTACAACTTCTACTAACTTTATAAACTTCTACTTCTACTTTGTTTTGATAAAGTGAATCTTGAATTTATACTTGCTCGTTTTTGATTTTCATACCGTATCTTATTCTAAGATAAGTTTTAGGAAAAGTATTATTTTTTTAATAAACTTTTGAACGATGAATTCGACTGAATCTGCTAAAAGAGACCATCTGGTAAACGTCCTAAGAAAAGGAAGTTTACTGGTAATATGCATACGAGATGCAAAGCTGTACACAGTGTGGATGAATCACTAAACAACAGTGCATCTGGAAAAAAGATTCGGCTGCAAGATGTTGATTCATCTTTTATTGAGCATGATGACTGTTTTAATGGCTATATCACCACCACATTTTTTGCAAGAAGCAAAGTTTTGAATGTTTGTAAACATGATAGTTTTTATCAAACTATCAGAAAAATGTGTTAGAGGTTTGTCTAGTGTTTTTTCGATTGAATGCAAGAACTGTAAAGACTTGTGTTTGTTTAGAAATTCAAAAATGCTGGGTAAAAGAAAAAATATTCCAGAAATAAACAGACGTTTTGTATACGCAATGAGGACAATTGGACAGGGTCATGCAGCAATGACAACTTGCTGTGGTGTCATGGACTTTCCTCCTCCTGTTGCTGAAAAATCCTATAATAACATTATAAACAAACTACAATTGTGTAGTAAAGAAGTTGCAGAAGCTTCAATGCAAAGTGCAGCTTTGGAAGAGGTAACTTTGACAAATTCTTCCGATATAATAATTAGTGGAGATGAAACGTGGAAACCCGTGGCTATTCTTCTTATGTTGATGTGTGTGTTGTTATAGGAGACAAAACAGGAAAGTGTATTGATGCGGAAGTGATGTCTTCCTTCTGTAAAGGATGTGATTCTTGGAAACGAAGAAAAGGGTCACCTGCTTACAAAAAGTAGAAAATTCTTCACGTTAAAGAATGTTTGAAAAACCACAATGGTTCAGCTGGCATGATGGAGAATGTGGGAATGGTTCGTATATTTCAGCGTTCATTAAGTCATCGTTCTGTGAGATATACATCTTACATCGGGGATGGCGATTCCAAAACATTTTCATCCATTACTGCATCCAATCCGTATGGAGAAGATATCACAGTTTCAAAAATTGAATGTGTTGGACATGTTCAAAAAAAGAATGGGAACTCGTTTACGAAAATTAAAACAAATGAGCTCCAAACTCAGTGATGGGAAGTCGATTGGGGGAAAGGGAAGGTTGACCGACAGAATGATCGACTTAATTACAACGTACTATGGAAATGCAATCCGACAAAATAAAACATGCCTGTCAGATATGCGAAAAGCTGTTTGGGCTGTATATTTCCATATACGTTCAAGCTACGAAGAACCATTGCACAGTTTTTGTCCTGTAGGTCCTAATTCTTGGTGTAAATATCAAAATCAAGTATTAGAAGGCAGTGTGGAACTTTTTAGACACAGTAACAAATTGCCAGTGGCAGTAATGGATGCCATAAAACCTGTGTTTAATGATCTATCACAACCTAAACTCCTACAAAAATGTCTAGGGGGTAAAACCCCAAAAAATAATGAATCCATTAACTCATTAATATGGAAATTATGCCCAAAAACCTTAGGTTGTGGTAGAAAGATTGTTGATATATGTACAAATGAGGCAATTGTCATTTTTAATGATGGCATCAAGGCAGACTAAAAATTATGCAATCGCTCGGTCTGACTGTTGGTCAATTTGCACATAAATTTGTTACACTTGTAGATATAAAAAGAATTCAGACTGCAGAAGTACACTTTAATCTCCACACAAAAGAAGTACGACAGGCTAAAAGAATGCAGTTTAAAACTACTTGTAAGAAATTAACTGAAAAAGAGGGAACATCATATGCATGTGGCGAATTTTAGCATTTTAGAATCATAGTAATACACTGCATTCATATCACAAATTATTTAATATTTATAATAAGTAGTTGTTAATTAAGGTATTGATTGTTCTTTAAGTAATATTTATAAATTTTTAACTTTATTTTGGAGAAATGAATCACTTTGTTGCATTTTGATTATTTTGTAGCTTTTGATATCGTTTCGATGCTTGTACTGCATTGGTATAATATATGTTTTTAGTTATAATAATTTTAATAAATTGAAGTTTATTGACTAAAAAAACTTCACATTAGTTTTAATTTAAATTTTAGTTGTTGTTTGAGTTACCAGAAATATATATTTATAAAACTGTGGTAAATTTTACGTTTGATGTCAATTTTCTCAGAACGTCATTTTTTCTCATTACGCGCATATTTTCAAACCGTTCCATGGAAAATGATAAAATTTTTACTGGAGATTCTGATCATATCTGTACTTAAAATAACGAACCAGTTTGAATTTTTAATGAAAAAATTTTAAATTACAAATATAAAATAGCGAAAAGAATTTTAAAATTTTATAGTTAATTTTAAATTGTTATAGTTTACTAAAAATTTTAAATCAGTGTTTCATACTTCGTCAATTTAAAGATAACACAATTTCCAACACTGAGCAAAAATTTCATCAAAAAATATTGTTAACTTTTTTTATAAAGCTGCACGTAATGCATATCACTTGCGAAAAGAAAACAAAAATTTCTTTTTGTAATTATCTAATTAAAAATTTATCCTAATTAGCAATGTGTTTGTTGGTTACGTTTTAAGTAAAGTAATATCTATTTGTTTATTCCTCCGAAATTTACATTCCAGGTAACAATAATAAAAAAATTACAGACCTTTAAAGAACTCACTATTTTTAACCATTTCCAGCTTTTTAAAATATATGTGACCCCTTAATTTTTATCCAGAATACCTAAAATTAATACAGACAAATTTTAACTCAAACAAAGTTGAATTTTTAGATTTAGATTTAAATATTATTGACAACAAATTATATAGCAATATCTATGATGAAAGGAAAGCGCATTTAACTTCAATGTCATAAAGATACCGAACTTCAATAGCTGTTTACATATATCAATATTTAGAAAAATAACTTTAAATTTTTTGATGAGAAATAATAATTTAACTACACACAATATTGATAAATTCAAGAACATACAGAAATTTATATTTCGTTGTACAGAATGATTCTCCCATCAACTTCTTGAGAAAATACATAGATCAGAAATAGTTCTTAAAAATATTTTTATACTCACATAAAATTGGCAAATTTCTGAAGGGTTACGATGGACTTTAAGAAATGCACAAAACCACCATACAAGATTAGGTCGACAAAGTCAGCTTGTTAGAGATCCAGCTGTGAAGAATATATGCATTCCACACACATGAAACATTTTAATACACAATATTTACGCGACTACACTTTAAAAACATTTTTTACAAATCAAGTAACTTTTTTGCATGCAATCTGATTTGCATCTAATGCCAAATAGTTAAATTCTGATGTGAGATTATAAATCATTTGGATTGACATGGCGTTAGTGGGAGTTATGAGCAAAATATAGGAGTGGTAATTGTTGTAGGAAATGTGCAAAATTGTTTAAAAATTGTGAATTGAATTATTGATAGAATGCTCTTTGGTGAGTTTTTAATGATTTACGCTATTCAGTTGTGAAGATACTGGGTTTTTAATTTGAATTTACGGATTTTAGATATTTTTTCTTCCTATACAAATATTTTAAAGATGGGTGCATCATCTTTGGTGTTCGATGGTTTACTAATATTATGCACTTGATTGTTTTAGAATTTTAATATTTTAATGTTATAATATCTTTCAGAATGCGATGGCGAATAGTTTAATTTTTCAAGTTTAATGGCTTAATTTTAACCTTTTAAAATTTTAAAGCTTTTTGAGTTCTGGATATTTTTCCATTAACTTACCAAGTTACAATAAGGAGAAGGTTCATGCCATCAAACTAGTTTAACTCCACTTATCGGTCCTAAATCTGAGATTGCCCTTGGATATTTTATAAATTTCTATTTTATAATTTTTTTTAATTTTGTTCGAAAACGTTGGAATTTTAATTTCTATATTCGCCATTGATATTTTGAAATGGGATTTAGTATTATAAGATTCATATAATTTCAAATTTTTAATTGATTATTAAGTTGTGATTGTGATTTATATATATTTGAATATATATATATATATATATATATATATATATATATATATATATATATATACTAGAGGACCCGACAGACGTTGTCCTGTACACACATCTTAAATTCAAAAATTCCAAATTTTTATGAATAAGCTTTAACAATATGGAACGTTTTGAGTAAAATTTGTATTAAAAAGTTATTACGTCTAACGTCATTACATGTACGGTTATCACAATTCAATCAATCGATAGCGAGTGAGTATGTGTATACTATGAGCGAAGTTAAATGTAAAGGCTGTGTGAATAAAAACTTAAACTTTTTTTAATTAAAGGTGAAAAAGTTGAGACTCAAACTGTTTTATAACAGGTATATTTATTAAATTGTACATAAACTTAATTTATTATAATACCATTGCCTATTCTAATTGAAAAGGTATTAATTAAAAACGCTAAAAAGCGTGCATCGCGTATCTGCATTTTCGTAACAATAAAGACCGGGTTTGGCCAGTTTGGCTGAAAATCAATTTTCGACGCCAACTTACGTCTTTTTCAATTCCTACTATTAGCTCACAATCTCTATGCATATTTTATTTGTTTGTTTATTTATTTATTTATCTTGGTGGAATTTTCAATTGTTAATAAAATACATTTTAAAGCGCTCGATTGAGCTGAAATGTAATGCACTTCATTATTTTGGATGACAATACAATAATTTAATTATAATTAATAAAAATTAATTTTAATTAAAAATAATTATTTAAAAAATTACAAATACAGCCAGTGATAGTTAGTGACCCTTTTGGCGACTTATGTCAAAATTTGAAAAAAAAAATTTCTCACGTGTTAAATCATTCAATTGAAAGGAAATTTTATATACACGATTGTTTTGGACGACAATACGGTACTTTAATGATAATTAATAAAAATTAATTACCACTTAATGTTGTAATTCTGTCATACATATGTATATACATATTTATACCAATTTCAACTATTTAATAAAAAGTAGCTAAAATAAATTTTTTCTTGGGTGATCTAAGTAGGAATTGATTTTAAATTTTTTTTTTACATTACTTGTTTGTAACAATAGCGTTTTTACAACAATGCAGGTGAATGTTGAGTTGTATTTTTTGAATGTTTATAATTAATATCTTTTGAACTAATTGTGATATCGGATCGAATTGTGAATCTAAACCATTTTCGAATTTACTTGAACCCACACAAAAAATTTCATCGAAATCGGTCGAGCCGTTTAGGAGAACTTTAGTGACAAACACACGCACAAAAGATTTTTATTTTTCTAGATACATATATATATATATATATATATATATATATATATATATATATATATATATATATAATCCAATATAAAAGAATTTTTACAGTATATAATCATATACATATACATACACATATAAATAAATTTATACATATATATACATATACATAAATACATAAACAAAAATATAAAAATAGACATATAGTTATATACCTAAGATAACTAAAAGTAGGAAGGAGGTACATAGTATAAAGACAAATTCCTGGTTTTAGGAACCAGGATTGCAGGTTTAAACAAGTTTTGCGGCGCCAACCTTCACCTGTAATTTGTCATACTATGTACCAAGAGGAAAGGAAAGAGTTATAAATGTATAATTAAATATTAAAAATTATAAAACTAAATATATAATATAGGAACATAAACATAACCTACTAAATCTGAGTAAAGCGATGGCCAAGAGTGCAGTAACATGTTCCTGCCAAATAAGGAGAGAAGTACCGCATAAAGTTAATTGCGATACGATAAAAGAAACGATTAATTGCGATACGATATTCGATAATAAGAAATATATATATATTTATATACTTTTAAAAAGTCATAAAAATAAAAATAAAAATTATATAAAATTAGCTTAAAATATAAAAGAAACTCAAAAAATAGATATTAAAAAAAATTACAAAACATAAAAATAGTAAATACTTACAGTAATATAAATTGTATCACAAAAACCATTAAAAATATAATTACAAAGAAAGTTAGCAGGGTATTCATGCTCAATACAGGGATTAAATTTTTTTTTACGATTTAAAAAAATATTAGCTTTATCGCTAACTAATACATTATTGAGATAAATATAGTTAAAAATAATATTTCTATATATAGATATTGATAAATTAGAATTCCAGAAAGGCACTTTGATGATATTAAAATTAATGGCATCTCTTTTATCATAAATATTACTATGTAGTTTCAAATCCTTAATATACAGTGATACATCTAGGTAATTTGTTTTGATTGGATTACTATTAATTTTAACTAAGTTTAAGTAGGACGGATAAAAATTAATAATAGGATTTAAACTATCATTTTTACCAAAAATAATTAAATCATCAATACATCTAAAAATGCAGTAGTCATTATTAATAACATAATTATATTCATAAAAATGTAAATAAAGATTAGCCAAACTATTACTAGCTGGGCCCCCTTGTGGGAGTCCTTTTTCTTGTTTATATAAAGAACCATTAAAAAATTGATGTAATTTTCTTTTAAGACAAAATCTATGAGAGTTTTAAACTTGTTAAAATTAATATTAAGGTTATACATACTGTGGTTTTCTAAAATTACTTTAATAATATCATATAAATCAATGGAATTGAAAAGATCTTCAAAGTCATAACTATGAACTGAATAAATATTTCTATTATTAAAAAAATCTATAATCTCTTTACTATTTTTAATTATAGCTTTATTACATTGTTGATTAATAAAGTTTTGTATAATATTATGAAGTAATTTGCCTGCAGTAGTAATATATGTTCTAAAACCATTTGTCACAGTTCTAAATTTAACCGGACTTTTATGGAATTTTGGAGTTAAAAAAATATATGGATACTTAATTTTAGGAATACAATAACCTAATTTTTTTATAAATAGCAATAATACGATTATTAATTTCATTATGTGACAAATCTAATTTTTTAAAAGAACCATTATTAAAAAAATGATCATAAAGAATATTATAATAAAAATACTTACAAATCACAGCATAGTTACCAGGTACTTTATCAATGTAAACTATGATAAAATTATTTTGTAATTCATAAATTTTCTGTTTTATATCTTTAAAAGTAGTTTCATATTGAGAATGGTAGCTAAAATTCATAAGGTCTTTTAAAATATTGTACTTATACTCATCAAATGCCTCAATAGGTAGTCCAAATTTAATTGCAGATTTTGTAATAAAATTATCTATATCTTTAATAATTTGTTTTTTAACAGTATTGTTGTTATTAGAAACATTTAATCTAAATTTAGTGCCTTTACTCATTATATCTTTTAAAATATTATCATTGATTATGTCTAAGTTGCCAGTAACTACATGTTTATGATGACCATCAATAAAATCATTATAGTTTTTACATATACAATCTTCTATATTAATAGAGGGTGAACTATTGTTGTAATTAAAGATAAATCTGCCCATCGTTTTGTTATATTTAAAAGCTTTCTTTACAACCACCTTTCTAACCGGAAAAAGTGATAAATGTCTATTAAATACACTAGAAAAGTTAATTTTGTCAAAAGTTTTATTCATGAATAATAAAGTGCAGTACTCTGTAATACATATATATATATATATATATATATATATATATATATATATATATATATGTGTGTGTGTGTGTGTGTGTGTGTGTGTGTGTGCAAGCAAAGCATTTATGAATATGTGTAACTAACGTAAAGAGATACCCATCTCTTTGAGTTTCTTGAACGTTGATAAAATGTCTGACTTATTTTCAGTCTACTGATCTTTATTTATTCATGACACCCTCCAGAATTTCAATGATTCTTTTTTAAAACTGACACATTCGATAGCCCTTCAATTGATTAATATTCTTCTGACTTTTAGTAAACACTTATTTTTAGACAACACACACAGTTAAAAAACACGTATCATTATTAGGAAAGCCAAATCTTAAATTACAACTGTATTTCATTGTAGTTCCACTGTCACTGAATTCACGCACATAACAAAATCATAAGTTTGGCATTACAAAGCAGCGCACTCTAGTCGAGCTGTTCAACAAAACTTACTGTATTTTCAAAATGAATTAGTTTGTCAGTAGCCAATTATTACTCATTAGTTTCCAAGGAAATATTTACTAACAAACTAGTAAATTCAAATTTTTAGAAACACTTTTAAATGACACAGCGTATTTTATGAGTTTTTAAAAATTAATATAATTTTAGAAGTTATACAAAGGCTGCTGGTGGCAAATTTCACAATTGAAACGTCGACCAAGTGATAAAAACCACCTAAGCTGGTAGGACTAACTTTTTATTTCCCAATTCACGCGAATAGATTAAGACGTCTGAAGAAACTAAGAAAAAATTCCCTTACCTCTCTCTCATTTCATAAATTGAGTAATCAATTGATTTACAGGACTTCAATCCAGAATTCACCCCTCAAACATCAGCATCTGTAAGTTTGTAATCATGACTAATCGGCTACAATTGGTACATAAAAAATTATGCTATTTTATAGCAAAGTTTCAGTCGAAGAGTGTAGGATAAACATTACACTCAAAATAATTACGAAGGAATAACATATCGGCAATAAAACCGTCATAGTAAAAGTAGCTCACCTAAAGGTATTAGTGATTGCTAATGAGAATCAAGTTTATCTATTCATTCAAGATGCTTACTTATACGAAAGTAAATGCCAGCACTTTCCCCTTATATTTGAGAGTAATCTTTCTCCAACTTCGTTAACTATATTTTGATCGTGATTAATGATAGAGTTAAATTCTCAATTTCAAAACTGAATCAAATATCTTAGTGTCAAATTTAAAAATCTCCATATAACTCGGAGATTGATGAACTTTATAAAGAGAAATTTGATATATTTAATAATAATCCCAACAGTATAGGATGTTTTAAACATTATTTACCACTTTACTTTATTAAAATGTCAATTATTATAAATATATTGATCTTAATTGCATTTTAAAAATATGTATAGATCTGTAATACTCCATAAAGCATACTTTTTCTTTATTGTTTTTTAAAGTCGGTATTTCAAATATAATAAAAAAATATCATTTTTCTACAATTCGTGGAACAACTGAGGTATTCTTGATTTCACAATAAATGTATTTTTATATTATCGAATATTAGGATCATTATCGGTTATAAATTAAGTTGATCCTAATTTATTCCCTTATGATAAAATAAAGGTAGAAACACTAATTATCAGGAAAAAATATTAGTAATAACTCAATGCATAAGGAAAAATCGCACTGTAAGTTGTTAGATAGTATCCATTATCTGTAAGTGGTATACTTAAAGCATTTAACTGATTTTGCACGAACATCTCTTACTTAATCTTATTGATTCGCATTTACAGAACACTAGCTAGAATAGTTGATTATCTCAGTTAATGTTTTGCTCGTATTTTAGTTTCTAGTAAGTTTAAAATTTTGAGAATAGATGGCAAAAGCAGCCCATTTATCCATGCCTACTACTCAAATATTTATGTTTTTTTTCTAAATTTACCGAAAGTATTTTTGTGAGTGCATGGACTATAGTTTTTTAAAACCATACACTAAGGAGAAAAATGTTGTAAAAAAATTTGAAGCTGTGGTAATGTTGATAAATAATAATTAAATTAAATTATTAGATAACATTTATTAAGTTCAATTACTCTTGAGAAATATAAAAAAAAGAAAGGATGAATTTGGAGAAAGGCAAAACACGATCTAAAGAAATTCTGAGATTCCTCGAAGATTGTACATTGTCATAGATACATTGTATACTGGCTGATAGAATGATATGCTGAAAGAAACATAAGAGAAAGACGACCTGGATTTCTTCGAAACTTACTTAGCCACTCTCAGAGACATTTTTTAGAAATGATTCCAGCAACTGACAAGAAAATGATGCTGTTTTTGGATGATTTTCGAAAAAGGACCCGTGAAGAAATCAGATATCACTGTCGAGTCAGTGACAGCTTCAGAAAACATAATCGCACGAATGAAAATTTCAGAAATTTCCTTCGAAAATGTGTTCTAAATGCTGAAGTTTAATAATTAAGAGTATTGACAGTGAAGTAACCCCTATTGAAGGCTTAAACTAAATGCAATTTTTGATAGAAGAAAATAATATTTTTTGGAACAAACAGATAACGAAAAGAAACAGTTAAATAGTTAGAAATTTATATTCTATCATACTGAATTTATAATGGTTGAAATAACTCGTTTTATCTTTATATATTAAAAAAATATGGCTGAGATACATTTTATACACTTATTCAATTTGATTCCTATTTTTTACTTTTCTTAAGTTCAATCATTTTAAAACATTATGCAACTAAATTTAACTTAAATTAGTTAAATCTAATCAAGTTAAATCTAATCAAAGGGAAAATGAAGAAAATTTTGCAGCGTGCACACACACATATATACACACCTCACCTGCTATTATACAAAAATTCAACACTGATGGAACAAATATACGTGAAACTCTCTATTCTTAATTTTTGAACATGTGGCGTTCCTACATTGGAATTCGTTCCTTCTACAAATGTATGAAGATACCCTTAACTTGCATTTCCCTCCAAAAAATTTCAAAAATGCGTACAAACTAGCTTAATCCGTGATGGTTGGTCAGGGTAAAATAACGATGTAACAACTCTTTAAATTTGTAGATAGTGCCACTGTTCAAATTTAGAAGCTCTTTAATCAAGCTAATCAAGATAGAATTCACATTCAGCACTACAATTTATTCTGTCTTTAAAAAAGTAAAATTTCGATTATACGTCAGAGGTATAATCAAGACGTAAATTTTGTGTAAAACCAACAACAAAACTTTTAAGAGTTGCAATCTTATTTTTATAATGTTTTCGTTTTTATATAGAATTATAAAACTGAAACAAACCCAGAAACTCATTTGTTACCAAAGATGTAATTTTTTGGAGCATAAAATCTGTAACGTGGGTTCTCGAGATATCATATGATCTCACGTCACGTGATTCCAGATTGTCTCTGGATTAAGATTTTAGAAACATCTATCTTGCGTAGCCTATAATTATTAATTACTTGTTTATTCAATAGTCAGGAATCAAAATATACTTGCCCCCAAAAGTTAAGATACAACGCATCTTTCAAAGCTCGTCATTAGAAAAATGGCAGCAATATTAGATTTCCTTGTATATGTGAATGATAACGATGTACTTTTAAGAAAATATATATGACAAAAAAAATGATAGCCATAGCTTTTTTATTTTAAAGAAATGGACATTTAATAGATATTACGAAAAAAGGAACTAATCTGATACAGGGGTGCTACGCGCCAAACGTTATTTAATTAAGGAATCGCACCAAACGTTGTTTGGTGCGATACCTTAATCACGCTAAGCAGCCCTTGTTATTGACTGATATGAAATTCAAGATGGTGGCCTAGCGATAGCAAATCATCAGGAAAATAATCATAAATATCTGTTTGGAAATGGATTGAAGTACATTTCAAATGAAGGATATAGGAATAGATTGAAAATAACCAATATCAATCAATAATGAATATCAATTAAGTATAATACAAATTATTTAATATTAATAATCGTATAATATAATTTAATAGTAATTATAATATATAATATTTATATATAATATGATATAATAGTTATTATTATATATAAAATAATCACATAATATAATTTAATAGTAATTATTATATGAAATAATCATATACTTTAATAGTAATTATTATATAAAATAATCATATAATATAATTTAATAGTAATTATTATATGAAATAATCATATAATATAATTTAATAGTAATTATTATATAAAATAATCATATAATATAATTTAATAGTAATTATTATACAAAAAAATCACATAATTTAACATGAATTACAAAAAGAATAATAATCATAATGTAAAATAACAATAATTATATATAAGAATACTCATATAATATAGTAATTATAAATAAATAACATAGTATGTAATAATATTTATAAATAAATGTAATAAGAATTAATGATTAGAAATAAAAAATATATATAATATAATTAATATGAAAGTAAAAAATATAATATAATTGTTATATATCATAATAATTTTATTTTTAATATATATATTATAATTAAAATAGTTGCATAAATTATATTAAATTAATAATGAATGTAAATGAAAAAGTTATGTGATATAACTTGCAATATTCTAAAAACTGCGATTTTCTGTAATGAAATGTGAAGAAGAAAGAACTGTTCAAAATGCATTATTAAAAATTAAAAAAAGATTACAAGCAAGATTTGCAGCACTAATTAAAAAGCAAAGGCATCATAGCTTTTTAAAAAAGTATCCTATATCACCAATGATATTAGAAATATCGATATCCGAAAAAAGCACAAAATACAACAGAAGACTAAAACAGCTGTGTTGAAAAACGATCTTAACGAAAATTGTTACATTTTCTAAGAAATCGAATTAAAATCGTCTGCAATTAATAGGATTATCACGGGAAAAAATTAATACGAATTAAGTGTAATATACGTTATCCCCAAGGCAACCAGATTGCAAGACGAGAAAAATATCAAGGTAACCATATTGTAATAACATCGTCCCTCTTGGTGAACATAAACGACAACTTGGCACGTAGCACCCCTATATCAAATTAGCACTTAAAAAAATGGGGAAATATCAGACTTAAGTAGCTTGATGTGTACATTATGTGCATGCTTGTTGATCACCAGTAGTTTTTATAAGTGCCATTGACAATATCCAGGAATCCATTTAGTTGGCAGGTATTGGTATGGATGGAAAAGGGTTTGCCACAAGCTAAAGAGCGTGTCAAATTGACTCCAAGTATGAACCAATGACTGGGGAATTATTTAGAATTTAAAGAATGGGTATCTAGAAGGCATGGTACAAGGCAATCTTGAGTTCCAAAATCTGAGGGAGATCATTTTCTAGCTCTTTCAGGTTGAATGAGAAGAAGCAATATGATGCTTCAGCTAGTTGGAGATTTTTCTTTCGTATCAGAAACAAGAAGCTTCGCCATAATGGTGCAAAACCCCCTTCGCAATGCAAGTATCTATACAAGACGACTAGTTATGTGTTTTCCTAAAAGCCATCCACAGATATGTGCCCCTTTATATTGGGCGTTTACACACGTTTCGTGAGTGAGGAAACAGTGGACACTAGTATCCTTCACAGAGAAGTCCAGGTTTGCACTGAAATTGATTCAACGGATCTGATGATATGTTGCGAACGACATATCAGAAACAACCAATTCAACAATGTTGGAAGACCCAATTACGGAGGTAGTGGAATCATGGTTTGGGAAGATATCTATCATGGTGGTCACACTGACCTGAATGTGATCAATGGAGGAATTCTGACTGGAATGAGATATCGGGTGATATTGATCGATGTATTCATCCATACACCAATGTCATTGATAATGAATTCAATATGATTGATGATGATGCGTGAAACACTGAGCTGTGCTTGTTGAAAATTATCTTCAGGATCAGAGTCAGGAGCGAATAGAATAGTCAGCTGAATCTCCCTACCTGAATCCGATTGAGCATATTAGGGGCAACCTTGGCAGACTCGTTGGTGTGTTAAGTGCGACTCCAAGGTCCTTACATGAGCTGGAACAAGGGTTAATCTATTCTTATTCTCGCTTCCCATTTCGCGGTATCCAATAACTTTATTGGTAGCATGGAAATGTCGATGCCATCAAAGCATTGCAGTTGGGAGTAGATATCTTTCTTATAATATCCTATTTTTGTAATGTTTCTAAGACATCTTTTCTCAAAAAAAAGTCGTCTGATGTTTTGCTTCCTCCAATAATGAACTTTTCCTTCTACAGTGCTTTTTTGTTGTTGCAAAGTATGCTTGTAAAGAGTGTTCTTTTTCAGGTATAGAAGTTTAAGTTGGCATTACTTTCCAAGATGGAGACCGATTTAACAGCTGTCAAGTGATTTATTCTCAGTTTGGTTTGGCATTTCATCAAAACGATTATCAAGCAAGGCATAGATTCGTCGAATGGGCCCAAAACGAGATTGCCGTTGTTCCCGATTTTCATAAGCGAATTTCGTTAAGCGATGAAGCGCACTTCTGGTTGAATGGCTACGTCAACAAACAAAACTGCCGCATTTGGAGTGAAGCTACTCCACAAGTGTATGTCGAAACACCGTTACATCCAGAAAAACTGACTGTTTGGTGCTCTTTATGGGCTGGTGGAATCCTTCTTCAAAAATGATGAAGGCCACAACGTTACAGTCAATGGTGGTCGGTATAGAGCCATGATTACTAACTTTTTCATTCCTGAATTGAACAATCATGATGTCCAGGAGCTGTGGTTCCAAAAAGACGGCGCACCACGTCACACAGCTCGTGCCACAATCGATTTATTGAAAGACACGTTTGGTGACCGCCTAATTTCACGTTTTGGACCTGTGAAATGGCCTCCAAGATCTTGTGATTTAACACCGCTAGACTATTTTCTGTGGGGCTATGTAAAGTCATTGGTCTGTGCGGATAAGATACAAACGCTTGACCATTTGGAAGACAACATTCGCCGTGTTATTGTCGATATACGGCCACAAATGTTGGAAAAAGTCATCAAAAATTGGACGCCCAGATTGGACTACATCCGAGCCAGCCGTGGCAGTCCTATGCCAGAAATCATATTTAAAATGTAATGCCACAAGATTATCTTTCGAATAAAAAAAATTCATGTTGATCGAATAATACATCGTTGTTTTATTGCAATTTAAAGTACTATATCTCTAAAACAACACCCTTTAGTAAGCGCATGCAAATATGTGTGTCGCATGCAATAAGAAATTGTTAAGATCTCATTTCTTAGAAATTTCTTGTTTATATGTTTATTTATTTTCAAGTTAGACACATTAAACATGTTGTACCTTAAATTTTAGAGTGCAGTATATTTAACAAATCTAAAATTAGCCGAAGAGAAAGAAAAAACCTAATCTGAGTGGAGTGATGTCACAAGCCTAACTACCTTTTAATTTAAAAAAAAATAGGGTTTTCAATTTTTTTTCCAAATATGTGTATTTATAGTAGGACTTAAGAATGTTTTTAAATATGTTACAAAAGGTTATATTTCTAGAAAGGTTTTGTTTTTCATTGATCTACACAATGATTTCAATATCAATAAAAGATCCCTCTTCAAATTGAAATTATAATTCATTTTTATAATAAAAATGAGTGATACTGATTTTAACATGAAAAATATCTTTTTTTGAAAAGAAAATTTGGATGGAAGTGAGCTCTTCCTCAGAAATTTGATTGCTTGAAAAATTAATAGAGTGTGTGTGTGTGTGTTTGAGTGGGAGTGGAAAGATAAGAAACAGATGAGGAGAGAGAGAGAAAGAGAAAGAAATACTTTCCCTTGTTTCAAATTCCAGTAAATGCTTCAACACGTACATTTTAATGTCGTTTCATTTTCATATTTTCTTCTTAATCCTTTGCGTACCAGACTGCGCTTTCTAGCGCTCATGCAAATCCCAAAACTCTGGAGATAATCACCTTGACGTCACAACATACATTTAATTTTTCCTTTTGAATCACATTCTTTCGTGTCTCGTTTCGCTTTCGAATGTTTTTATAACTACTTCTGTAGTTTACTTTTACTTTTTCTTGCCAATATGGCATTTTCGTTGAATTTCAAGGAACGTGATACTGAGTCAGAATATTTGCCGGAAACTGGTGCATTCTACAGTGATACAGATTTATGTATTTGTGATGAAGAAGATGAAGAAGTGGAACAAAAATAACAATACACTTATGTAATGCATATGGAGAAGCTTTTTGTTCCAAAGAATATTTCGAGAAATTTCACAAAGATTTATAGTTTTAATTTTAATTTTCCTATTTTTCTCAAATTTTTGTAGCTTAGACATTTTGTAACTTAAAATTTGTACTTTTAAACAATCTCAATAAAAGAAAGTTTACCTTATAATGCTTCCTTTGCTGGTTACACTGTTTATATACCTAAATGAGTCATGTATTCATATGAGTTTACACTGAGATTTTACCCTATACATAGCATGTATAGATGCATGGTAAACAAGGGGTTAACCCTATTGATACGCATCCCGAGATTTCCATGGCGCAACGTAGAGGTAGCGAAATTTACACAACCCGCGATTTCCACGGTGATGAATTTTTTCGGCTATTTAGCTATACAACCTCTCCTGCTCTTGTTTATGTTTTCATTTATGTGTTAATGTTCATATTTTAATGATCTAATTCTATATATTTTAAAAAAAATTCATTTACAAAATTTTGGGGGGTATTTTAACTCTAAAATGTAGATTTAATATGTAGATTTAAAATACTTAATAAAACCACACACATACAGAATTTTTGAACCTACTTTGATAAAATAACGGCGCAAAGAGAGGGTTAATGTACGCATAAACCTCAGTTGCTTTTAAAAATGCAGAAACAATAGCATGTGGCTCATTGATATTTCCAAATTCTTTATAATTAATCCTTTAACAGTCGATTGCCCAAGGAAGTCCATCTGGCTACTTTTTAATTTCAGTTAGAAAAACATTTATATAATGACACAATTTCTTAATACACTGGTGTGCAAAAATTAAGGACGAAGTCAAAATATTAGCATATCAGCTGAACGAAGAGGCAGAGCGGACAGAAAGACCAATCAGGAGATTAAGTAAGGTGATGTGCACATGCGCAGATATGCAAGTAGACGTAATGGGGGAGTGTCTGAGTAGTATAAAGCATGTTGTCGGTGTAAGATCAGTATTTCTGGCAAAGAGATTGCACGCCGTATAGCAGTTAAAATCACACCGAGTTGCTGCCTCAGCAAGAAATGGCGAATAATCAATCTGTTAGATGACATCTGGATGCTTTTACCCGAGGTCGAATCATTGGGAAGTTGGAGGAAGGCCGCAGTGTGAAAAGTGTGGCTGCAGAGTTCGGAAATGCTCACAGCATCGTTTCACGACTTTGGAGACAATTTCAAACTACAGGAACAGCTATACGGGTGTTCAGTAGTGGTCGTCCACGAGGAACCACACCCGCAGATGGCCGGTACATTGTCTTACAGGCCAGAAGAAACATGCGGCAGACAGCGGGAGAAATCGCTAGACACACGACACAGGCGACTGGACGACCAATATCGCGTTTCACCGTGGCCAGAAGACTGCACGGTGGTGGTCTGTTTGCACAACGCCCTGTACGGTGTGTACCTTTAACGCCTGCCCATCGGAGAAGGCGTTCTCTGTGGTGCCGGGAACACCGGAATTGGAGAGACAATGAATCGGAACTAGTACTCTTTACAGATGAGAGCAGATTCAGTTTGAGTAGCGATTCTCATCGCATACTCATCTGGAGAGAGCGGGGAAGCCGCAATCATCCCTCGAACATCATTGAAAGGGACAGGTATGGAGGTCGCGGTGTTCTCGTTTGGGGAGACATCATGCTTGGTTGTCGTACAGACCTTCACATCTTCGACGCAGGTTCAGTCAACGGGACCCGTTATTGTAACGAGATTCTTCTTCTATATGTGCGTCTTTTTAGAGGCGCTATGGGTCTGCAGTTCCTTTTCATGCACGACAATGCACCATGTCATCGCACAGTAGCTGCCGAACAGCTCTTAGAGAGTGAGGATATTGAACGTATGGTTTGACCGGCACGATCTCCGGATCTCAATCCCATCGAGCATGTATGGGATTTTCTAGGCAGACGCTTGGCAGCTCATACCTTACCACCAGTAACGATTCGGGAGCTTCGATTGGCGCTGCAAGACGAATGGGCAGCAATGCCTCAACAACTCATTGACATCCTCATTCTCAGCATGGACAGACGCTGTGAAACCTGCCTAGCAGTCAGGGGAGATCATATCCCTTACTAAAGACCGGATGTTTCTTGCTGGACACCCATCACAGGGATGTTTCGGCCTTCAGTCGCATTGCGCTCCATGCTACTTTTTCAATCAAGCTTCTTTTTATCCCTCTGATTTCTCTTTTAGTAAGTGTTGCTTACATTACACATGTCCCTACGTATTGGGGATCTTACGGTATTAAATGTGTTGATTTGGAAAGCTTTTGTACAAAGTTATATTGAAAAAACTGTCTCGTCCTTAATTTTTGCACACCAGTGTATTTCTTTGAATATATTTTTTATTGTTAATAGTTACCATATAATAACTTGTTATATGAATATAAATAATATAAAAGAATATTAAAAATTAGTTTTAAACAAATTTTTTTCACACATTAATTATTTTTTCACAATGCATTCATTTTGATTGCTTTGGGGCAATCTAGGTCTAGACTAAGTTTCAGTCTTTCTAGTGTTAAATCAATAGGAAAAAAAAAAAAAAAGACAAATAAATTATCTCGAATAGTGCTATTCTATATTATTTATTATTTTTAACTAAAAAATTGTTTTTTGAATAATTTTTGACTTATAAAAATGAAATACAACACGTCTTTACCAATGTAAGCCAAAACCTTATAAATTCACCTTGACGGAAAAACGATTGTAGTGCTGTTTTCAACTTTAAAACGTTTTGATGTAAATTTACACACAGATTCATTCAGTTAAAAGTTGTTTTTACATTTGTTTTTGAAGGATCTTAATTTTACTAAATATCTCTCAAGAGTGTTTCTTGATGAGACTGCTGCCCATCTTAATTCCAAAAGTTAATTGAAAATTATTTAAATTTTTCCCCTTATGGTATCAGAAGAAAATGTTTCAAACGAGGAAATTCCGATGTGTCTACTAAAAGTGTTTTTGTATAAAAATACTCGTAGTAAAAATTAAAGTTACACATAAAAAATGCTATGTTTTTAAGTTAGAGCTTCTCACTTTCAATATTTGCGACCCAATATTCAATCATAATTTTCATCGTGTCCATCTCGTTCCATAGACTTACGATGTATTGAATTCAGCAATACCGCACTTTGACGCTAAAGCTACACAACATGACTTTAACCTCTTAAGTATCTCCGGCGAATAAAAAGTCTTGCTCAGCCAGTTAGTTGTCTCGGACGTATATATACAACTTTTCGATACTACTATCCATAAAATAATACGGAAGGCTTTGGAATGCAATAAAAGGACCTTGACAGTGTTTGCGAAGGATTTATTTATTTCAGAGGATTTGCTTATTTATTTCTTTTCTTCCCATCTCCTCCCAATGCATCACAAATGTACGCCTATATGGAAAACCGTCACATTGGAGAGCGAATTACGTAACTTTTAATCGGTAGTTAATGGATTAATTCAGTGCTTCTCAAACTTTCAATACTGGCGCCCCCCTTTTCAATCACAATTTTTATTGCGCCCCCCCCCTTATACATAATAATTTACTGAATGCAATAATAATGCACTTTTACGATAAAGCAACAATATTTATTATAAACCGTACAAATTCATGACATAAGTATTAAATTTTGTATATGTTACTTTTAAGCAAACAAAAGTTAAGTAATAGGATAATTACTAAGTTATTTTTCCTTTCTCTGATTTTTAAATTGGAACATATTACAAAATGCTGTGGTTGCTTAGAAGACAAAATATAGATATCAGCTAAATATAGAAAATGAACTCAGAGGGTCAATTTCTTATCTTGAAACTCCTTTCAAAAAACTTTTTGCTCTGTAAGACAAGCCCATGGAAGTAGCTAATAATTATTAAACTTGTTCTTAATTTAGTATTAATTAATTAGACCTAAAATACTCTGTGCGCCACTCATACATTAAAAGCAGTGTTTCTCAAACTTTCAATACTGGCGACCCAATTTTCAATCATAATTTTTGTCTCGCCCCCTGTACAACAATAATGTATTTACTGCAATAAAAATGCACTTTGAGAGAGAGACACTAAAGTTACAATACGATCTTAATTATAAACCGTACAAATTAATACGATAAGTATATTAAATTTTGTGTATATTTTAAGTAATATATATTTTAAGAAAATTACTTAAAATATATATTACTTAGAATTATGTTATTTTCCTTTCTCTAATTTTTAAATTGGAACAGATCGCAAAATTATGTATTTAATTAAAGATTTATTTCCTTCAGCATTCATTTCTCAAAGCACAAATGTCATTAGAAAAATAGTCTAGACAATATCGCTCTCTATCATATCCGTCACATCTGGCATTATAGGGTACATTTGCGTGAGTCTGGGCAACTATCGGACGTCTGCGTAAAACATGTAAAAATGCTTTTCCTCGTACAATTCCAGTCAGTTTTGGTCGACTCGATACTCCTATAGCTACCGAATCTAGCTTGAATGTACATTTTTTTAAATTTCCACGTTAATTGTAATTCACGGTAATTAAGTATTTACGGCAGTAGATTAAAACAATATCATACATACATTTTTAAGTCGTAAGCAAACATTCGACCATAATAAAGAATCAACAAGTACACAGACGAACGAGCATGGTTCCGAAAATTAAATCAAGGCGATCTTCTCAAAAATACTTAAATTTTGGATTTACCACTACTGAAGTAAATGATGGAAAAAAAGCCCCAGCTCGATATGTGTTAAAACTTACAAATCTGTAGAACAACATGTGAAAGTTGTTTTTAAAACATGTAAAATCATTTAGCTATGTCGGCAAAGAATTTTTAAAAGTATTTTCTGGATGAGGACAGCTTGGTAGCAAGTTACGAGTGGATTAGGGATCTATTTCAAGATACTCCAGAAGGGCTCTCAACTGCCGAAGAAGAAATCTTCATAGATTTCACATGCAGTGAAAAATTAAAAGGGGCAATTTTGTAATAAATCGCTCTTTGAATTTGGAGTAGAGGTGGATGAGGAATTATCTGTACTGAAAACAAAAGCACTTCGTATACTATTACCATTTTCAACATCCTACCTTTTGCAAACCGGATTTTCTGCAGTGGATGCCTTGAAGACAAAATATGGATCTCAGCTAAATATAGAAAAATAACTCTTTAAGTGTCAATTTCTGATATTAAAACCTTCCTTTGAAAAACTTTCCTCTACAAGAAAAGCCCGTGGAAGTCCCTAATAATTATTAAACTTGTTCTTAATTTAGTAATAAGATTGATTGATTGAATATTAACGTCGCACTGTTCAGCTGCACGAGGGCTTTTGACGACGGACCACGTAATTTTCAACCATGGTCAAGTGACGTGGATGACACCTGAGCTGGCACTCTTCTCTCCTAACTACCACACCACACCAACGGGAAAAAGTTTCAACTCTCAACAGATTTAACATGCATCGCTGCCCTACATGGCGGGTCTTTAGTGGCACTGGGCTCGAACTCGTGACAAGGCAAGCCACGATCCGATACCTATACCACTCGGCTACCGCGGCCAAATTCAGTAATAAGAAATTATTTATAAAATACCTTCTTCAGTACTGATACATCAAACGTATACTGGCTGAAACACCGACTCTTCGCACGAGTTCATTTTTTAAAAAAATAAAACATTATTCTTGATATAATAGCTGAACTGTAAGGAGAGTAAAACTGTGTGCACGACATTGTATACAAAAATGTAAAATGATTTTTTTAAGATAAATGCTATAATTGTAAATAACTGTTTAAAAGAACTGTAATTTTAAACCTCACACAATTAGCATTTAGAATAAATGTTAAATTATGAAAAAGAATATAAAATTCCGATGAAGAATAATTGTGTTACTTTTTAACATTTAAAGCGAGAAGTCTTCAAAAAGTTTAACCCGGGTGCAGGCGCGTACTCGATACTAACATTAATGGTAGTGCGGGGGGACTCAGTCACCCCAATCATTTGTTTAGAATTATTTTTACTGTACACGATACAAATTGGAATTCTAGTGAATATTTTAATTTATAGAAAGTATACTTACCTTCTTTCAAGGACTATTCAATTCTTTGATGATTTGAGAAAAAAATCCAATAAAACTGAACTAAAATGATTCAAAAGTACAAGACCATAATATAGGACGCAAATCAGACACTTTTCAATTATCCTACAGAAATGTTAAACCAATCAATTCTTTTCCAAATATCGCAAAACTCAATTATTTACAATTTCCTTAAGCGAAAAGCAAACGCATGAAAGATGGGAGGGAACTCTAATATTGATAATAACCATACCATAAGATTGAAGGTCAATCAAATGATTAGCAAACGTACTATGCAGCCTGGCTGAAAAGTGAATCATGACTTCCTCTTTTCTTTTTCTACAACTAATGTACAGTATTTCAATAATAGTTACAGCGGTGAATTGTTTATCTTCTTAGAATTTTTCTCAGGGTCTGGGTTTCGTTTTTTCTTTTAACGAGTAATATTTTATGTTAAAACGTAATAAAAAAAAAAAAAATCTCTCATTGAGGAAAAACAGCAAATAAAACAAAATGTTTTTTTTTTTTCTTTAATTTGGTTTTGGGGTCCAAGATAGCTATTTGATGACGGAAAAAAGCCAGATAATAAATATAAATTATGTCAGTGTGTTGTTGTGTGTATTTTTTTTATGGAAGAAAGCATTTTGTTTTACTTCTCTTTCCGGTTATTTTTTTTAAAAAAAATCTTTAAATTTTCGATACGCTCGCGCCCCACACTTTGAGAAACACTGGATTAATTACAAGCCTTACAAATTATCAAAGTAAGTGTTCATTTTTGTATACAATGTTATATATGACAAGCCCATGGGGTCACTTGTGATTATTAAACTTCTTCTTAACTTAGTAATGTTACATCAATTATAAAATACATTGTGCAGCAGTGGTACATTTATCGGTGTAGATGCATATTTCCTTTTTTATTATGTCAGAATGTGTTTTGTTTGCTTCCTTTCAGTAAAGAACTTCGACTTTTGAATATGCTCGCGGTCCCTTTGTAGAGTTATTACTTTCGCACTTTGAGGAACGCTGTCTCAAGTAATTACCGATCTAAACAGTTTTCTTATATTTCCTATGACTTCTATAGTAAACAAGTATTCTTCTTTTGGCTACGAACCATTAAAATACATAGCAAATACTAATATTTTTAAACGACGCTAAATAAAATGGAAAAAAATTATAAACCACATACGTATAAAAATTAAACACGGTTTGCACAATACAGAGGTGCTATGGATAAATCATTCTTACTGCTGAAATAAAGTATTACTTTCGAAAAAATAAATTTTAAGCTCCATCTTAAAAATACATTCAAATGTTATTTAAAAATTTATATTCAAAATTTATTTGTTTTAAGAACTTGTAAAAGTTAATTTAAAAATATAATGCACATTTCATTCAGTAAATATTTACATAGATTTAGTCCAATGTTTTTCTTCAGAATAAAAAGGATACATATGTATTGGGAAATGCCGTAAGATATTATGATTTTTTTGAACTAATTATAAAGCTTTGTATAGTTTTATTTTAATATGTAAGGAATGTAAAAGAATATATTTCTCAGGAATCTACCTTCCAAAAATAGTAAGAAGCACAAGAGCATTTTCGGAAAAACATAACTTTCGTACTTTCATTTTTTAAATAAATATTTTTAATTTCGTTTCGTAGGAGGAAAAACAAAAATAGTTGAAATATTTCGGGTAAATATTAAGTTAAAGCACTTTAAAAATGAATTTATTATACTAATCAAGAAAAACAATTTTTGAAGGATTATGTGTATGGTTTTTATAAAGATTCCACACACAATAATTGGTACAGTTTTGTATATAATGATTTAAATTCAGATGTGTTCAAAAAATTTTCAATTAAAATTGTTCAGTAAAAAAACGAAGGAAGCCAGGAATATATGATTTAATGAACATAGTGCTTATACACACTAAGCCCATGCATTTTTTCCTGTGTTAAAAATTGTCAATCGCCGCAATATGAGAGTAATTAGGCAATGTAGAAATTTTATCATTGACTAAATTACAGAAAAACTGAACAGTATCCCTATATTGAATTTAATTTAAATACTAACGATTACAATTGATCTGCAGGGTTTAACAAGTTTTCAAGGACTAAACAAGGTAGGCCCGACGAAATGTCAAAGTCATGCTAATTTTGTGTGACTTCTCTGGCGTAGTTTCTCATGCATTTACCCCAGGTGGTTATACTTAACCTTCCTATATAAACGGCCTCCTACAGCGCAAATGGGTTAACAACGAAATGCAATGAAATTTTGTATATGGGCTATTCACGAGATGCGCGCATGGAATTTCGAAAAAAAAATTAATTCCAAAATGTACACCAGAGGCCACCCTTTCGGGAAAAACATGAAATTTAACTCAATAAACGAGCAAAACGGAATACAGAAATAATATTAGCAATCCAGAACAAAAATGACGAATAATGAAATGCAAAACGGTTAAAAGCTGTCCGTTGTAGGAGAAAAATGTCGAGATTTGCATGCTTCGGAAGAAAAGGAAGCTTCATGCAAAATGGGTTAGTTTTTGTTAGCTTATACCTACTTCCTCGAAGAACAATAGGCCAAGCAGGAATGTTGCCATGAATTCACACCAGACAGTGACCTTTGGAAACTGTATGGGAAATTCAGTGCAGATCGGCGGATTTTTCTTGGCCCAAATGCAGCAATTCTGTGTGTTGACTGTCCCATTGAGCTTCATTGCTCCGCCCCAAGGCCATGGCAAATCAACAGTCATTCTATAAAGAAAGCTGACCTCGAATAAAATACGTTGTGGCTTGTCCCTATCAAACAGCTCCTGGGTTTGGCGGATCATGTATGAGAAGTAGTGCATTACGTTTTCTAAGTACTTTTAGGAAGGTGTTGTAAGATTAGTCTGCCTGTCTAGAAACTGCACGCGCGCTACTGCCCCCAAACTCTGATGTCTCTGACGATGCGTCAACAGATACATATCTTGACGCCATCAACAAGTTTCGGTGTTATACGTTTATGGCCTCCTCCTGTTTGAACTAATTTCCTCGTATCTTCGAATCTCTTAATCATGGCCCGGATACCAGTAGTACACATTCCTTCGCTCAGTAGAGTACTTCTACGACGAATTTCACGAACTGCAGCAGAAGCATTCCCCTTGTTTTAAAATATCTTCATCCATAACACACATTCATCTAAAGAGACTGTCATTAGTACAGCCAGAAACATCGACTTAAGCATGGCAACGCCTACAAACGTTTTCAAACAACGCCTTTTTTGCAATGTAGGGCTCTTTATTGGAGAAGTTCAATTATAACCCCCTGATACTTTACATGTCTCAAGTAACTACAATTAGTTTACCAAGAGATTTTGCATTGTCTTTGTAATGCTGCGAAATTCTAATTGTTGGCGGGTAGTAATAAATTGGAAGCTCATTACGAGAACGCAATTGGCTTATTTTTCAATTTCTGCACTCAAATGCAACACTGCACCTTTTACTTCGTCATGCAATTTATTCTTCTAAATTACTTCATCTCATGTTAAGCTTTTATCTGTATTAAAATTATTATTGAACGGGACCACTTTAACTTTGTTTCGATTAATGGAAGAATCATTAGAAATAAGTGCAGCCGAAAAAGACTGCGTTGAAGGAGATTGATGAATGATTGCTGTATGTAAATACAAGTATATTTTTCTGAATAAACATCTGATGAGATATTTTAAGGTTATACTTATATTATTAAAGATTATATTAAACTATTTACCACAAATAAAGCAATAAAGATTGTGTTTAATACATAATTATATTTTCAATTCACGTAACAAATCCCCAATAGAGAATTTGTCCATGTTGGTAAACTGAAACGTTTTGAACTGAGAAGAAAGTAGTGATAAAAATTTAAAAAAAAAAACGAAGAATATTTTTTTAATGGGGCTGCATTTTTAGCAACTTAGCCTTTGTAGACACGGTAAATTTCCAAATGTGAGAACCATTTCTAGATTTCATCGTGGCGCCATCTAGAATGTGTGTGGCGACCTTGTTATCACATTTCTGAATTGATTTTCTCTTTAGATCAGCGTTTATCGAACTGTAGGGCGTGACAAAACTCTACGAGAGTGGGGCGAGTAAATTGAAAAGTTTAAAACAAAAAGATTATTAAAAAAAATACTAATTTACTGAAAGTAAACAAAACACATTCTGACACAATAAAAAATAAAATACACATTTACACTGATACTATATAAATGTATCAATACTACACAATGTGTTTGGTAATTAATTTAACAATAATAAGTTAAGAACAAGTTTAATAATTCCCAATGACCCCATGTTCTTGTCATATATAAAATTCTATACAAAAATTAACACTTACTTGATAATTTCTTCGGTTTATAATCAATCCCTTAACTGCAGATTAAGTGTTACGCAATTTGCTCCTAATGCCACCGGACACACTGTGAAGGTTCTCTTTTCTTGTATTCCATAGCCTTCGGAATAATTGTATGGTTAGAAGTTCACAAAAAGGACCGTACTTCAGTAAGACGTATATATACGTCCGGGGAAACTAACGCTTCGGCTGAGTGAGACGTTTATACATGTCGGGTGCATTTAAGAGGTCTAACTCGTATTCTAGCATTAGCATCAAGATATAGTATAATTGAATTGAATACATTTTTATTGTATGGAGGGGGACGATGAAAATTATGTTTGAATGTTGGGTCGTAAGTATTGAAAGTTTGAGAAGCACTGCTTTAGGGGTGCTAAGCTCATTGCTATGATTTAATTTTACCTAGAGTAACAGAGCCAAATTGATACTCAAGCGATATTTTGCATGGCGCATAATCATATTACACTCGTGCCTATGATTTTCGCATCCAGAAAACATATCGACTCCAGCTGAGTTCGAACCCGCAAACTTAGGCTTACGAAGCGGGCACGCTACCTCTAAGCCACCGGAGCTGACTAAAGCAAGCTCAATGAATAAATCTTATTAAGAATGGTTTTCAGGTATTTATTTTGGGAGTGTATCTCAGATTTTACATATTAATAAAAATACATTTTAATAAACCCATTGATTATTACTGCATTATCTTGGTGAAAATGTTAAAAGTTAAAAGTAATTGATTAAGTGGCGGGGAATTATTTTGGAACCTTGTGACGGGATCACGCGCTTTTTCATTAACATGTCCTTTTAGTTCTTTGGGGCCAGATTAAATGGCAACTCTTATCCAACCAACCCGAGAAGTAAAACGTGAAGGAAAGATGCAAATTAGGAAGCTTTTAAATAACAGAAGTTTAGAGTAAGCGGGTGGCATTTGGGGAATATTATGATAGTCAGCGTTACAAGTGTGAAGAATATTTTGAGAAGTTAAGTGACAGCCAAGAGAAGTTACCCGTGACAGAAAGCCCTTAGTCAAGGTGCATACCGTTGCAAGCCAGTGAACCGCAACTTCAACTAGGATCAGATAGATTGTCGTTTCGTCGGACATTAAGGCAGGAATGACTGTTTAAATATTCGGACCTGTGATCGCATTGAAATTGAGCTTAGGGGAGTTATTTATTGATAATGGTCCGAGTTACGTTATTTCGGTATTATATATATTGTGTGTTTAGTCACCGTAGATTCTCTCACATATTACTATCTAATCTGTTTAAGGTTTAAGTTAAGATCTTAATAAAGCAATATTAAGATTATTGCAGCTGCTAGTTCTTCATTTATTCTAAAACCTCTAGCTCACACGCTGAGATAATTTAAAAGAAGGGCACCCGAGGGGGAGGGGCGACCTTACAACGTGCTTCCTGGTGCATTTTTCTCAATATGCCTTATATATTGGTGTGAATTTTGGTATCTTTATTCATTACTGAAAAATCGAGTAAAGATAATGCCTTTTTTATTTTGATATTTTTGTCAGTCTATTAAGTACCTATTTATTCTATGTTAATAATTAATTGGAATAACTCTAGGGAATTGCTAATTACCTTGGAATAATGCATTTTTATTTTTTTGTTTCTGGTAAAAGAGAAATCATTCTTCCAAGAAATTAATACATAATTACATATATATCATGTTAAAATATGCTTCCAATTTTCATCTATATTTAGATAGATTATTAAATTTGTGACAAATGTTAATATCAGTGCACTTAATATGCATTGGACATCATGTTATTTTGCTTTTATTATTTATATAGTTTAATTACTACTAAACAACTTTTAAATTGTTATTGCACTTTTCTTTTTACTGATCTTCAAGATAACAATATTTACATATTCGAAAGTTGTTACATGAATTTGTGTACTAAAATATCACTCTGGAAAATTAGACAGTATGCATTGTGAAAAGTCCACCTCCCGAAGAAGGAATAAACTTATTTAAGTTGCGAAATATTTTTTACTAAAAAATGTATTTAATTAAAAGTTATATCTAATCCAATGTAATACATTAGGGTGTAACAAATGGTAATTCTTTATCTCTCTCGTTCTTTATATTAAGGTATCCGTACACCTTCAAAACGTCATTTTCGTCAAATTTTTCGATTTTTTAATTTAAATGTTATTTGAAAATATGAACGTTTTTCTTTTTAAAATGGTGTTTAAATTTTATTTCTATCTTATTTAGAACTTAAGTTATGGGGATTTGAGTTTCATTCGATAGCACCTTTTTGAACCCGGAAGTACAAGTCTGCATTGCGAAGTAGAAAAAATGTTTGTTGACATTTTTATTTTTCAAAGTATCGTTTAAATATGCAATAGTAAGAAATTTAAACTTTTTAAAATATGAATTTGAGTTTTCAGAATTATCAAGAATATAATTGGCAACAGGTTTTTATTTATATTTTTATCTAGAATCTGGCAAGAAAATAGAGTGCTTTACTCTTTGTTTACATTTGCTTATGATTGTGTAGCTCTTTATAAGCTTTTGTTTAATCCTTTTTTATAGCAGAAAATTTTAATTTTTGTCATTTAAAATGGGTAATGCTAAACGTAGAGTTAATGCTTTTATTAATGCTTTATATTAATGCTCGCGCGCGCGCGTGCTTTTATTTATAAAAATTAACTGTAATTTTAATTATGGAAAGTTCTGAAACTTTCGATGGCAATAGATAAAGAGATGGAAGATTCAGTTTGTAGAATAAAGTCTTGAGTAGTATGTGGCAAGAATTGCTGACATTTTTTAATTTTTCGTGTTAAAAGGGCTTATTTTAGAAATCTAATACTAGTTAATCTAATGTTTCTTATATTATTGCTGAATTTACGTTCTGCACAGCAGCTCTGAAAATAGAACAATTTAAATGAAATGAACTTATAATATTAGTATATTTATGAGAAACTGTATTTTTTCGTTTTATCTTCGCACGAATTCATTTCTTTTTGTTTTAGAAATGTTTATCTGTATTCCTTATTTCATCAATTTATTTATTTGCATTATACTTATATTTTTTTAAAAATAATATTGAAGAAACGTGCTCTTTTATAGTTTGAGCTGTTTATTTAAATAATTCAGATCATTTATGCAAACTGATACTTTTTTTTTTGTAAATTATCTCAGAGATGTTTAATACAAATTTTTTTTTATGTACCGTAAAACAGATAAATCTTTTAGCGTTTACATTTCAAATCAAGATATTAAAAAAAATGGAAAAACAAACAAAAAAGCACTGATGGAGTAAATCATATTTATTTATAATATTAAACAAAAACAACCGATACAAACTAAAGACATAGTAACTAAAAGGACAATATTTTTTTCCCCTTCGATCCCCTCATTTCATTTTTTAACAACTGTACTTTAAATCCTGAAAATACCCTAGCCGTAAAAAATTTGCCAGCGTGAAATTTGTCTAACTGCTTGCAGAGTAGTAAAAAATCCATTCAAAACTGCTTTAAGACATTCAGCAATATAACAGTAGAGCTCTTCTCTTTCCTGCTTTTTTTTACATGAAGATGGAAATTTTTTATTTTCCCAGTTTTGCTAATCTTTCATCTATGTATAATGTTTGGCTATGCAGTCATTTAAAAAAAAATCATCTTGAAGTTATCGTAGTCATTCAATATTAATGGATTCGCATAATTTATTCAATTTCAACATCCAAGTCAGTCAATTATCAGCAATTGAAGGATAAGAGGTCACATAATGCTGTGGCCTTTGAAAGTCAATGTGCTAACAATGTGTGACGCAGTGGTGTCAAACGAACCTTATTAAGGTCAATTTCACTCTGTTGCAGCAACTTTGTGTTTGCTATTGAGATATTTGGTTTTCATCTGTCGTTATGTCATGTAATATTTTTTTAGACAAAAATAATTTACCTTTTCCTGTCTATGAGTATCCTATAAATATCCTTATTTATGGTTATACCGCATAGTAATTCGAAATCTTATGCATCCTGATCTCATGTAATCATATCAACCAATACTTTTAGTGATAAAAAGTACTACAATACTTTTTGAAGGTACACGCGTATGGAGTTTCTTAGCTCGACCGTGATAAATCGTCGGCCCAATTATCAGAATGCGTAAACTCCACAAAAAAACTAACTAAGCGCGATTCTTCAATCGCACCAAGCAACGGTTGCTGCCATGTTACTTGGAAATGAAGTTGGTGGCCTAGCGGTAACAAATCGTCAGGAAAATAATTGTAAGAAACTGTTTTGAAATTTATTTCAAATATAAAGAATTTAGGAATAGATTTAAAATAACCAATATCAATCAATAATGAGTATCAATATAATATTTTAAAAATTACATATAGTAATAATAACAATGTGTAACATATATTTTTATTATCATCTATATATATAAAGGAGAAAAGCGACTCACACTCACTCACTGACTAATCACGATATCTCCGGAACTATTAAACCTACAGACTTGAAATTTGGTAGGTAGGTTCCCTTCATGAAGTAGACGACAGCTAAGAACGGATTTTGCAAAATTCGAACCCCAAGAGGCGTTACGGGGGTTTAAGGCGAGGTATAAATAATTATTTCCATTACTAAAATATTAGATGTACAGTCGTGAAACTTGGTACACAGATTTCTATCATAAAGTAGAGATTCCCTACATAATGATTTTTACGAAAATTGATCTCCAAGGGGCGTTTAGCGCGCTTAAGGAGCGTTATACATAATTATTTCCATTTTTAACCTATTAGACGTACAGTCTTGAAATTTGGTAAGCGGATTCCTTTCATAGAGTACAGATCTCCTACAGAATGGGTTTTGTGAAAATCGACTCCCAAGTGACGTTGCAGAGAATTAATTCGCGTTATAGACAATTAACTCCTTTTTTAACTCCTAACTGTTAGACGTAAAATCTCGAAATTTAGTAAGCTGATTCCATTCATTGAGTAGACATCTCTGCTATAAGATGGGTTTTGGGAAAACCGTTTCCTAAGTGGCGTTGCGGGGGCTTAAGGGGCGTTATAGATAATTATTTCCATTTTTAAACTATTAGACGTACAGTCTTGAAATTTGGTAAGCGGATTCCATTAATAGAGTACAGATCCGCTGCAAAATGGCGTTGTAGAGTATTAAGTGGTGTTATAGGCAATTAACTCCTTTTTTTAAACTATTAGACCTAAAACCTCGAAATTTAGTAAGCTGATTCCATTCATTAAGTAGAGATCCTCTATAAGGTGAGTTTTGTGAAAATCGTTTCCTAAGTGGCGTTGTGGGGGCTTAAGGGGCGTTATAGATAATTAATTCCATTTTTAAACTATTAGACGTACAGTCTTGAAATTTGGTAAGCAGATTCCTTTCTTAAAGTACAGATCCCCTACAGAATGGATTTTTTGAAAATCGACCCCAAGTGGCGTTGTGGAGAATTAAGGGGCGTTATAGGCATTTTAACTCCTTTTTTAAACTATTAGACGTAAAATCTTGAAATTGAGTAAGCAGATTCCATTCACTGAGTAGATATCTGTCATAAGATGGATTTTATGAAAATCGTTTCCTAAGTTCTCGTTGTGGGGGCTTAAGGGGCGTTATAGATAATTATTTCCATTTTTAAACTATTAGACGTACAGTCTTGAAATTTGGTAAGCGGATTCCATTAATAGAGTACAGATCCGCTGCAAAATGGCGTTGTAGAGTATTAAGTGGTGTTATAGGCAATTAACTCCTTTTTTTAAACTATTAGATCTAAAACCTCGAAATTTAGTAAGCTGATTCCATTCGTTAAGTAGAGATCCTCTATAAGATGAGTTTTGTTAAAATCGTTTCCTAAGTGGCGTTGTGGGGGCTTAAGGGGCGTTATAGATAATTATTTCCATTTTTAAACTATTAGACGTACAGTCTTGAAATTTGGTAAGCATATTCCTTTCTTAAAGTACAGATCCCCTACAGAATGGGTTTTTGAAAATCGACCCCAAGTGGAGTTGTGGAGAATTAAGGGGCGTTATAGGCATTTCAACTCCTTTTTTAAACTATTAGACGTAAAATCTTGAAATTGAGTAAGCAGATTCCATTCACTGAGTAGATATCTGTCATAACATGGATTTTATGAAAATCGTTTCCTAAGTGGTGTTGCGGGGGCTTAAGGGGCGTTATAGATAATTATTTCCATTTTTAAACTTTTAGACGTACAGTCTTGAAATTTGGTAAGCAGATTCCTTTCTTAAAGTACAGATCCCCTACAGAATGGGTTTTTTGAAAATCGACCCCAAGTGGCATTGCGGAGAATAAAGGGGCGTTATAGGCATTTTAACTCCTTTTTTAAACTATTAGACGTAAATTCTTGAAATTGAGTATAAGCAGATTCCATTCACTGAGTAGATATCTGTCATAAGATGGATTTTATGAAAATCGTTTCCTAAGTTCTCGTTGTGGGGGCTTAAGGGGCGTTATAGATAATTATTTCCATTTTTAAACTATTAGACGCACAGTCTTAAAATTTGGTAAGCTTTCATGGTGTAGTGATCCGCTACAAAATAGTTTTGGGGAAAATTGATCTCCAAGGGTCACTGAGGAGGATTAAGGGGCGTAATAGATAAATATTTCAGCTTTACAACTAATAGAACCACCTGCTTGAAAATTAGAATGTATGTTCCGTTCATGGAATAAAGTTCCCTTTACAAAGATTTTTTGTTAAAACGGACCCCCCGAAGGAGTGGGGTTGCGAGGGATTAAGGCGTGTTATAGAAAAATTCCTGTTTTTGAATTTAACTCATTTATTTGAAATTAGTTGAGCATTTTTCTTTAGTTGAATAGAGTTCCACTAAGAATGGATTTTACGGAAATCAACTCCAGGGGGAAACGGGGAGAGTTATATTCGGGCGTATTGATAGACAAAATTCCCGTTTTTGAACTGCTAAGACTATAATAATAAAATATGGTTTGCATGCTTCTTTTGTTGAATTGGAATCCGCTAAAAATGCTGTCAACGAGGTATTGATGATAAAAATTCCGTTTTTGCTCTGTTAGATTTAGACTTGAAATTTAGCACGCATGTTTATTTTATGGAGTAGAGATCCACTGAAAGTTGTTTTGGTGGAAATCCACTTGATTATTAGGTTAAGTGAGCAAAAAAAATCTTTCTACTTCTATTATAGCTATAAATAGAAATTAGACATTATAGTTTATGTTCTTTTAATATCAAGGGGCGAGAGTGTAACAGCTATAAATATATTTTTCAATACAATCGAAATCTTAATGCTAGATATCAATAATTAATATATATGTAAACAGTATACATGTATACAACATCGTGAAATACCCAGTGAAGCGGGTTAGTAACGGCTAGTGTAATATAATTTAATAGTAAGCATTATATATGATACAAAATTCCTATAATTTTTATATATAAAAATTATTATACAAAATAATATTCATTTAATACAATTATTGTATATAATAATATAATAATAATAACACAATATAATAATAATAATTCTAAATATCATAATAATAATTATAAATAAATAACAAAATAATTCTTATAAATAAATATTAAAATAATACTTATAAATAAATAACATTTGTAATAGTTATAAGTAGAATAAAAATAATTATTATTAATAAATAATATAGATATTAATTATTATAAGTATAATTATTTTATTATTATATTTTATTATACATTATACATAAAAAATTATATAATATGTATTACACTTATTAAGGAATAGCAATTACTAAATGCTGATAACTTGCAATATTCTTAAAACTGCGAGTTCTTCCGATGAATTTCATTGAACAAGGAACGTTTAAAAACAGTATTAAAAAGTAAAATAAAGTGAAAATGCGCGATTTATTGCAATAATTAAAAGCACAGAATTTATTATTTTCAAAAAAAATCCTGGTACTCACCAATGATATTAGAAATATCCATATTCAAAAATAGCACAAAATACAACACATGATTGAAATAGTAGCTTGAAGAGCAAATGGAATCGAAATTCAATTAAAATGGTATGAAATTATTAGAGATACCGCGAGGGAAAAAACGAATAAAAATTAACTCTTATATACGTTATACCCATGGCAACCACATTACAACTCGATAAAAATATCAATATAACCAAATTGTAATGTTATCACCCATATTGGCGAACATAAAAGACTATTGGGCGCGTAGCTTATTTCAAATCCTCATGTAATAGCCTCATATTTGGCCTATATCAAATTAGCACTCCAGAAAGAACTACGCGTTCTGATTACTAAGCCGATGGAATGAAATACCGTTTTTGTAACACTTCTTTTCTACTGAATGACAATATCATTGTTCATTATGTAAAAATTTGAGGCCTGTAAAAAAATGAAAGAAAATCATGAATTATGTAAAGTTAAATATCTTTAAGGCTCGATTTGAAACTAAATCTTGGGAATTTAACTTGAAGAGTAAATATTTACAATAGTTTCATTTAAGACATTTAATTGCTCGTAACAATTTTAAACAACATTATATAATCCATTACTAAAACAAATTCAAAAAGAAATTATTGATTTTTGTTTAGTTCTATATATGTATATGTTTTACTGAAATATCATTGCCTTCAAAATACGAATTTAAAGTAAGGCAGTGTTTCTCAAAGTGTGGAGCGCGCCCCTCTTGGGGGCACGATAACCCTACAAGTGGGGCGCGAGCATATCGAAAATTTCAAGATTTAAAAAAAATAACCGGAAAGAAGTAAAACAAAATACTTCCATAATAAAAAAAACACAACACTAATATAATTTATGTTTATCATCTGGCGTTTTTCCTTCATCAAATAGCTATCTTTGATCTTAAAACCAAATTAAAGAAGAAAAAAAAACATTTTGTTTAATTTGGTGTATTTCCTCAGTCAGAGATTTTTTATTACGTTTTAACATAAAATATTACTCGTTAAAAGAAAAAAAGATATCCAGACCCTGAGAAAAATTCTAAGATAAACAATTAATCACTGTAATTATTATTGAAATACTGTACATTAGTTGTAGAAAGAAAAGGTAGACATGATTCACTTTTCAGCCAGGCAGCATAATACATTTGCTGATCATTTGATTGACCTTCAAACTTCAAACAACTGGTATGGTTAGTTTTACATTGGCCAGCAAATAACATTTCTGTAATATTAGTGAAAAGTGTCTCTGATTTGCGTCCTATGGTCTTGCACTTTTGAATCAATTTGGTTCAGTTTTATTGGATTTTTTCTCAAGTCATCAAAGAAAAATTAAATAGTCCTTGAAAGCCGGTAAGTATACCTTCTCTTCATTAAATTATTCACTGGAATTCCGATTTGTATCGTGTGCAGTAAAAATAATTATAAACAAATGATTGGGTTGACTGAGTTCCCCGCACTACCATTAGCGTTAGCATCGAGTGCGCGCTTGCTCCTGGGTTAAAACATTTCGAAGTATTTCTGCTTTAAATATTAAAAAAGTAACACACTTATTATTCATCGGAATTTTATATTCTTTTTCCTTATTTAACATTAATTTTAAATGCTAATTCTGTGAGGTTTAAAATTACAGTTCTTTTAAACAGTTATTTTCAATTTTTGCATTTATCTATAAAAACATTTTACATTTTTGAATACAATGTCGTGCACGCAGTTTTACTCTCCTTACAGTTGAGCTATTATATCAAGAATAGTGTTTTATTTTTTAAAAAATGAACTTGTGCGAATAGCCGGTGTTTCAGTTAGTATACGTTTAATGTATCAGTGCTGAAGAATTTATTTCACAAATAATTTCTTAATACTAAATTAAGAACAAGTTTAATAATTATTTGGGACTTCCATGGGCTTGTCTTGTAGAGCAAAGTTTTTCAAAGGAAGGGTTAATATCAGAAATTGACACTCTGGGTTATTTTTCTATATTTAGCTGAGATCTATATTTTGTCTTCAAAGCAGCCACCGCAGAAAATCCGGTTTAACAAAGATAGGATGTTGAAAATGGTAATAGTATACGAAGTCCTTTTGTTTTCAGTGCAGAAAATTCATCATCCACCTCTACCCAAAATTCAAAGAGGGATTTATTACAAAATTGCCTTTTAATTTTTCACTGGATGTGAAATCTATAAAGATTTCTTTTTCGGAAGTTGAGAGCCCTTCTGGAGTATCTTGAAATAGATCTCTAATCCACTCGTAACTTGCTACCAAGTTGTCCTCATCAAGAAAATACTTTTTAAAATTCTTTAGCAACATGGTTAAATGATTTTACATGGTTTTAAAAACAACTTTCACATGTTGTTCTTCCGATATGTAAGTTTTAACACATAACGAGGTGGGGCATTTTCCCCCATCATTTACTTCAGTAGTGGTAAATCCAAAATTTAAGTATTTTTGAGAATATTTCCTTGATTTAATTTTCGAAAACATGCTCGTTTGTGTACTTGTTAATTCTTTATTATCGTCGAATGTTTGCTTACGACTTAAAAATATATGTATGATTTTGTTTTAACCTACTGCCGTAAATACTTAATTACCGTGAATTACAATTAACGTGCAAATTAAAAAATGTACATTCAAGCTAGATTTGGTAGCTATAGAAGTATCGAGTCGACCAAAACTGACTGGAATTGTACGAGGAAAAGCACTTTTACATGTTTTGCGCAGACGTTCGATAGGTTACCCAGATTCACGCAAACGTATCCGATAATGCCAGATGTGATGGATATGATAGAGAGAAACATAGACTAGACTATTTTTCTAATGATATTTGTACTTTGAGAAATGAATGCTGAAGGAAATAAATCTTAATTAAATATATCATTTTGCAATCTGTTCCAATTTAAAAATTAGAGAAAGGAAAATAACAATAATAAGTAAGTAATATATATTTTAAGTAATTTCTTAAAATATATATTACTTAAAAGTAACATATACATTATTTAATACTTTAAAGTTTATAATTGAGATCGCATTGTAGCTTTAGCGTCAAAGTGCATTTTTATTGCAGTAAATATATTATTGTTGTACAGGGGGAGGGGGGAGCGACAAAAATTATGATTGACAAAATTGGGTCGCCAGTATTGAAAGTTTGAGAAACACTGAAGTAAGGATTTAAAATTCATAAGAAAAATTTGGTCAAAACGTGAAATTCGCTAAACGTATCTTATAATAAATAATAGATTTCATAAATACTTAAAAAATATATATCTGTGCTATCGGCATTGCGATAAATCTTAATGATGTAATTAAATACAATTGTAAAGGATGAATCAGGAGCTAAACTTTATTATTTCATTAAAATTTATAAATGAACTAATTGATTTTATATAAAACTGTAAGAATAAAATAAATTTACAGATGCATTTTTTCCAAAATTGCTTAACCATAGTGATAATAAAACAATCACCCAGCTTTGCAGATGATATTTTTATAGATACATTAACAACTTGATTTCATTTTCAAAAAAGCAGAAGATTTTTACAAAGTATCTTCATTTAAAATATTACTTTAGAAATAGTAACATAAACAATGTCGAACAATTATAAAAATATAAACGCAATTTTGTTTGATATCAATATTATTATTACATATGGTGCTCTAGAGATTTTATTTCGATTAGGAATATGGAATAGATAGATATTCTAGCTTCTCGATCTATGTGCATTACAGAAACAGAAGTGATAGGATAAGGATTATGTCTTAACTATTGTAAGATACTATTGTGGAAAGATAAGACGACAGATATCGTTCATGAATTATTCGGTAAACCTCATTGATATTCGACCAGTATTCTTAGAAGGCTTGGAAATGATTCAAATCAAGCGACGTTTACAGTTATTGAATGAGACAATTTGATCTTGCCATTTCACTCTCGAATCGAATAATTACACTAAATATATATTAACTATAACTGTTTCGTATTTGATTACGCAGTGTTGCTCTACGTTTTAGATAGCATATGGAATTATAAATTATATAACTGATTTGGAAATAAACTCACAAATATATATTAAATTAAATTTTAGTTGTAGCAGACAGAGCAAAATTAATATTTAAATTCTTGTATTTTAATTTAAATTAAAAATTCAAATCTCCTCATAATGTGTAACTCAAACGTGTATGATAAATTATCATTATTTAAAACAAAACGAAGTATTTATTGCCCGAAAAGCAAAAACAGAAATAACTCATTGAGTACTAGTGATAAAAACATTAATTGCACTAGTTGGACAGAACTTTCAATACACGTATATTCTTTTTAAGAAAATGTAAAAACGGTTTTTTTTCATATAAAATTTCAGTTTTTATTTTTAATGTTTTAGCCCTCTTCAAATATCTTTGATTGCCATCAAGGTAGAAAATTTTATGTATTATTAAGAGGCTTATAGATTTATTGGTTATATAATTACTTTCACACACACATCCAAGTCCATCCCATTTGCATTTCTAGAATTACATGTGAGTAATTAAAAATATTTCTTATAAAAGGCAAAACAGCATTTTACAAGAAAACTGGTGTATCATAAATTGAGCCATTTAAAGGAGTGTATTTGAGAAATTTTCCAGTAGGAAAAAAAAACAAGAATCTACTAAGGAATACTCATTGATTTACTAATTATCAGTGTAGTGACAAAAGATAGTAAAAAAAAGTGAGAATATTTATTGATGCCAATATGGTTCAAATGCATCAAAATTTCTGTTTTTAATTCAATGATTCGGTAACATTTTTCGTACCCATGAGATATAGCATCATACATATGAACAAAAAGTAAAGAAAGATTGGGGGTTTTTTTACACAAAATCGAGCAAAAATATTCCAGATCAACAAAAATAATACCACAAGATTTCCAATATGTGTTAAGGTATCGAACACGCTCGGAGTAGTATATTTAAACAATATAAATGCTTTTTAAAACTCAATATCAATAAATACTAATATTTAACTAGCAATATTTAAAATAAATTACTTAAGTTTTAGAAGAATTACAATTATAAGCGAAATTTTAGCAATATTTTTGAAAAACTTCAAAAGAAAAAAAAGTAATAAACTTACATTATGTAGCAAGAGTATTACTAAAACAAACATCATGCATTTATCTAAGAAATTTACTAAAAATTTAATGTTTTATTAAAATATGTGACATTCTTTATGAGACCACTATTTAAATAACAAGCCATAACTCAAAAAGTATTCATACAATAAGCAATATTTTAGTACGATCTCTCAAAAATAACATAAATATCAGGTGCAAAAAGTTTTATAGAAATATATTTGTAGCATTTTGACTATATTAGCATAGAAATATATTTGTAGCATCAGACTCGCCATGATAGATTTTAAGCAATTTGTGAATGCCTACTTCTAGTTGATAAAAGACCCGCTTCCAGTTTTCCAAATTTATAAAATTGATTGTAGCTTGGCCTCTAGATAGTGTGGAAACAAAATAAAGTATGTTTTGTAAAGACAAAAAAAATTCTATTCAATAATATAAATAACAAAAATATATGTGTCTTGACCGAATTTGGTCATTTTCAGCGTGTTCGGATACCTTGAAAGGAGAAGCGCTGGCAAAGTTTTTTTAAAAAAGAAGTTAAAATAAATTTATTAGAAAAATTAGTTTCGAGCAGAATTTAACAAAGTCTGAAACGTCCAAGTGACAGGTAGCGTGCAGGAAAACCAGTCTTTGGTATTAAAGGGTGTTTTTTTAGAGGTATAGAACTTTAAATTGCAATAAAACAACGATGTATTATTCGATTGACATGAATTTTTTTTATTCGAAAGATAATCTTGTGGTATTACATTTTAAATATGATTTCTGGCATATGACTGCCACGGCTGGCTCGGATGTAGTCCAATCTGGACGTCCAATTTTCGATGACTTTTTCCAACATTTGTGGCCGTATATCGGCAATACCACGGCGAATGTTGTCTTCCAAATAGTCAAGCGTTTGTGGCTTATCCTCATAGACCAATGACTTTACATAGCCCCACAGAAAATAGTCTAGCGGTGTTAAATCACAAGATCTTGAAGGCCAATTCACAGGTCCAAAACGTGAAATTAGGCGGTCACCAAACGTGTCTTTCAATAAATCGATTGTGGCACGAGCTGTGTGACATGTTGCGCCGTCTTGTTGGAACCACAACTCCTGGACATCATGATTGTTCAGTTCAGGAATGAAAAAGTTAGTAATCATCATACCGATCACCGTTGACTCTAACGTTGTGGCCTTCATCGTTTTTGAAGAAGTACGGACCAATGATTCCACTAGCCCATAAAGCGCACCAAACAGTCAGTTTTTCTGGATGTAACGGTGTTTCGACATACACTTGTGGATTAGCTTCACTCCAAATGCGGCAGTTTTGTTTGTTGACGTAGCCATTCAACCAGAAGCGCGCTTCATCGCTAAACAAAATTCGCTTATGAAAATCGGGAACAACGGCAATCTCGTTTTGGGCCCATTCGACGAATCTACGCCTTGCTTGATGATCGTTTGGCTTCAATTCTTGCACGAGTTGGATTTTGTAAGCACGCAAACCAAGATCTTTCCGCAAAATCTTCCATAAAGGGGATGGACACATATCCAATTCCTGTGCTCGATGACGGATGGACTCATTCGGGTCTTCCTCAATGCTACGCTCCACAGTAGCAATAGCTTCTTCTGTACGCACCGTATGGCGTCTCTGGGGATGCGAGTTATCAATTAGAGTAAACGTGGTGCGAAAACGTTCCATGGTTAATCGAATTAACTGTTCTGATGGACGATTTTGTCGACGATAAAATGGACGTAGTGCGCGATACGCATTCCGCGCAGAACCATTATTTTCGAAATAAAATTGCACAATTTGAAAGCGTTGTTCAGGCGTGATGAATTGCCAAACCAAACTGAGAATAAATCACTTGACAGCTGTTAAATCGGTCGCCATCTTGGAAAGTAATGCCAACTTAAACTTCTATACCTGGGAAAAAACACTCTTTATAAATGAGCTGTTGAGATATTGCAGTGCATTTCTCATGTAGGCCGAATCACATCTCCAGGGGCATTGTTGATCGATGACGGCCTAAGTGTTCCGCTAAAGTGTTCCACGCTTATTAGATTCAGGGATATTGCTGACCAATCCGCTTAATATCTTCCCTCAATAACGTTTTTTCAGACTACTATACATTGAACATGCAATGCTTTCACACACAGTAGTAGAGCCTGCATAAAAACGCACGTTAGGAAGAAATTAGATACAATAATTATCACTTATAACTGAAGTGTTTGAAAGAAGCGAAGTTAGAAACGAGTAAAACGCTCGATACTCCTACAACTGAGAAATACATTACTACAAAAATATTCACTTAAGTATCAACCTCGCCAAACCTATTGGAAAGCTTATTGTTATTTACGACTCGCACATGCAGATGCCTCTAGCAGTCATCTTTCGTTTATAGTTTGTATTCAGTATTCCTGTTGATTCTAGCCAAGGAGCACGATGCACCAACCGTCGCTCAATGAACCATCATTTAAGATTAGAGTCCAGCGCCTCTTTATCTGAGTAGATAAGTTAACAAAATTCAAAATCTACTTATAAACCGTTCAGTATATATACACACTTGTAGCAAATTACACCTATTGTGAATTCCTTACTTTCTCCTTATGTGTATGCATCCAAATCATTTGTCAAGCTCAAATTTGCTCTACCTCGTAAATATTAACTAGACCCCATTGTCTCTGATGTTCCTGATTATTTCTCCAGCTCCACAGAAAGCTCCGTCGTCTCCAATGAGCAGACGGCGATATTGTCACTCACCATATAAGTCATCTTGTAAACAATTATTTTGCAACCTAGTGACCACAATCAAGCGAAACACCGGTTGTACAGGTGCCTGTTGCATGTTTCTTGCAATTTTTCTAGCTGTCTGTTATCTGTCCCTTCTCGCTTGTAGGGCAATTTACTAGTCATTTGTGGCTGTAGTGTTCGTGCTCGAGCACTTTTAAAGCAATTTGTCTCCTGCAATATTATTTCTGTAGTTTAAAAAAGTCTCTGAGCTCAAAAAGATGCTATGAGTGATCTTAAATTTTGCAACCACATTAGTCCATCTTCCATCATTTCCTTCATACGACTTCGGTTAAGATCAGTAGCTATGTTACCCTAGTGGTCATGGTCACAGACTTGTGGCCAGCGTAAGATGAGTTCGAGTCATAGTGACTCTGAAGAACAGCTATGTTGTGGAACTGATGCACATTAAATCTATTGAGCTTCAAAGTCCACCCTTTGGTGTGGAGACTCAGAGAGTTAGGTGCTAACTCAAATATCGTCTTCGTTATTTGACCAAAGATAAAAATTACGAGGTATGTTGCCGATATATATATAGTCCTCATGTTATTTCAGAGTAAGACGTAAAAAAAAAAAAAGTAATATTAAAAAAATTAAGTCAATTCCTACTTAGATCAACAAAGTAAAATTTTATTTTAGATACTTTTCATTAAATAGTTACAGTTAATATAAATATGTATGTACATAGGACAGAATCACAACATTAAGAGGTAATTAGTTTTTATTAATTATCATTAAAGTATCGTATTGTCATCCAAAACAATCGTGTATAAAATATTTCAGTTCAACTGAATGCTTTAAAAAGCGAGAAAAAAACCTTTTCAAGTTTTGACACAAGTCGCCAAAAGAGTCACTAAGTCGCCAAAGAGTCTGTATTTGTAATTCTTTAAATAATTAGTTTTAATCAATTATTTTTTTATGAATTGTAATTACATTATTGTATTCTCATCCAAAATAATCATGTATATAAAATTTTGGCTCAATTGAGTGTTTTAAAAAATATTTTATTAACAATTGAAAATTCCACCAAGATTAATAAATATATAGAGAGTGTGAGCTAAGAGTATATAGGAATTAAATAAATCTAAACACCGATATCATACATTAGCATAAGACAAACAAAACTTTTTCTAAGCAATGAGTATTTAGAGAGAAAACAATTGTAAAAAATAAGGTCATTGCCCCTACTGAGTCTCGAGAGGGAAATGCCAAGCTGAATCTTGAATTTTAAAGTGAAGTAATCCAAGATTTCGATTTTAAATTCAAAACTATCTTATGTATTTTATTCTTTCGCAGCTTTAGTGATTCCAACTCCCATTCCATCTAGAGTCTAAAGAATGAAGAAAAGGAATTTTGGTGAAGGAAAATATATTTCTTTATTCGACCAAACAGAAAAAAAATTCCACGCGGTTTCTCTGATTCTTTTATTATATTTTGTAGCTTCAAACAAGCTGGTGATAACTTTTTTTCCATGAAGATTTCAGTACCATAAACCCATCGATTCAGAGTGGCTTTCTCATCTTCCCGGCACGGAAATATTTATTTCAGTGGCTATTCCCCGAAAAAGTTCCTGAAATAAATAAACAAATTTTAGATTTATATTTGTTATGCTTTATAGCCCACTGAATGAAAATGCCACTTATGAAAATGACTATACTCTTTTGAATTCTATTGATTTTATGTAGTAATCCAGAATAATCTACAGAATTTGTATAGGATAATAATCCAGTACAGTCCCGATAATCCGAACAATATCGGACCGACCCCTGTTCGGATTACGTGATTGTTCGGATTAGCCGGAGTAACAGCGAAATCACTATTTGAACTGGGAGTACGGGTTATGTTGTACAATTTTTCACACTAAACATTAGTGGTTCTGTTCTGTAGTTTATTCCATTTTAAAATTTGTACCATAACTTGATGTACAGTGCGTGAATATTAAATAAAGAACTGTTTTGAATTAAGGTTTATACTGTTTTATATTGAAATATTCACCGATTTTTTTTTTCGTCCTTAAAATTATAAAAATTTTTCCGCGGAGCCGTTCGGATTAACCGGATGTTCGGATTAGCCGTGTTCGGATTAGCGGGACTGTACTGTCCTTTCATAGCACTTTGTTTGCAGCTTATGCATATGCAGAGCGTTTCTTAAACTGTGGGGCGTGATATCTCTGTACGGGGGCCACGAGCTTATTGAAAAGTCGAAAATAAAAGATTTAAATTAAGTATTAATTCACTGAAATTGAAGTAAACCAAAATTCTCATTCTGACATAATAAAAATAATACATATATTTACACTGATATAATATATTTATAAATGTGTCAGCACTTCACGATGTTTTTGATAGTTAATTCATGAATATTAAGTAAAACCAATTTGAATAATTATTAATGCCTCTCATGGGCTTGTCATGTACAAAATGTAATACTTATCTTGATATTTTGCATGGATTATAGATAAAGTCGTATTGTAGTTGTAGCGTCAAATTATATTTTTATTGCATTCTATACATTATTAATGCACGGGTGTGGGAGGGGGCGATGAAAATTATGATTGAAAATTGGGTCCCAAATATCTATAGTTTGAGGAGCACTGATATACATTAATACCACGACTTACGCGCACGTTAAATCTATCAAGAGCAGAAACGTAATCCTTTTGGTGTGTTGTGATAGTTAGGAAAGGGAGGTGCCAGCTCAGGTGTCGTCCACGTCACTTGACCATGGTTCAAAATTACGTGGTCCGTCGCCAAAAGCCCTCGTGTAGCTAAAAAGTGCGACGTTAATATTCACTCACTCACCTCGACTTACGCAAACCCGAAATTATGCGATTTTCAAATATCTTCGATTCATTCTTTGTTTGAGAAAAAAATTGGTAAAACTGGTGAAAGAGTGTTAAGGAAGTTATTGTTCTTGCCAGGCAAAAAATCTTAGAATTGGATAATGATGACGATCAGGAACAGCTTAATTCTCACAATCAGGAGCAGACATTTGATAAGCTCATAGAAATGCATGAGACAGAGCAAGACATTGAAGAACTTCAGTCTTTAGTCGCAGTTTAATCAGAACATCAAATGATGGTTGGGAATTTTACTGCAGCCTAAGTTCAATTGTGAAAACGTATTGCAAGTTTTAGAGAATGTAGACTCCAACGATAAGAGTAAGAGTATATAAGAGTTACAAGGAATATAAAAAAATACTAGTAAGCTACGAGTTAATTTTGTTGGAGAAAAAATATCTTTGAGCCGACTCTACTCTACTTAGGGAAATTTTATGAAACATTCTGCTTCAAAGCAACTTTGGCTTGGGATTTTGTATTTGTATTTCCTAAGATTTTGCTAAACATTTTTTTTCTAAATTATTATTTCCTTTCATCTCCGGCTCTAAAAAAATAATTTATACGTATTTATATGCGAAATCATATCCCCCGACTTTTACTTGCGTGGTTTTCACTCAGTCCCACCTATCGCGTAAGTTCGGTGTACAGTAAACATATCATGAAAATTTGTATTCTAAATAATTTTTCAGTTGAAAAATTCAACAAAATCATAAATCACAAAAGGATAATGTCGATACGATGTTACACTTATGTTTTTTTAAAGAAAAATTGTCAAGAATTACTTATTGATGTATTTATACACTTGCAAATTAAAAAAAATGAGTAAAGTTTAGGATAAAGTTTCCATCGAGGCTGGATGTTTAACTACAGCAAGAAGCTATCATGTAGTATCTCAAGTCAAACGAACCAGAATTCAACTCCCAGAAGAAAGAAAATAAACAAAAAAACACTAAATTAATGCAAAATATATTACCATTAAATGAAGCTACAGTTAAAATTCAAGTGACTGAGGTCCTGGTCACGAACTCGAATTCGGCGTTGTCGAGTCGGGGACAAGTGTCGATTGAGCTCGCTCTGTGGAGGAGCTGATGTTACGTTAAATCTTTCAAGGCTGGAAGTTTGGAGAGTTAATGCCTTTCCAAGCTTCCTCGGTGTCATCCTCGTCATTTGAGCTTGGATCAAAATAATGTGGACAGAGTCACCAAAAGCTCTTGCGTTGTCTTAGAATGTGATGTTAATTAACAATTGCTCATCCTAAACTAAATTTTTAAAATCTGATAATTTTATTGTTGTTGTCGCTATCTGGAATAAAAAAAAAGGGAAAGTGAGCTAAAATTATTTTTCTACTTTTTCTAAGTTTTACAAATAATCTGGTATTCTTAGAGCCCATAACAGAATTTATTGATTAAAATACTCGGATTCAATGTAATTTAAATGAGAAAACTTGAAAATAATAGAAATAGAAACATTTCATAATAATTCGCATTGATTTTTTTAATTACACAGTGTTTTAAAATTTACATATTAAAAGGAAGTTAGGAAGCATTACAATAAAACATTTAAATAAAAATGTAGAAGGTGCTAAATGGTTCTATGATGCATAAATACAAGAAATAGACACATATAATGAAGCCTTTATTTATATCTATAGCGTTAATTACAAAAGCTCATGTGCAGTTATAACTCTAATTTATTTACCAACAGAAAAAAGTGTTCTTGTGATATTATTCACCACATGACAATTATCAAAATTGTATATTCCCACTATATCTGCACATCTCAAATTGTAGGACACACCCCTTTGGGGGTTGTCATAACTCTACGAAAAGGGCGTGAACATATTGAAAAGTTTAAAATATAGGAGTTTAAAAAATTACTAAGTTACTGAAAGTGAACAAAATGCATTCTGACATAATAAAAAATGAAATACACATTTTTAATGATATAATATGCTTATAAATGTATCAATACTACACAATGTATTTAAAAATTAATTTAACAATACTAAGTTAACAACAAGTTTAATAATTACTAGTGATCCCATCGTCTTGCTATATATTAAAAATTCTATACAAAAATTAACACTTATCTTGATAATTTGTTCCGTTTATAAATAATCTCTTAACTGCCGATTAAATGTTATGCAATTCACTCCCAATGCCACCAGACAAACTGTTAAGGTCCTTTTACTGCATTTCAGAGGGGGTGCCAGCTCAGGTGTCGTCCACTTCACTTGACCATTGTTAAAAATTACGTGGTCCGTCGCCAAAACCCCTCGTGTAGCTGAACACTGTGCGACGTTAATATTCACTCACTTTACTGCACTTCAAAGCCTTCGGAATAACTTTATGGATATCTTTGGCTGAATGAGACGTTTATATACGCCAGTGGCACTTAAAAGGTTTAAGTGGCATTCAAGCTTTAGCGTCAAATTATAGTATAATTGAATTCACTACATTGTTATTGTGTGGAGGGGGGCGATGAAAATTAGGATTGAGTATTGGGTCACAAATATTAAAAATTTGAGAAGCAATGCACTATATATATATTACTATAGTGTATTACGTTTAACGCAAAACTAAAACGAAAAATAGGTCAACATGAAACAGAACAACCGCCCGGGCAAACTACTATGAAATTTCATGTATATTTGTTTCGCTTAACATGAAACAAAAATCACTTAACACAAAAAATATTTCCTTTCGGAGAATTGACAAAATACGGAAAACACCAGACACTTAATGAAATGTTTCTGGATTATTGAACCACCCTACTGTAAAACCGGAAGATTTCATTGGAGTAGATGATGGTAATGTGTGTACAGTCCCAATTATGACAGACAAAGACATTTTAAAGTTTGTTCAAGCTCAAAATATATCATTGATGCAAAATCCAATGACGGAAATGAAATTAATAATGTAGTGTCGGTTCCCACGTCATCCGAAATGAAAAACATCATGAAAAGTATACGTAATTATTTATTCGAACATTTCATTAATGAAATAATTGAACAAAATGAACGACATGAAACAATTTGCTGACTATATGATGCTAAAAAGACAATGCAATGAAAATTATCAGATTATTTACCCAAAACTTAATAAATGTTTTGCTTTTCCAAAGACTTTTGAAAATTTTGTATTAAATTTCACTAAGTTCATACAAATATTTTTGTTTCATTGATTTTTATTTAATAAATGCATATATATACATATCTATGTTAGTAAAAAGTACTCTAATATTTTAAATTTTGTTGAAAATATGCTTTTCCTGCCATGTTCCGTAACACAAAAAAATATTCCAATCCCTTAAGTTTCGTGTTAAACGATTTTCACTGTATTTTACAGCATTCATCACTAAGGTAGCATTCTGATTTGAGATATGTTTTTAAGAATCGTTTAAATTTCGAAAATTTTATCAAGTAACTGATGTATCTGTAAAAATAGCGTCTGCAGATCAAATAATTTAAGTGTAGTATATATTATTTATTATGTAAGCCTCGTGTATGGATGGGAATCAGTTATTTTTTATTCTATATTATTCCTTAGTTTTAAAATTAACTTTTTCAGTTTTGTACATGGAACTAAGGATCGTATTGTAAATTTTGTTTTATTCTGCTTTCGCAATATATTAGAATTAGTGCAAAATCACGATTACAAAAAAAATATAGTTTTCTGTTAATGATTAAAGATATTTGATAGAAAAAATATACGTTGTCGCAGCACAAAGATCGCGAGTGAGAGAGGGTTCAAGGAGAAGCAGTTATGATCATAAAAATTGCTACTTATGTTCTATCTTTAACACTTTACGAAATATACAATTTTATAACTAAACTCTGGGAGCAATCTGAAATCCTAACAATAATCAGACATACTGGATTATTGATAATCACTTATCTGGATTTGAAACACACTCCTTGGTAGGATTCTTCTCGAAGCCCGATAGCTCGGTCAGCTCCAATGTTGTTTACTCCCACAATTCCTGGTGGATTATACGTCAACTATTTATCTCAAAACGCGCGACCACCCAGTTGATTTCCCCTTTTCTTAATATATGGATTTTACGCTTAACGGTCAACGATTAGCCATTAACCTCACATACTCAACGACAGGCTCTTAAATAGTAGTTACATTTGCATAAAATCAACTCATCTCTATGGAAAGGGGATTTTAAATTAGAATCACAGTGAAAGAATATTTTCCCCAAGAAGATTAGTAGAAGAACCCGGATAGTACCCGTTAGAACGTGACTTCTATTTTGCGTGAATTTTATTTTTACTTATATTTATACTGAAATTAGTCAGATAAGTTTAATTTTACCTATAGCTTCAACACTTGAATTATCTCTGAAGCGTTTTTCATGTATGAAAAAGTGTTTCTCGCATATGTGCAATAAAAATTAGTATTTAAGTGACGAAGCGTCGCTAAACTCGAACAGTGCGACATTCGTATTCACTCACTCACTCGCGTCGCTAAACTTGGATTTTAGCAAAATCAACTGGATCCTCATAAATAATATTCTACTCTTAGTTTATGCATTTTTTAGTAAGTATAAAAATTACCAAAAACACATGTTTATTAACGTTGTTACAAGCAAAACCTTTCTATCATTCTTTATTTTTTTTCTATTTTTTTTTACCTCAATAAGTCATTTCATATCCATTTTGAGATAGATGAATAAATATATTAAATTATTTGTTATAAATACGTTCATAAAAATTAGCATGGGGGTTCTAGACGACATACAATCAATTATTTTTACGGTAAGTATATGTATGTATTGCCGTGGATATATATATATATATATATATATATATATATATATATATATATATATATATATATATAAACTTATATTATCCAATAAATTAACTCGTTATACATTATTTTCATCCTCTAACAAGTAATATAAAAAATTAAGTCAATTCCTACTTAAATCAACAAAGGAATTTTTTTACTTTAGCTACTTTTTATTAAATAGTTACAATTAATATAAGTATGTACACAAGCTAGGTAAAGTCTGCGTTTACCCATAAAAAATCATACAGCAAAAGCAAAATTTAATAGAAATATAATTTTTTTTCTAACAATATTTCATGAATTTGTTGACTATTATTTAAATATTGAGCATGCAAGAATTCGTTAATTTTGAATTTAAACTATTTAGAATAACGGAAGTTTTGTAGTAAAAAACACACAAATAGTAGACAGAAAAAGTCTGCGCAGAAAAAGTCTATTTGAATATTCTTGGAATTTGTATCAACAGGCGTTATAGGTTAACAGAGTTTTTGCATTCAGTTATCAAGTAAAAAAGCATTAAGAAAATTGTGACGTAATAATTCTTACGTTTCTGTGAGATACGAAGCAATTCAAGGACATGGAAAATAAAATGAAATATATTAAAATCAGTGAGAGTAAAATCATTGTGAAAATGTGAAAAGATGGAATAAGTCCTCGAGATATAGTCAGATCCGTCGGACGGCAGTATTCATCTATCCAGCATGTTATTTATAACTTGAAACTACAAGAGTTTACACATCCAAACCTCGTTAAATTCGTCCATCTAAACTCACAATCAGAGAAAAACGAAATATAGCATCAATGGTGAAAAAAAAATCCGTGTTTGACTGCAACTCAAATTTTCAACAGACATTCACGAGAAGTTTAACAAAAATATTTGGGATGATACTGCAAGAAAAAGCTTGAAAAAGGCCGGATACCGTAGTCGAGTGGTTCGCAGAAACCTTATACTTCAATGACCAACAGGCTTAAGCGAAAAGCTTTTGCCCGAGATCATATATATATAAGCCTCTGGAGTTCTGGAGGACTGTGATATTCTCTGATGAGGGAAAATTTTGCATCTTCGGCATAAAATGTCGTAATTAGTCTGGAGAAAACCTTGCACAGCGCTTAAAAAAAGCATTTAGAACCAACGGTAAAGTACGGCGGCAGTGGAGTCATGGTGTGTGTGTGGGGGGTTCATGACGAGCAATGGTGTTGGAAAGTTGGAGTATATAGAATTAATCATGAACAAATATGATTACTTTGATGTCCTAAAAACAATTTAAAGGAAAGTGCCACCTATCTCGGCTTAGGATAATCGTTTCGTTTCCAACACGACAGCGATCCTAAACACACTGCTGAGATTGTGAAGCTTTGGCTCTTATATAATATCCCAAATAAACTTCAAATGAACCCGCAGTCATCTGATCTGAATCCTACAGAACACCTATGAGATTTGCTGGAACGTAGGATTCGTCAACACGATGTATCTAGCAAGGCTATACTGAAGAGTGTTCTTAAGGACCAATGGGAAAAGATAAGCGCTGAAGAAACCCCAAGATTTGTTAGTTCAATACCGAAAAGACTTCAGGAGGTTCTCAAATGATGCCGTTATCTATCCAGCAACGAATAGCTCATTATTCCTTTTTTAAATATTTTTTATAGTTAATACTAAAATAGTGAATGCAGACTTTTCTAATTGATTTTTGTCAGTATCGCTACAAACCTGTCTTTATTTTAAAATCTATAAAGGCAAACCAAATTTTCTTTTGTTATTTTGAATATTTAAAATGGACAAAATAAAATAAGATTTTAAAAAATTTAAATCCCAGTTGAAATTTTTTTTCGTTGTTCATGTAAGCAATAGTCCTTTACCGCAGACTTTCCTAGCTAGTGTATATACATATGACCTAATCACAACATTAAGTGGTAATTAATTTTATTAATTATCGTCTAAGTATCGTATTGTCATCCACAACAATCGTATAAAATTTCAGTTCAACTGAATGCTTTAAAACGGGAGAAAAAACCTTTTCAAGTTTTGACACAAGTCGCCAAAATGGTTGCTAGTCACTAAAAATGATACTAACATGGCTGTATTTGTAATCTTTTAAATAATTAGTTTTTATTAATTATAACTAAATTATTGTATTTTCATCCAAGATAAAAATCATGCATATAAAATTTCAGCTCAACTGAGTGCTTTAAAATGTGTTTTGTTAACGATTGGAAATTCCACGAAGATAAATCAATAAATAAATATAGAGAGAGTGTGAGCTAATAGTAGGGATTCAAAACTATTAAAGGCTTTGAACTGTGTGGAACTAGAAAGTAGCATTAGACATACAGATATAACTTTCCAATATCCGTAAATGTTTAAAATGATAAAATCTATAGCTTTTTTAAATGCTAATTCTGAGTTCTAAGAAATATTTTTATTGTTGAGAATATATTCTTTGAAATTGAAGCTGGATTAATGAGTTGGATAATATTTAATGAAAATCTCGTAAATGTTAAAGACAATTTCTTGCTAACTGTTTGCTGTTATGAACTACTAAATTTATGTATTTTAATATTTGTAAATTTAAATACTTGACTCATTCTAAATAACGTTACAAATGTCACCATCGTCTTCACAGTTATCACTAATTAGAAATTTATGCAAAATCCAATTTCCATGTGTAAATCACTTAAAAATGGCGTCAGAAGATCTTTTGTGGAAATTATGGTGAGAATTTGCACCTCTTGTGAAGGCTCGAGCAATTATCATGTCTCGCCGATCGTCTAGACTGCTTGTGTTTTAGAGAACATTTTAAAATGAGCGACTTTTCATAATTTTATAAAATGCGTTTTCTTTCAAAATGTAGAACTTCTCTTTTGAAAAAAATATGTTACAAAGAATTCAGGATGTGTTAGCGTAATAATTTCTTACAATAATCTCTTTTTGTACAATACTCCCTTACAAAATGGCTAGTAAGTAGTGGTATGCATGATATAATAAGCCTACTTTGGAATAATCTGTTTCTATACAGGCATTAGAATACTTATGGAATATATAGGTACACAAAATATACTTATACTTCATGAGCTATCGAAATACAAATGAATTTTCAATTCTATCATAAAATGTGAAAATTCAATCTATTGTTTGTAGTAACAGTTATTTTTGAAAAAATTCAAATTAGACAAAACTTACGTTAAGTGAAAACTTTATATATTGTTATTTAATAAGCTTTGATCAATTCTATCTCAATTACATGCCACAAAGGAAAATGTTCTCCCATTAAATATATTCGGACCTCAATTTAACGAATTCATCGGGACCCATCATTCTGCTCGTTAACCCGGGGTTCAAAGAAAATACAATTTCTTTTCATTCTGTAATAAAGAGCTACACAAAAATATCCATAGTTAAAAACTACACACTTTTATTCGTCCGCTAAAAATAATATTAACGAATTATTAAGCATCAGTGAATTAGAAATTTCAAAATACTGACTAATAGATGTTTGATAATCTTTTTGATTCCTGACTCGAAATAGTTCTTTTTTGACATTAGACAGAGAATAAAATGTTGTCACATTTTCATTATGAATATGCGCATGAGGTATGTTTTCAGTTTCCACTATGTAAAGCATTAAAAAATGTAACAATTTTGATAAGTGTATCCTTATCAATTTCTGCATCAGAATTGCTATTCATTAGCTTCAGCAAATCAACAATGTCTAGAACTTCAGTTGCACAGGTAGGCAGCCAGTCATCAAATGTAGCAAAATTGTTAAAATTTTAAAATACCCCTTGTGCATTGTGGAGTGGAATGAAATAAGAATGGCGTTTCCTATTCTGGTCAAAAATCACACGATAGGTTGCATTCATGACTCATCTGCACCTGTAAAGTCTAATAATGGTCTACACCGTTTCCGGTCAAAATTTGCTACTTACAAGAAAAATCATTTTTCTGATCCAGAAAAAAAGGATACCACTTGAAAAAAAGATTCATTTTTTTGTAATATAAAAAATTTTAAGTTGAAATAATTCGTTAACGCAGGGTTTATTATTCCTTAAATAGGGGTTTTTGCCTTCGTTTTAATTGAGGAAACAGAAAAAATCCTTAAATAGGGATTCTTTAAATCGGGGTCCAATTGTGTACACTAGAGAAACTTAACATTTTTAATGTTTTAAAATAGCTCATGTTAAATAATTTAATTAAATAAGTATATAAATAAATAATAAATATAATCGTTGCATTCTTCTAACTCCTTCCTCTACCTTTTTTCTGTGTGGCTAATGCCACCCGTCTGATGTTGTCAGAACGAGGCCCACGAAATTCATCGTGGCAAGGGGCTAGAAGTACACCTGTCGTTGACGTAAGCCTTGAGCACCATACAGGTGACAGTACGAATTAGCTCGGTGAAATTCCCCGAAGGGACGATGGATGACGACACCACCTATAACCACCTCCACAATTTGGCTGTGAGACTGGAGGGGAGGGTAATATTCTCCAGTTCCCTGCACTCGTGATTCAGCCCATAAGACTTTCGGACCCACTGATTTAACGAGCACGTACTCCGTGTGTACTCGGTGGGTGTTTGGTGGCATCAGGCATCGAACCCGGGCCTTCCGGTATGGAGTCCGATGCTCTAACCACCAGGCTACCCACGGCCCACCTTATTTTCTTTTTTGAAATTATACGCTTTAGAAAAATCACAAAATATGGTGGAATGGAAAGTACCTCCCACGCATCATTAATATGTAGGTATTAAAACCGATCTGGTTGTAGTCCTCAAGTGTGAAAGATATTCCCAAACTACACACTCTCACGCCTTGTCAATAGTCGTATCAAGTATTTCTGGTTTTAGAAGACACGCCATTTTTCCAAGTGTCTGATTCACTAGGCTTCTTCCGAGAACATTTTGAGCTGTGTGAAAAATATCTATAGGGTGTCCAAAAAATAGCTACCAAACTCTGAACATCCAGATTCTTCGTTGGGAGTTCACAAAAAATGCCCAAAGAATTGTACTTGTACGCTCTCGTTCCACAGTTTACAAGAAAAATATGAAAACAAAGTATGACGTCACACACGGTGAAAGGAAAAAAACACCCTATTAGACAACAGTATTTGCAAATATTTAAAAATCAGATCTTTACAGTGTCCACTGTGTATATGGAGACAGGTTTGAGTTCGCTGTGGAATGGATAAGTGCACACATCGCATCAGCACAGTGTCCACCGAGTGCAAGCAGCATCCAGATGAGCAACTAAAACCGTTTCTATAGTCACTACGTGTTGATACACCAAATCCTAGAGATAGCTCTATAGGAAAAAAATCCAATGGTATGAGATATAACAATCGTGGGGGCCACTGGAAATATACGCTGAATACGGCTGCCAGAGAATGCAATATCCAGCCAATCATGCATATGAGCACAGAAATGCGTCATAGTCTCTTCATGAACTCTCATGTATCATCATTTACCATGTTCTTTGGTACCATATTTCAGTTCTTCGGGAATTTTTTTATGTAATCTCAACGAGGAATCTGGTTGTGCAGAGTTTGAGCGCTATTTTGGGACACCCTGTATACGGATCCCCTTTTTTATGCTCGACTTTTTCAGAGTGAAATTTTTTATGAGCCTTCCCACATTTCATCAGTCTATGTAGGGTTCGCAACAACTTTAGAGCAAGGTTTTGCTAGGAACTGAGCTCAATGTCGCAACAGCCCATGAGGGTCAAGGCTTACTCTTCTTATCTCAGTTTACGTGACCTTAGGCGCTGGAGGCTATGAGCAATTGTTTTGGTCAAGTGGCCAATCTGACACGAAAGCCTCCAGTGCTCAGTTCCCAAACAAGGTTGCTACTCAATTATAGAGCCACTAAAGGGATGAAAGGCCGAACTGACCATGCTCAGTCCGAAATTTGAACATCAGACTTATGGCGTGGAAGCGCGATACACTACCACTCAGCTAATGGGCTTGACGTTTCGCTATGACGTATACATATTACTAGATTATATTTAACTTCAAAGACTTTCTATGTCCAATTTTACATGTAAGACATAAAACTGAAAACTATAATTAGCATTACGGTACGATAGAAAAAAATAGATGGTGCATGTTTAAAAACATTCACAATTTCAAGTATAAACGAGTAGCTTAATAAAATATAACAACATATATAACATATAGAGTCATAACCAAATCAATGAAAAACATTTCTCTCTTCGATAGTTTATGCATTGTAAGACCTTTTTTTTTCTTTCTTTTTTTTTCATTTTTTTAGTAGTATCTGTTAATTTACTTTTTCAACAGAGGCATTAAAAAGAGAGTTATTTAAATAGATATAATCACCAAAAGGCTTCAGGCTAGATTGTGTAAAAATAATAAATTAAAATATGCCACAATGTATGAAATATATTTTGGAAACAGGAAAGATACTTTCTTGCTTTGCTTATATAAGCCTTATTTATGGAGTTCTAATAGCACAATATATATAAAGTTTTTGGAACGGGAAACATCTTCTGGTCAAACTTCGGGGATATCAGAGTCCTAAGAGAGAGATATGGCAAAACTGTGTGGATTCTTGTTGTATTGATGATCGACACGTGATGTAGAATGATTTCGAAGGATTCAAACTTTAAACCTGGTCGAGTATAAATATCTAACAGTTAAGTGTCACGTTTCATTTTTATGACTGCTCGTAAGCCACAGCAATGTCCGTAGACTCTACGAACAGCACTGGCGTAGAGTATTGTGTTACAAATATTCAGATGTTCATATCGTAGACGTGTGCGAGAAGAAGAAATCAAGGGGTGATTGCTTTATGAATACTTTTAAATACGATTAAACGCTTAATAAATTAAAAGTTTTTTCACATGAATAATTTTAAAAAAAACTATATATTGTCATACAACCACTCTAAATATCTACCATAGCCGAAGAGACTATGTTAATAATTTAGCTGCACATTCGACCAAGACGAACACAAAGCAAAGAGCGAAAAGGAAGACAAACACACAAACATATCGCAATGGACAAAAGCTATCTTTTTTACATTCCAAAGGTATCAATCTTTCTTTTTTTTTTTTTTACTTTTTCCTACCGGAAGTGGCTTCAATGTTTATAAATGTACAAATAGGTTCCTATAATGTTTTATCATTTTACTTTGAAATGTGGAAACGTGGCAGTTTTTTAGAAGATAAAGTTGTACTTAAAATGGTATTTTCCATTAGGCTGATAAACTAAAAAATTAATTATTTAAATTCTGATCTCTGCTTATCTCTATCACTAACCTAATTTAAATGAAGAATTAAAATACACCCACATACATATGCGTGTGTAAGAAAAAGAGAGAGAGAGAGAGAGGAGGGAGATATTTTAATAAATTTTACTTGAATTACGTAACTTGAATATTAAATTTAAAATATCATTCATATTTTAGAATTTGAAAAGATGGATGGAAAAGATGAAAGAAAAAGATGGATACAGCAGCATTATGAACAATGCTAACTGAGGAAAGCTTTTAAACTTCCAAAAAAGGTTATAACTAGTTTTAAGGCTATCCTATTTCCCCCCTTTCTGCTTATAATACTGAGTGAAATCACATAAAGAATAATGGATATATTTACACTCATGGACAAAAAAATAGCGCATCAAAAAATAATTGCGGGATCGTAACGACACTTGACATGAAGGTACATGTCGGGGAGATATACAAATGATTCGAAATGCGACGTGATTGCGCATTACGTTTAGCCGGCAGAGGGTGTTTAACGTAGTTCACCGTAGAGTATAAAACAGGCAACTTATACTTGTTTGAGTATGCTGAGTCGTTTGCAAAGAAAAAGCTAAGGTATACATGCCATTACGCCGTTTTCGAAGACAATATTAGCAGCTGCCGCAGTTTGAGAGGGGGAGAATCATCGGCATGATGGAAGCTGGGTGATCAACTAGGCGAGTAGCTTGTCAATTAGGCCGTTCTGAATGTGTTGTGAGGAGGTGTTGGGACCAGTGGATCCAACTAATGTCATTTACACGACCAGGCTCAGGACGCCTTCAGCAGACCAGCCGTCGAGAAGACCGGAACATCGTAAGAAATACATGCGTTCAGCAAACTGCTTCATCGGCCGCCATCCAGGCACAGGTAGCACATTCACTAGGGGCCCATGTGTATTCTCGAACCATAGGAAGGAGCCCGGCTGAGGGACGTTTGGGATCCCGGTGCCCATTACGTGTGCTGCTCTTGAAGCCCACCCATCGAAAGCCTCCGTTTGAAGTGGTGTTGCGCACAACAAAACTGGACTTCAGCGGAATGGCACCAGGTCATCTTAAGCGACGAATCTAAATTCAATCTCAGCATTGATGACAATCGCGTTCGTGTGTGGAAACCCAGAGGTGAACGCCTCAATCCTCTCTTTGCTTTACAGCGACGCATCGCTCCCACAGCTGGTGTGATGGTATGGGGTACCATTCCCTACAATACACGCACCCCTAGTATTGATCCGGGCCACCATGGCAGCCCAGCGATATGTCCATGACATTCTGCAACCACATATGTTGCCACTTATGCAATGGCTCCCAGGAGCCATTTTTCAACAAGTAAATGCTTGGCCTCACACGGCAAGGGTGTCATAAGATTATCTCCACAGTTTTACAACCCTTCCTTGGTCTGCCCGATCACCAGATTTGTCTCCAAGCGAGCATATCTTGGATCATTTCGGACGGCTAGTTGGGCATCCCACGAGCTTGAACGGACTAGAGGCAAGGCACAGCAAATATGGAACGAAATGTATCAAGACATCATACAGAACTTGTATACCTCAATGCCCGATCGTGTCGCCTCGTGCATTCGCGCTAGAGGGGGTTCAAGAGGGTATTAAATATTGCGTTCCTTTGCCTTTTTCTCTGAAATAAATGATCATTTTCTTTGATTTTCTAATCATTTAATAATATCAAAGTAGTCTTTACGTTTGTAATTTTTTTTTGTCTTTACGTTTGTAATTAGCGTCCTTCTTGGTACGCTATTTTTTTAGTCCATGAGTATATATATATATATATATATATATATATATATATATATATATATATATATATATATATATATATATATATATATATATATATATATATATATATATAGGTCAAAATAGGTCTTCCGTTTAGCCCAAAGAATTTGTTTGTATCTACATCTGTTGCATCTGGTGCTCCAATTTCTTTCTTCTTTGGCATTGTAGGTTATAGAACTTTTTCACTTTTATTTTATTATACTACACATACACACACACACACACACACACACACACACACACACACACACACACACACACACACACACACACACACACACACACATATATATATATATATATATATATATATATATATATATATATATGGAGAGAGAGCAAGAGAGATTCAATACAAATAAAAAAGTAATTTTCTAAAAATGCTTTGAAAATTGCTTAAATTATGATGAAACAAGAGAAAGTAACCAAAAATTATTGCCAAATTTGATGATCCAAAAACAAATTGAAAGCTAGAAATTATAGGTCAAATTATAGGAAATCAATAACTGCAAAATATGTTTTTACTAAAATTCTTTAAACTAAGTATATAAAAATAAACAAACACATCGCACATGTCCAACTTTGCGCAATGTACATAAATATACATGTCATTTTGTATAATAACGAAGTCTGTAACAATATCTTGTTCAAAATTGAATTGAACTTCCAAGAAGAAAACAAATATTGTTCCATCAGTGCTTCTCAAACTTTCAATACTCTCAGCTCAAAATTCAATCATAATTTTCCTCGCCCTCTCGCCATACAATAACAATGAATTAAATTCGATAATACGAGACATCGACGCTAAATCTATTATATGACATTAACCTGCCAGCGTATATAAACGTTTCGTTCAGCCAATGCGTAAATTTCGGTGGGCGTATTAATACGTCTTTCCAAAGTACGACCTTTTTTATTTACTTAAAGCTATAAAATTGTTCCGAAAGTTTTGGAATGCAATTATATGAATTTCACAGTGTTTGCGATGAATTTACCTATTTCATGCGATTTTTTATCTATTCCCTCTGTCTCCTCCTCTCCCCCAATACATTACATACTTTTGCATACATGCAAAACGGTGGCATTGATGAGGGAATCGCATAACTTTTAATCAGTAGTTAAGGGATTAATTATAAACTGTTCAAATTATCAAGATAAGTGTCAATGTTTGCATAGTGTATGGCATCGGCGTTAAATGTAATCAAAACATTTTTATTTATGAGTGTATGGCATCGGCGTAAATGTTTTTGTTTTCAATTTAGTCAAAATGTATATATATATTTTACTTATTCACTTTCATTAAATTAATAATTTTTTTAAATTAATTATTATTTGTTTCCAACTTTTCAATATTCTCCTCCCCCCTTTGGGATAACACGCCCCCTCTAGGTGGGTGCACCGCAAAGTTTGAGAAGCGCTGTTGTACATGATACTTGATGTATAAAGTGTGTACAGCTGTCAGATAAGATCATATGAAATTACATGCAAGAAGAACAAGGTAAAGACAAGGACTCAGTAGTAAAGTAAGACCAAATTTCTGTTCACAAAGCGATATCGAGAGGTCTTGCAACATTCTCCATTCGATTCCGAGTTGTTTTCTTCGAATTTACATTTATACTGATCTTCGAAGTAATTTTTTTAAGGAAATTATTAGCAAAAAGGGCAAGCATTGCAAGACATCATTGTAGAATACTTAAGGTATCCAACTACGTTCGGAACCGTGATTTTTAAAAAGCGTCTAAATGGATAATGTTTATGATATTTAGTGTCACTTAGATTAGAAAATGTATATAAAATTGTTTTAAGAATAGTATTACAAAAAAATTATTTAAGTACAATATTTTGACAAAAAATGAACATAGAATGGACCCATTTTAAAAATATTCTCTTTTTGTGAGAAATGCATCTATTATAATAATATTTTCTCCCTGTATATAGCTCAGACCTCTGTGCAGAGGCTCAAGTAGAATTTTTGAAGCATATAACTTAGAAGTGGGTTTAGCTATGCTTTACGACAACAGAAGGGAGAAATTTTAAGAAAAAATGCCGGTAATTATTTCAATGGTTGTAACTCTGAAAATAATGTGAATCTTTCAAAAATCATAGTTCAGACTCTCTGGAGAAGTCTTTACTTTATCTAAGCAAAACATTATTATTTTAGAAGCATTTTTTTATAAAAGGAGAACGTTTTGAAAAAAGGTTATTCTAAGCTAATTGTTTTGCTAAAATATCGTATTTAAACAATTCATTTGTCAAAATGTCCTTAAAACAATTTTATACATGTATTCTAATCTTAGTGACACTAAATATTATGAAAATTATCCATTTATGTGCTTTTTTAAAATCACGTTTCCAAACGTAGTCGGATAACTTAAGCAATTTGAGAAACAGCAGTACCGTGAAGGGGTGTCACGTTACAAGAAATGTTCCAATGTTTGTGAAGATTTTGTATCAAGAATTAATTAAAAAACAGATTGTTTTACATGGATTATTTTATTAAAATATGAATGTTACAATAATTTTTGTTATATCTTTATTATCGAAAACTTCTCTCACGCGCATGTGTGTTGTGGTCTCTTTCTTTATATATCTCTTTATACATGTGTGTATGTGTTAACGGATTTACATACATATACATCGCACTTTCCATTAATTGTCCTCTTGTGCTCTTTGGGGCCGAAAAAGACAAATTCTTTCCAACCAAATCCAGAAGCGAAGCGTGATTATGCAAAGTAAGAACCTTTTTACATAACAGAAGTTTAGCGTAAGCAGTGTGGCCTTTGGGAAGTGATTATGCTAGTCTGTGTTTAAGCGCGTAAGCTAAAGTAAGAGAAGTTTACCGAATTTTAAGATTTCAGTTATTCGTGCCGATGCAAGTCAAGGTGGATACCATTCCACGCGAGGAAAAGATAAGCCATTTAAGATCCGAGAGAGTTGCTCTATACAAGATATAAGGGTAGGGTCGTTCTTTTAAATACTAGGAACTGTGTTTAAACAGAGGTTAGGAGTAAGCGGTAAAGTTAAATATAGTGTTCAGGGTCGCGCTTATTTAATAATACGTACTGTGTGTTTCGTCATCTCAGATCCGCTAAGTTTAAATATATATATTAGCATTGTATAGTGTTTAAGTTAATATCTTAATAAAGAGATATTAAGATTATGGCAACGCCTGGTTTTTCATTCACTCCCACACCCCTAGGTCACGAGGATAACTTAGAAGTAAGGCAACACCCACGGGCTAATGCCTTACAATATGTGCATGTGTTAACGGATTTATATGTTATTCTGTCGAACCTCTATATAGCGAATTTTTCTATATAACAAGTTTTTTCCTGGAACCAAGAACATTTCACGATTTCCTTCGTAAAACAACCTCTCAATAGCGAAGTACATTTTCTATGTAAAGAAATTTTCCTCTTATGATTTCATTTCCACCCCCTTTTCTTAAAATATTTTTGGACATTTCAAGCTACTCTCTCTTTTAACACACTTTATAGTGATCATAAATTTTGAACCGGTTTTTTAAATGCCTAACCTCGCCGAAAACAATAGAATTCTGGGCGTTTCATTCAAGAAATGCAACCTTTGACCCTCATTGCCCAGTGCACTGAAATATCTTTGATATCCCCTTTCACCTTTAGTGGAGTTGTCTCGTTTCTAAGAAATAGTCTCAATTCATTTGTAATGTTGATCAGTCATAGTGGTAACTATATTTCTTGTAGCTCAAAAATGTCAAAACGTAAGTGTTTGATCATCAAATAAAATAATTAATTCTTCAGGAAGTGGATAAAGGCATCAATAAACTTTCATTGCAGTTTTTTTTTCTTTCTTTTCTTTTTTTGATAAATAAGATGTATCAAATAAATATATATTAATTTACAAAAATGTGAGAATAATTACTTATTTTTTAGTATATAGTGTTCGGGAGTTTAAAATTTGGTGTGTTTTTTTAAGTTTATCAAGGAAATAGAAAAATGAGCCTCTATATAACGAATTTTCCATATAACGAACTTTTTTCGGGATTTATTGACCCCGTTATATAGGAGGCTGGCTGTATATAATTATAAATACTGTTGCCCGAACAATAGCAAACTTTTCCGTTCCTTTTAAATTAATAAAATAAAAGCACATTCAACTGAGTGTACTTAGCAGATTAAAGTCTTGATTGATGCAATAGTTTTCTCGAGCCAAATTTCTTTGAAACTATATTGAATTTGGATTTACTTGCTGTCGTTGAAACTTTTTATAGCTTGATTTTTACTGATTGTAATATTAGGTGTACAATGCACATTTTTAACACAAAAAATAAGATCAAAATTTAAGGGTGCACGCTATATGCCGGGTAAAAATAAGAGCTTTAAAAATAAAAGAAAGGCAAGCATGGAAAAAAAGTCAGACTTCCTCATACATCGAAAAACTGGTTTTTTAAAACAAATGACATTCCTTACCAATTTAAAGGGTTGCATTTCAAGAAGTAAATTGTTTTTTCTGTAGCATCAAATAATAAACCTCGAATAAATTACTTCAAAACTTAAGAGCAATGCGCACTTACATTTCAAGTTTCTACGTAAAAATTATAGTTTAAAAAAACTCAAAAATACGCTTTTATGGTTCATCGAACTAAGTAAAAAAATAATTCTTAATATATGAATAAAATGATTTACAAGAAAAGTAACGTAATTAGAGTAAAAGCGTGGGATGCTACAAATTAATTGTTATAATTTTTAATAGTTCTATTCCGAAAGGCTGCGTCAACCCTTTATCTACCGCATTATGATTTACTGCAGTTTTTTTCATGCAATATTTTTTTTGGGCCACTACATTGAAAATTAAGGGATATACATATACAGAATACTTAACTTTGGGAAATTTAATCCGTTACAGCTAATTAATTAATTAAATGTATTCAACTGTAAAATTAATTATGTACACTGTTCATTTAAAATAAATAGTCAAATCGTTTTCTACGGTCTTCAATAACATACAAACAAAATAAGACGCTTAAATTTTGTCATTAACTATTTTTTCAAGACAAAAATGATAATTTTCGCAATCCGCTGAAAAAGCCGTAAGCGGAAAACGCACTTTCTACTATAAAACTATTCGCCTTCCCCGCTAAAATACTCATAGAACCCGAACTGCAATAGATCTTGGAAGAGTAGATTTCAAACAATAATCCTGCTAAGTATCGGGAGAGTATTCGTAAAAATGGTTATTCTATGTAATTTTAAAATGAGTGGTTTTTATAAGTGCCGTCGGTAGATAAAGGGTTTATGTAAATATTTAGTACAAAGCACCCCCGATTTTACCACAATGACATTAATTTTCTCGTTAATCATTTTATTCTTACATTAAGAATTCTTTTTTATTTAGTGCGATTAATCATAAAAGCGGGTTTTTGCGTTTTTTTTAAACTATAGTTTATTTTTTCATTTTTTAGTTCGATCTGCAATAAAAGCATGTACTTTAAGTTTTTTTTATTTATGCACTCTTTTTAAACATTTTTGGTCCATGAAAGAAAAATTTTGCCCACCCCTGAATTAGAACAAATAATTTTTTTTTTTTTCACATGTACCAGTTTTTTTTTATTTCTATTTTCAGAAAAACTGGACAATTGTTTATATTATAAGAAATTACTGACGCAAAAAACATTTTCATTTTTAGGTTTACTGTTTATCTTTAAGTCGCCAAATCTAAAAATGGGATCTAGAATTAGCCGTCAAACCTGACAATCGTATATGGAATCATTGCCAAATCTGGACATCGTTATTCCTGATTATCATGTTCAGGACAATAGTACAAGATTATGAAACGATTGTATTGTCATTGGTCCTTGACAACTGTGCAAAATTTCAAATTAATTAGACCTTTTAAAGTGTTTAAAAATCGAGTTCAAATATTCCGTTACATACAAGTGAAACTTATAAGAGCGTATTAAAAAAGGGAAGGCGCGTTATACGGCGGTGCGTTGTAATACGTTGAATTTTGCGGTATTTATTCGAAAAGCGGCACTTTTTTTTTCCAATGTAAATACTACTGAAAATTTGATGCGGCTTAGAATCGGAGACAGAAAAATTTTGGATGGGGCAAAATGAACATAATATGCGAACTGTTAGAGTGATTACATGTTCGAATATGTTTTTAAAAGTATTTTATACTTGTAAAATAAATTAACTATTCACTTCTACTTAGTTCTCATTTTTTTTAATTCCGTAAATATCGCATTTTTTACTTTTCTTTCACAAAAATAAGTTAAAAAGTTGCGGTGTGGCATAGAATTAATAACGGCTTGTACTCGAAACAATACATTGCTTTAATTAGTAAGTAAATTGTGTGAAATTGTAAGTTGTAACTTTTTTTTATTTATTCCTTTCACAATTAGGGTATCCGACTACATTCGAAACCGTGATTTTCAAAAGCGCATAAATGGATAATTTTCGTGATATTTAGTGTCACTTAGATTAGAATATATGCATAAAATTGTTTTAAGGACATTTTGACAAAAAAATTATTTAAATACAATATTTTGGCAAAAATTAACTTAGAATAATTTTTTTTCAAATGTTTTTCTTTTGTAAAAATGCTTCTATTAGAACAATAATATGCCTGTATATAGCTCAGATTTCTGTTCAGAGGCTGAACTAGAATTTTTGAAATATATAAATTAGAATATATAAATATATAAATTAGAATTACACTACAACAGAGGGGAGCAATTTTAAGAAAAAAACGTGAATAATTATTTCATTTGGTGGTAATCTGAAAATAATGTGTCAAAAACTCTAGTTGAGCCTCTATAAAAAGGTCTGAGCTATATGCAGGCGAAATATTATTATAATAGAACCATTTTTCACAAAAGGAGAACATTTGGAAAAATGATTATTCTAAGTTAATTTTTCGCCAAAATATTATGTTTAAATAAATTCTTTTTGTCAAAATGTCCTTAAAACAATTTTATGCATGTATCCCAATCTGAGTGACACTAAATATCATGAAAATTATCCATTTATGCACTTTTTAAAATCACGGTTCCGAACGTAGTGGGATACCTTAATACTATCAACAAATTTTGAAGAAGGTTTTGTTTTTCTTAATTTTTTATCCACATCCACTTATTATAGCCTCAAATTAAGTTGTCTAAAAATTTTTACCCATTTTTGCCTCTTTTCAAATTTTCTCTTTTAATAGTTTTGATTTTTTGTCAAAGGTATAAGCCTTTTATTTACAGTCAAACTACCTAATATTTTCACGAATAAGGCGTGAATTTTAGGAACCTTTTTTAAAGTTATTGTGAGGAGGTTCCGTTTTATGCACCACGAATTCCGCATTTTCGGGGCGGGTTGTATCTTAGTAGAAACATGATTTTTTAAACATTTTCCACTTACCACAAACGATTTATTTTTTACTATTTTGATGTTTTGAAAGAATCTGTAATTCCAAAAAGAAAAAGAAAAATGTCACCTGAATCTTACAAAAATCAATGTCGGAATTAGAGTTTTTGAATAGTGTTTTTCCCATTCACTCTTTGAGATGTCTGAATGCACATATGATGAGATCTCGGAGTGAGTTTTTCTTCCAAGGCCAAAAACATAGTACAACGATCCCATGCCGTGTACAAATTTCTCTTCTCGTTTATTTTTTTCTATACAAACAAATAAAAGTGGAGCAGAAAAGCTGATTAGCACATACGGAGTACATGGGGATAAATAAAAGGGAAAAAATATGCTTTCAAAGACAGGGTTACTAGAAATAAAACTATTGTCATTGGCGTCTTGCATTATACTTAATGACAATTTGATTGGAAAACATTCCACCGTTTGACAACATTTTCGCCATCATGGTGGCATGTTTAAAAGTAACAGGGGATTGAAATATTTTTTTCAACTCGACTGTAAACAAGTTTTGAAATTTTGGATATATTTATAAAGAATAAAACCACTCTCGACGTATTTCGATCAACTTATATTAGAATACGTATGACATGTTGACACTTTCAATATTAATGGGAATCACTTATGACAAACAAAAACCCTGATACTCTTAAAATTTATTGATACTGAACTCACAACCAATAGCGCTAATCAGGGTTCCTTGAAAATAATCTGACAAAAAAAAGTAATCCAAACTGAAACATCTTAGTGGCGTGGTTGGTTTGTTGCTTGCCTTCCATATCTAAGGTTGCGGGTTCGACCCCGACCCAAGTCGTTTGGATTTTCATGATGCAGAAAGTTGACAGCGGCCATCTCGTATGCCAATACGGCAAGTAAAATATCCCTAGAGTTTGTTTGGCTTGGGTGCTCTGGGCAAATTAAATCATAACACAGGTTTGCATCGTCAGAGCTCAGGGGCCTCATTCTGGGGAGGAAACTGGGCGTCAAAATTACTTGCGGTAATTGGTATCGCCTATATGTGTGGTCCCACGCTAAAAAAGAGATACCAGCTCCAGGGAAATGTATTACGTCTGCAAAGGTTAAAAATACCAACGCGGAGCCTCGTTAGGAAAAAAAAAACTTTCATAGAATTGGGAATATATACGATAATTTTTTTTTAAAGTTATAATTACATCTCTTATTCACAGGAAGTTGGATCTTTATTCGAACAAAAGAAGAATCTCAGTTCTATGAAACGAAATATAAGAGAGAATTATGACGCGTCGCATTTCTTAAAAGGTATATTTCAGCAATATCTGTCAAGATTGTTTATTACGATAAAGCGTCATTTATTAAGGTATCCGACTACGTTCGGAACCGTGATTTGTAAAAGCGAATAAATGGATAATTTTCATGATATTTAGTGTCACTTAGATTAGAATACATGCATAAAATTGTTTTAAGGACATTTTGACAAAAAAAATCTATTTAAATATAATATTTTGGCAAAAAATTAAATTAGAATAATCTTTTTTCCAAATGTCCTCCTTTTGTGAAAAATGGTTCTATTATAATATTTTGCCTGTATATAGCTCAGACCTCTGTACAGAGGCTAAACTAGAATTTTTGAAATATATAACTTAGAAGTGGGTTTATTCATATTTTACGACAACAGAGGGGAGAAATCTTAAGAAAAAAACGCCAATAATTATTTCAATTGGTGGTAACTCTGAAAATAATATGAATTTTTCAAAAATTCCAGTTCAGCCTTTGTAGAGAGGTCTGAGTTATATACAGGCAAAATATTATTATAATCGAACCATTTTTCACAAAAGGAGAACATTTGGAAAAAAGATTATTCTAAGTTAGTTTTTTTGCCAAAACATTATATTAAAATAATTTTTTTTATCAAAATGTCCTTCAAACAATTTTATGTATGTATTCTAATATGAGTGACACTAAATATCATGAAAATTATCCATGTATGCGCTTTTTTAAAATCACGGTTCCGAACGTAGTCGGATACTTTAATCAGACTCGCGATTACTGAACAGCATATTAACGGGACCGTTTGTAATTTAGATTACTAAAAAATTTGGTTCTAACTATTTATTTATCTTAAGAAAACATGGTACGATTTACACAATTTTTTTTATGATTTTCATAATTTTTTGTTGCCTTCTATGTGTACGTACAATGCAAAACAGATTTGGTGCTCAAACTTTCATAAAAAGCTAACCATTTAATTTTTGAAGGGAAATACTTGAAACTCATGAATTGATTTTAAAATGACAAAAAATACATACAAAATTGAATGCAAAAATGACGTACATATATGAAATTTGTTTTACAAGTACGTTGGACTATATATAATAGTAGTTCTTATGGGTTTTGTGATAAAATAACTAGTATTTGTACAATACTTCTTTAATGAATGCTTATTGAAAATTCCTTAAAAAATGTGTAAATTCTAGCTTCAATTATTTTTTTAAAAAAATAAGTATTGTTTTGATTGAAAAATGTATACCATCTTTTTTTTACTTCCATGTACTAATAGCTACAAATGGAAAAAAATTCCAAGTATTAAGCACAATAGAAAAAAAAAGCTTTATCATTTTAAATGAAGACAAACTAGTTATTTCAGCTTTCTGAGATAAGTTAGTTTAAAGTTTTGATTTACCATTGGAACGTGAATAAAATCAAACGTAACAGTTATCATAACTCTGCATGTTTTAAACTTAGAGTTTTCAGATTTTGTGACTTTGTAGAAAAGTATATGAAAAATAATTTAGACTCATAATTACAATTTGATATTTTTACCAATTTTTGTCAATTGAATAATACTGTGTCCCCATACGAGTTTTTCACCACATTTTACCTTTATTGCGCTTTAGAACTTTTAGCAATATTTAAATGATATATTGTTTGAAAAGTAGAATTTTTTTCGCACTTTCGTCTCTACTTCTAGTTTTTCTTAATACATCAAAATAACCAGCGCCTACCTTTTAAGAAGTAGAAAATGATCTTATAAATAAAAAATGAAATATTCTATTCCAAGAATACAGCACACAAAAAATGAAAAGAACACTTTTAGAATTTTTCCCCTTTCAAATCCGTTTAATTATTCGAATAGCAAGAAAACTTACCTTATCACTAGGATAAATTTCTTTTTTTCAAAGGTGAACTGAATAAAAATCTTTAAATGCGATAACTGTTTAATTTTTATCACTTTTATTTATCTCTGCTTCATATAATTAAATAACATTTTTAAAACGCGCGTTACAATGTTTTAATTATAAGTCTGTTAATTAGTAAATTTTAATTTCTAATTCTCTTAATTTTTTTTAATTTTAAAATGTTCTACGTCTTTCTTTTTTATTTAACTAATGTAGTCATTTTTTTAGAATTCCTACGATTTGATGACAGTAATCAGACTTTGCTTTTTGAATTAAATAAAGTAGAAACTTCAGAAGCTATAGAATGTCGAAATCGGTACTTTTTTTTTCTCACAAATATATATCGCAAATCTATTACGCTGCATTCCTATTGCAATTTTCTTTTGTGTAAAAAAATGGTTTTTTGTATCACCTAATCTTGCATGTAAATTGAAAAGTATATTATTGATTTTAAGTTTTTGCTGCTTCCTCTGATACATTTCAGATATCCAATTAACCCAGCCAATACATTAAGGCAATTTAAAAACTCATAATGCTAAATAATAATCGAAGTATGTTCTGTAAAAATAGAAAAAGGTTTTATTAATAGGATATTAGGACATCTATTTTATGTGCAGCTCATTTTTAACTGAATTAGTCCAATTACTTGTTATAAAATTTATCTAATATTTCATCATCTATACCAGTGATCGTAATCTATGGCACACGAGCCACATGTGGCACGGAGTACAAATCTCAGTGCGCTACTCTACAAATTTGTCAGTGTTTGAGAGATGGAAGTTGATACATTTGTAATGGAATTTATTTGACAAACATCGTCAGAATTACGGACTTGCAGAATTACGAAAAAGTCTGAAAGATAACTTTAAATTTATAGCTATTTTTCAAATTACTGAAAATCATTGCCAGAGAGATTTAATTGTTTGAAGAGAGAAAATTGCAGGGACTCTGCTTTCCGCTTTTAGTTTTAAATATCTAAGTATAAGAAATAAATCCTTATATAAATATTATTTCGATCTGCAAAGAAACTGTTTAACAACTTATAGCTCAGAATCGTGTCAAATTAAAAGTCACACATTATACCCTTGGTTTTGCGATATGGAAATAGAGCGGTGCCAGAATCAGGTTCACATTGAAATTTTTATTTAACTATAATGAAGGGTAATACTTATACTTTATGCTGTATATTTCTTATTTTGATAAATATGTTTAAAATATATAATATACGTATAATTTTATTATTTTTTATTTTTGTTGAAGATATAGTTGTATTTTATGCTTTTTATTTTTATGATAAGAAATATCTTTAAATGATGCAAAATTAACATGTATTACAATTGTAAGTCTATATTATTGATATCTATTCTCTAACTTTGCGTGCATTATCACGGAAATCTAATGTTCCAAAAATTTCCTATTGCTGAATCATATTGGTCACATTGCTACGCTAAATCATATTGGTAGTTTGGTTTGGCACGCCTCTCCCCCCCAGCTAAAAGTTAGCCGACTCCTGGTCTATACTGTAACGCTAAATGGGTTTAAGTTTAAAATTATGATGCGAGGGAAAAAAACAATTATTAATAGAATATTGCTATTCTGTGACATTGTGCATTCATGTATTGAATTGAAGCTAACTTGATTTAAAGCATAGTTATCTTCTACTAATTCACTTGTTCTACTTCTACTAATCCAGAATTTTGAACCATGGTCAAATGATGAGGACGACATTTAAACCGGCCACCTTTTCTCAATTTAAGATGAATGGAATATGATGCTAAACATAATGAAAAGAATGGAACGAAAACTTCTTTAAATGGTTAATTATTTTTAAAGAACACATAAAATAAAAAAAATCTTCCTATTGAGTATCCCGTCAATATACAATGCAACATGAATCATATTTTTAAAATAATAATAATTTTAATGGTGAGGGTTATGAAAGTCAGAAAAATTCAATAAATCCATAGCCTTTTTTACATCACGCACTGTTAATAAAATATCAATGTTCATGTATATATATATATATATATATAATGTAATTTTTAAAGTCGAGCTAAATTTTAATAATTAATAATTTACGAATGAATAGATATAAAAATAAAAAGATCCGGTTTGTTTCAAACAGACAGAAAAATAAGGATTTTTTTACTATAGAAAAGCAAGAGTGCGTCAGTAGTTCATTATTTATTTAATAGAGGATTCTGCTGGGTTTCTAAAAGCGATTATTCAAAGCATTAGACGGTATAACTGCTGAAACGAATTGCTGTTCGTATTAATGTTTAGAGAAGAAAATCAACAGACTTTGTAAGACTCAGCAACTTTTATTTAATCTAATTACAGTATCTCAAAGTTAAATATACAACATGAGTGAAATAAACTCGAATCCTCATTGAAAATAATAAATATCAACTTAACTCTTAAAAGAGGTATTCGAGGCACAAATAAGCAAATTCAATCTCCTGAGACATTAGCTTCACTTATATTGCTATGTGAAAAGTTACGCACGTTTCTTGTTAACTCTCAGATTCTAATCACAATATACAGTCGCCCATTCTTTCTGATACATCTCACAATCTAAAACTTCTCCTCTTGATAATTCAATCCCATTATTCACTTTCTTTAGATCTTCTTAAAAGGCAAATCTAACTTTCGTTTCAAGCTGAGGCTCTCAAACTTAACATTTAACTAAAAAAGATTTCCACAAAGAGAAATTAAAGGCACGCTAAGAAATCTTCTACATTGTTTCAAGTAATTGTAGTCGAAGTTGTATGCATGGAAATGTCTTTGGTGGAGAAAATCCTCTTTTGCTGAAACTGTTTTACAAAAATCTAGAAAGTAGCCATTACAAGCCTATCACTGGATGCGTAGTTGTTGTTTCTTATGCCACCTGATCTCGACTGCGTCATATCCAAGCCCACGATATTCATCATGACAAGGGGCTAGATATGCGCCTGTCGTTAGACATAGCCTTGAGCACCATACATGTGACAAAACGATTCAACTGGATTCCACCCCAAATTTAGAGGGAATACACCCTGGGGTTGAGTCAAGGGCCTCCCATCTCTCTTCCCATTTCACCAACCTCACGAAAGAACTTGCGGCTCGTTGGCTATTTAGAGTACCACCATATCGCAAAGGCAGTATGCATTTACAAATATCCATGTCTTCTCCGGGATTCGAACCCAGGTTCTACGGCACAGCAGTCAGCGTCGCTAACCACTATACTGGATAGGTGACTAGATGCATGGTATTTAATATGATGAAGGATCTATGACACATTCTGCACTGAACAAAATTGCAAAAAAATTAGAAGCTACAACAGTTTGTTTGGATTCTTGCTCAAGTAGTGGCCTACCTTCAGTATCCTCTAAAGTTGCCCTGACAGTAAAATCAGTGTCGGTGGTTTCTGCACACCAAAAAGGCCGTTCAGTAATATCTCGAGATCTCGAAGTTACACGATTCTTAAATCTTGCCGATTCGTCTTTTTTTCTTACGACACTGAAACTGATGCGGAATCAGTTCTAGAAATTGGTAGTGTGGCTGTAAAAGTTGTCGATCTTGCGAGGCATATAAATTTAGAAGTGGGTGGTGATGACGCTCATAAAATGCAGGATTCCCTCAATCAGGAGTTGACAATGGATGAGCTCATAGAAATGCACGATCAAAGAGCAATGCATTGAAGATCTTGAGACTTTAGACGCAGTGAAATCCGAAGATCAAACGGCAGTTGGGTATTTGACAGAAGGCTTCAGTTAAATTTAAAAAAAAGGTTTCGAATTTTATAAAATACAGACTCCAACGAAGAGCATACTTTTTTAACTAAACAAAAATTTAAATATATATATATATATTGGCATTCTTACCAGGAAATTTGCAGGAGAAAAAAAAGGATTTTGAGTCGATAGATTAATTTGTTAGATTTTATGAAACCTTTTACCGAATTCGACTTAAGTGTTCTGAAGTTACCGAAGTGTTACATTAAAAACACTTCGGTTTATGATTTTGCATGTGTGTTATCTACGCGTGCACGCGATTTTCTCAAGTAATTATTTTCTTAAATTATAATTTTCTTATATCTTCGGTACTAAATAAAAATAATGTATATGTATTTATATGCGAAATCATACCCTATAACTCACGCGAATTCGACTTAAGTGGTTATCACTGAGTCCCACCTAACCTCACCTCTGTACGTTCGGATTATTACTGTATTCGAAGTGTCTTAGGAAAGCCCGATTTTTAATAAATTTAATTAGTTTGCACCTTTTAGCATGAAAGTTAGAGTAGTTCCATGAATATTGAACTGCAACATCTGAAGTGAACGATATCCGTTCAAACTGCAGCACAATCATGAACTGAAATACGGAAACAACATCACTTGTCAAGAATTTTCTGCTTGGGGGCTCGGAAACCACGCGATTGGCTTAATATTGTGTTTTGGGTGGATGGAGCTCTCTTCATTGTGTCTGAAAGCATTAATTGTCGTGTGTAGAGCACATAAACTCTATGTTTTTAGGAATGCTCAAGTGTCTCATCATTAGTCAAGAAGGAAAATTTTGTGTAGTTTCACCTCCGATTTTTTAATTATTCCACTTAACATTCTAGATGCTCGTAATTATTTTACAAATACGGTTGTTTTGCTAATTCAAGCTTCTATTATCCGGCCATATTTAGAGCCTGTCAAATCACGTTCCCCAACCCCTTCATATACACAAGTAATTATCCTTCAGGGGGCAAATTTTTACATGGTACGGTCTACTCCTAATTTTAACAAGGTGTTGGGGTCTTCCCAGTGGCATAGAGGTATGGTGATCTATAGAGAGGTATACAATATTTATATTATAACAATAATAAATACAGAATATATTCTTTACATAACTACAATAAAAAACTTCACTTCAAACCACGTTTAAAGCAAAACGCATCATGGCTTGGCATGGCTGGTAACATTTTGCGGCCATGCCAGGATATATGGCGACCACCTGCTCCAATACGCTGGACTCTATGACCATCCGACTGACGACATCTTCAGTCGGTACTGGAAGGTTCAATGTCCAATGATCAAGAAGCAAAGCACGGGCGTTGGGTAACTAAATAAGTATACTTTTCCAACAACAGCGTAGAATTTAAATGCTTAGACATTTTTAATGTATGCTAAATAACAGAATGTAATAGATTGCTAATAAATGTAGCAAAAGTTGACGCAATACATGTCCGAAGAAAATGTTATTTTTTGTTGAGTTATTTTGTGTTAATTTTTTTCAAACGATCTTTACGTGAAATTGACAAAAAATAAATAAATAGTGCATTGAAAAGAATAAAATAATCTAGCCCCTAAAGGCACTAGATCCCTGCCTTTAGCCTCCAAAGTCGAATGAATTTAGTTGGTGAAATTAATGATAAATTAATAGATTATGCCATAGTCTAGATCAGGGGTGTCCAACACGCGGCCCCAACTTTTAAGTATCTGATTTTTAAAGTTTTTTCATTTTGAAATTTATTTGAGGGGAAATGTATATATATATATATACAGTGACTCCCAAAATTGAGAGTACACTTAATTCCAAATTCACCATTGATCCCCAGGTGTAGAAATTAATACGCTATGTTAACGCACTTTTGTACATTCATAATGCACACATTACTCTTCCAAATAACATTAAATGTAAGATATGGAAATTGATTGAAACAAAAATTTGAAGGCTTGAAAGAAAAACTACACCATTTTAATGTCACAAAATTGTGGGTACACTTCTTTAATCACTATGCAAAACTACTAGTAATTTTTTAAATAGGAATTTGATAATAGATCTATGATAAAGGAAGGCTTTCAAAGGCTATCTGATAACAAATTTATGTTTGTGATTTGATGTCTTGATTAAAATGGAGAATCGGAAGGAAACGACGATCGAAGAGAGAAAACTTGTTATTAAATTGTCAAAAGAAGGTAAATCCCAGCGGAATATTGCTAAAGTAGTTGGACGAAGTGTTAACAGCATCCAAAAAATTTAAAAAGACTGGTATGCTGGCAAACAACGAAGGAAGAGGGAGAAAAAGAAAATTATGAACTCCATAACCGAGCTAAGAGTTATACATCAAAAGTGAAGATTGATCCTAAAATTAGTGCTCCTAAAATTGCAGCCAGTATCTCTAATACCTTAGGTCGATCGGTTTCTGCAGAAACGGTACGAAGAGTCCTAAGAAAGGCTGGCTATAATGGTAGAGTAGCTCGAAAAAAGCCCTTAATTGGTAAGAGGAATAGAGTCAAGCGATTGAAATTCGCTAAAGAACACATTTTAAAGCCTCGACAGTTTGGGAACGAAGTCATTTTCAGCGATGAGAGTAAGTTCAACATCTTCGGCAGTGACGGTCGTCGTATGCTGTGGCGTAAACCA